>OY757942.1:54517651-54587651 GCA_963585895.1 Sepioteuthis lessoniana
TCACGCCAGTGTTATCTGATAGTCTTCCACTGGAGTTTAAGTGACAGCAAGTCTCTTGAAGTCTCCAGGACTCTTCTCAGTATTCTGGCTGATCTCAACAATGCTGTAGTTTGCATGGTCTCTACTCATCATCTTATTTCCAACTCCTGTCCATTTACCAATCTTTTGGTAACTCTACCAAGAGCACACCGATTACAATTGGCATCACCGTCCCTTTCATGTCCCATAGTTTTTTTCAGTTCTCTAGCAAGGTCTTAGTAGTAATCTCTGTTTTAGCTTTCTTTCAATTTTACCCAGGTTCTTTTCTCTTTTTTTTTTTTTTTTTCTTTTTTTACAATCACTAGATCTGGTTGTCTGGTCGAGATTAGGTGATCCGTTTGTGAGTCTCATTTTCCAGGACGAATTCTGGGTTGTACATATACCCTTTGTTCGTATGGTCAAATTTTAATTTCTTGCACAATTCCTGGTGGATCACCTTCCACACCCAGTCGTGTCTAGTCTTATACTCATTTTGTGCTAATTTTCTGTATTCGCTTATTATTATTATTATTATTATTATTTACTCCTTTAGAGTTTTTCACATCAATGTTAGCTGATGGTCTTTCACTGGAGATTGAGTGATAGCAAGTCTCCTCAAGTCTCCAGGACTCTTCTCAGTATTCTGGCCGTTTTCAATAATGCTGTTGCTTGGATGGTCTCCACTTATTATTATTATTATTATTATTATTATTATTATTATTATTTACTCCTTTAGAGTTTTTCACATCAGTGTTAGCTGATGGTTTTTCACTAGAATTTGAGTGAAAGCAAGTCTCCTCAAGTCTCCAGGACCCTTCTTAGTATTCTTGCTGTTCTCAGTAATGCTGTCATTTGGATAGTCTCTACCTGTCCGCCAACTTCCAAGTCCTCCAGGTCTTTTAATAATCCTTTAGTTATTGTGCCAAAAGCACCAATCACAATTGACACAATCTTCACTTTCTTGTCGCACAGCTTTTTCAATTCTCTAGCAAGGTATTATTATTATTATTATTATTTATTACTCATTAGAGTTTTTCCCATCAGCGTAAGCTGATGGTCTTTCACTGGGGTTTGAGTGACAGCAAGTCTCCTCAAGTCTCCAGGACTCTTCTCAGTATTCTGGCCGTTATTATTGTTATTGTTATTATTATTATTATTATTATTATTATTGTTATTATAGCGGATGATGATGTGTTGCTTTGGGTGCCGATTTTCAGTACAAATCTCCAAGAATTTATCTTGAAGTTTTCTGGAATTGAAATAACGGTAATTAAATTTTCTCTAAAATAGAGGAGTTGCTCTTAGATATGATGAACAGACACTATTTTTTTAATCTGCAGATTCAAAAAAGTAGCGACAGATGTTGTTGTTGTTGTTTTTTTTTCCTAATTACTCAAAAAATCTCATAAGGAAAACCTGTGTCTGCCTGCTAACGAACACAATACATAATTCTCACAAATTGTTGTGTTCTGGTTAGTGAACACAAGTAGTAGTAATAATTAGACAAACCACGATATGTGAGGAAAATAGTTATATTTACAGGAAAGAGTATTTACAAGAGAGAGACTGTTAGTAATAAGAACATAGGATTAGTGATAGAGTAAGGATATACTTCAACAATAGGAACGGCTCTTCTGGTCTGACTCGGAGGCTTATTTTATTTCTTTGTAAATACAAAGAAGTCACAAGGCCTTAAGGTTTTGGTGGAGGGGAAGGGGGCGGTCATACTTTAACTATGAATTCTAAGGGAACCTAGCTAGCCACATTTGCCGACCCGTTTAACAGTACAATATATAACCATTCATCCTTCATCATGCGCGCAGCAGTTACCAAAATACCACATTTGCTCTATGAAGAAGACCTACTTAAAACCCGAAAGTGCTGTATGATTTATTTACAATATATGGTTTATTTACAATGATATGATGGGAATGGGAGAAAAATACCCAAAAAATATATATACACGAAAACAAGGAAAAAATTCCCCGTTGGTTGCCCTCCCATCTATAAAATTGGAGGCCGACTGTTTTCCGGGTCGAAAGAAACGGAAACAAGCCGGACCTACCCTAGGTAGGACTGACTCGTAGGATAATTCTCAGATTGATCTCCTCTACTCCATATATGGCAGATGGAACAGCTCATTATGCTGAAAAGCTAGGGGATACCCAATACAAATAAAGACTTGTAAAACAAACCTTGATATAGCATTTCGTCATTTCACAGATACCCATCCTCATCGAGCTCCTCATTGTTCTTTATATGTTATAGACATACTTTTCTTTTTCTTTTTCTTTCCAGTCGGTAGGGTTTACTTTCTTGACTTTTACCGCAAGAAATTCTAGGCCTACCAGTTAGCTTAGGCCAAGCATTGGCCAACTATTTACGCACACAAAGTTTGTATCTCATGTATGATGCAATAGGCTAAAATTTACGTATCAGAAAATGCACGAATATATAGGGTATTTTTAGAGGCGCTCATAGCGTAATGGTTATCATTATAGGAAATAAATACGGCGATCCGAGTTCAAACTTTGGACGAGGCAGTTTGCCTTTCACATAGCGCTAAGACCCTTAGGAAAGGTATTAATCCAAATATACTCCTCCAGCTATGAGTGAAATAGCAGGGTAGACTGATTTCTTTAGCTTTGGTATGGCAACCAGTCTCGGAAAAGGGAAATTCTGAATTGAAACCTGTTAAACTCCTAAAAAATGACCTTGTATTGCGTCCTGCTCCAGCGGAGGGGTTGGTAAATACATTTATGGTATTTATTCTGAATTTTTTTATATCCATGTTTTACAAGCGGATATATTTTCAAAGAGTATTACATTGAAACATTAATAAGTAAAGTTGTCTCCCTTTAGTCGAGGGCGACCAGAAGGCTCCCTTTTCAATAGCTACTACACAGCGGTGTAGGCGAGGGCGCTACTCCTTTCCCTGGATTGCTCCTCTTTACCCTTGATGCATACCTTATATTACTGAGTGTTAAGCAAGGAGGTATCAAGTACTATTTTAAAAGTCTTTGGTATTACTTGACCTGGGATTGAACCTAAGTCTCCCGAAACATTGGCGAACACTCTACCCACTAGGCCAACGAGCCGGTTTGATACATTGATACTAGAATTAAATATATCGGTTTGGTTAATTTGGTGGTTGGGGTTTTATGGCATATCAACCTTTGTAGATTATTTAATGCCAAATCTATTCTTATACAAATAAGCAGGTTTATTTCAAACAATTCAATTTAGCATAAGTACACCGTTTAATTGTTAAAAACAGCTCTATTTCAAGCTATTCAGTTTATTCAAGTATTTCTCTTTCAAACAATTCAGTTTAAGTATAGCTTTTATTTACATACAGTTAAATGTTAAAACAGTTCTATTTCAAACAATTCAATGTAGCGTAAGTACCATTTCAATATCAAAAACAGTTCTATTTCAAGCAATTCAGTTTTTCATACAAAAACAGTTCCATTTCAAGCAATTCAGTTTAGAATAAGTACGCAGATTAGTTCAATTTGACCCATACATAGGGTCCTATTAGGTGCTACGACTCCGAGCTAGAGTGGGCCTGGGAGTAATGGCAATAAATGGGTACACCGCATTTCCAAATCTACAGCATTACTAGAACCTCATCATCAGATTGATTAGTGTCATATCCAGAACGCTCGTTGTGGGAGAGGGTCTTACCCCTCTGCAGATGTGCTGTCGGTATATTCTACAGCCCCAGCCAACTGGGCCATGAATATATCGGTAAAAATATAGAACAAGGGATATAACCTACGCAGGTCATATTGGAGTTTATAGAATTGGTTCACTTAGTAAAGTGATGTTACAATGATCCGACGAGAATTTGTTTTATACACTCACATTTAACATCACGTTTAACAGTATTTCTCTATTTCTGTACCCTTTTCATATGCTGCTGGTTCATGTATATTTTTATTTTGTTCAGAAATATTCGTTACTCCAGTTCTATAGAATTTATACAAATACAAAGAGATTTTTTTTCAAAACTTTTCTTGAGACACAAAGCTTTCGAGAATAAGATTTGCTTTTCCGCATATTTTGATTCCCCGATTAAATCCGTTGTTTATAACAGATATAAGCAAACAGTCTACGAGAATCGGGTAGAATGAGATTTGGCTAAACAGACGAGCCGCACTACTAAAAAGAAATCTAGGTAATTTTTCGTTCTTAGTACTTCCATCATTTTTACTACTGAAGTCCATACGATTAACCATCTGCCTTAGACTAGACTGGTTAGGTTTTATGGTATATCAACTATTGTAAGTTATCTAATGCCAAATCTTCTTTATACATATATATTAGACACATATGATTTGGTTTGGTTGGGTTTTATGGTATATCAACTATTGTAGGTTATTTAATGCCAAGTCCTCTTTATACATGCATATTAAATATACATGATTTGGTTTGGTTGGGTTTTATGGCATATCAACCATTGTAGGTTATTTAATGCCAAATCCTCTTTATACATATATATTAGATATATATGTTTTAGTTTGGTTGAGTTTTATGGCATATGAACCATTGTAGGTTATTTAATGCCAAGTCCTCTTTATACATATATATTAAATATATATGATTTAGTTTGGTTGGGTTTTCTGGCATATCAACCATTGTAGGTTATTTAATGCCAAATCCTCTTTATACATATATATTAAATATATATGATTTGGTTTGGTTGAGTTTTATGGCATATCAACCATTGTAGGTTATTTAATGCCAAATCCTTTTTATACATATATCTTAGATATATAGGATCTGGTTTGGTTGGGTTTTATGGCATATCATCCATTATTGGTTATTTAATGCCAAATCCTCTTTATACATATATATTAAATACATATGATTTGGTTTGGTTGGGTTTTATGGCATATCAACCATTGTAGGTTATTTAATACCAAACTCTGTTTTAACATCTAAATTAAGTACATGGATTGGTTTATTTGAATTTCATGGCATATCAATCTTTGTGGGGTATTCAATGGCAAACCTTGTTTATACATATATACTAAATATATATGATTTCTAGACACATTTTGTTCATAACATCTTTAATCGAACTTGAGGTCATATTTTTGCACACATTTAAATGGTTTCAAGTTTTGCTATATGACAGTAATCATGTAAAACCATTCATTTGTTTGCACACAGTTAAATAGATATACATATATCATTTGTAAGTGAATAGTTTGTTAGTAATTTTTTTTTTAATGAGTTAAAACTAATTTGTTTGCACACACGTATTACTATTGTTTCAACATAGTTTAATGGTTTCAATTATTGCTGACACGAATAATTCTATTACTTATTAATCATTTGTTTGGAGGCAGTTGAGTGGTTTCAAGTATTGCTAATTAACACTAATTATTCTATTCAACACTATTCCTTCATTTGCACACAGACAGATAGTTCTAATAATTGCTTTTTATCACTAACAATTCTATTAAGCATCAGTCATTTGTTCACACGCTGTTAAATGATAAAACAGTTCGATTTCAAACAATTCAATTAAACATAAGTCATTTGTTTATACTTAGTTTAAATGTCAGACAGTTCTATTTGACGCATGGATAGGACCCTATCAGGTGCTGGTTTTTATAATATTTCTCCTTACTTGAGCAAATCCATTTTAAATAGCTACAATATATTCCATCCTTAGTTAATATATTCCACATATATCATAGTTGTATACTTTCTATTTTTCTTTTTGTTTTTCTTTGTTTTTCTTCCTTTTGACTCGGAATCTTTCTCGATAAACAAAAGATACAATATTCCTAATAAGTCAAATGACGTAATTTAAAACAAACGCTGATTCGCCAATTAAACGGCCAACTTTTTCTTATTATACAAATTTTCCCCTAGGTTTTTGTATTTTGCATTTTTAAATACCCATCGTTGATTTAACATCACTAATATCACCCCTCATGGTCCTGATGATGGTTCAGTAGAACCGAAACGCTATAGCGTCGACCGCTCAATAAATCTCTCATTCTACTCGGATCGTTATCAATTTACACACATATATATATATATATATATATATATATATATATATATGTATTAGTTTTTATATATATTTAATAGCATGGACGCTTAAATGCGACCACTGGTTTCATTCTTTAAACGACAATCTCAGGCAGAATTGTCGTAAAAAGACGGCGTGAAACCAATGGTTGTATATAATCATCTATGCTATTAGATATATATAAAAACTAATATATATTTATTTATTATTATATTATATTATATTATAGCTCTATCACGGATATTGTGCATGCTTCAAATTATACTGACTTTTGTCTGCCACAAATTCCCTAAATCAGGTAGTGACAACCATATACTGCTGTAATATATATATATATATATATATATATATATATATATATATATATATATATATAACGGCTGGAGAAGAAGCTAGATGGCAATTACACAAGAATGCTGTGAGCAGTATTGAACAAGTCCTGGCGGTAACACCCCACAAGGCACCAACTATACGGCCACCTGCCTCCCATCATGAAAACTATACAAGTTAGACGAACCAGACATGCAGGACACTGCCGGAGAAGCAGGGACGAGCTCATAAGTGATGTATTCCTATGGACCCCTACATATGGCCAGGCAAAAGCAGAACGACCAGCTCGAACATACATTCAGGAGCTATGTGAGGATTCGGGATGTAGCCCTGAAGACCTGCCAGAGGCGATGAACGATAGGGAGAAGTGGCGGGAGAGGGTCAAGGATATCCGTGCTAGCGGCTCGACATGATGATATATATATATGTGTGTGTGTGTGTGTGGAACTCCGTTGAATTAAGTTGACTTAAACGATGGTCTTTGTGTTCATAATTTGATATTTTCAGGGTTGTATATTTATTCTCTTGCAGTGATATCGAGCACTTTTCTTACAACCTTTTCTCATTTGCAATTATCTTAATATATATATATATATATATATATATATATATATATATATATATATTGAAGGAGGATTGTATTTTAAACATTTTTATGTTTGTTTCTTTGTATTTTTTGACTACCACCATCTAACAATTCCCTTCTTTTTCTTTTATTTCAGGTAAGTGTACACATATTAGGATGGACTGGTAAAGTACTACCCTATTTTTATTTGTATATTTCCATGTGTATTCAGACCCAATCAATGGGATTTCCGGGAAGGTCTCTGTTCTTCATCAAATTTCTAATTCCATCAATCATGCATTGAAACAATAATAATACTCTTCCGGTATTTTTCACCCGTTTAAACATGTGGTTTTTGGTGGTGTACTCCACATTCCCCAGTGCTCCAAAATTGATGCCTCACCATCAGATGCAGTTTACAGTCGTATCAGGACACTCGTTGTTGGGGAGATCTTACCCCCTGTACAGAGATGCAGCCGGTGTATTTTACTGCTTCAGCCAACTCGGAGGGGCATTAAAATAACTGTTACATAGCTATGATATGGATATATGGAATCATAAAACGTTCATTGTTGTTCATAAACATAGAAATCCCTAAAATACAAAATTCACGTAATTGGTTCAGGTACGAAACTTTTTATTGCCTTTGAGTCAAAGGTTATTCGACATGAGGAGAGAGAGAGACAATCTTTCTATGCTGACTGCTTTTACATCGTCAGCTCTCAACCCAACCAACGCGTGGCGCCCGTAGAGCACAAATTCATCTGGCCTTCCTCAGCTCTGAAAGTCAACCTTCTTCTTCCGAGGCGGGAACTCAACTCACTGCTTTTTCGCAAATCTCAGCCCACGCCTCCTGTGCGTGACGTCACCCAAATCCCCTGGTCACAATATCTATCTGGGATTTTTATTTTGACATCTCTGAATGACACATCCTCTCCGCGCGCGCGTGAACACCTGTGTTAATGTTGCACCTAACTAACCCATGCGCTAAGCAAAAGGTTCTCAACCTAACTAAACCTAAAGGCAAGATATATAAAACGAAATCCCTCCGCCATTATATTACATAACCCTTGCAGGTTGATTTGTCATTATGTTGTATATTGACCTACGACCCGTCAAAATAGGAAATGCACCTGTGTAAATAACAGGTGCATCCGGTCGAGGAATAGCAGAGTATAACCTTGACCGTGGATGGGTTGAATGAGTACAATTTGTGACGCCCACAAGAAGAAGGTGGGTGTTGAACTATTATATTACTCAGTGCACAGGAAATTCAATCAGTTGAAGACAAGACGCGGTAGAGAAAGCCAGCACCCAGCAGAGGGAGCCCTCAGGTCCCCGATTAATTAGTTGGGGATCAGACAAGTTGAAGATAAGACACGGTAGAGCAAACCAGCACCCAGAGAGGCTGGGCCCCCAGGCCCCCGGTCGAGCAGCCCAGGAGAACGGGAAAGAAACGCTGATGGCCATAAGAGTGGGGGGTCAGTATTTTGCAGTTCTGGTCGGTCTCCAACTCCCTCTCACACACAACCCTTTCAAATAAAGTGAGAGGTATATTTTTCTAAGAACTGTGTCGCTCGTATTTATTGTGTCGTCGTTATGATTCTGCATGCATATGTAGATGTATATGTATTATGTGTTTGTATAGTTGGTCATGGCTATAAACAATTAAGCAAAGCAACCATACGAAAGAAACAAACTGGAACGTCACCATCAGAAGTGGTTTAGTGTCACACTCTGCTTATCCTTTTAGTGGAGGGTCTTACCACTCTTTAGGGGATGCAACCAGCATTTTTTAGTCCCTATTATAAGAACCATTTATTCTCCCTCCAGCTATGGTTAAATAGTAGGACAGACTGAGTTCTTCAGCCTTGGTGAGGCAACTAGTCTAGGAGAAGGAAAACTCTGAATTCAAACCTGTTAAACTCCGCTTAAAAATTGACCTTGTGTCATATCCTGCCCGAGCGGAGGGGTTTGTAATTAGGATTATAAGAACCATTTTGTACAAATGAAAAATAAAAAGGAACTGCTTTGCATTCAGCAAAGTTTTGCGAGTTCCTCATCACTCACTATTCAATCTGGTAACTACTTATGCATTCTTGTATAAATCTGCGATACCGACAAGGTAACCACTGCATACTTCTCTCTGTCCACGTCTGTCATGTCCGGTACATGTCTCCAGTGGCTGTCTCTCAGCTGCAGTAGA
This sequence comes from Sepioteuthis lessoniana, assembly GCA_963585895.1. Taxonomy (NCBI): domain Eukaryota; kingdom Metazoa; phylum Mollusca; class Cephalopoda; order Myopsida; family Loliginidae; genus Sepioteuthis; species Sepioteuthis lessoniana. Next base: position 54,526,823 of record OY757942.1, read on the forward strand.
AATCAAACTCTGAAAGAAAATTGATTGACGACTGAAACTATTTTCATACTAAATATCTGACTCCTCTTCCACTTCCAATCGTTTTTCGGCCTTCTTCTCACTGTATTCTCTCCTCTTTTCGATTTATCTATCTATCTATCAATCTATCACTCCAACTTCTTCTTCTTCTTCTTCTTCTTCTTCTTCTTTACTTAGCTTCGTTTTCGGCCATCTTGACGCAGCAGCTGCTGCTGCTGCTTCTTCCATCAGAAATACGCCTACTTCTTTCACAGTGACGCCATTTTTTCTCCTTATGGACTGGTTGAATTCTCATTTCATATATCTTCCATTTTGTTTTGCTTCTTGTTGCCAAGGGTTGGTAGGACGAGTTAACGTTTTCTGGTCGGTAAAAATGGCAAGAGTTCTTTTCCTTTTTTCTTTCTGTTTTCTTTTGTTTTAAACTGATGCGAAGATTCCTCTTTGAGAACTTGTCAGTATTTGAGTCTATAAAAAAGGGCTCTACTCCCTCAAGATAACTCATATATACATTTAAATAATATATACACACAAATACGCAAATATACATATTTATAAATCAACACACGCACATCAACACACACTTAAAAACACACACAGTAAACGGAGTTCTTTAGCAACCAGGTTAGGAGAAAGAAAACTTTAAATTCAAACCAGCTGTACTTCACTTAAAAACTGACCTTGTACCACCCCCTACTCCCGTTGGAGGGCTTAATTAAATATAATATCGAAAAGTAATTCTTGTATAGGGCAGACAGGGCTCTTTACCCTTGGTTAGACAAACAGACAAGGAGAAAGAAAACTTTAAATCCAGACCAGCTGTACTTCACTTAAAAACTGACCTTGCGCCACCCCCTAATCCCGTTAGAGGGATCAAGTAAATATAATATCGGAATGTACTTCTTGTATAGGGCAGACTGGGCTCTTTACGCTTGGTTAGGCCAACTGTCAAGGAGAAAGAAAACTTTATATTCAAACCAGCTGTACTTCACTTAAAAACTGGCCTTGTACCACATCCTACTCATGTTGGAGGACTTAAGTAAATATAATATCAAAAAGTACGTCTTATATAGGGCAGGCTGGGTTCTTTAACCATGGTTAGGTAACCATTCTAGGAGGAAGAAAACTTTAAATTCAAAACAGCTGTACTCCGCTTAAAAATTGACTCTCTGCCACAATCTGTCTGTGTTTAAAAGGTTTGGATAAATGCATAATTGCTGAAGGAATAGTCATTGCCAAGCAAACTCTCCATTCTCCAAAAAATATGTCATTAAGAAGAATTACTCGCTAAGGCTGACAAACTAATAAGTTATGGGGCACGTCTATATCCGTTTATGTTATACACTGAAGAAAAAAGATTCTAACCCTGCCGCTACATGATACATGGTCTGGTCAAAAGTTCATATATATATATATATATATAGAGAGAGAGAGAGAGAGAGAGAGATTCTGCTAAGCTTTGCTTCTTTTTATTTAATGACATATCAACCTTTGTAGACTCGCTTAGTTGAAACTGGATCTAATCTCTCCACGAAGAACCAACAAAGACTGATGGTATTGTTGTTGGATAGCCATCTTGTCTCTGCAGCCGATGGTTGTTCTTCTAGGTTTCGTTGGTTTTATGGCATATCAACCATTGAAGGTTATTTACTGCCAAATCCTCTTGACACATATATATTGAATATATAGGATTTAGTTTGGTTGGGTTTTATGACATATCAACCATTGTAGGTTATTTAATGCCAAATCCTCTTTATACATATATATTAAATATATATGATTTGGTTTGGTTGGGTTTTATGGCATATCAGCCATTATAGGTTATTTAATGCCAAATCCTTTTATACATATATATTGAATATATAGAATTTAGTTTGGTTGGGTTTTATGGCCTATCAACCATTGCAGGTTATTTAATGCCAAATCCTTTTATACATATATATTGAATATATAGGATTTAGTTTGGTTGGGTTTTATGGCATATCAACCATTGTAGGTTATTTAATGCCAAATCCTCTTTATACATATATATTAAATATTTATGATTTGGTTTGCTTGTTTATATGGCATATCAACCATTGTAGGTTATTTAATGCCAAATCCTCTTTTTATATATCAAATATATATAATTTTAAACACATTTACTTCATAACATTTTTAAGCGAGCCTGAGCTCATTTTTTTTTGTACACAGTTAAATGATTTCAAGTATTGCTATGTCACAGTAACGATGTAACATCATTCATTTATTTGCACGCATTTAAATAGATATACATGTTATCTTAGAGATTAGCTTGTCGGTAATTTCATTTTTAAATGAGTTAAAACTAATTTATTTGCATACTAGTATTGCTATTGTTTTTTCACAGTTAAATCGTTTTATTTTATTGCTATGTACCATTAATAATTCTATTCAATATTAATCATTTGTTTGCACACAGTTAAATGGTTATAATTATTGGTTTGGTTTGGTTTGGTTTGGTTTGGTTTGGTTTGGTTTCATGGCATATCAACCATTTTAGGTTATTTAATGCCAAATATATTTTATACATTTAAACAGTTCTATTTCAAACAGTACAGTTTAGCATAAGTACAGTTTTTGTTTCCACTCCGTAAAATGTAAAAACCGTTCTATTTCAAACAGTACATTTTAGCATATGTACAGTATTTGTTTCCACTCCGTAAAATGTAAAAACTGTTCTATTTCAAACAGTACAGTTTAGCATATGTACAGTTTTTGTTTCCACTCCTTAAAATGTAAAAACCGTTCTATTTCAAACAGTACAGTTTAGCATAAGTACAGTTTTTGTTTCCACGCCGTAAAATGTAAAAAACGTTCTATTTCAAACTCTTTAGTACGCAGTTCAAATCTCAAAAACAGTTCTACTTCAAAGAATTCAGTTTAGCATAAGTACGCAGTTCAAATCTCAAAAACACTTCTTCGTTAGTTTTTTTGGTTTTATCTCATATCCAACATTACAAATTGTTCCATGCCAAATCCTGTTTAGACTGATATATTAAATACACATTGTGTGAACATTTTTCTTACAACGTTTTTGAGCGAATTTGAGCTCATTTTTCTTCACAGTTAAATGATTTTAAGTATTTCTATAAGTTAAATGTAAAAACATTTTTACTTGAGATAATTCAGTTTAGCATAAGTACGCAGTTTAGTTCTATTTGACCTATAGATAGGACCCTATCAGGTGCTTCCACAAAGAGCCAAAGTGGACCTGGGAGCGATGGCAATGAAGGGGTACTCTGCTTTCTCCAAAGCTCCAGCATTACTGGAACCTCACCATCGGATTGTTTAGTGTCATATCCAGGACACTCGTTGGTGGATCTTATCTCTCTGAAGAGGTGCAATCGGTGTATTCGACAACCCCAACCGACAGGGCCATATAAATATTCTTTTTTAACTCAAATTACTCTATTCAATACTATTCATTTGTTTGCACACAGTTAAATGGTTCCAAGTATTGCTATATATCACTAACAATTCTATTAATCTATCATTTGTTTTCACAGTGACATGATCAAACAGTTCTATTTCAAACAATTCAATCTAGCCTAAGGCATCTGCTTGCACTTCGCATAGATATGAAACTGTTCTATTTGAGCCATAGATAGAACCCTTTGAGGTGCTACCACTTCTGGCCAGATTGAACCTGGGAGAAATGGCAAGGAAAAGATACTCGGCATTCCTCAAAGGTCGAATATTTACTGAAACCTCATCATCAGATTATTTAGCGTCATATATCCCGGACACTCGTTGGGGAAGATTTTACTCCTCTGCAGAGATGCAGCCGATATATTCTACAGCTCTCGCCGGCTGGGTTATCATTCTTTTTTTCTTCACGGCTCCACGAGATTTCTCAACAGCTGAATGCTAATGTCTATTAAAATATGGATTAACTCGGCTGTTTTTTGAGAGATGTATTTGAAGAAAAACTTTTTGGACAAAGATAATCCATCTTCCCCTTTATAAGAGCAGTTAATTAAACACCTTTTGTTGAAAATCTGTGAAAGTCTGATATTTGTCGCTGCCTCCCACCAGACAGGACTTGACACAAGGTCAAAAGCCCGGAGGCCGATTAAAGTGGGGATAAAGGGGAGGGGAAGGTCGAGAACGAGCCGAGACTAGAACCCTGCTGGCCTGTGCTGCTCATCGACCCACTAAGTGCAATGTGGGTCGAGTGAGCCAAGCAGTATCACGAATCCAAATTTAGATCCGGGCACGTATGCCGGGTTATAGCTTAAACTAGACAGCAAGGTCTAGTGCTATTCACAGGGAACAAAGGTTGCAGCTCGCCCACCTGAAGGTGGCCCAACCGAAGCTGAGGTCCTTTTGGCCTCGAATCTGCCATTGATTGATACCCCATCCGACTCGAATGCCAAACGTCCCAGTCAAAAGGCCAGGGAAGAGCCTTGCTTTTAGCACCCATAATTAAGTACACCCAAGCATATCCAGTCTGTGAAAGTCTACATACGTAAAAGGTGTAAAAAAATTTAGACGTATGCAGACTTTCACTGATTTAGAGTTTAGTCATAAATAATACCTAATAATTTCTGTTTTGATTTCCACAAGAAATCAGATTTGTTTGATTTAGAAGAAAATTAACTTTTATAAAAAATGTTTGGGTATACGTAATTATGGGTGCTAAAAGCAAGGCTCTTCAAATGAATTGAGCTCTCGGTAGCCGTTAAGCGGATATATGTAAACAAATGTGATACATAAGCGTTTAAATTTCCTTCGCTTACGCTGGTTTCCTCGTGGCTGAATGGTAGAATCTCGGATTGTCTTTTGAGTCAGCCGGGTTTCGATCCCAGCTTCGGGAATCTGGCCTGTCTAGCCACACTGAAGAGTTGTGATACAACGAAACAGTCTGTCAGTGAATGACAATACATATATATATATATATATATATACTCTGTCTGTCTGTCTCTCTCTCTCTCTCTCTCTCTCTTTACATATGTAGATAGAAAGAGTGTGTGTGTGGATGTGCGCGCATATGTATTTATATAAATATATAATATGTATATATATATATGTATATATATAAATACACACACAAACATACACTGTCTCTCTCTCTCTCTCTCTATATATATATATATATATATATATATATATATATATGTCTGTGTCTCTGTGTGTGCATATATATATATACATATATATATATATATATATATATATATATATATCAATTCCTCTCTCTTTCTTTCTCTCTCTCTCTCTCTATAAATATATGCACACACAGACACGTATATATACATATATATATTCCTGGGAGGAATAACAAATCCGAAGACGTTTTCTTTGATGTGCACATTCTTTCTTCATCAAGACATCTCTTCTCAAAATATCCAGCTGTATGTTGCCAAAAGCTATCAGAACGCTAGATAGAAATGATCATCCTTGTCTTCAGCGTTTTTGAGCTGACTGATTTAAAATTAAAATCTGTCTTCTAACTTCTGGTATTTTAGTCTTTAAACCGTCAATTAAACTCAGTTGACCTCAGCTTGGTTAACGATTGAAATAATTTAGTTATTTTTAAAATGCTTCACTTCATGCCAAATGAATGATCCAGTCAATTAATTAGTTGACACTAAAGTTAACTGTGAGCTGTTCTTAGTGGTAATGATGCTTTAACCCCGAAAATATGCTTAACCGCAGATGATGGCTTTGTTGGCTATTTTTACAGTTTATTCAAAAACCAGTCAACATTTAAATCAACTACGTTTTCAAAATGTCCCTTCAATCAAATCATGTTCATAACAGAGTGGTTATATAAATACACTTGCATATATATATATATATATATACGAGGGTTCGAACTCCAGTCGTGCTATTACGTTCACGTTTGTATAAATACCCTTAGGGTATGAACCCCCTTATCCTCCCAACTATGAGTTAAATAGTACCACTACAGTTCTTCTAGTCAGATGGATTTGGCATTAAACAACCCAAGAAGATTGACATGCCATTAAACAACAAAACAAGGCAAAAAATATACGAGGGTCATTCAATAAATAAGGTAAACATTAAAATAGATACATAGATAGATATCACCTTGACCTGCGATGAACCCGGTGGATGTTGTTGACAGATACATCCGGCCATAGGTAAAATCACCAAAAGTGGATGTTAGACGTGGCCAGTGAAAGGCAAACACCGTGTGAGCGAGGGCTGTGACCAATGAAAGGCTAGTGTTGCGTAAGTGCGGGCCTTGACCAATGAGGGACAAGCATTGCGTGTGATCGCCTGGGAGATATAAGACTATATAAGGTCGAGAATTTGGGACTGGAGCAGATCCCGCTGGCAGTTCCGACTCCAGACGGCTTCTCCGTGCGTGCCAACTCTTTATGCGGTCTCTCTACTGTTCCATACAAGCGTCAACGCCAACGTCAACGAATAAAGATATAAGACCTTTTTTTTATATATACGTGTTCCTCGTTGTTGTTGTTGTTGTTGTTGTTAAGACCCAGCGGTAATATACTACAGATAGATATGCGCATGTCATTCAATAAATAAGGTAAATATTACAATAGATAGATAGACTGATAGATAGATAGATATACGAGGGTTATTCAATAAATAAGGTGAAATATTGCATAAGGAATTGGAAATAAGAAGCACTGTTTACAGTTATACTTTTTTCAAGGAACTCAGTTGTGATGAGTCCTTTCAAGCCCCAGAAGACTGTCAGTATCACATTGCTTTTTGTCTACGCTGCACCCGGAACTTTTCTTTACCGGAGAGTCAGCGTGTTTCCACCGCATAGACTGTCTTTTCGACTCAGGCTCGTAGTGTCAAATCCATGTTTGGGCCATTTTACTAAAACAAGCTTGTCATTGCATATCACATATTCTTCTGTAAATTTCACATGGTTTGCACTTCTAAGCCACCAAAAATAGGATGACAGACCTCTGTTCAAACCTGGAGCTCTTTGTTTGATTTTATGCTATTTTGATTAGCCTCAAAATAATTTTTTTGGCAAGATTGAAATAATTTCTGCAAAAAACCTGTTCCAAACAATACAAAATTTACATTTATGGAAAACAAATTCCGGCACACACACACATATATATATATATATATATATGTGTGTGTGTGTGTGTGTGTGTGTGTGTGTGTGTGTGTGTGTGATTCTGTCTGCTTAGGTAATTCAGTCGGTTTCTTTTTTTTTTTACTAGACACACGTGCCACTTGATTATTTTAAGTAGCACGAGTTTTTCGCCTTTTTTCTTTTTTTTTTTTCTTTTTACTGAATTTTTTCCCAGATATCAGTTTGTAGAATTTGCAGATTGTACAATCTGGGCTTTTTTCACTCCAACAGAATTATGGATTAGATATAAACATTAATTTATATATATATATATATATATATATATATAGAGAGAGAGAGAGAGAGAGAAGAGGGGAGTGACAGGAAGACAGACACAGACACAGAGAGAATGAGAGAGAGGTGGCGAAATAAATTAAAGTGCTTAGACTAATCGGAATATTTTTTGTATGCTTTTAATTTTCGATTGTTGTAAACTGGTTTCGGATTTAGATTATCGTCAGGAGAGAATGGATGGATTATAGAATTTTCAAACAGAGTAAGCATGGGAGGAAACGCAAACTGTCTTGTGCATGATTTGAACTTGGCTAGCTGAAACTTCCGTAAAATGAGGCGATCTCTCTCCCATAAAATAAAAATACGAAAACTAGAACAAAAAGAAACTCTTCGAGAATATTAAAATGTTTTCCATCAAATCATCTTTCGGTGGGGGTGGGGGCTTAAGCGACCGTAGTGTACTGATTACCATCGTTGGAAGGGGATACAAAGGCCAGAGATCGAAACCTGGACAAGGTTGTTTCTACTTCATATAGCGCTTATACCCTTAAGAAAGGTATGAATCCATCTATCCTCTCTCCATATATGGAGGTGTCCTCGTGGTATAATGGTTAAAGCGATGGACAGCTGAATCGTAGCAAGTGAGTTCCTATTCCAGTCGCGCTATTACGTTCACTTTCGGGCAAATGCCCTAGAGAAAGACATGAACCCCCTTATTCTCCCAGCTATGGGTTAAATAGTACCACTACTGTTTTTCTAGGATAAGAGCTTTGGCATTAAATAACCTACAAATGTTGATATGCCATTAAACAAAGCAACCAACCATCTCTCCACATATAGTAGGGTAGATTTGGCTCTTTAACTTTGGTATGGCAACCCGTCTACAAGAAGGAAAACTCTGAATTGAAACCTGTTGAATTCCACAAAAAAAATTGATCCTATGCCTCATTCTGCTCGTTACAGAAGAGTTATATATATATATATATATATAGTAATTTCTAAGCTTTTTGCTAAGATGTGGCACAAGGCCAAGTGAATGGTGCGCCATATAAGACTCGAACGCGTTCGTAAAGAAATTTCCTAACTTTTTGCTTAGATGTGGCACAAGGCCGAATGAATGGAGCACCCAATGAGACTCGAACGCATTCGTAAAGTAATTTACTCAGCTTTTTGCTTAGATTTGGCACAAGGCCGAATGAATGGGGCACCCAATGAGACTCGGACTTGTTATGTGCATAGGAATTTACTAAGCTTTTTGCTTAGATATGGCACGAGGCCGAATGAATGAGGCGCCCAATGAGACTCGAGTTGGATATATATAAAGATAGAAAGATTCTGTGGTACGTGCCAAATTTTAAAACGGCTTTAGAATGAGTGTGTATTTTAAAGTAATATAAAATACTTTAGACAAAGAATTTGAACCGATCTTTGGTGTCGAGCAATCAGAACTCGTCTTCCGTCGACACTAACTTGCACAGCCGATTATAACCCCAAAATGTTTACCATCTTGGATTCCTCAAGTAACGAGTGACGTTGATCCGTACTTTAGACCCTCTTCATCCCAAAATTCCAACATGCATTGTGTAAACAAAAGGAAATTTACATATTGCATTTATTTAACACTACAGCTCTTAATCCCACAAACCGTGACTCGGTACGTGAAAAAAAAAAACATTATCCGTTCTTATCCTTCTGGTTTACGGAGAATTTTTTTCGGGTCTGTTTCCCCCTTCTCTCACACACACTCACACACACTTTACCCTCATCACCACCCATATATCACGGTATTTTTCTCCGAGACGTGATCGAAACGATTCTTTATTTTTTTTTTTTTTTTAGAATTTTAAAATGTTTTAAAGTATTTTAAAATTCATACGCTTTTGAAAGCCGTTTTTGAATATATTTCTTTTGTTGGTGCATAACTTCAACAATCAAACATTAAAAAGTCTCTGTTTTTAAATATTGATACATATTTCAATGAACATAATAGACATTTTTGTCTACACATTTCTTTTGTTATTCCTTTCGAATTGCCGTATGGATCTTATGATATTCAGCAGGAATTTGTTGATAAAACTTCCATAATTAGTTATTTTCCCAAGTACTTTCTGCCCATAATCAAGGGATGATGTATTACAAAGCGAAGTAACTTTTGTATGTGCATTACTACTTTGTAAGAAGAAGAGCGTTTGTACTGTTATATTGTGTAGCGTTTACTTTTCGAATTTGTTTCTTTAAATAGCGTCAGTAGCTAACCAAATCATACATATTTAATATATATGTATCAAGAGGATTTGGCATTAAATAACCTCCTATGGTGGATATGCAATAAAACCCAACCAAACTAAATCATATATATTTAATATATGGAGGTGCCCGTGGTGTAATGGTTATCGTCGTAGGAAATAGACACGGTGACAAGAGTTCAAATCCTGGACAAGGCTGATTGTATTACACGTAGCACTAATACCCTTGGGAAAGGTATGAATCGAATTATTCTCCCACCAGCTATGGGTAAATAGTAGGGCAGACTTGGTTCTTCAGCCTTGGTGAGGCAACTAGTCTAAAAGGAAAACTCTGAATTCAAACCTGTCAAACTCCCCTTAAAAATTGACTTTGTTTCGTATCCTGCCCAAGCGGAGGGGTTGGTAAATATATATATATTTAATAAATATGTATAAAAAGGATTTGGAATTAAATAATCTCCAATGGTTTATATGCAATAAAACCTAACCAAACCAAATCATAAATATTTAATATAAATATATAAAGAAGATTTGGCATTAAATAACCTACATTGGTTGATATACCATAAAACCCAATCAAACCAAATCATATATATTTACAATATATATATAAAGAGGTTTTAATATTAAATAACCTACGATGGTTGATATGCCATAAAACCCAACCAAACCAAATCATATATATTTAATATATATGTATAAAGAGGATTTGGCATTAAATAACCTACAATGGTTGATATGCTATAAAACCCAACCAAACCAAATCATATATATTTAATATATATGTATAAAGAGGATCTGGCATTAAATAACCTACGATGGTTGATATGCCATAAAACCCAACCAAACCAAATCATATATATTTAATATATATGTATAAAGAGGATTTGGCATTAAATAACCTACAATGGTTGATATGCTATAAAACCCAACCAAACCAAATCCTATATATTTAATATATATGTATAAAGAGGATCTGGCATTAAATAACCTACAATGGTTGATATGCCATAAAACCCAACCAAACCAAATCATATACATTTAATATATATGTATAAAGAGGATTTGGCATTAAATAACCTACAATGGTTGATATGGCATAAAACCCAACCAAACAAAATCCTATATATTTAATATATATGTATAAAGAGGATCTGGCATTAAATAACCTACGATGGTTGATAGGCCATAAAACCCAACCAAAAAAGTTCAGCTCTGGCTTTTCTTTCTTGGTGAGTCTTAGAACTTTTTGAATGACTCTCGTATATCAAATGACTATATTTCTACTTTATAAATATTATAGTTAATAGTTTTTTGAGTTTTGACACAAATAGCAAAGGGTTGAAATGCCACTTAACAATGAAACCAAACCTAATATATTCCGTTATATATGTTCCTCAGATACCCCAGGGCAATAGAAATGAATATCTCAATATATTTCTCTTGATTTCAGAAGCTTTGGAAAGAAAAGTCTGATTAAATTTATCCCTATATCTGAGTGAAATGGTTAGGTTGGTAGGGTAGAATAGCTTAAGGGGTCAATAACTCTTTTCGCCTCGGGGCCTAGATCATAGCCACACTTCCCCCTCGTCCTTTTTCTTTTCAGACCTTCATCGACTCGCGCAATAACTACTCACAGATCTCTCTTTGTCGATGGTGGAGAGAACTGCTTATAAATTGTCACCCACCTCTTCACGTTGTGTGGGGAAGTGGTTTCTCCAGTTGATTTTACTTTTCACAGTCTCGGTACCAACTGTTCATTTTCGAATCTTCACAAAGTCTTACGAGACTCCCACGGTGATAGACCTTTTGACCTCTCCCTGTCTGTCACGTCCAGCTTATCACAATAGATTTCTCTGTATTTTTCAGACATGAAGTTTTTTTAAATGTTTAAGATCGTGCATATCTCTATGAAATTGTTGGTAAAGTGTGATGAGTTATGTTAAATAAAAAATTGTTCGTCTATATATAAAAAATGGTCGGTAGGGTGGATTGGGATTGGTTAAGGGGCCTTCCACATTTTTTGCCTCGAGGGTTAATAACTCTTTTTGCCCTATGAACCAGATCGCTATCAGCTTTTGTCGCTGGGTAATGATTGATTGATTGATTGATTCTAATGGCATATCAATCTGTCAAGTGATATTTTATACCTAGAGATTAGGGAATTGCATTCATTGTATACTTATATTTACATTTTTGTGTAGAGATTTTTTCACACAATTATACGATATCAAGTATTTACATCTAATACTAATAATTTGCACACATTTATATGGTTTCAAGTATTCCGATCTAATACAAATAATTTACACGCAGTTGTATGGTTTCAAGTATTCCTATCTAATACAAATAATTTACACACAGTTGTATGGTTTCAAGTATTCCTATCAAATACAAATAATTTGCACTCCGTTGTAGGGTTTCAAGTATTCCTATCAAATACAAATAATTTACACGCAGGTGTATGGTTTCAAGTATTCCTATATAATACAAATAATTTACACACAGTTGTATGGTTTCAAGTATTCCTATCTAATACAAATAATTTGCACACAGTTGTATGGTTTCAAGTATTCCTATCAAATACAAATAATTTACACGCAGGTGTATGGTTTCAAGTATTCCTATATAATACAAATAATTTACACACAGTTGTATGGTTTCAAGTATTCCTATCTAATACAAATAATTTGCACACAGTTGTATGGTTTCAAGTATTCCTATCAAATACAAATAATTTTCACTCTGTTGTAGGGTTTCAAATATCTAATACAAATAATTTATACACAATTACATACTTTCAAGTTAACTCATTTTTGATTGATAGATTGATTGATTTTAATGGCATATCAACCCATCATGGGTTATTTTATGCCAGGGTTTGAAGACATGCATTCAATAGTAGGCTTTTCTTCAGAGATTCATTTCACACGCTTATTATGTGAAAAAAACAAAATGTAACCTACGAGGATCATTAAATAAGTTTCCAGACTTTTTTCGTATGGACACTTTTATTGATAGTACACACATGAAACTCAAGTCCCCTTCGAAGTAATCTCCTCTGGCTGCAATGCACTGGTTGTACTGTTTCAAAAAACCTCTGCAAGGCCCCATGGAAGTCCTCTTGTGTGAGCGTGTCAATGACCTTCGTCACAGCCTCTTTCATCTCCTCAATTGTCTCATAACGACAGCCTTAGAGATTAGGGAATAACCAAAAGTCACAGGGAGAAAGGACTGGGCTATAGGGAGGCCGAGAAACTGTCTTGATGCTCATCTTGGAAAAATAGTCTGTGACAAGGATGGAGTTGTGGACTGGTGCATTGTCCTGGTGGAAATGCCACTGACCCGATTTGAAGAGTGCTGGTCTCTTCCGACGGAATCTCTTCCTGAACTCCCTTAAAAGCTCAACATAGTAACCCTAACCCTAACCCTTTGGCCAATGAACTATGGTCTATTGACTTCCTTACTCCTCCCACACCTCTCATCATCCCTCACAGACTCCCTGCCTTCCTTGAATCTCTTATGCCACTCAAAAACTGATGCTCGATTCATGCGAGATGGTCGAAAAGCAGTCTGAAGCATTCCATACGTTTCTGGGGCATTTTTTCCAAGTTTAAAACAGCATTTTATTGCATATCGTTCTTCTAAAGTGTCCTGACGTCCAGATTGCATTTTTGAAATTCACCAGCTGTGACAATTAGGCTTTAGTAAGCTGTATTCCAATTGCTGTTGTAGCTGTTTATTTGAACCTGGAATTCTAAAAATTGGTCAGTCATCTCATAAGATATATATCAATAACATACAGAATTTTCAAGAGTCTACAGCAATTCTAAATGCCTGTAAAAAAACAAGTGTGGAAACTTATTAAAGGCACCACGTATGTCTTCATTTAAAAAATACACGTCTTAAACAAACCACATAAACATTAGATGAAAACTGTTCATTTATTTGTATAAAATGGTTGGTTGGGTCTGATGGGTTAAGGAGCCAATAATCCCATCCCCCTTTTTTTCTATAGACATCGCCTGCCAGATATGTTCAAAGGAATACACCAGCAAAGACGGAGAAATAAGCACCACAATAGATTTCTTTATATTTTTTGAAACGTACAGTTTTAGAAACAAATGTCTGATTAAGATTGTTCATCTGTCTGTATGAAATGATCGGTAGAATGGGTTGGGATTGGTTAAGGGGCCTTCCACCTTTTTTGCCTCGAGGTCTAAGGGTCACTGCCAGCCCCTCTCTTTCCACTATTCTTTCCTCGACTCGCACAAAAACAACTTACTGTTTCTCTACCTATCTCTTCCTCCTCCCCCACCCACCTTCTTATCGACAACAGACCCTCGACCAACCACGGCCCCAATCTGTTCCCGACCCATCTGCATCGTAAACCTTTCCTCTTCTTTCATCTGTCTCTAGCCACCTCAGATACCGAACTGATCGTTCGATTATTGATACAGATTACTCGCCCACAGCTGATAAAATCTACGGTCTCAAAAAAAAAAAGAAAATTAAAACAAGAAAAGTAGAAGAAAATAATTGGACTCTGTTCGGCTCAGTGCTGAAAGTCCTTAAGAGATTTTCTTTTAGACACCGAAAAAACTTTGACAAAAGTTTTCGATTTGATTCGAGTATGTGGAACTATTTTCAGTCGACCAATCAAATTCCACATCGGGGTTCTACAGTATTGTAAGCCGAACAGTACTAACTATCAAAAAAATGGCAACCAAATAAAAGTTGAAAGAGTTCAATATCTCTTCCAATGCACAAGTTGTAACATGATATCCTTGATCTAGCACCTCGGGGGCTGTTGGTAGGACTTGGAATACAATGACCCTATCCCCTGCTGAGGAATAAGACCTCCTCTAACAGTGGAGTTTTGAGTATGACGCTAAACTGCATTTGATAGTGAAAACTTATAACAGTGTAAATTATTAGTATCCGATTAGGATATTTAAAATCTAATAATTGTTTATAGATTATTAGATAGGAATACTTAAAACTAGTCGGCGCGGTCAGTATTTGAACATTTTCTTAATTCTAGAAAAATGATTTTAAACGACTTGTTTAATTACACACGCACTTTCACATACATATATATATGTTGTTTTAATTTAAGGGGTCTTGCTATTTTCTTAGGTGATAAACTCTACACCACGAACACTTCCAAATATATATATATATATATATATACCAACCCCACCACTCGGGCAGGATATGACACAAGGTCAATTTTTAAGCGGAGTTTAACAGGTTTAAATTCAGACTTTTCCTTCTCCTAGACTAGTTGCCTCACCAAGGCTGAAGAACCAAGTCTGCCCTACTATTTACTCATAGCTGGAGGGAGAATAATTAGATTCATACCTTTCCCAAGGGTATTAGTGCTATGTGAAATGCAGTCTCGTCCAGGATTTGAACTTGTGTCACCGTGTCCATTTCCTACAACGATAACCATTACACCACGGGAACCTCCACATATACATTTAAACTGTTTATATGTACAAAAATGAATTTGGCATTAAATTACCTACAATGGTTGATATGCCATAAAACCAAATCTCTCTCTCTCCCTATATATATATATATATATATATATATATATATATATATATATATTGGATGATATAATACTCAAAAAGATGCAAATTCTAGTTGATCTTGAATCTTCTTCATGTATTTATTCTTCTGTTTTATATATATATATATATATATGTGTGTGTGTGTGTGTGTGTGTGTGTGTGTAAAAATTCATAGAGGAGGAGGAAGAGAAATCTAACACACAACAGCACCCTCTATATAAACCGATACAAAAACTGAAAAAACATTCAACGAATTGACCGACACGAGAATGTTCAAGTCTCATTGGATGCCCCATTCATATGGCCTTATGCCACATATGTTGTCTAGCGAACGCAACGAGCTGGAAACATATATGTAAGTAAGAACAACAAAGATAATTCTAAAAAAAATACAAATCTCTTAGTGGAATTATTCATTTTGAAATATTTCCTTTTTTTTCTCTCTCTCTTTGGACATACAACAAAAAAAGAAAAAAGTGTATATATATATACACTTTTTTCTTTATATATATATATATATATATATATATATATTTGTATGTATGTATAAAAGTTTATATATATATATATATATATATATATATATATATATATATATATATATATAGCTTAAGAGCCAAATTAGCCTTCTTTCTTTGAGGTGCTCGAAGTTACCGTTGTATGAAACGGACATGAAGACCAGAGTTCAATTCTGTTTGCATGTCACTTAGTGCTAATACCCTTGAGAGAGGCATGAATCCAATTATTACCCCTTCAGTTATGGGTGAATAATTGAGTAGTCTGTAATTTGGAACCCGGTATGGCAAGCAGTCTTAGAGAAGGAAAACTCTCAATTCCAACCAGTTGAACTCTGCTAAAAATTTGACGTTGTCTCACATCCAACTCGTGTGAAAGGTTTGGTAAATACAGAGAGAGAGAGAGAGAGAGAGAGAGAGAGCAAGAAACAAATCGCTTAAAATTTTTTCATAAACCAAGAAAGTGCTCAATTGCTCTCTAACAGAGCAAGATAAAGAAACTGATATCTCACGTCCTTAAGTTGGTTACATGACTAAAATGATTTAAAATTCACTGATCAAATAATTTCATTTGATGAGCGTATTTTTGATGCATGAAACCGAGAGGATTATGGTTTGATTTGATTTGATTTGGTTTTTTGGCACATCAACCCTTATAGGCTATCTAATGCCAAATTGTCTTTATACATATATATCAAATATATATGATTTGGTTGGGTCGGGTTGGGTTTTAGGGAATATCAACCATTGTAGGTTATTTAATGACAAATCCATTTTCATAGGTATTAACAGTTCTATTTCAAACAATTCAGTTTAGCATAAACATATAGTTTAGTTCTATTTGACCCATAGATATGACCTTATCAGGTGCTGCCACTCCGGGTCAGAGTGGATCGGGCAGCAATAGCCATGAAGGGGTACTCTGCATTCTCCAAAGTTCCAACATGACTGAAGCACCACCATTAGATTGTTTACAGTCATATCTAGGACACTTGTTAGGGGAGTCTTGCCTCTGTGCAGAGATTCAGTCGGTGTATTCTACAGCTCCAGATGACTGGGCCACCGACATGTAAATATTTTTAAAACTACAGTGGGGTATCTTAGAATCAAGGTTCTAATCATCCCTTCAAATAACCTTTATTTAAAATGATGTGGCTTGTAAGTACATTAATAATGTTAATGTGTGTTGACTCATTATGTCTCCTTAAACTATCATTACTCCAGTTGGGGATGGTGTACGTAATTTTTCTCTGAAATCAGAATCATGTCAGCCATGTGAAACATGCAAATCTTACACATTAAAAATTGTATTCCAATGAATTCACGATCTGTTGCGCAATTATGAAATTACCCAGATAAACAACATTCTGTAGTTGTCTGGTTGGTCGTCTGGGTACAATGACGTTTCGGTTAGAGTTTACAAACAATGCATCAATTGTTGGAAACAGTTTGCGATATAGCGTTAATATAATACTTAATTTGTATGAGAGTTTTATTGTTCGATGTCAATCTGTGTTGATTTGTTTAATATGTTCATCAAACAGGTGTTTAAGTCGGAAATGTTTGTAACAGTCTGCTGGGGTTATGGTTAATGGTGCATAGGAATTAATAGGAGAATTATTCTCCTTGTTAGCCATTCTTTGATAAACGTTAAGATTTCAGCCCAACCGTATAAATCGACTATTTATTTTGTATAGAATTCTTCAAGTTTAAAATTCGACTTCCGTTGCGGAATTTAAGGTACCTAGATTCACAATCCAAATATGAATATTTTTCAGTCATTAACTTTTTAGTTTTTCAGTTTGTGTGAATCGGTTTTTTATATTTATAAAGTCAATTTGGTCCATTTTCAAACGTTTGGTTGTAAAATTAGTCCCCAGGTTGCTTTTGTTATTTGTTTTTGCTTTATTTGGCTCTATTTTTGAAAGGTTGTTATTTTGTTTTTTTGTTTTTTGTTTGATGGGGGTGGTATTTTTTTCTTTTTCTTTTGTTTTTGGCGGGGGTCATTTTGTTTTGTTTTGGGTTTTTCTTTCGGGTTGGGGTGATATAAATCATATAAAAATGAATTGCTGGAACGATTGTTTTTCAATGAATTCTTTTCTTTTTATCTTCAATGGTGTCAGTTTATTCACTAAGTGCATTGTTACGTTTAACAGTGACAAGGCACTTAATACATATTTTTTGATGCGATTATGAGCCATCTTCAATTTGTCCAAGACACTTTTCAAACAAAAATTTCAGAAGATCACACTTAAATCCAGGCCCGAGTTTTTGCGATTTCTGAGTAAAAAAATTGTGAATTAAATACTTCAATTATCGCACAAGCTCGAGACTTCTGATAAAGAATATGATATCAAAAAAAAAAAAGAAAAAACGAAGATAGGAAATCTTCGAACGAACTGTAATTAAAAAAAAAGAAAGTTTCAGTAAATAATTAAAAATAAAGAGAAAACATTAAAAAAAACCAAAGCTAATATAATTTGAAGAGTTAAGGGAACGATTGATTTTATTTGTTGTGATCACATCGTTTTCATACGCACACACACACACATACATATATATGTGTGTGTGTGTGTGTGTGTGTGTGTGTATTTGTGTATGTACTAATATATATATATATATATATTAGACTTTTCAGTGTAATCTTTTTGTCACCTGAATGCCAAAATCCTTCCGCCATTTTATCAGAGAATGACAAGGATGTTGGTGTTTATTTCCATCTTTTTCTTTCTTTGGTGTAATTGATAGGTTACACGCTGTACATGCTAAAAGGCAGCTCATCTCCGGTTCTTTTTCTCCTAAACGCTATCCTCTGACTCATTAAACAGCTGCACCCATCAACTGGTTCATTGAAATATCGAAGTCTAAATGCCGCTTATCTGCAACGAACAGAAACCGCGCGAGTGTAACATTGTCGTCTGCCTAATGATAGATAAGAAGCAAACTTCGCGCCAAGAACTTGTGCGCTTGCGCATGGCAATCTTTATTTTATTTCTGCCATTTTATCAGCGGCATAACATAAGCAACTGTGCAGCCAGTATTATTTCGCTTAAAAGTCATTGTCTTGAATCTCTCTCTCTTTCTCTCACTCACTCTCTCTCTCTCTCTCTATATATATATATATATATATATTAAGTACAAAAGTCTTCGGAACTTTAAACTATTGTAAATTTCTACCAACACCCAACGTATGAGCGAATTTCTCGCATTGCATTTTTTAGAGATAAAACATTCGCCCTGTTAGAGTCAATTCCACCCCTAGTCATAATATTCTGTGGCTGGGGTTCCGAATGAGAAGGAAAAATACGAAACAATCCCCCAAAATGACCATGCAAGTTTTCGGCCACCTCACATAAACCAATCAAGATACAGTGTTCTATAACGAAAACGTCTATAATAAAAATTTATAACATTATGTTTATTTGAAGAAGTTACTGTACATTAATAATATTTCGTGTGGCTTCCTTTAGCTTGAATAATTGCTTTTAAATACTTGATAAGAGATGCATACAATTCTTTAAACATCTTCACGGATATGAGATACCATTCTCAGTGGCTTTGAACGTAATTGCTGCCTTTTAGCACATAGAAAATTGAAATTGAAAAAATACAGAAAGCAGTTTCCGAATGGCCAAAGCACTCGTTGTAATTAAAAATGACAAGAAAAAAACGGAGGCTCGAAACCTTCTGCGCAAGTGTGGAACCAGCGGAAAAGGAAGTTCTTCTTGCTGATACTAGCCGGATGAAAGGGGATGACTATTTTTTTGCGGGAGTTATCTGTGAGATGGGATGAGGCAAAGACAGTCAGTTGAACACTAGCCACGAAGATGTAAGGAGACGAAAGTTTACATGTCCCATTTTGGGGATGGGCTCCAAAAGGGAGCCTTAAACTAGACGTGTCCCAGCAGACAAGCATGTTAGAACTACAACAGAAAACGAGGAATTAAATTCAAGGTCTGTGTGTGCTCCCTCTTTTTCATCGTGACATATTGTTTCTCTTTGCTCAGCGAACGCGGTTCACTCAACTTTCATACTAATTACAAATTGTAGTAATAAATAAAGCCTTGTGTAATTAACTAAAACATAGTTTCGTGCGTTCATCAACTTTTACCACGGCGGGGTTACAACAGAGTCGTGGCGATACACATGTCTATTTAGTACCGTTATGTCTCAACTGTCTATTCGGTGCTGTTTGCATGAACTCTATTAACGAATCTTCTCTTTTGTTCTATCCACATTTTCTTGGTTATATTAAAGTCAGGGCTCTGAGCTGGCCAATTTTTCAATACGGTAACCCCTTCATCAGCCAAGCTTTGCCGTATTGCATGGGATCAGTGGCATAGAGTTCTGTCGTGCTGCTATTTGGTTTCAAATTTTCCTTCAGTAACTGCATGTGTTCGTCACAATGCAAGTTGACTTCAATTTTACCAACTTTCTTGATCGATCACCTTTCATGTATCTACGAAGCGTCAGACTCTTACCCTCAAATTTCACGGTTTTCGTCGTTGTAGAAGTCACTACTCTAACGTGCAGAATAAACAACAAGAACAGCACTACTGGTTCAACAGCCCCTGCTGGCAGACAAAAAGTAAAATGGGGAGTGAACCTGAAACATATTAAGCAAGCCAGTGTATACACACACTAGTATACCCATTCACTGGCCCAGCAACCAATCACCGCCCACAGAAAGGACTTTGCCACTTGAGAGCAATGGAATGCCCCAATGTCCATATAATCTCGCCTCAAGTCGTTGCATTGCTTCTTTATGCAAACGTGTATTTACTCTCTGCAAAGAGTATTACGAGAGAATTCCAACCGTCATGTAACGTGGCTCGTTTCGCTTTCTTGAAAGCATTCTGAGAAATTCTTACTTATTAGAATGCAGATCCATCCTAGTTTCATCGCTGAATATGATCTGCATCGCATAGTTCATACGACTTTAAGCAATTTAATCTTGCCTTCAAATTCCTTTTGGTTAATGCTGATTTCTTTGACGCAATTCACTCTTCAGTAAATTTTCTCGAAGGATACACTTAGTGGTGTCTACTGACACTAAATTGGACAAATAGCACTCATCCATCACTTGTCTTGCAGTCTTCTTTGGCTGAGTTTTTACCGTCCTGATCAATTCCCGTGCCATCCAATGTGGCAGCTTTCTAGGGTGACCTCATCTTAGTAAATCTGAAAAACATTCAGTGCTTTAAAACTTCGAGAGGATTTCTAAGATGCCACTTCTTGGAATTTTGAGTTCCTTAGCGATTGGTCGCTTACTCATATTTTTGGCTGGCGCCATCGTTTCTTTGGAAATTTTCCTCATGATTTTAAATGTAAGAGCTTTCTCTATATCCAAAAAAAACAAATTACGGTACAAATGTTTGTATATCGGTGGTGGATCATTTTTCTGATTTCAAATACAGTATTTTAATTGGTTTATGTGAGGTAGCCAAAACCTTTACAGGGACATTTTTGAGGATGGTCTTATATCGTCACGTCTCATTCAGGACAAAGCCTAATAGGATGGTGCTGCAAAGGAGTAAGACCCCCCGCAACAAATGTTCCAGATATGACACCACCGCATCTGATGGAAGGACTCCTGTCCTGGAGCTTAGGAAAATGTGAAGTACAGCTTCATTGCCATTACTCCAATGTCCACTCTGACTCGGTGTGGTATCATGCGTTACTGTCTCATCTTTAATTAATATCCAATCACTTCCAATATTTTAAATCATTTAACTGTGTGAAAATAAGAGCTCTAAACTTCTTCAATAGATCGATAGAGGGAAATGAACAGACGATAGATAGATAGATAATGAAAGCACTGACATGAATAGATAGATAGATAGATAATTCTTTATCTTTGTATCCCATGAGGTCACCGAAATGACACTTTTTCAATAGATAAAGGGAAATGAACAGGCGATAGATAGATAGATCTTCATCTTTGTATCCCATAAGGTCGCCGGAATGACACTTTTTCAATAGATAGATAGTTTTTTTGTTTTTGTTTTGTTTTGCGGCATATCAACCACAAGAGGTCATTGAATGCCGGTCAATAGATAGATAGAGGAAATGAACAGATAGATAGATAGATAGATAGATAGATAATTCTTCATCTTTGAATCCCATAAGGTCGCCGGAATGACACGCCAAGTAATCTCACTTCATGACAACCGAGGGTTTTAAATCGACGACCATCTCCTCTCCAAGTAACATGTGATAACCTGTACTTGGTGGTCACGATACCAGCAGCAAGGACGATCTTTGACCTATCTCATACAGTTGGTTTAAATTCAGAGTTTTATTTCTTCAAGATGTCCTACCGAGCTTAAACAGCCAAAACTGTTGCCTCTAACACGAAGCTAAAACGCAAGAGGTTTGTCGGATCCATTATTCTACATGCATCCCCGTTGCACCGTAGGTGCCTTCTTAACAAGCAAATTAAACATTGCCATAACTAGGCATAAATCACTTTGATAAGTTCACATTGACCTAATTAAACAGCTTAGTTGTTCAAATAAGCGAAGGAAATTATAGATTAATTTGATCTTCGTTTTCAAGCTTCTGTCCCGATTAACCAAAATTCCGGTCATCGTTTGTCCCGATTAACCGAAGTTTTTTTTTTATTAAAAAGTGTCCTGAAATCTGGATGATCAGGGTAAACCGATTGTTGATTAACCAAAGTTTTGAATGTCCTGATTAACTGGTTACGTTAGTGACCAAATGTCCCTACTAACTGGAATATAGTATATAAGTGATTTATACCAAAAAGGCTGTCAAAATCCTGTACTCTGATTGGTTCGTTCGCCGACCAATCTCTTTTTCTTTTCTTTTCTTTCTTTTTTTGTGATTATCCTTATCCCTGCATGACGCGACTGAATTCCACTTCGATTTCGAATATATTTTAATGCTTCTATCGTTTCTTTCTGACTTGAGCTAATCCGGCTTGTCAGTGTGGAATACCACGAAACGTTCATCATGCGCGACTCGACATTTTGTCAGTGATCTGCTTGAAAAGATATCGATTCGAATCTGATTGATTTAATCTGAGAATCGCTGGAGAAAGCTATCTGGTCTCAAAACCTACAGTTCAACTTTTGCTTTCAACAGAATTTCGAACGGACCGAGTTTTATTTATAAGATATTTATTGAATATTATATATTTTCTAAAATATTTATTAAATATTACAGGTGTGTGTCGAAATGATTATTGTCTTTGGAAATGGGCACAATGAACTTCAAATTCGTCCTTTTGTCTTCGAAGAAAACAGGTTAAAATATACATAGTTTTGTCCACATTTTCTTGGTGATATTTAAGTCAGGGCTCGGAGCAGGCCAATCTTTCAATACGATAACAACCTTGAATAGCCAAGCTTTGTTTTGTTGCATGTAATCAGTGGCATAGAGTTCTGTCATGCTGATAAATATTACCCTTCATCGAAGTCTGGTATAAAATTTTCCTTCTGCAGCTGCATGTACTTGTCACAATTCAAGTTACCTTTTAACCAACCTTTTTAAACCATCTCTTTTTATATATCCCCAAACTCTTACCCCCAAATTTCAGTTTTCGTCGTGTAACGTGGGTCGTATCGCTTTCCTAGAGTAATTTTTAGAAAGTTTTCGGATAGAATATTTACATTTGGATCAAGAAGAATCCCACTGTCACTAGCAATGACACTAAAGTCTGGAAATATTCAATATCTGATCCAAGAAAATCCTTTGCATCATCTCTCTTCTTTCTCTTCGTCTTATTTAGGACATTAACATCTGGACATTAACATCTGGACATCTGGACCTTAATTACATCTGGAGACTCTACATCTGGATACTGTAAATCTCTTCTCTTCGTCTTATGCGTAATAAGATGTCCAGATGTTAATGTCCAGATGTATACATGTCCTAAATAAGATATAGTAATTTACATGTAATGAACATCTGGACCTTATATATCTGATGTTGGGTCTCCAAATGTACTTGAATGTTCATTACCTTGTTTGTGTAAGCATTCAAGTACATCTGGACCTTATATATCTGATGTTGGGTCTCCAGATGTTCATTACCTTGTTCGTGTAAGCATTAAAGTACATTTGGATACCCTACATCTGGACATCTGGAGATATATACATATGTATGTAGGAACATCTGGACTTCATATACATCTGGAGACTACATTTGATGTTCATCTGACATATACGGAAATATATGAAAATCAGATGTAAATTCTCCCGATGTATATGAGGTCCAGATGTTCATATATATATATATATATATGTCCAGATGTAGGGTGTCCAGATGTATATATCTCCATACATGTACAGATATACAAGCAGAAATTCTTGTAGTTGGCGAAAAGAGAGGGTTTATCCAATTTAGATAGAAAGAATAAACTGTGGGAGGCGAAATTATCTTCCCGCAGACCGACTGCCCCCTATGCACCAGTGACCACCACCTCCGGGCCTCGTCTCTTGTTTGTCGTCTGACTGGTCAGATCTCTCTGCCCTGAGATCAGAAGACTGCTTCGTCGCGTCTTCTAATCTTCTTGAAATTATTCCTTATTTAACCCCAAAATCACACGTCATCATTCCCTTTAGTGACACGTCATTGTTTAATATCCACTGATATCTATCAAATTATTTATCTTAGAATATTAGCTCACAGCTTGTCCATCTTATTATGACATGAGTTGACATGTCAATGAAACAAAGACCTACTCGCCTTGACCTTTACAAAACGAAACCCCCAAACTTCAAACTCCAAGTGTAGCTAGAAAAAGAATTTATTACTGAAATACTTGTCCAAAATTCCTAATTATTTTACATCTTGAGCACAGATATGTAACTGGAGTCTAGATTTCTCACTCCTCAATACTCTGCTAAACCTAACTTTCTATATTCTACAGAGACAGCAACGTTTTTAGCGTATCTTATTGACACAAAACCTCTATGAGATACTCATCAGATTATTGTTCGTAAAAGAGTTTGTTTCTGACAACTTGAATTCCGTGAGAGGAATCAAAGACTTTTTTGGTTCTTGTCATTGAAAAGTGTAATCTTTAGTTGGTGGTCATCCCGGTATGATGGGGCTCTGGTCTTTGTAGATAATTTCCTTCTGCCGACATTACCCGTTGTTTCAAACCATTAATCTCTTTTTCGCATGATAGAGAGAGAAACGGGGATTTTCTCTGTTTTAGCTGATAGAGTTTAGAATAGAAGTCAACCAAACAAATGTAATACTACGTGCGGACGTATTAATGGCTGTATCGCAACGTCTTAAGTATGAGTCGGAAGAATGAATAGACTATGAAAACAGTGTCGACCGCGTTAGCTGTACAAAGAGAAACAACATTTCATGAGAAGAAAAAAGAGCAGAGACAAACTTTGAATTTTCAATCTCGGTTTCTGTTGGAATTCTTAAATGCTTGTTCGCTTGTTTCGTCTTCATAGGTTCGCGTCTGGTGTGAGACCACTTTTTGGAGCTATCTTTAAAATCGGGGCCGTAACTTTCGGCTCTCTTCACATTTTACTCGCGTCTTTATTTCTGCCTGGTGTTAGAGGGAGGACATATTGGTTTCCAGTGGTTCCACACCTGCACGGAAGATTTGGGACCACTGGTTCTTTTTTTCTAGTCATTTTTAATCACCGGAGTTATTCCCCCATGACTAGCTGACCTACAACAAGTGCTTTGGCCTGACTCAAGAGAGGTCAGCTGGCCATTCCGTAGGCTCTGTGTCTGCTTTTTCTTATCCTTTTTTTACTTCTCTCTCGCCTTCCTCTGAAATTTACCTCCAATCGCTTTTTAACTTTGACTCTCCATATCACGTTACGCAAAGACTAATTATCAGGTTAGGGTTTCTTTGTTTAATGGCTTACTAACCTTTGTGGGTTAATTAATGCCATATCAATCCTTATAGAACTGCAATGATACTATTTGATCCATGACTGGGGGATAATGGGTGGGGTCATATCTTTTCAAAAGCTATTAGTCTAAAAATGAACGTAACTGCGCGATTGGAGTTCGAACTTGCTTACTTCGATGGTGCAGTCCAGCACGTTAGCCATTACGCCACAGGGGCTTTTCCAGTGGTTTCACATCTGCATGGAAGATTTAGGACTGCCGGGGTTTTTTTCTAGTCATTTAATTACCAGAGTCATTCCCCCGTGACTGGCTGGCCTACAACAAGTGCTTTGGCCTGACTCACAAGAGGTCAGCTGGCCATTCCGTAGGCTCTTTGTCTGCTTTTTCTAATTATTTTTTACTTCACTCTCGCCTTCCTCAGAAATTTACCTCCAGTTGCTTCCTAACTTTGACTTTCCACATCATTATGGAACAACCGAGGAACTCCTCCTAATTCTCTAAGTTCTAACAGTAATCTCTGTTTGATATTTTGATCTACGATATATATATATATATATATATATATATATATATATATCAGTATATTCCCTGCTTTATCAGTGTATTTTATTGTAGGTGAGTCATCGTGAGGTAGTGTCTGACGTACTGGACTGTGACATCACAGCAAGACAGTTCAAACCCGAGTCGCGCTATTACATTCACTTTTCAGACTAATATCCGCGGAAAAGATATGAAAACACTTCCCCCACCCCCATCCATGAGTAAAATAGTATCACTACGGCTCTTCTATAAGGATGGCTTTGGCATTAAATAACCCACAAAGATTTCTAAGTCGTTCCAGTCCTTATACCAATCCTTTGGAGATCGTTCCAAGTGCTCCCACCACAACTGGTATTACCGTTGCTTTCATATTCCGTAACGTCCTCAACTCGTTAGCAAGGTCCAAGTTTTTATCCCTCTTTTAACCGTCTTTTAATTTTTTTACTGGTTTGGGTTTGCTTGGGGTTTATGGCACATCAACATTTGTAGGTTATTTAATGCCAAATCTATTTTTACACGTATGAATAGTTCTATTTCATAATTAAGCAGTTTAAATGTCAAAAATGGTACTATTTCAAACTATTCAGTTTACCATAAGTAAACAGTTTAAATGTCAAAAACAATTCTATTTCAAACTATTCAGTTTAGTCAACAAAGTCAAATGGTTCCAAGTATTGCTATGTACCACTAACAATTCAATTAAACATCAGTCATTTATTTACCCATAGTCAAATGTAAAAAAACAGTTCTATTTCAAACTATTCAGTTTAACATAAGCACAGTTTATTTCTATTTGACCCAAAGATAGGACCCTACCAAGTGCAACCGCTCCAGGTCAGAGTAGACCCGGGAGCGATGGCAATGAATTGTGTATGTATCAATATATGTATGTATATGTATTTGTGTGTGTATGTGTGTGTAACTGTATGTCTGACTGTGTGCGTGTGTGTACGTGAAACTGTTTTTTATTCTGCGTATGTCGGTCTTTGCACACGTCTTATTTTGTCTGTATGTGTGTGTGCGTGTGTGTGTGTGTGTGTGTGTGTGTGTGTGTGTGTGTTGAGTGTGTGTGTATGTCTGACTGTGTGCGTGCGTGTGCGTGAATATCTGCATTTTATTTTGTCGATGTGTGTCTTACTTTGTGTGGGTCTTACTTTGTGTGTCTATGTGTGTGCGTCAGTATGTGCGTGGATATGTGTATGTGTATGTGTGCGTGCGTGTTTCTGTATACGTGTGAGCGTATGCGAGTGTCTCACTTGATGCCAGGTTTTCCAATTGATCTTCATCAGTTCGACTCCTGTAAAAAGGTCATGCCTTGATAATTGAAAGGTCACATAATAAACAAAGCACTTGTTGAATTTATCACGTTGGAGGAAAAGGTTTCTTCTTCTTCTTCTTCTTCTTCTTCTTCTTCTTCTTCTTCTTCTTCTTCTTCTCCCTCTTTTCTTTTTCTCTTTCTTCTTCTTCTTCTTCTTCTTCCTCTCTTTTCAACTTTTTCTTCTCTCTTCTTCTTTTTCTTCTCCTTTCTTCTTCTTTTTCTTCTTCTTCTTCTTTTCTCTCTCTTCTTCTTCCTCTCTGCTTTCTTTTTCTCCTTCTTCTCTTTCTTCTTTTTCTTCTTTGTCTTATTCTTCCCTCTCTTTTCTTTTTCTCCTTCTCTTTTTTCTTTTTTTCTTTTTCTTCACTCTTCTTTCTCTTCATCTTCTCTTTCTTTTCTCTTCTTCTTCTCTCTCACTTCTTCTTCTTCTTCTACTTCTCTCTTTTCTTCTTTTTCGTCATCGCCTTGTTCTCCTCTCTTCTCTCTTCTCTCTCCCTCTCTCTCTCTCTCTTCTTCTTCTTCTTCTTCTTGAATTTTTTACATTCTCTTTCGATTTCGCAGGAAATAAAATCGATGAAATATCCTTTTTTGACATTGTAATTTGTTTTTCGCCGTATTTCAAATCTTTGACAACTGAGTTCTAAAGAATCAGCCATTTTGTCCCAGAAAAAGTTGCTCCGAATTGTGCCATTGGTCGTAACAACCTAGTGACCCTCAATTCTATCCCCCCCACCCCGATTCTTATTTAAAACTCATATGCAAACGATGAATAGAGAAACTCGTGGGAAATACACAATTGGCCAAAAATAAGTACTCCTCATCAATTCTTGAAAACATTAATTTAATACCTAACAACATCCGTTATGACTGTATAATGTTTCGCAAGAAATAATGAATCCGATAACCTCTGGTTTTGATAGAATTTTAACATTTTATTTGTAAATAGTTGTTTGGGGTGTACTTATCTTTGGGTAATATTGTATTTTCAAGGTTTACAATTGTTGGAAGGAGAAGAAGAAAAAGAAGAAATAAAAAAAAAGACAGAGAAGAAGAAGAAGAAGAAGAAGAAGAAGAAGAAGAAGAAGAAGAAGAAGAAATAAAGAGTGCGTAGGGTGAGAATGACAAGAAGAAGAAGAAGAAGAAGAAGAAGAAGAAGAAGAAGAAGAAGAAGAAATAAAGAGTGCGTAGGAGGAGAATGACAAGAAGAAGAAGAAGAAGAAGAAGAAGAAGAAGAAGAAGAAGAAGAAGAAGAAATAAAGAGTGCGTAGTAGGAGAATGACAAGAAGAAGAAGAAGAAGAAGAAGAAGAAGAAGAAGAAGAAGAAGAAGAAGAACATTTTCCTCAAATCTAAACGATCTCTGATTACTTCTATTTATTCCTATGTAAATTGTTCTTTTTCTCTCTCCCCCACTTTTTTTTTTTCACCTCATCCTTTTTTACTCCCTTCCTACTCTTCACAAAAAAAACCATCTATTCATTTTCTCCTTCTTTCTATCTCCGTGCTTATCAGTTTCTTTTTCTTTCTTCACTTTCACAAACTTTTCTTTTTCTTTCTATATCTATATTTTCCTTTCCTCGTTCTCCTTCCTCCCCCTCTCTCTCTCTCTTTCTTTCTCTTACTCCTCTTCTTCCTTTTTCTGTTCTCTCTTCTTTACTCTTTGCTCACTTCAGCTAGCTATCTATCTATCTATCTATCTATCTCGGTCAGTGTATATCAACCTAACTCAGTCCATTAATATCAATCTGTCTACCAAACTATCTCTATGTTGCACCTACCTATATATCTTTCTATCTATCCCTCCATCTCTCTATTAATCTCTTGTAGTCCGTTCATTAGTGTTCATATCTCTCTCTCTCTCTCTCTCTCTCTCTCTCTCTCTCTCTCTCTCTCTCTCTCTTCAATGGACTGAAATAGAATTTCTTTATATTTTGTATTGATTTTTATCACTTTGAAAATAGTTCAACACATTTTTTTAAAAAATGGCACTTTTGTATTCACCATTCTCTCCAACTGAATCGGCCATTTTGTTTTTATGTAAACCATCGCCCTAAGATAATCGTCTGCTTCTTCCGAAAAATTAAATAGAATAAAATTGCTTCGGTTTTTCTTTTTTGTTTCGAGATAGTTTATTATTATTATCATTATTATTATTATTAGCAGCAGAAGCAGCAGCAGTATCTTCCTTTTCGCGTTGTTTTAATTCGAGTTTAGTTTTTTTGTATCTTGTATTTGTACTTCGAGAAGCTTGATCCAATAAACGCAATCCTTCGCCTAACATCGACGAATTCCTCAGAAATAAAACGGGTAAAGATACGAACAACACAAATTTATATCGTCGACAACGTTCGATGACGGTACATTTTCAAAAGCAGTGGAATTCAATTCTTTCTGGGCATAGGAACATTCGCCATTTTGTTTTTTGCATTTTTTTTTTGTCTTTTGTTTATTTGTTTCTTTAGTGGGGGGGGATGTGTTCATCTTTTTTTATTTTTTTTTTCCTTTGTTTTATAAATATTACCCGAACTCAGTTTTCGTGAATTGATTTTCAATTCATTTTTTTTTTTTGGTTGGTCTCGGGATCTTTTTTTCCTTTGTGTTTTTTTTTTCATGAAAATTCTATTATTTCTTTTTTACAAAATCTCATTTTTTTTTCAAATCAAATACCTGAATTTGTAAACATTTAATCATCCAATATTATTATTTTTATTATTGTACTCATTTGAGAGTTTTTCGCACCAGCGTTAGTGAACGGGTTTCCGCTAACAGGAGATTTAGTGACAGCAAGTCTCTTCAAGTTTCCAGGACTCTTCACAGTATTCTAGCCGATCTTAATAATGCTGTCGTTTTGATGGTCTCCACTCGTCTTCTTATTTCCGAGTCTTCTAGTCCCTGAACCAATCTTTTGGTGACTGTACCGAGTGCGCCAGTTACAATAGGTATCACTGTCATTTTCATGTTCCATAGTTTTTTTTTTTAATTCTTGAGCATAGTTGAGGTATTTATCACTCTTTTCGTTTTCCTTCAGTTTTACCCAGTGGTCAGCCAGAACCGCTAAGTTCACAATTCGGGAGGTTCTCTTTTTTTTTCTTTTTTTTTCTTTTTTTTTTCTTTTTTTCGTTATCATTGCGTGTGGTCGTCTGGCCGAGATTAGATGATCCGTTTGTATCTCAAAATCCCAGAGAATTTTGTGCGTCTGGAGGGATTCTGGGTGGTGTATATAACATTTGCTTGTATGGTCAAATCTAAACTTCTTGCACAGTTCCCAGTGGATCACCTTCCCCATCCAGTCGTGTCTAGTCTTATACTCTCTTTTCGTTAATTCACTCAATTTACTTGATATGTGGTTGATCGTTTCGTCTCTTTCACTACGTAATCTACATTTGCTATTTTGATGCGTCTTGTCCATTCTTGCTTTGACACAGTCCTTATAACATTTTTATTAGAGTTTTCATATCAGCGTTAGCTGATGGTCTTTCACTAGAGATTGAGTGACATCAAGTCTCCTCAAGTCTCCTGGACCCTTCTCAGTATTCTGGCCGTTTTCAATAATGCTGTCGTTTGGGTGGTCTCCACTTGTCCGCCAACTTCCAAATCCTCCAGGCCCTTTAATAATCCTTTAGTTACTGTACCAAAAACACCAATCACAATTGGTATAAATGTCACCTTCATGTTCCGTAGTTTTTTCAATTCTCGAGCAAAGTCGAGATACTTATCCTTCTTTTCACATTCTTTCAGTTTTATTCTGTGGTCAGCCGGGAAAGCAAAGTCCACCATTTTGAAAATTCTCTTGTTGTTGTTGTTGTTGTTTATTATAATGTCTGGTCTTCTGGCTGAGATTAGGTGATCCGTGTGTATGTCAGAGTCCCATAGGAGTTTATGTGTGTCATTTTCTAGGACAGGTGCTCATATTATCATCATCATTATTATTATTATCATTATGGTATTTGTGCTATATTTTGTGCGGTTTTTTTTTCGGACTCTAGTCTTCATCTTTATTTTTGTTATTTGAAACACAACGTTTCGGCCGCTGTATCATCCGATCTTCTTCATGTGTCCCTTTTTCTGGATATGCAAATGATTCAACCAGGGAAATCATTTCCATACCCAGATAAACATTGACACATGAAGAAATCTGGAGGATACAGCAGCTGAAACGTTGTGTTACAACTAATAACAATATAGATGAGGACAACAGATGAGGACAATATCGGACATCAAGCCTCATCTTCAAAATTCAGACAGATAATCATTGTTTTTGTTATTGTTGTTGTTGTCAGTAGTACCCCAACGTGCCAATTTAAATTCAATCTGGTCGTTTTGTAAGACAAGGAGAATTCCAGAATCGATCCTAAAACGTCCTCTTATTGTTTTTACTGTTTGTGAGTTTTTCTCATCAGTTCTAAATGGTAGTTCAAGTGACAACAAGTCTCCTCTGGTATCCAGGACTTTCCTAACTATCCTAGTCGATTTGATTGTGCTGTCGTCTGGGTTCTTTCTTTAATATCCAGTGCCTCGAATCTCTTTTCTATTAACTTGAGAACTGTTCCAAGGAGACCGAGCATCATGCTGTTACGGTCGCTTTCATATTCCACAACTTTTCTATTCTCTAGCAAGGTCTAAGTATTCGTCTGCCTTTTTTCAATTTCATTCTGCTGGCCCAGCAAATCGAATATTTTTTCTTATTAACACTAAAAAAAAGTAAAGTTAGTAACTGTAGTCGAGAACGACTTGAAGGGTCTGTTTTCAATAACTACCGCACCGAAGCGTATGGGAGGGCGCAATACCTTTCCCTGGATTGCTCCACTTTACCCTTGATACGCACTTCATAATACTGAGTATTAAGCAAGGACGTATCAAGTACCATTTTTTAAGTATTTGGTATGACTCGACCTGGAACTCAAACCCCGATCTTCCGGGCTATTGGTGAATACTCTACCTATAGCCAATGGGCCGGTCCGTATTATTAACCCTAGACCTGTTCTTTTAGCCCGATTTTGGGATTCTGTTTTTACCATAATGTCTCGCAGAGTTTTATACGTTTATTTTTTTTTGCATATGGTGAAAATTCAGTTTCTGGCACAATTATCAGTGGATCACCTTTCTCACCCATTCATGCCTGTTTTTGTATTCCTTTTGTGTTAATAGCCCAGTCTTCTGGGGTTGTAGAATACACCGACTGCATCTTTGTAGAGGGGTAAGACTCCCCCAACGAGTATCCAGTGGCCCAATCGACTGAGGTTGTAGAATACACCGACTGCATCTCTGCCGAAGGGTAAAACTCCCCCAATCAGTGTCCTGATAATGACACTAAACAATCTGATGGCGAGGCTCCAGTGATGCTGGAGCTTTTAGGAATGCAAAGTACCCCTTTACTGCCATCGCTCCCAGATCTGCTCTGACCCAGAGTGGTTGTAGCTGATAAGGTCCTATCTATAGGTCAAATAGAACTGTTTGATATTCTAATTGTGTAATTATGCTAGACAGAATTGCTTGAAACAGAACTGTTTGATCACTTAACTGTATGTAAACAAATGACTGATGGCTAATTGAATTGTCGGTGATACATATCAATAGTTGGAACCATTTAACTTTGTTGACATCCTAAACTGAATTGTTTGGAATAGAACTGTTTGGGTAAATAGAATTATTCGTATTAGATATAAATAAGGGAAATCATTTAATTACGTGCAAAAAGTGACCTTAGGCTCGTTTAAAAATGTTGTCTACAAAACGTGTTTAAAAAACATATATTTGATATATATGAATAAAAAGGATTTGGTATTAAATAGCCTACAATGGTTGATATGCCATAAAACCAAACCAAACTAAATCCTATATATTCGATATATATGTATAAAAAGGAATGGCATTAAATAACCTACAATGGTTGATATGCCATAAAAGCCAACCAAAACAAATCATATATATCTAATATATATGTATAAAGAGGATTTGGCATTAAATAACCTACAATGGTTGATATGCCATAAAACCCAACCAAACCAAATCATATATATTTAATATATATGTATAAAGAGGATTTGGCATTAAATAACCTACAATGGTTGATATGCCATAAAACCAAACCAAACTAAATCCTATATATTCAATATATATGTATAAAAAGGATTTGGCATTGAATAACCTACAATGGTTGATATGCCATAAAACCCAACCAAACTAAATCGTATATAATATATATTATATATATATTTATAAAAAGGATTTGGCATTAAATAACCTACAATGGTTGATATGCCATAAAACCAAACTTTACCGAAACTTTATTTTTTGCATTGATATAATTCGTCCTTATAGCATTAACTTGTGCAGCTTTCATAAGAGATTCAATTTCTCTTTTTAAGTTCTCTCTTTATCATTATGTCCAAACTATTTCACATAAAAGGACCTTATATTGTCGCTAAAAGTATCGATATTATTTTTCTTGCCGTTTCTCTTTTCTAGATTATCTTTTATTTTTGTTGCCCTGCAATTATTGCTGTTACTGGCAACAGTAATCAATCTTTCGTCGCTGTTATTTATATATTCTTCAAGTCCTTCAATTGCTCCATCTAAAAACTTACGAATCTTCTTCCTCCTTCCTTTCTTATCTGATAATGTCGATCAATATCAGCTTCCGGCTTTAAGACTTCGTTCATCGTCGTTAATTTGTTTATTCTCTCGTTCATCGGTCTTTTTCATGCTTTGTCCAGTTTAAGAAGTGTCGAGAGTAACTTACAAGGAAGACAGTCAGTGTATTTATTCTTTTTATTATATTTCTGTCGTAAAGTTTGATTTTAAGAATTTTCTTCTTTTGAGGTTCTTCTGTCTTACTTTTTCTTTTATCTCCGTTTGTTTGATGGTGTCTGCTTCCAATATTCCCAGATATTTGTAATTTTCTTCTCTCCAAGAGATGCTTTCCCAATTTGGTATCTGTATTCCTTCCGTTGTTTCTCTTTTCCCTCCTTTTCATTATAAACATGGCATACTTTACAATCCTAAATTCCGTTTCTATATCTTAGCAGTAAATTATAAGAGTTTTCCACCTTATTTTCACGGCCTTGAGGATAAGCAGGTCGATGTGTAAAAGATCTTATATTCGTCTTGTTTCCGTGTAACATCCTTTCTATTGTTTAAGAAAGAGTACACGGATGATTATTATAATCATTATTGTTATTGTTGTTGTTGTTGTTGTTATCATAATTATTATTATTATTATTATTATTATTATTATTATTATTCCTTTCGAGTTTTTCACACCAGCCTTCGCTGGAGTCTTTCATTGGAGGCTAAGCGACAACAAGTCTCCTCAAGTCTCAAAATCCCGGAGAAATTTACGCATACCATTTTCATGGACAAATTTTGATTAGTACATATACCATTTGATATTATGATGAAATTTTTATCTCTTGCACAATTCCCACAGAATAACCTATCCCACCCAATCGTGTTTAATCTTTTATTTCTTTAGTAGGCGTAAATTTTTAATGTGATTTATTGTTTAATCACTGTCTTTAATCTCTGCGAACACTTGCAATTTTTGTTTTAATTTTTTCTGCCCTTTTATTATTGCTGTAGCTATTGCATCTGCAAGGGTTTGTGCTCCTACTGATAGTGCCACTTTCCAGTTTTCCATAGCTCTCAGGAAGAAGTTTATAACTTTCTCAGGTATCTTGAATTCTATCAGACATTCTATTATCCATGTTTCCAAGATTCTATTGTAAGTTTTTCTGTTGACTGTCCATATCATGGCTAAATTTTTCTTTCTTGATTTGACTTTCTTAAGAATATTTTGGGCTTTATATAGAGCAAGTCATTTGTTTCTCGAGTTTCTTTTTGTTTCTCAAGAAATAATCCTCAGTTTTCGGGTAAAGGAGTATTTCCTCTCTTATAAGGTGAAGATCAAGGGCATAGTGGAGCAATCCTGGGAATGGAGTAGCGCCCTCCCCTACACCTTGGTGTAGTAGCTATTGAAAAGGAAGCCTTCGGGTTACCCTCGATCCGACAACTTTAGTTTGAATAAAGTTGTTCGGTAAAATTAATTTTCTTTGTCACGAAATCCGACATGTTTAACGCTATGAAAAACTAAGTTGTTTGCACTTCGGCGAAATGATATTCCCTGAATTTCAAGCTTGCTTATAATACTTCCTTACTGATGCGTTACCATCTGAAACTAGGAAGTTCTGAGAACGCTATCTATTGGAAAACAGCGAAAACTTATTCAAGTTCCTTATTGCTATGGGGACATATCCTGCCATACCCCAAAGATGGACTCGTCCAACCTAAACATATTCTCCGAGCTTAGCTCGCTCGGGAGAGACAACTTCTCGTCAGAGATCTTCGGATTCTCTTAAGGAACCTATGTATGGCACTAGACCTTGCTGTCTAGTTCAAGCCAAAACCCGGCATACGTGCCCGGACCCACATTTGGGTTCGAATATCGGCTCGTTCCCGACTCCCCTCTCCTTTATCCCCACTTTAATCGGCTTTCGGGCCCTTGACCTTGTGTCAAGACCTGTCTGGTGGGAGGCCGCGACAAATAAAGAGAGACAACTTCTCGTTCCTTACGAGACATTTGACTGACGGACTGCAAGCCGAGCACGGCTAGTACTTCCTTTGTATGACTTCCTTTTTCTGCTAATACAATAACGTTTACCTATCACCCGTTGTTTGAGTTGTTCTTCCACCGGTCTTATCTGAAGACCACAACAGTGGCGACACGAGGATTCGAAAGAATTTACGCGTAGAAAAACCACATACACGGATTTAATAATACCACCTCACGGTGACGAAAAAAATAGTGTTCTAAAAACGCTACACAAGAACGTTTTTTTTTTTACTAAAACAACAAACCCAAAACGAAAATCTCCGAATTGTGAGTAATTCCTTCTTTTTCCTTTTTGTGAATAACCCAAAAAAAAAGACAGTCAAATGTCTCGTAAGTAACGAGAAGTAGTTTCCCCCGAGCGAGCTAAGCTCGGAGAATATGTTTAGGTTGGACGAGTCCATCTTTGGGGTATGGTAGGATATGTCCCCATAACACTTATGTTTCAGCTTCTAGGTCCTCTTTGGTTCCTTGAAATTCAGTTTTAATTTTATTTGTCTTTCTGTTCACTTATTTCACTCCAAAATCTTCTTTTTTATTGCGTTTGTGTCTAGTGGCTCTCAATTTTCATCATGGTGTCTCTATTTCTTCATTATATTACGCCTAGCGTTCTCTCAAACAGGCGACATTTCCACACGAGACGGAACCTCTCTGAAACTGGTGGACAAATTCACCTAACTAGGAAACAGCGTCTCATCAACCGAAAAACACATCGACACGCGGCTAACGAAGGCATGGACAGCTATCGATAGACTATCGATCATATGGAAATCACACCTAACCGATAAAATGAAACGCAGTTTCTTCCAGGCAGCGGTCGTATCGATACTGCTATATGGATGCACAACTTGGACGCTAACTAAACGGCTGGAGAAAAAGCTAGACGGCAATTACACAGGAATGTTGCGAGCAATATTGAACAAGTCCTGGCGGCAACATCCCACAGAGCACCAACTATACGCCCACCTGCCTCCCATCACGAAAACTATACAAGTTAGACGAACCAGATATGCAGGGCACTGCTGGAGAAGCAGTGACGAGCTTAGAAGTGATGTACTCCTATGGACCCCCACATATGGCCGAGCAAAAGCCAGACGAACAGCTCGAACTTACCTACAGTAGCTATGTGAGGATACGGGATATAGCCCTGAAGACCTGCCAGAGGCGATGAACGATAGGGAGGAGTGGCGAGAGAGGGTCAGGGACATCTGTGCTGGCGGCACGACATGATGATGATGATGATGATGATGATGACGCCTAGAGTGTTTTTTTGTTTTTTTTTTTCCGGCAGTAAGTCTTCTCAGGTCTGCAGAACTCTTCTGCTTCTAATTTTTGCAATAGGTAGTAGGTATTCTTGCTGATTTTAACAGTGCTGTGATCTGGATGGTCTCTATTCTTCCTTTGATCCCCGATTACCCCTGTCCCTCTAAAAATCAGAGATAGTTTGAACAGAATAAGATAGATATATAGATAGATTGATAGATTTTCTGTAATACTAAAATTAAATATCACACCAAAGACAGTCTTGTGATATCCTACTTAAGATATACCAATATATATAAATTCTATACATGTGTGTGGGGGCGCACACGCACGTGTGCGTGTGTGTGTGTGTGTGTGTCTGTGTGTGCACCCATTCTCTTTTCAGCTTATTTTTCTTATATGAACTTTCAAAGATCTTTTTTGTGTGTGTGTGTGTGTGTAAAGTAATCAGACAACTTTTTAAAGATTTTCTTCCTTTTTTTTGTTTTATTGTTGTTGTTTTTTGTTTTGTTTTGTTTTTACGTTCAATCGATTTTTTTTCTTTCATTCGTTTTTTTTTTTTTTTTGGTTGTTTGTTTAGTTTTTGTTCTTTTTCGGAGGGAGGTCTTTTTCCTTTTTTCTTTTTTTCTTTTTTTTTTTAGGGGGGTCGGGGGTCTTTTGTCTTCGTGATTATTTCACGTCATATTCATCTTCTGATAATTATCTCTCTGTTAATTACTCCATCAATTACGACTGTGAAAGATTAATTACGCTGCTTCAACTCCGGCCATGGCAGACCAAAAAGAGTCTTCGTAAAAGTGTTACGAGCTAATTTGACAAAAGCCAGCAAGGTGACTCGACTTCTAGCGCGAAAATTGTTTCATCTATGGTGTTCAACTTGAAATGAAACGAAAGAATTGTCAAATCATAAAACTAAATTAACTCTGGCTAAAAATCTCTCCGCTTAAAAAAAAAATTGATTTTCTATTTTATAAAATACAAATAACTACGAAGATTATCTAACGCTTCTCACAAATATTCCGGTTCAAGCCAAAAGTCAGCTGAATAGCTTGAAACAGACTGCAAGAGGCATTGATCACTTTGTGAATGCAGACAAAACGGAATTCGTGTGTTTTAAACAAGGTGGTTCCATCTCTACTTTAAATGACAAACCTCTAGGTAGCAATACCCCATCTACTGAAAGGGATGTCAACATAAGAAGGGCATAAACTGTGCTTGATAGATTATCAGCCATATGTAAAGTTATCAAATAAAGTTACGCATGATAAATACCTATACTCAAGTGTTATATAATGACTGTTGACATGGATTTGGGTTTCGTTCCTGGTGACCCCGTGTGCTTTGACAAGCTGTCATGTTGTGATTAGTAAACAGGGGGAAGGCAGTGCGTCGGGGTAGGCCGTTCGAGCAGGTGTGTAACTGGAAGAAGACCGCGTGATATGAGAACCGCGTGGTCTTTTTAGACAGTCAGTCCAGTCAGAATCGAGAGTCGAGCCAGGATACGCAGCCGATCAGAGGCGTCTCTGACGATATGGCTTGCAAGGGGGTGCAGGCGTTGGCACCCACTGGCTCCAGAGAAGAAGATATGGAGCAAGAGGTCCCCTCTCTGAGTATATGTCTCTCCATCTATCTCTCAAACTTACAACAGACTGCGTGCCTCTTTCGAGAATAAATTGAGATGTATTTCAATAGAAAAGTGAGTTTCGTTCGTTCATTGAAGTTCGTTCATTATCTCTGATTATGTTATTGGTTGGGTTGATGAGAAGTATATAACACAATATAGTCCAATAAAAGTCACATCTTTAGATGGAAGTACACGTGACACTAACACCTGGAAAAACATTACATACATATATATATATCATCATCATGTCGTGCTGCCAGCATGGATATCCCTGACCCTCTCTCGCCACTTCTCCCTATTATTCATCACCTCTGGCAGGTCTTCAGGGTTACATCCTTTGTCCTTACATAGCTGCTGTATGTAAGTTCGAGCTGGTCATCCTGCTTTTCTTGGCCATATGTGAGGCTCCATAGGAGTACATCACTTATGAGCTCGTCCTTGCTTCTCCAGCAGTGTCCTGCGTGTCTGGTTCGTCTAACTTGTATAGTTTTCGTGATGGAGGCAAGTGGCCGTATAGTTGGTATAGTTTTTTTTAAATAATATACATGTCCACACCTTCCATGTTTTCCTGGCAATAAATATGTACTAATACATATGCCTGTGGTGTAATGGTTATCGTCATAGGAATTGGACACGACGATACGAGTTCAAATCCTGGACGAGACTGATTGCATTTCACATAGCACTAATACTCTTGGGAAAGGTATGAATCCAATTATTCTCCCTCCAGCAATGGGTAAATAGGACAGATTAGGTTCTTCAGCCTTGGTGAGGCAACTAGTCTAGGAGAAGGAAAACTCTGAATTTAAACCTGTTAAACTCCGCTTAAAAATTGACCTGGTGTCATATCCTGCCCGAGTGGAGGGGGTGGTATATATATATATATATATATATATATATATATTTGGAAGTGTTCGTGGTGTAACGTTTACCACCTAAGAAAATAGCAAGACCCCTTAAATTAAAACAACACATATATATGTATGTGAGGGTACGTGTGTAATTAAACAAGTCGTTTAAAATCATTTTTCTAGAATTAAGAAAATGTTCAAATACTGACCGCGCCGACTGGTTTAAAGTATTCCTATCTAATAATCTATAAACAATTATTAGATTTTAAATATCCTATCGGATACTAATAATTTACACTGTTATAAGTTTTCACTATCAAATGCAGTTTAGCGTCATACTCAAAACTCCACTGTTAGAGGAGGTCTTATTCCTCAGCAGGGGATAGGGTACTATTTACCAACCTCCGCTCGGGCAGGATATGACACAAGGTCAATTTTTAAGCGGAGTTTAACAGGTTTGAATTCAGAGTTTTCCTTCTCCTAGACTAGTTGCCTCACCAAGGCTGAAGAACCTAGTCCGTCCTACTATTTATCCATAGCTGGAGGGAGAATAAGGGGGTTCATACCTTTCTCAAGGGTATTTGCCCGAAAGTGAACGTAATAGCGCGATTGGAGTACGAACTCGCGTACTACGATTCCGCAGTTCATCGCTTTAACCATTACACCACGAGGACAGATAGGGTCATTGTATTCCAAGTCCTACCAACAGCCTCCGAGGTGCTAGATCAAGGATATCATGTTACAACTTGTGCATTGGAAGAGATATTGAACTCTGTCAACTTTTATTTGGTTGCCATTTTTTTGATAGTTAGTACTGTTCGGCTTACAATACTGTAGAACCCCGATGTGGAATTTGATTGGTCTACTGAAAATAGTTCCTGTCCGGGCGGAGGGGTTGGTAAATATGTATACACATATATATATATATATATATATATGGGGGGGGTGACCAACACTTTCAGTAAAAGCAGGGTGTGACTCAAGGTCAATTTTTAAGCGTACTGCAACAGCTATGGGTAAATAGAAGGGCAGACTAGATCCTTCAGCCTTGGTAAAGCAACCAGTCTAGGAGAAGGAAAACTCTGAATTCAAACCTGTTAAACTCCGCTTAAAAATTGATCTTGTGTCATACCCTGCCCGAGCGGAGGGGTTGGTAAATATGATAAATATGTACTAATTTTTCTTTTAAGTCAAGTGACTATGACGTGTTTGACATAAGTCAAATCTCTCAAATACTTAATTTCATGACGGCATTTTGCCACCAACTCCTAGTTTTTATCCTTTCTTACATACATATATATATATGTGTGTGTGTGTGTGAGAGAGAGCGGCATTTGGGCATCCTTTGTCTCTGTATTTTTATTTCGATCTTTTCAAGTCACCGTATGGATGTAATGATATCCGGCTGGAATTAGTTAATAAATTTCCCGTATTTAATTGGTTCCCAAGAACGTTCGGACCATCATCAGGTGCAGAGGCAAAATTGAAAAAGTGTATTGTAGCATCTTATTTATACTGGTGTCACTTTTAAAAAAGACTAATGACGGTTTAAGAGGGGTCCGAAAGTTCATGGGAACCAATAAAATACGGAAAATGTAATAGCCAATTCCAGCCGGATATCATAACATCTCTACGGCAATTTGAAAAGGTCGATATATAAATATGTAGGCAAAGGATGCCTATGATATTTGATAGGTTGGTTGGTTGGTTGGTTGGTTGGCTTATCAACCTTTTTCATGTCATTTAACGCTGAATCAAATCATTTTGATGAAAGTTCGTTTCAATGTCTTCAAATACTTATTATTAGTGTACAGTAATTTTCAGATACTTATTTCTGTTTATATTCTTTGGTATTGATTATATTACGCTGGTTAGGTCTTTAAATTTATCCATATAGGCCCACTGCTTTCAGGAAAGACA
This sequence comes from Sepioteuthis lessoniana, assembly GCA_963585895.1. Lineage (NCBI taxonomy): Eukaryota > Metazoa > Mollusca > Cephalopoda > Myopsida > Loliginidae > Sepioteuthis > Sepioteuthis lessoniana. The sequence continues at coordinate 54,568,494 of OY757942.1, forward strand.
TTATAGCGTCCACTTTAGTTTTTCTTAAATTGTTCTTCCACAGAGTATGTGTTGTAAAATCTTTCTCTTGTGGAGACCAGATCAATGCATTCAATGAAAATATGTTTTGTTGTGTACGTAGTTTGGCATGCATGGCATAATGGTTGCTCTTCTTTAAACAAATAAGAATGTGTAATTCTTGTGTGACCTATGAGCAGTCTGAATAACACGACTTCTTTTCGGCTTTTTCTGAAGCTTTGCTTCTATTCTACTTGTTCTATAATATTTGATCAAATATATATATATATATAAATATATGAATTAAATATATATATATATGAATTAAAATTTATAAATTACCATTAGTGAAATATGAAACGGAAAATAAACTATCACGAAAGGTGTAATAAACTAAAATGAAGAGGATATATCTAAATATCCTGAGAGATAATCCATATCACGATACAGACATTCACCAATCGACATTCATGATTAAAAGGACCTGATTAGATTGTTTTAATGGCATATCAACCTTCGTACGTTATTTTATGCCAAATCCATCCTTCTAGATGGAACAGTCGGGTACTTTTGAATCCATAGATGGGACGAGAAGGGGTTTAATACCTTTCCCAAGGGTATTTGGCTGAAAGTGAACGTAATAGAACGACTGGAGTTCGAACTCGGTTAACTACGATTTCGCAGTCCAGCGTTTTAACCATTACACCAAAAGAACCCCCACCACTGTTATTAAAAAGATTGGAATCGTAAAATAATAACCAAAAAGAAACATGGCATTACGTAGTATATGGAGTTAAAGGGAAAGATTTTTTGTGAATTTAGGAGAAAAGAAACAAATTCAAAAAAAGCGAATAAACAAAAAAAGGGAACGTGGACAGGAACAAAGAAAAAAGAAAAAAATCTTTTCCGAGAAAAAAAAAGGAGAAAAGGATGAATATCGAAAAGAAAGAAAGAAAGAAAGAAAGAAAGAAAGAAAAGGCAAAGTGACTGATAAAATAAAAGAAAGAGAAAAAGAAGAGGAAATAGAAAGAAAGAAAGAAAAAAAGAAAGAAAGAAAGAAAGAAAGAATACAAAGAAATATTTCTAACGAAGAAATAAAAAAAAAGCTATAAGAAAGAAAGAAAGAAAAGGCAAAGTGACTGATAAAATAAAAGAAAGAGAAAAAGAAGAGGAAAAAGAAAGAAAGAAAGAATACGAAGAAATATTTCTAACGAAGAAATAAAAAAAGCTATAAGAAAGAAAGAAAGATAGAAAGAAAGAATACGAAGAAATATTGGTTTAAATGTAAAGTTGAAAAGAAAAAAATTTCCAAATGATAAAGAAAATTTATGCCATCCATTCACAGTATAATTGGAAGGGTGACATCTAAAAGACGCCCCGAATTTGTAGATGGAAAATGTCACAGAGAAGGACAAAGAAGAAGAAGAAATCAAAGAAAAAATACGGAAGTAACAATAGACAGACCAATAACGAAGATGGATGCGAGTGGATCCAAAAGGACGAGGAGAAAATGCCCTGAAAGAAAACTAAGAGAAATCGAATATAGAAAGGAGTCGCATCAAAATAATCGAACAATAAGTTTATCGTCTGTTTCCGGTTGGACCAACTGCGCATGTCTTTCTCTTTGATGTTTTTCCTTCTTTAATGATCTTTTGTTGCGATGTGTGAGAGCGTGTGTCGGGCTGTGTTCTACATATTATCTTTCTTTTATATCCGTATCCGTCTTGTTCTTATGAGGAGTATTAAAGTAGACACTAGTTCAAGTTCTTTCATTCAATGGCGTATCAAACCTTGATGGCCATTCAATGCCAAATCCTTTATATATATATATATATATATATATATATATATATATATATATATATATATCATGCCACACTGCTAGCACTGATTTCCCTGACTCTCTCTCTCTCTCTCTCTCTCTCTCTCTCTCTCTCTCTCTCTCTCACACACACACACACACACACCATTCATCTTTATCATCCATCGCTTCCGACAGGTCTTCTAGACTACGACCTGTGTCCGCACAGAGCTGCTGTAGATTTCTTGTTGATCGGCCACTACTTTCACGTCCTTGTGAAGGAGTTCATGGGAGAAGACCACTTCAGAGTTCGTCCTTACTTCTCCAGAAGTCCAGTATCCCGCATGTCTTGTTCTTATTTGGATGGATTTAGAGTAGAGAAGGGAGGTTGGTGGCTCAACAGCTGCTCTTTTGTGTGATCTTGTTTCGAGGATTTGTTCAATGTACCTCGTAGCATTCTTGTACAGTTCCCTTTCTAGCTTATATATATATATATATATATATATATATATATATATATATATATATGTATGTATAATTTGTAAACGAATAGTTTGTAGGTAAATTTTTTCTTAAACAAGTCGTTAAAGATCCTTTGCTAATCCACATAAGGTTTCAAGAATTCTTATTTATTTATGTCCGCTTTCCATCAGACAGGACTTGACACAAGGTCCATGACCCGAAGTCGGCTTATAGGAGGGGATTAAGAGATGGGGAGGTCGGGCACGAGCCGGGGCTCGAGCCCTGCTTGACAATTCTGGTCACTGGCCCATTTAATACATGAGAGCCAGATAAGCCTGTCGCTGGATATGGACTCACTCGATATATTACTTGAGCCCGGCACGGATGCCGGATTATAGCTTGAACTAGAACATGAGTCCAGTACTTTACAATGCTATCAATGCAGTTAAACTGCATAAAAAATTGACCTTGTGTCAAATCCTGCTCCTGCAGAGGTGGTTGGTAGGTAATTACATACATTATCTGTGTGCTTGAGAATCGACATTAGTATATTGATAGATAGAAATGAACAGACTAAAATAGATAGATAGATAGATCGTTTTAGATATAATTTTAAGTTAGGTTTGTAACGCCACCTCTGACGTTTAGCACCTTCCCCAGTATCCATTATTATCATATTTCATCTATTTCCAATATAACACTAAATTGCTTATTTCTATCGTTTAAGCCGTTTCATTCAGAATGCATTTAAGATAACAACTGAGTTCTCTGGAACTGTATAAGTTGTTTGACATTTGTTTTTCCCGCGTTATATTTTGGTGGAGTGTTCTTAAAGTTCCAACTCGTCCAAAGTCTTCCTGCAGCTGAAGAATCCCGATGAACAGAAGTTCAATCTTATCTCCTGTTTAATAATCACTCTTATATTCTTTCTCAAGATTACGAAAGTATTTCTGGCATTCCAATTATTTTCAGGGTCGCAATAATAAGATATTATAGTTTGATGGTTGTCTTGAATTTTGCAAGTACAAAGAATTTACCAGAAAGAATGTATAACACAATAGTATTGCAAATCTTATTTTTATTTCATATTTCATTTTTCATTTTTTTTATTGGGGGTGTCTTCGTGGTGTAATGGTTAAAGCGATGGACTACGGAATCGTAGCTAAGCGAGTTCGTATTCCAGTCGCGCTATTACGTTCACTTTCGGGCAAATACCCTTGGGAAAGGTATGAACCCCCTTATCCTCCCAGCTATGGGTTAAATAGTACCACTACTATTCTTCTAGGAGAATGGCTTTGACATTAAATAACCTACAAAGGTTGATATGCCATTAAACAAAGAAGCCAAACCATTTTTTATTCTTTTCTTTTTTTAATTTTTTTCTTTGATTTTTTTTTTTCTTTTCTTTTTAATTTTAGATTTTGAAAGCATTGAGCACCTTCTAAAGAATTATTTTTCGTGCATAAGTTTGGGTCAATATTTGCCTAAAATCACACACACACACACACACACAAATGGAAATAAAATTAAAAACACCAAAATGGCGCTGAAGCAATTTGTCTTGGGACACCGTCGATGTTAGAGTAAACTATTCGCCGATGCAAAGGAGGCCAAAACTAATATACTAACGGACAACATAATTATAGGAGAATTACTCGCTTGTAAGACCGGAAATAATTTCTCATTGGTCAAATAACATCCCGATCATAAGTATAAAGGTCGAATCCCGAAACCATTTGTTAGTCGAAGAGTGACTGAATATTATAATGATTGAATGGGTCGATGGCTGTGACTAGCTAGAGCCCATTCTTTTCGATCATTCTTTTTTATACCATCTGTTTTTGTAGGATTGCTCCTAAAATAATAGTATAATGCTAGTTTGTTATCTTACCTAGTCCATTTTCTACGCTGTGGTCTCTGGTATGACTGGCCTATTTGGTAGTCGTTTGTGTACCTGAAAAAAGAATCAATTGTGAACCTGAAAAAAACAGCCAACATTCGCAAGATGCCAACTGTGTCCCCTATGTTGGCTATCAAGGGAGCATCTACCGACCATGACACCCAAACCAGTCTTCTGGGCCCCATGTTAAATTATGTTTTGATTTGTCATTTTTCATGTATAGTATGTTGTGGCTACACCAGGCCCAGTGGTTGTTTATTATCTGCGCGGCTGACACAGATGTTACCGAGAACAGTTTTGGCAAATGTCAATGTACAACGGGCCACAGAAAGAAATTAAAGTTTTAACATAGTTAAAGTCCAGAGTCTGGCTCTTTTATACTTTGCCGCTTATAATTAGTACCTGAGCTAGTTTCAGGTATTCTTATATCACCTTTTGGTTTTTATATTTACTGCTGTAATTTTAGACTTCGTTTTTACGAAGTTTGATCCTTTCAGAGTTAAAACAAGGCTTCTTACTTATCTAGTCGGTTTCATTGAGGACGCTGATTGTTCTTGATTTCTGCTTTCAGACTATCCCAGATACATTACTTTCTCATCTATTGTCAGAAGCCACTGGTAAATAAGAGAGAATTTATCGCAGAAAATTTAAAGGTTCAAATCTAATTCGTGCTTTTGAAATAGTATTGCTGAAAAAAATTCTGGAAAAAAATGTCCTCATTTAAATCATAAACATTTACCAAAAGATTTCACACGCAGCAAAATCTATTATGCATTTTAAATGAAAGACACTTTTCACTAACCGAATCTTTTCTTCAATAAAAGCCGATAGTCCAGAGCGAATATATTGTCCTTACCCTTGATTTGAAAAGTTACTAGCAAAACGTATCGTTGGAATATAGAATACATATAATCATGACATTCCTTCACCCAAAGTTGTTATTATTGTTATTAACGCATTTGAGTTTTTCCAACCAACGTCAGCTGATGGTTTCTCACTAGAGCTTGAGTAACAAGTCTCCTCAACTCTCCAGGGTTCTTCTTAACATTTCTGCTGGAGTTTGGATGGTCTTTACCCGTCGTCTTATTTCCAACTCCTTCAATCCTTTTACTAGTCCTTTTGGTATTGTTCCAAGTGCTCTCACCACAATTGGTATCACCGTCACCTTCATGTTCCATAGGGTTTTTTTTGGGGGGAGGGGTGTATCTTCCCTCATTCTCCTGGACGGGTTGTGGGTTACAGTTTGCTATGTTTGTAAATGAAGAGTGCTCAATATCTATGATTGAGACTGTCGAGCTAAGGTAAGATAGTGTAGACACAGAGTCAGAGATGCTTGGTGACTGTTAATTTCTAGCCAACGGGATCATCAAATTAATGGTCCAAGGTAGCAGATTCTCTTGCAGACATGTCTTATTGGAAATGACAGTCAAGAATATAGTGCTTAGCATTTTCTTCAGCTTTTCTTGTTGACGAACGAGATGTTACAAACTATGGTTGTTTGCAGTTTAAGAACAGTCTGAAGTCTCTGTTAGTGTAGTTCGAGTATGGCTACTTACGACCACCTTCGGTTATTGTCGAGGACGTCGGTGCTCCTATGTTGTGAAATGCTAGATTGATTCTGTGTGGAAGAAATTTATAGGCGGGAGTGATGCCTTGTTTGGACGCGTTGGCCATTGGTACTGGTTTTTAAATGTAGAGAGAAGAGTAGAGAATCACGCGATTGTGGATCCACCAAAGCTGTATGATTGCATCTATACCAGATCCATTATAAGAGTACCCCCCCCCACCGCGCGCCATTGCACGCTAGATGAGATTTTGTTTAATGTAGTGTGTCTATTTTTTATGCTTATCGCTTCTAATACGCTTTTTGCAATTAACGTTCTGTAATATTTTTGTATTATCAACTAAAATTTGTCGAATGTTTAAATAGGTTTCAAATCTTCTATAATGTGTTTCTTGGTATATAGAGGGCGCTAGCATTCGATAAAAGGTAGGTTAGTCTACGGGAGAGGGCAGTGGTTGTGGGTCCGATGAATGAATTAAGTGTCGTTTTATCATCATTAGCGTTGGAGATTCAATCTCCCATGTGGCATGGAAATTGATACACAACGTTAGTTCTATATAATGGTCTTTTTAAAAGCGCACTATGGTTAACCACGATGAAATTGACTGTTTTAAATCTTTTGTGGCATATAATGAACCTTTAACGTTTATTCCTATCTATGGATGATATTTTTAATGACTAATTCATTTTGTTTATAGTTGGGGCACATTAAGCTGAAGTAAAAATAGGTCGAAAGTATTTTTTTTATTTTTGTCGGGATTATTGTTTAAGTTACAATCCATCGAGGTTGGTTAAGATATTTTCATTTTTTTGCATCTACGATATGGTTGAAGAGTCAATGTTAATTACCTTTTTCGTTCTTTAAGTTGGGGTGTCCCCTATATATGGACTCATCCTCATGTGACATATACCAACTGAGCTCTGGGGTGTCCTCGTGGTATAATGGTTAAAGCGATGCACTGCGGATTCGTAGTAAGCGAGTTCGTACTCTAGTCGCGCTATTACGTTCACTTTCGGGCAAATACCCTTGGGAAAGGTATGATCCCCCTTATCCTCCCAACTATGGGTTAAATAGTACAACTACTGTTCTTCTAAGAGATTGGCTTTGGCATTAAATAACCTACAAAAGTTGATAAGCCATTAAAACAAAGAAACCAAACCAAACCAACTGAGCTCTCTTCTGCGCTGTCTCAGTGAAGTCGCAGTCTCAGACTTGGTTCAGTCTTAGAGGAGACTCAGCGAGCCGTTACCAAGAGCGGTGATATTCCTGATAGTTAAGCTGAGGAGGGGTTTCTCCCAGCTATCGTTTCTGTATGTACTATTTTCCTTCAATATATTTCTTATCACTTATTTCCGAGTCGTGTCATCATTTTAACCTCCCCTTGACCATAACAATTTAATAGCACATAAATCTTGTAGAAGAACATTAGGTATACTATGTCACCCATAGTTAGGTAAAATCCTTTAAGATCATTCTAATGAATATGAAATATATTTTTTCGAATTTTCTTCAGAAATCAATCTTTAAAGCAATTATTAGAAGTATGAGAGGGTACTGAAAGGAAAGGATTCAGAGTCATCAAACATACATTTCAAAGTTCTCTGCTTGGCATACCATTTCTTAAATATCTTCAGCTCTCCCAAAATTAATCCCATAAAATTTCTTAAAAAATGGTCTTTCCATTCTTGTTCGAAGTTCTCACCAATTCTCTAATCGTTATGAACTAATGAAAAAGACATTTAGAAGAGTGTTTGGTTTAGTTGCATTTTATGGCATATCAACACTTGTAGGTTATCTAATGCCAAATCCCCTTTATACATATATATTAAGTATATGGTTTGGTTGGGTTTTATGGCATATCAATCATTGTAGGTTATCTAATGCTAAATCCTCTTTATACATATATATTAAATACACATGATTTGGTTTGATTGGGTTTTGTGACATATCAATCATTGTAGGTTATTTAATGCCAAATCCTCTTTATACATATATATTAAATACATATGATTTTGGTTAGGTTGGGTTTTATGGCATATCAACCATTGAAAGTTATTTAATGCCAAATCCTCTTTATACATATATATCAAATATATAGGATTTGGTTTGGTTTGGTTTGGTTTTATGGTATATCAACTCTTGTCGGTTATTTAAAGCCAAATCCTGATTATACATAAATTAAATGTATATGGTTTGTAAACATATTTTTTTTACATTTTTTAATGAGGCTGAGCATGGTTTTTTCGTTTTGTTTTTTTAGTTTCTCTTTTTTTTTTTTTTTTGGCATACAGTTAAATTGTTTCAAGTATTATTATGTATCTCTAACAATTCAATTAAACATCAGTTATTTGTTTACACACAATTAAATGATCAAACAGTTCTATTTCTAACAATTCAATTTAGAATAAGAAATTTGTTTGCATAGAGTTTTAAGGTAAAACAGTTCTATTGGACTCATAGATAGGACCCTATCAGGTGCTACCACTCCAAGCTCAAAGTGGGCCTGGTAGTAATAGCAATGAAAGGAGTACTCCACATCTCCGAAAGCTTCAGTACTGGAACCTCACTATCAGCCGTTGGGTGGGTGATACCCCTCTGCAGAAATGCAGTCGGTCTATTCTACAGCCCCAGCCGACTAGGCAACAGGATACACAGTGGGGGGGAATCTAACTCCTCCGCGGAGATGCAGCCGGTCTGTTCTACAGCCCCAGCCGAGTGGACCACAGGATACACGTTGGGAGGATCTAACCCCTCCACAGAGATGCAGACGGTGTATTCTGCAGCCACTGCCGACTGGGCAACAGGACAATAACCCCTCTTCAGAATAATCAATCCAGTTAATCTGGAGTTCGGAACAATTCGAAGCAGGACAATTTGAATATTCAAATATAGAATATCAAAATTAAATAGTCTCGGTCAAGAGATCAATGCAAATAAAATCTTCAGAGCAAACTATTTTTTCAAAATAAAAAAAAACAATCGGTCACATTTAGATGATAGATTTATTTCTATCCTGTTAAAAAGCATTGATATTAATCAATGCTCTAAAAATCAACAGGACTTCTTCAGATCAACTCAAACAAAAAATAAGATGAAAAGAACTGTTTCCTAATTGACAACCAGATGAGCTACACAGACACACATACACACACACAAAACTTATTTCGCCTAGATAAATCTAACCCAATAAAAAAACTAGTAGTGGGTATGTCCTCGCTGTATAATGGTTAAAGCGATGGTCTGCAGAATCGTAGTAAGCGAGTTCGAACTCCAGTCGCGCTATAACGTTCACTTTCGGACAAATACCCTTGGGAACGGTATAAACTCTCTTATCCTCCCAGCTATGGGTTAAATAGTACCACTACTGTTAATCTAGGAGAATGGCTATGGCATTAAATAACCTACAAATCTTGATATGCCATTAAACAAAGAAACCTCACCTTATGTCTCAGTTTATTTTGGCATGCAGAGAACAACATCCGGTTTTTTTCACACTTCAAATTCAACAGAGGAAAACGGCTACAAAAGTACATATGCCTTACGATTCAAAATGACATTAAATACATTATTCAGACATATCTTCTTTTAGAACATCGAATTTTAATCATTCAAATGAAATGATTCTATCTTGACTAATGTTATTCATTGTAATTCCGCCAATATATATATATATATATATATATATATATTTATATTTAGGCAGAATTTCTTCGTTAATGCAAATTTCATTAAACATAAGACATTTTATGTTTACATATTTTCTTTTGGATCCGTTCGAATTCCCGTATTACTTTTGTCGTATTCGGGGGGAATTGATTTATATATTTAAAAGCAAGCGCCATAGTCTTCAACGGCAGAGACGCCCTTACACGGTGGTAATATGCTAAAACAAAAGTTACTTCACTTTTGTAATAGATCCTCCCCTGATGATGGCCCAAAGTCGGGCAGAAAGTACTAGGGATACATACAACTATGGACAGTACATAAATCAATCCCCCCCCCGAATACGATAAAAGTAATACGGCAATTCGAACGGATCCAGAAGAAAATATGTAGACATAAAATGTCTATTATGTTTAATGAAATATATATATATATATATATATATATATATATATATATAAAGTTGTTGGCGACCGTAGTCGAGGGCGGCCAGAAGACTCCCTTTTCAATAGCTACTCTACCAAGATGTAGAGGGGGGGTTCTACTCCTTTCTCTGGATTGCTCCACTTTACCTTTGATACCTAGCTTATATTGTGTTATAGAGTGTTAAGCAAGGAGGAATCAAGTACCATTTTAATGTCTTTGGAATGACTCGTCCTGGAACTAAACTCAGGTCTCCTGGACCATTGGCGAACACTCTATCAACTAAGCCAATGAACCAGTATATATATATATATATATATATATATATGTGACTCAAAACTCAAATTAAAGATTTTTACCCGAGGAATTTTTCGAGATTGCTCAAAGTTTCTCGCAGCAAAGCACTACAATATTCAGATATATATATATATATATATATATATATATATATATATATATATATATATATATATATATATATATATATATATACGAGGATTAAATAAGTTTCCAGACTTATTCCGTATGGGCACTTTTATTGATAGTACACACGTGAAACTCTATTCTCCTTCAAAGTAATCTCCTCCAGCTGCAATGCACTTGTTGTACCGTTCCAACAACTTCTGGAAGGTCCCATGGAAGTCCTCTTGTGTGAGCGTGTCAATGACCTTCGTCCCAGCCTCTTTCATCTTCTCAATTCTCTCATAACGACAGCCTCTGAGCTTAGGGAATAACCAAATGTCACAGGGAGCAAGGTCTGGACTATAGGGAGGCTGAGGAAGTGTCTTGATGTCCGTCTTGGTCAAATAGTCTGTGATAAGGATGGAGTTATGGACTGGTGCATTGCCCTGGCGGAAATGCCACTGACCCGATCTGAAGAGTGTTGGCCTCTTCTGACGGAATCTCTCCCTAAACTCCCTTAAAACCTCAACATAGTATTCCTTGTTGACTGTCTGTCCAGTGGGAACGCAGTGCATGTAGATTACGCCAGTGCTGTCAAAAAAAGGGATCATCAAAGGTTTGTGGGTGGATTTGCTCTGTCTGGCCTTCTTGGGTCTTGGAGAGCCAGCATGCTTCCACTGGGAACTCTGTCTCTTGGTCTCTGGGTCATAGCAGTAGATCCAGCTTTCATTGCATGACATTTTTTCCAAGTTTAAAACAGAATTTTAATGCATATCGTTCTTTTAAAGCCCAGATTGCATTTTTGAAATTCACCAGCCGTGACAATCAGTTTTTAGTAGGATATATTCCAATTCCTGCTGTAGCTGTTTATTTGAACTTGTAATCATAAAAATTGGTCAGTCATCTCATAAGATGTATAGCAATAACATACTGAATTTTCAAGTGTCTGCGACAATTTTAAATGCCTGTACAAAAAAGTCTGGAAACTTATTTGAATGCACCACGTATATATATACATATATATATATATATATATATATATATATATATATATATATATATATATAACAAATGGTAGTTGAATGTAATATCTCACCTGACGACATTTATCGATATTGGCACAGTTTCAGAGCACGTTCTTCCTTTTGAAATTGATATATAGTTTGATATTTTTATATAAGCCGTGGGAATCAATACGAAACTGAAGGAAACAAATTTCTTTTAGCTTCGTTCAATATATTCACACCTTCTTCCTTTCTACGGAGACCGAGTGGCACCGATTCTGCCCTTATTGTCTTATTCGGGCGCGTATTACGAATTATGGGCCCGTGGGTCCGAAAGGGAAAAATATGGAATTGTCGCCGATTTTCAGGTCTGGAATGTCTAAGTATTTTCCATTAGCATTAAACTAATCAATAGTCGTTTAAAAAAACAGATCATATTCACACACACACACACACACACACACACACATATATATATATATATATATATATATATATATATATATATATATATGTATGTATCGGATGGGGCTGTTTTCATTTCACAAGCTCAACACACTAAGGAAATAATTATTCTCGCTCTAGCTAAGGGTAAATAAAAGGACAGGCTGGCCTCTTTAACCTTGCTAATGGTTGGTTGGTTAGGTTTTATGGCACATCAACCATTGTAGGTTATCTAATGCCAAATCCACTTTATACACATATTAGATATATATGATTTGGTTTGGTTAGGTTTTATGGCATATCAACCATTGTAGGTTATCTAATGCCAAATCCTCTTTATACAATCACACACACACACACACATATATATATATTTATATGATTTGTAAACACATTTTGAAGATAACATTCTTACACATGCCTGAACTTTTTTGGCACATTTAAATGGTTCCAAGTATTGCTATATAACAGTCACAATTTAACATCAGTCATTTGTTTCCACATATAGTATGTTCTATTTGACCCATTGATAGGACCCTAACAAGTGCTACCATTCCAGGTCAGAGTGGACCTGAGAGCAATAGCAATGAATGGGTACTCCACATTCCCCAATGCTCCAGCATTACAAGACCTTCACCATCAGATTGTTTTGTGTCATATCCAGGACACTTGTTGCGGTAGTTTTACCCCTCTGCTGAGATACAGTCAGTCTATTCTATAGCCCCGGCTGACTGGCCTATTAACCTTGCTAAGGCAATCAATCTACGAAAAGGAAAATCGACACTGTGTCTCGTCGGAAGGAGTTTAGTAAATACAATCGCATATATATATATATACAAACGTGAGTCAAAAGTTTTGCAATATTTTGGGAACAAATTGGTATCTATATATGCTTTTGAGTAGGTTCTGAAGGTAACGAACCTGATTGGGCTCTGAGATTCTGATCTCGCCTGATACTCTCCGAATGCTACTCATAGGTTTTGATCACGGCTTCGGAATCCATGGTTTTAAACCCACCTGACCTTGCCATGTCGCCTCGGTTCTTGAAACTCAATCAAAATTTTTTCAACTGTCTGGTCAGTGAACTGTTATCACCAATTCAGTTTCAATTTATATATATATATATATATATGTATATATATATATATGGGGGGTGAGTGTGTTTGTTTATGTGTGTGTTTGTATGTGCGTCTGTGCGTTTGTTTATGTGTGTGTTTGTTTATGTGTGTTTGTATGTGCGTTTGTATGTGTGTGTGTGTTTGTTTATGCATGTGTTTGTGTGTGTGTTTGTTTGTGTATTTATGTGTGTGTTCATGTGTGTGTGTGTGCGTGTGTGTGTGTTCATGTGTGTATTTGTATGTGTGTTTGTTTGCGTGTGTTTGTCTATGTGTGTGTTTGTATGTGTGTTTGTGTGTGTTCATGTGTATGTTTGCCAAGTCGGCTGAGGCTGTAGAATACACCGGCTGCTTCTCTGCAGAGGAGTAAGACCCCCCCCCCACAAACACACACACCAACGTGTATCCTGGATATAACTCTAAACAATCTGATAGTGAGGCCCCAGTAATGCTGGAGCTTTGGGAAATGCGGAGTAACCCTTCATTACTATCGCTCCCATAGACAGGGTCATATCTATGGGTAAAATAGAACTAAACTGTGTACTTATGCTAAACTGAATTATCTGAAACAAAACTATTTTTGTATGCTAAACTGAATTGTTTGAAATAGAACTGTTATGACATTTAACCGTGTGTGAACAAAAACTATTCGTATACTAAACCGAATTGTTAGAATTAGAACTGCCAGATAAACTGAATATCTTGAAATAGAAATGTTTTTGTCAATTAAACTCTGTACTTATGCTAAACTGAATTGTTTGAAATAGAACTGATTATTTGCATAAAAATGAATTTGGCATTAAATAACCTACAAAGGTTGATATGCCATAAAATACAAACAAACCAACCCTACCATGTGTATATGTGTGTGTGTGTGTGCATAGGTTCATGTGTGTTTATGTGTATTTTGTGTGTATGTTTGTAGGCATTGTCTTTGTGTTTAAGTGCGTTTTGTATGTGTATTTATGAGCGTGTTTCTCTGTGTGTGTGTGTGTGTGTGTGTGTGTGTGTGTGTGTGTGTGTGTGTGTGTAAGTTTCCGATTTTATCTTTTAATATATTGAACAGTTATTGACCATATGGAAATCTAATCACTCTAATAAAATAAAACGGGGATTCTTGTTCATGGTTAGAGTATATAACAGTCTGAGGAATGGGACATACCCATTAATGTTCATAGGTAGGGAATATAACAGTCTGAGGAATGGGACATACCCATTAATGTTCATAGGTAGGGAATATAACAGTCTGAGGAATGGGACATACCCATTAATGTTCATAGGTAGGGAATATAACAGTCTGAGGAATGGGACATACCCATTAATGTTCATAGGTAGGGAATATAACAGTCTGAGGAATGGGACATACCCATTAATGTTCATAGGTAGGGAATATAACAGTCTGAGGAATGGGACATACCCATTAATGTTCATAGGTAGGGAATATAACAGTCTGAGGAATGGGACATACCCATTAATGTTCATAGGTAGGGAATATAACAGTCTGAGGAATGGGACATACCCATTAATGTTCATAGGTAGGGAATATAACAGTCTGAGGAATGGGACATACCCATTAATGTTCATAGGTAGGGAATATAACAGTCTGAGGAATGGGACATACCCATTAATGTTCATAGGTAGGGAATATAACAGTCTGAGGAATGGGACATACCCATTAATGTTCATAGGTAGGGAATATAACAGTCTGAGGAATGGGACATACCCATTAATGTTCATAGGTAAAGTACATAACACTTCTCCAAGGCAATGTGATCGAGGATTATATTATACTTTTTTTCAAATCTGAAATTAAAAAAGAACACAAGATTATTATTAGCAGAGTTATTAGCTGTCACATGGGTCGAGTGAATATTGAGACACCCTGTAAATATGCTCTATGGCCGATATTGAGGGGTCTGTAGTAAACTACATTATATGTATTTGGAGATTGGACGAGGGAGAGGGGGGTCGTTGATGAAATCTTTGAATGGTTTTACTTTTCATTTCTTTTATGATCTATTCATTCGATCTCTCTGTAAAGGTCGATTGGAGATATATACATATATATATATATATATCAAGAGAGATTTTAAATAACAAATCGTTTAAAAACGTTTAATATAAATCGCGAAAGTGCTCTTAATACCAAACAATAGAGCATGATAAAACCTAGAAACGAATGTTTATTAACCTCTCTGTGGCAATCTCGTTACAGTCAGTTTCATTATTTTCAATATATATATATATATATATATATATATATATATATCCTCCGTTCAACCTGGATGTGACACAAAGTCAATTTTTTTAAGTGAAGTTTAACAAGGTTTGAATTCAGAGTTGTCCATCTTCAATGCTGGTCACCATACCAAGCTTAAAAAGCGTAGTCTACCCTACTATGTGAAAACCAAACAGGCTCGTCCAGACTTTGAACTCAAGTCACTGTATTTCGTACGACGGTTTCCATTAGCGACAGACATGTATGTTACAAGATGAGATCTTGCCTTGATTTGAAAAAACAAAAAGAAAGAAAAGAAGAAAAAAAAACGGAAGTTAACACTTTGAGTTCTCAACTCAAAATGAAAAGTTAGTCGCTCACGCATGGGCTCCGCGCAGAACTTCCGTTTGCGATAAATTAACCAAAAAAAAATACATTAATAAATATCCAATCGGAACGCTTCCCGGGGGGCACAAAAATTGCCGTTTGTGAGCCTACAAAAAATATATAAATAGACGGACCAAATAATCATCAGTCAGACTTGTTCCTTCACACGACTCGTGTTAAGGATTCTACGCACCGTCCGGCGCCTGTCATCCGATACATCAAACGATCGCCGCCGCTAAGAACATTGCCCTAATTCCGAAGAAAACCATCCCTTCACCACGAGAACTTTGTAACTACTCTTCACCACGAGAACTTTGTAACTACTACCACCATCCCTTCACCACGAGAACTTTGTAACTACTCTTCACCACGAGAACTTTGTAACTACTACCACTGAATTCATTCTTTAACTGTGAACATATTTCTCCATTCTATCTTCTGCACTCAATCTATTTATAAAAATTTTCTACAGCATCATTACTGTGTTGTTGTGAGTATCTATACGTTCTTTGTTTTGCAACCATACGCATTTCTCGCCCACAACATTCATATCAACAACTCAGAATATAACATGTAGATCTACTAATGAGTTGAGAATAATATGCATTGAAAACGCAAAGGCATCAGTCGACTCGAATCCATTATGTGAAGTTAAACGCTTCTGAATATAAATTGAATGAAATACTAATAATAAAAAAAAACTGATACTGACAGTTTCACGTTGTTTGGTTTAGTTTGGTTTGGTTTGGTTTTATGGCACATCAACTGCAGTAGGTTATTAATGCCGAATCAATTTTTAAACATATAAACAATTTTATTTCAAGCAAGTCAGTTTAGCATAAGTATAGTTTAAATGTCAAAGACAATTCTATTTCAAACAATTCAGTCTAGCGTAAGGACAGTTTCAATGTCAAAAACAGTTATAATTAAAACAAGTCAGTTTAGCATACACACACAAGTCCATTTCAAACAAATCAGTTTAGCACAAGGACGCAGTTTAAATGTCAAAACAGTTCTATTTCAAGCAATTCAGTTTAGCAAATCCATTTTAAACATATAAACAGTTCTATTTCAAACAATACAGTTCAGCGTGAATACAGTTTCAATGTCAAATACAGTTCTATTTCAAACAATTCAGTTTAGCATACAAAAAACTGTTCTTTTTCAAATAATTCATTCAATTCCCTTTAGTATAAATACCCAGTTTAAATGCCAAAACAGTTCTATTTCAAGCAATTTAGTTTTACATTAGGACACGGTTTAGTTCTATTCGACCCGTTGATAGGACCCTACCAGATGCTACTACTCCGGGTCAGAGTGCACTTGGCAGCGATGACAATAAAGAGGTATTTCTCATTCCCCAGAACTCCAGCATAACTGGAACTTCACCATCAGATTGTTTAATGTCATACCGTTGCGGGGAGGAGGAGTCCTATTCCCCTGCAGAGAAGCAGTCGGTGTATTCTCCAGCCCTTACCCCACCCCAGCAGACTTGGCAATTCACGTTGTTAAATATCAATACAATATTACTACTTGTTTGATAATTGTAATATCTATATTATTCTATTCGTATTACTTGCTCCTCGTAAGATGACGATGTAAGAAGTTGCGACAAAAAACAGCTGAAATTAAAACGAAAATGGGAAACTAATTACAAAAGATTCATCTGACAATAAATAATTATCGAAAGATAATATTACCAGGTCAAAAGGTTTTTCTTCACTAATTAGTGATTTTTTTTTCCAGACAATTCTTTTCTCTTTCTCTTTTTTAGACTTCTACCACCTTCTCTCTCTCTCTCTCTCTCTCTCTCTCTCTCTCTCTCTCTCTCTCTCTCTCTCTCTCATACACACACACACACAGCATTTTTTCTCTTTCTTCCTTTTTTCCTTTAATTTCATCCATTTCTATCTCTCCTCTCATTTTCACCGTGTTTCTTTTAGCTCTCTCCCTCTCTCTCTCTCTCTCTCTCTCTCTCTCTCTCTCTCATGCATACACACACACACAGCATTTTTTCTCTTTCTTTCTTTTTTCCTTTAATTTCATCCATTTCTATCTCTCCTCTCATTTTCACCATGTTTCTTTTAGCTCTCTCCCTCTCTCTCTCTCTCTCTCTCTCTCTCTCTCTCATGCATACACACACACACACAGCATTTTTTCTCTTTCTTTCTTTTTTCCTTTAATTTCATCCATTTCTATCTCTCCTCTCATTTTCGCCGTGTTTCTTTTAGCTCTCTCTCTCTCTCTCTCTCTCTCTCTCTCTCTCTCTCTCTTTCTCTCTCTCTCTCTCTCTCTCTCCGTTTTTCTTTCTCTCCTTTAGCCTTTACTTTCTTATTTAGACAATTTCTTTCAATTTCACACTTTCTTCTCCCCCGCTCTCTCTCTCTCTCTCTCTCTCTCTCTTTCTCTCTCTCTCTCTCTCTCTCTCTCTATATATATATATATATCACTCCATTTTCTTTTTCTCTTTCTTTCTTTCTCTCAAGTTTTCCACTTCTTTCTCTTTCTTTTTTTCTTATTTCCTTCTTCTTTCTTTTATCTCATCTCTCGCTCTCTTTTCTCTTACTCTGTTTCTGTCTCTCTCTTTATATATATGTGCGTGTGTATGTGCGTGTGTAGGCGCGTGTGTAGGCGCGTGTGTATGTGTGTATGAGTATGCATTTCTTGTCTCTCCCTTTCCCTCGTTTCAGTTCTTGCCTCTTTCTTTTTTTTTTCTCTTCTCATTTTCTTCCTCATTTCATTTCTAATCGCATTGCTTCCGGTGAAATTCTAAATTTGTAGCTTCTCTATTTTCTCTTCAACGATAAATTCTTCTTCTTCTTCTTCTTCTTCTTCTTCTTCTTCTTCTTCTTCTTCTTCTGTCCTCTTCTTCTTCTTCTTCTTATTCTCATCCTCCTCTTCTTCTTCTCTCCTCCTCTTCCTCTTCTTATTCTTCTTCTCCTCTTCTTCATCTCCTCCTCCTCCTCTTCCTCTTCTTATTCTTCTCCTCCTCTTCTTCTCCTCCTCCTCCTCTTCTTCTTCTCCTCTTCTTCTTCTTCTTATCCTCCTCTACCTCTTCCTCTCCTCCTCCTCCTTTTCTTCTTCTTATTCTTCTTCTCCCCCTCTTCTTCTTCTTATCCTCCTCTTCCTCTTCTTCTTCTCATCCTCCTCCTCCTCCTCTTTTTCTGCTTCTCCTCTTCTTCTTCTTCTTCTTCTCATCTTCTTCTTCTTCTTCATTAACTTTGTCCTTCCTTCTCACTCTGTCGCACTGTCTATTTTTTTGTCTTTTACTGTGGAATCATCTCTTCATTGCCATTACTCCCAGATACACTCTGACCCGAAGTACCTTTTGGGGTCCCATCTATATGTAAAACAGATCTGTTTAAAAATTGTTCGTTAGCAAACAAATAATTGTTCTTAAATAGAAATAAGTTAAAGTAAAAGTTGGTGACCCTAATCGAGATGGGGGATTAACCCAAAGGCTCCCTTTTCAATAGCTACTACTCCAAAGTATAGGAGAGGGCTCTACTCTTTTCCCTGAATTGCTCCACTTTACCCTTGATCTGTACCTAATAATACTGAGGGCTAAGCAAGACGGCATCAAGTACCATTTTTTAAGTCTTTGATATGACTCGATCTTGGATTGAACTTATGATTACTTGAAACCATTTGATTATTAGTTTTCTGACATTGGCATAATGGTTAGATTGTTCGCCACTGGCCCGGGAGACCTGGGTTCAATCTCCAGGTCGAGTCATACCAAAGACTCAAAAAATAGTACTTGATGCCGCCCTTTCT
>OY757942.1:54592651-54605151 GCA_963585895.1 Sepioteuthis lessoniana
TTACCAAGAGCGGTAATATTCCTGATTGTTAAGCTTGTGGGGGGTCTTCCAGCTATCGTTTTTGTATGTATTGTTCGCCTTCAATATATTTCTTATCACTTATTTCTGTGTCGTGTCATCATTTGAACCTCCCCTTGACCACAACACATACCCAGATAAACAAGTGACACCTGAAAACGGCCGGAGGATACAGCGGCCAAAACATTGCGTTACAAATAAAAACAATAAAGATGAGTATAACAGTCCGAAAAATAAAGATAATATTTTTGTTTTTCTTTCAAGAATTTTTACCGTTCCACTTAAAAGAAACAATTTACAATTTCTTCAAATGGTCAGCGCAATAACTTTTACATTTTGGAGAGTTCTACGTTCGCCACTGGTCCAGGAGGTCGGGGTTCAATCTCAAGTCGAGTCATACCAAAGACTCAAAAAATGGTACTTGATGCAACTTTGCTTAATACTCAGCATTATAAGGTAAGGATCAAGGATAAAGTGGAGTAATCCAGGGAATGGAGTAGTGCCCTCCCCTACACCTTGGTGTAGTAGCTATTGAAAAGGGAGCTTTCGGGTCACCCTCGACGACAGTCGCCAACTTTACTTTCTTTTTATTGGATAAAACTTTAATATTTATATTTGAGTTTTATACCCTGTCAACGGTATATCTTATGAACTAAAAAAAAGTATTTCCCGCCAAAAAAAAGAAAAACAAAAAAAATTGAAGATCTGAACAAATAAAAGTATACAGACCTTTGTGTTGCAACGGAAGAAAACAAAACGTTTAGCATTTAATTATTTAGAGGATTATTCCGCTTAAACGGTATATTTATAGCACGTACAGGTATCCATAGCGAAAATATCGTCCACACGAAAAATTATAAAATTTCAAAGTGTAAATATTTTTTTGCCTTATCAGTCATATAAATTTCTACTGAGTTTGTACATTAAATAAACAAAAACCAAGTAGATTACAGTAAAAAGTATTTAATCTAATATTGTCAATTTTCTAAATATCTCAATTTTTTTTAAATCAAAATGGATATGGAAGCTCGTAATACTGAAAATCTGAAAACTGAAAAATAGATGTCAAGAAGAACAATATTGTACGAAAAAAGGACGGTGCCCATACGATTACTCAGTCCTTCCATCATAAAAACAAATAGTCAACAAAATGTATTTCTCGGTTGAATTATTTTTTTTTTTTAAATAGGTTTTGACGGGGATAACTGAAACTGCGGAGAGCTACACCACAGATAAAGAAGAGGATTTTTTTTTTATTCCTGAATGAAAGGAAAAGACAACTGGGATAAACAGTTTCCTCAGACGTGGCACAAAGTCGTATGATTAGGGCACCCAATGAGAATCGAACTCACTCGTGAACGTTTGCTTGTCTAGTTTGCTAACACCACCGGAACACTTGTGAAAAAAAAATACAGTTGGAAAAATCTAAAAATCTTCCACGCTCAAATCAGCTCTCTCTCTCTCTCTCTCTCTCTCTCTCTCTCTCTCTCTCTCTCTCTCTCTCTCTCTCTCTCTCTCTCTCTCTATCTGTCAACCTAACCTTAACAGCTTTTGTCATCATTATTATCATCATTATCATCATCGTCAAACACAGTCCATTAATAATAATCTCAGTTTATTGTAAGATATCATATTTCTTCATTCGTATGGAATTGATATTGTTACAGGAAAAAGGCGGGAAAAGCCAACAAAGCACGCAAAATAATGACTAATATTTATTGAAGAATTCAAAGAGAAATGAGTTAAAAAAGGTAAAAAAAAAATTATATGTAATTGCAAATTTATAATTGTTCGCCTACCGACCTCCGCCTTTTCCGTTCGGATCAGATTTTCTAAGAATAATTATTTGAAAGCAATTGTGCAGAATTTGATTTCTTGTTAACCACGTCCAATTTCTTCTTTTATTTTGTGTTTTTTTTTTTTTGTTTTTTTTTTTTTTTGTTTTCGTTTTTTTGTCTTTTTTTGGGGGGGGGTCTTGCTGCAAATTTAATATAAAGTATCTTCTTAACTGAAGACAACTTCCTGGCTAATTAATTCTAAGTGATTATTCATATTGGTTTTCCATATGATATATAAGTACATATATATATATATGTGTGTGTGTGTGTGTGTGTGTGTGTGTGTGTTTAGTTTGAAATAAAATCTGACGGAACGAAAAACTGTTTTTTCCTTTATATATATATATATATATATATATATATATAAAGGAAAAAACAGTTATATATATATATAGTCATCCACAGACAGATTTGTTTCGTTCTATCAGAACTCATCAGTGTGGCTAGATCTTATTAGCTTCCCGTAGCTGGGATTGAAACCCGGTTGAATCAAACCCCAATCCAAGCCTCTAACTCTTTAGCCACGAGGAGAAGTAAATTTTAAACGGTTATGAATCACAATTGTTATTGTTTACATACATCCGTTTAACGG
The DNA here is from genome assembly GCA_963585895.1 of Sepioteuthis lessoniana. Classification (NCBI taxonomy): domain Eukaryota; kingdom Metazoa; phylum Mollusca; class Cephalopoda; order Myopsida; family Loliginidae; genus Sepioteuthis; species Sepioteuthis lessoniana. The sequence continues at coordinate 54,595,100 of OY757942.1, forward strand.
CTACCGAGACCTCAATTCATATATGAAGAGACTTGCAATAAACGCTAATGGCAACACGATTACTTCATTCGCCGAGAACTCAACCCTACGGGGGTAGGGGAATATATGTACATATAGATATATATAAGGTTTGAGGGAGAGGCATGGTAATCTTTCGATAGCAGTATTTTTACCTCAAGCAACATGCCACAAAACAGCAAATGTACTGCCACCTCCCTCCCATCTCTAAAACCATTCAAATTAGACGAACAAGCTATGCCAGAAACTGGGGTAGAAGTAAGGGTGAGCTCATAAGGGACGTTCAACTGTGGACCCCTTCACACGGACGAGCTAGTGCTGGACGTCCGGCTAGAACCTATCTATATGTACAGATACAGGATGTAATCTGGAGGACCTGATGAATGCGAAGGATGATTGAGACGAATGGAAGGGAGAGTCAGGGAAATCCGTGCAAGCAGTACGACATGATGATAATATATATCTATATATATATATATATATATATATAATGCCGTACTTGCTTAATCCCCCTTGGACTTATCCAACTCTTTTCGAATGTTCTACGCTGTCCACAGATTGACCTCTAAACGCCAGGAAAAAATTCGTATTGAACTTCCCTTACTAAATGCCCGACAGTACAGCATACCGTTTCCAAATTTCCTGGGAAGGGAATGCGTCAGAGAGTTCTTAACTGATACTAGTTTGATGCACAGTAGACAAAACCGGAAACTAATTAAGTGCATGAGCAAAATAATTAATTTAAAATGGTGACAACTCACCCATCACAACCTGTATATTTGTATCAATCTCACTCTCTCTCTCTCTCTCTCTCTCTCTCTCTCTCTCTCTTTCTCTTTAATATATATATATATATATATATATGTATGTTTGTATCTCCCTATCTCTTTCCCTCTCTCTCACTCTTTCTATCTCTCTCTCTCTCTCAATACATATATACGTTTGTATCTCACTGTCTCCCTCAATATATATATATATATATGTGTGTGTGTGTGTGTGTTTGTAACTCTCTCTCTCTCTCTCTCTCTCTCAATATATATATGTTTATATCTCTATCTCTCTATCTCTCTCTACATATATATATACATATATATTCGTTTTCTCTCTCTCTCTCTCTCTCTCTCTCTCTCTCTCTCTCTCTCTCAATACATACATATGTTAATATCTCTCAATACCTCTCTCAATATATTTGTATATGTTTGTATCTCTCTCTCTTTCTCTCTCCCTCTCTCTCTCTCTCTCTCTCTCTCTCTCTCTCGTGGTCTAGTCGGCAGGCGCTGCAGAATACACCGACTGCATCTCTCCAGAGAGGTAAGACTCCCCCACCGAGTGTTCTGGATATGACACGAAACCATCCGATGGTGAGGCTTCAGTAATGCTAGAGCTTTAGGGAATGTGGAGTACCCTTTTATTGCCATCACTCCCAGATCCACTTTGACCCGCAGTCGTAGCGCCAGATAGGGTCCTATCTGGTTCAAATAGAACTAGATTCTGTACTTTTACTAAACTGAATCGTTTGAAATTAAACTGTTTATATGTACAAAAATGAATTTGGCATTAAATTACCTAGAATGCCATAAAACCAAATCTCTCTCTCTCTCTCTCTCTCTCTCTCTCTCTCTCTTTATATATATATATATATATATATATATAGTATTATTCGGTCCAGTTAAACCAGAGTTTGGAGCAATTCCTTCAGGACAAGAAAATCATTCAGGAGCTGAACATTTAGATTTTCCTAGTGGAGAGCTCAATGTAATTTTTTACAGAGCAAATATTTCTTTAAGAAAAAACCAAAGACCAGTAAATTTTTCTTTAAGAAAAAACCAAAGACCGGTTAATTTCTTTTAGAAAAAACCAAAGACCGGTTAATTTCCACCTGGAAAATTTAAAAAATTAACCAGTCTTTGTTTTTTTCTTAAAGAAAGGTATATATATATATATATATATTGGATGATATCGTACTCAAAAAGATGCAAATTCTAGCTGATCTCGAATCTTCTTCAAGTATTTCTTCTTCTGTTATATATATATATATATATATATATATGTGTGTGTGTGTGTGTGTGTGTGTGTGCATATATCCTCTGAAAAACAATTATCACTTGAAAATTAATGTTTTTTCTTTCTTTTTTCAGGTAAGCACCATTGCATGTCACGTGATGCGGTAAAGTACTAAATTTTTTTATCACTGAATTGGTTGAATGGTTTAAAAGAATGTCTCTTGAAACGAAACAATTTCTAGTGACCGTCTTGGTTGCCAAAAAAATGGACAAAACTCTCTCAAGCATGGGTGAAATCCTTTTTTTTTTTTTTTTGCCTGGTTCAGCAAATTAGTAATTCTTTTTTTTTTTTTGCTTCGATGTGGCATAAGGCCGGATGAATACGACTCAAACTCACTCGTAAAGGTTCGCTTGTCTAGCTTGCTAACCATTACACCACCCGAGGTTCAGTAAAGTAACATGAATTCGTCCAGATTAATACATTTGAGACTTCAGTTTAAAGGTTCACCGGTTTTTGGTTTGATTTGGTTTCTTTGGTCAATGGTCACATATCAACCTTCGTGGGTTATTTAATGCCAAAGCCATCCTTATAGAAGAAGAGTAGTGGGACTATTTAATCCATAGCTGGGAGAATAAAGGGGATTCATACCTTCCTAATGGGTCTTCGTCCGAAAATGAACGTAATAGCGCGACCGGAGTTCGAATTCACTTACTACGAGACTGCAGTTCAGCCCTTTATTGAACCACTACTTAGAAGAATAGGGGTGTTTATACCTTTCCTAAATGTATGAGTTCGAAAATGGACATAACAACGAGACTGGAGTTCGAACACGCTTACTCCGATGACGCAGACCGCCACGGAGATACTTCCACGTCACGGAGATACCTCACCACCGTTTTTTGAATAAAACGTTAATTTTATACATATACTGGAACAAAACCTGCTACACGGCCATTAAAGCCTTTATTTGTTTTTTTCCTCGGAAAAGAGCATAAAATAAATAAGACGAACACGTACTTAGCGAGTAGAATAAGTAAAAAAGTAAAGATGGTGACCGTAGTCGAGGGCAACCAGAAGGTTCCCTTTTCAACAGCTATTACACCGAGGTGTAGGGGAAGGTGCTACTGTTGTATATTGACCCTTGACTGAGCCGTCAATCAGAAATGCACCAGTGTAAATAAGCGGAAAAAGAAGCGGAAAAAAGTGGGCGTTGTGAAAGAATATAGACAGGTCCCGGCAGCAGTTGAGTTTGTTAGAGACAGGAAGGCCAGAGTGAGGACCAGCTTGCAGACTGAGGGCTGTTGTCCTCAGCGACCCCTGGTCGAGCAACCGCAGCCAAGATGCAGTTATGGTTAGAAGAAATTGGGTCAATATAGCAGTCTGTCCCTGTCTCCACTCATCTCTCACACACCACAGAAACATCGAGGTTAAAGAGTGAGAGATACATATTTTTAAAAAGAAGTGTGCGCGTTCGTTCATCGAAGTTCGTAAATTATGTTTGATTGTTTCCTCTTATATATGTATGAGGCTATACAACACTACTCCTTTCCCTTGATTACACCACTTTACCCTTGATATGTACCTGATATTGCTGAGTGTTAAACAAGGGGGTATCAAGTACCATTTTTAAAGTCTTTGGTATGACACGACCAGGGACTGAACCCAGGTTTACATATTAACGTAAACAAATAATACAATGCTGCCAGTGTTGCTTTTGCTACTTACTTCCGGAGTGGATTACAGTCAAATGTTATATCTTTATTGGAAAATTCCTTTGTGTATCGAAAATAGGGGTGATACCACAACATTAACAAGAGATGATTCTGGGGTCACTATATTTCCAAGGCCATAGCATTATTACCACTAAACCAGTGCGCCTCTATAGTATCTTCGAATACCATTAGAATTTCGTGAGAATGTCAGCTCAATATTCACCCTCTTCGTATAATCGTTTATTGTATTTGCAACTTTACAGTAGCTAAGTAAAGAGGAAATAAAAAGCACTGACGTCTCCGAAGTTGTTGGTGCTTTGGGTCTCATCAGTAGAAACATGAAAGATTACTTCTCAAAACTTCAGAAAAAAAATGTTGAAAGGGTTGGCATATTAAACCGCAATATTGAGAATAAACTTGCAAATTCTCAAATGTTTGTATGTTTAATCTGGTTTAGTTTGGTTTGGCTTTTGCTTAATGGCATATCAACTTTCGGCGGCTATTTAATGCCAAAGCCATAGTCCGAATCAATAAAATCGAGTGTCAGCATTAAATCTTGAATTGGAAAGATGGGTCCTTCTTTACAGGACAATTTCAAAATAAATGGTTTACATGGGTTACGTATTTCATTGTAATTAGAACATTCATTTTTCCCATGTCAATTGCTATATATTTTATGTAGGAATTAGTCTATGGCTTATACCAACGATAATCCAACAAAAATTGCTATGTCGATTAGGTCAGATATACATCCAATTTCATAATTTGCCAAAGTATTTCAAAAAATTATAAGTTAATGTATAAATCAATGTAAATCTGTTTAAAATTCACTATTAAATACATTTTAACGTAACCCCTTACCTTGTGCCAAACTTGTCAAATTCAAATCGACAGCGACCCTCCTTTGATAAAAACTTGCTTTACTACGTGTGTCCCAATATATCAGTGTTCATTCGTACCCATTTATTCATATCTATGAAAATTCATTAGGACTATTTACAGCATACCGAAGCACTCCGGAGAATTCAATGCCAGCTCCGCCTGGTTCTTCCCTGTCATGAGTCCGTTTCTATAACTACTTCCTTCCATGGCTCAGCTAGCGATTCACCGAACAATTTATTTGAATACCGAGTAACATTACTGGTTAACACCTTCCAAATAGATGGAAGGACTGAACCTCTAATCTAGAATCCCTGCACCGGAAGAACTTCCGATATTCTGCTGGTTTGGTTTGGTTTGTTTGGTTTTATGGCATATCAACCTTGGTAGGTTATTTAACGCCAAATCCATTTTTATGTACATAATCTGTTCTATTGAAAACAGTTCAGTTTAGCATAAGTACACAGTTTAATTGTCAAAAACATTTTCATTTCAAACTATTCAAGCAGTTATATGTAATAATTCAGTTAAGTGTAAATACAGTTTTAATGTCAAAAAACAGTTCTATTTGAAATAATTCAGTTAAGCATAAGCACACAGTTTAAGTGTAAGTACGGTTTAATTGTCAAAAACGTTTTTATTTCAAGCTATTCAGTTTACTCAATTCAGTTTAGCATAAATATGCTGTTAGTTCTATTTAATCCATAGATAGGGCCCTATCAGGTGCTACCACTCCGGGCCAGAGTGGACCTGGGAGCGATGGCAATGAAGGGGTACTCCGCATTCCCCAAAGCTCTAGCACTGCTGGAACCTCACCATCAGATTGTTTAGTGTCATATCAGGACACTCGTTGGGGGGGGGTCTTACCCCTCTGCAGAGAAGCAGTCGGTGTATTCTACAGCCCCAGCCGACTGGGCAACGATATTTTGCGTACGTCCATATCGAACTGGGCGTACAAAACAGAGGAAACGATATGTTATTCGCCAAGAAAGAAACCGTGGCAGCAAATGAGCAAAATACGTGGGGTAATTCACAAGCCTATTCACACCACTCGTAACATGTGTATTCCGATGAAAATAATAAACTATAGTCGCTGAAAAGAGACTGTTTACCAGAAAGAAGGCGCTCTGGCCACTAGCAAATATAGTCGCTGCAATAATTCACAAGAAAATTACTTTTTCACAAAGATCAATCTTTTATCATAATCTCTCACTCTCTCTCTCTCTCTATATATATATATATATATATATTTCCTCATACAACGTGTGAAAGCACGTGCGATACCCTAACCTCATCAGCCGCCAACCAGGGTGATAACACAGTTTCGGTAGCTCAAGGCGGTACTACCACTCCTGGCGCTACCAAGCAGCTTTTGCCACCGGACAGGGTATTTAAAAGAAATATATATCTATATATACACAAGGATCAACTAAAAGCAGACATTACATTGGACGTTCGTTCATCTTCATTTTAGTGCAGTTTGGGATTTAAAAACGCGTTTACTTACGGCCATTGATATCATAGCAACCGTTTCTTGATTTTGCGTTATCACACGAGAAAGGTGGTTCTGCGTGTATATCATTCATGTTGAAATGCTTTCTATATCCGTTATCAATTCGGTTCGTTTTCTTTCATTTATGCGTTACTGCCCAAAAGCACTCGAGACAAACGTCATGTATAATTCTGCTGAAAGATGTTATTTGTTGATCAATGGGCCCTCAAGATGGGTGGTGAGTAAAAAGAAAGCTCCTGGTCTAAGTTTGTCCAGGTAGCTATCTGATTACCCTTGGGCCACTAAATTCTTGGCTTGCAAGGAATGTCTCCAGGACGCTGATGGTCAGCAATGGGCTCGTGAATACTGTGGGGTTAAACCTGATTCATAGGCCCATCATTCGATTTACATTCTCCGACAGGAAAATTACGTTGTTTGCACCTACATATAGGAATTTCTGTTTCTATCTATCTATCTATCTATCTATCAGTCCGAGTCTGCTCATGTTTCTGTATTTACTTATTCATATCGATAAATATATCTATCTATCTTTCTACTCACACACACACACATACATACATATATATAGAGAGAGAGGGATGCGAATAGGCCAAGATAAGCACACACAAGTGTGTGTGTGTGTGTGTGTCTATCTATCTTAGCCTATTCAAATCAATCATTATTCCTGTATTTTTCTCGGTCTCTATGTACTAATCGATCTAGCTAATAAAGAGAGAGAGAAAGAGAGGGAGAGAGGGAGATGTACACAGTGAGTTAGATTGATATGTACTGGGATAGATAGATAGATAGATAGATAGATAGATAGATAGATAGATGCTTTATCGATACGTTTTTTCTGCTTTACAAAGACGTCAGCCATTAAAATATCGCTGTAAACCAAAAATAAAATCATTGTCTCATAGGACATCAGAAATTGTATGTCATTGTGTGTCTTTGTGTGTCGTCTTCACCGGCTAATTAAATGGTATCGCCACTAAAATCTAAAGAAAATCTTTTTGTCCATCTTGAAACTCAAAAGAATTCAGATCTATGATGGAGAATGCTGTTTATTTGAAAGTCTCTCTCCTTGCTTACCAATCTCGGTGCCATTTCAGGTTTTCGTTGACCTCTGTTTACGAAGAGACAGAGAGACGAACATTGTAAGTCTTGTTCCATTGTTGATGTCAACGCAAAACAAAATGAAGACGGAGAAAATGTTTAAATAAACCGACCCCCAACTATTCTTCTGATAAATCAAATACGCTTTCACATAGAGCCACATCACATTCTATTCATCTCTCTCTCTCTCTCTCTCTCTCTCTAATCCATTCAAATACAAACATCTTTGCCGACTAATATCCATCTATCTATCTGTATTAGTCTATTCCTATCAATCAAAGATGGGTACATACGAGGATCATTGAATAAGTTTCCAAACTTTTTTCGTATGGGAACTTTTATTGATAGTACACACATGAAGCTCTAATCCCCTTCGAAGTAATCTCCTCCGGCTGCAATGCACTTGCTGTACCGCTCCAACAACTTCTGGAAGGCCCCATGAAAGTTCTCTTGTGTGAGCGTGTCAATGACCTTCGTCACAGCCTCTTTCATCTCCTCAATTGTCTCATAACGACAGCCTGTGACCTTTGGCCAATCAACTCTGGTCTACTGACTTCCTTACTCCTCCCACACCTCTCATCATCCCTCACAGACTCCCTGACTTCCTTGAATCTCTTATGCCACTCAAAAACTGATGCTCGATTCATGCAAGATGCTCCGAAAGCTGTCTGAAGCATTCCATACGTTTCTGTGGCATTTTTTCCAAGTTTAAAACACGATTTTATTGCATATCGTTCTTCTAAAGTGTCAGATTGCATTTTTGAAATTCATCAGCTGTGACAATCAGGCTTTAGTAGGTGTATTCCAATTGCTGCTGTAGCTGTTCATTTAAACCTGAAATCATAAAAATTGGCCAGTCATCTCATAAGATGTATAGCAATAACACACTGAATTTTCAAGAGTCTACGGCAATTTTAAATGCCTATACAAAAATACCTATTGAATGGACCACGTATATAAATAGATATATGAGGGTCGTTCAAAAAGTTCTAAGCCTTACCCAGAAAGAAGAAGAGTCATAGCTGAAGATTTTTTGTAATGGCAACTCACTACCTGTCTTTATAAAATTTTAAAAAAACTGGCCAAAGATATCTGTCTTAATTTCTATGCTGGGGAGACACATTCAAATGTAAACGGTGATTGACCAATAAAAAATCAGAATGAGGCTTAGAACTTTTTGAATGACCTTCATAGATAGATAGATAGATAGATTTCTAAATTCCATGACATATCAACCTTCGTTGGGTTTTTTTTACCTCAAAACCATCCTTGTAGAATAATGCAAGTCGCTGCGAATAAAAAGGGTTCATGCCTTTCCCAAGAGTCTGAAAGTGAACGTAATAGCTTAACTGAAGATCGAATGCGCTTAATACGATGTCACAATTCGGCACTACGCCAGAAAAACTCCCCATAGATAGATAGATAGATAATGACGAATCTGAAAGTGAATAGATTGGATTATTGCCCAGTTGGCTGGGCTGTAGAATACACTGACTGCACCTCTGCAGAGGGGTAAGGCCCCACCTCAATGAGTGTCCTGATTATGACACTAAGCAATCTGATGGTGAGGTCCCAGTAATGCATGAGCTTTAGGGAATGCGGAGTACTCCTTTATGGTCATCGCTCCCAGGTCCACTCTGACCCGGAGTGACAGCACCAGATAAGGGTCCTATCTATGGGCTAGATAGAACTAAACCGTGCTTCCTTCACTATACTGATTTTCGCATTTAAACTGCGTATTTATGCTAAACTGAATTGTTTAATATAGAACTTTTTTACATTTAACTGTGTGTAATCAAAGTCAGTACTTATACTAAGTTGAATTAGCTAAATTTAAATTGTTTGAATAAACTGAATAGTTTGAAATAGAAATGTTTTTGACAATTAAAATCTACTCATGCTAAACCGATTTGTTTGAAATAGAACTGATAATTTACATAAAAATTGATTTGGCGTTAAATAAACTACAAAGGTTGATGTGCCATAAAACACAACCAGCCAGGTTGGATTGGATTAAGAAAATTGTTAGTTCTTGAATATCTCATCTTGGCGTGGAAATTTGTGATAATTTTATAAAGAGAGGAAACTCGCACAACAAATTTAGCTCTATAGGTTTTTCGGGATTTTTTATGATACCAGAGTAACGTAGAAGAATTGCTAATTAAGTGTTCAATGTCACAACAATGAACCAAGATTCGGCATCTTTAAAACAGAAAATAGCATAATAAAAATTAGGCTTCATCGGAAAACAACGGAAAATACTTTTGAAATGGCGGCTGCAAACTAAATATTACTTCATATATATATATATATATATATATAATGATAATAAATAAATATATATTATATATATATTTAATCCTATAAATATTGTTCTGCAACCTAAGGTTTCTTGAAGTTTATAACAACATTCATCAGGCAGTTAAGAAGATGGAATGAAATTGAAAATCGAAAAGGCGACAAAATACAGACGAATGATAGTTTATTCCAATGTCAACGAAACAAATGTATACATATTCGTTACCCATTTTCGCTATAACCAACGCTTTAAGTTCCTGGCCTGACTTAACTTAAAAACATTCATCCACACGCATCCACACATACACCCACACCCATACACATACTTACAAGCACACATAAACGAAATCTTAACGGCTTTTTGTCTGTATTTTGTCGTATTTTCGATTTTCAATTTCACTCCATCTTCTTAACTGCCAAATGAATGTTGTTATAAACTTCATGAAACCTTAGGTCGCAGAACAATATTTTCCATCGATTAAATATATATATATCATCATCATATCGCGCTGGTAGCACGGATATCCCTG
>OY757942.1:54612651-54695151 GCA_963585895.1 Sepioteuthis lessoniana
AAGTGGATTTGGATTTAAATAACCAACACTGTTTGATATTGAATTTTTAAAAAATCTTTGTTGAGGGGCTCAATAATCAAGTCCGACGTTTACTGGTAGAGTAATCTTTCTTCTCCTTATCCTCTCCTCTGCCTTCTCCCACTTCTCTTTTCTTTCTTTGCTCCATCCATCCGTCCATCTTCTCTCTCTCTCTCTCTCTCTGGGGGGGGGTGTCCTCGTGGTGTAATGGTTAAAGCGATGGACTGCGGAATCGTAGTACGCGAGTTCGTGCTCCAGTCGCGCTATTACGTTCACTTTCGGGCAAATACCCTTGGGAAAGGTATGAACCCCTTTATCCTCCAAGCTATGGGTTAAATAGTACCACGACTGTTCTTCTAGGAGAATGGCATTGGCATTAAATAACCTACAAAGGTTGATATGACATTAAACAAAGAAAAGAAACCAATCTCTCTCTCTCTCTCTCTCTCTCTCTCTCTCTCTCTCTCTCTCTCTCTCTCTCTCTCTGTGTGTGTGTGTGTAGCTAAACTTACCATATTACCCAGTCGGTTGGAGCTGTAGAATACGCTGACTGCACTTCTGCAGAGGGGTAAACCTCCCCCTAATGTGTGTCCTAGATATGACACTAAACAATCTAATGGTGAGATTCCAAGTACTGCTGGAGCTTTGGGGAATACGGAGCACCCCTTCATTGCCATTGTTCCCAGGTCCACTCTGGCCCGGCGTGGTAGCACCTGATAGGGCCCTATCTATGGGTTAAATAGAACTAACGGCATGCTTATGCTAAACTGAAACGGTACTTACATTTAAACTGCGTGCTTATGCTAAATTGAATTATTTGAAATGGAACTGTTTTTTGACATTGAAACTGTATTTACACTAAACTGAATTATTTATCATAGAACTGTTTTGACATTTAACTGTGTGTAAATACAATCTGTATTTATACTAAACTGAATTAGTTGAATTAGAACTGCTTGACTAAACTGAATTAGCTGAATTAGAACTGCTTGACTAAACTGAATAGCTTGAAATAGAAATGTTTTTTCACAATTAAACTGTGTTCTCATGCTTAACTGAATTGTTTGAAATAGAACTGATTATTTACATAAAAATGGATTTGGCGTTAAATAACCTACAAAGGTTGATATGCCAAAAACCCAACCAACCAACCATTCAAGTCCACACCTAGTCTGTGTCTGTGTCTTCGTCACGTTATCTCTGTCTCTCTCCCATACACTTACGTCTACAAAGTTTCGACCCTAAGAAAGAATAAATTAAGATATATATTTTATATTAAGAAAAACGTTATCATGTCTTCATCATGTTATGCAACATACGCATTTTACTTTAATTTTTGGTGACTTTTCTTAACATTATCCACGGCGGCGTAAACAGGGAATCAGGAAGAGAAAGTTTGAGTTTTCAGCTTCTTGCGTTGAGAGTTTCTCATTAACTGACTAATTTCTAACTCTAAAACAGTTTTGGTTACTTGACTGAAATCATCCAATGAGAACCGTGGTTTCAAATTGACTTTGAGTTCAACGGTTGTCCATCATACTGGTTGAACTTACTGTACCTTTCCACTGGGGACTTAATCTGAATTCTACACTACGTGTCCAGAATAGATCGCACCGATCAATAATATGAAGGCTAAAGATAATTTATTCATAGCTAGAGGTGGGTAAGAGAACTGATGGATTCGCAACTTTCTTAAGGGCATTAGCACGAAGAAAAACGTAGTCACGTCCAGGATTTGAAATCGAGTGGCCAATTCTATTTCTTATGGCGATAACCGTAATGCAAAGTGACATTTACAAATGTAGAAACCTTCTTCAAAGGATTATGATTCTGTCTGGAATGAGAGATACGACAAAAACGCAACTTTTGTCACGAAGAATTGCATTATTCTCGATTTGAATCAAGTCAATCCCAATCAAGTGAAAGCAACAAAACTTAACTATCACTACATACTCTCTTCATTCATTCAGTTAAAATCGTTTATTTCCTCTAAAAAGACGATTATAATGACTTGTAGCAGTCACAGATCTATTTCCTCTCGAGAATCAATGCCCCCGCCAGGCGATTCGGCTACACACTGACCAATCAGCGGACAGAGCGCATTGATTCCTTCTTCCTCTCTAGAACTATTTTTCCTAGCCTTTTTGGTAGTCGGCCGACAGTCAGATGGCACCTAGTTAGCAGCCAAGACAGACCTCTCTCGCGTCCTCTGCTACGAACATTCCATATGGAAAACCTTCACTGAAGAACACGCTGCTACTAGCTTCACACATAGAAGAACCAGCCTTGCGGCAGTCACACGAGCTACTTGTTACAGTGACACACACTTCCTACAAACTCAAGAACCAACATACTATCCTGTGATACCAAAAAGAACCTTTTCTCACTCTGACTCGTTTACTTCTGCTACTATAAAAAAAACCTTTCGATATCTTGTTTCGATTCATTTATTTTCCTTTAAATATAACGGAAGGTATCTCATTCCACCTTTCTGATGTGGCCCCGGAAAGGGTCACTAATAAAAACGCAAACATGGATATTAGGTAACAGATTATATAACACAAGAAAGATAGAGTTACATAGAAAAGGTAAGAAGTCTCGTACTGTTCGGATAACACCGATATTGATCTGCTCTTCTGGCGGCGAAATCTCTGTACTAATAACGGTGAGAAGAGTCCATTTTGGTGAAATTGGTAAGGTTCCCACAACACTTTCCCTTATAGACTAAAAGAAAACAAGTTTCATCCGTTGTATAGCCATGGTGCTTAAAAAAATGCGCTAAGTCACAAAGTTATAAAGATTATCTGTCTCTTCTCCTCCCACCTATTGATAAATAGTTGGACAGGCTGGTTTCTTTAACCTTGGAAAGACAACCAACGTACGAAATGGAAACTTGAATTCTATCTGTCATTTTTTTCTAGTTTCGTATCCTGCTTTGTTCTTAGGCGAGGGTACCGATGTAGCCTGTCCCAGCCATGAAGAACCTAGCGGAGCCCTTCCCTCTCCAGATCTAAAACTAGTTTGAATTCATAAATATCTTTCTCCTAGACTGGTTGCCTTACAAAAATTAAAGATCCCAGTCAGCGCAACTGTTTAACCATAGTTGGAGGGAAGATTGTGGGTTTCGTATCTGCTCTAAGGGTTTAACCGCTAAGAGAAAATGTGGGTAACGTCGTTCTTCATTTGAACTCGGATTACTAGGTCCAATTCCCATGACGATAACCGTTAAGTCAGATCCACGAATTACGAACTGGTCTCCTTTTGAAAATTGAATGTATGTTGCGTTCGGTCCGGGATGGGGAGGGAAGTAAGTACACACATACTACTTTACTGGAGGCGCTCGTAGTATAAGATATATAGAGACATGAACAGACTGAGATAGATAGATAGATAGATAAGAAGGAAAGTTTGATAGATAGATAGATAGATAAGAAGGAAAGTTTGATAGATAGATAAATAGATAGATAGATGAAAAAAGAAAGAAAAGTTTGAGATAGATAGAGAGATAGATGAAAAAAGAAAGAAAAGTTTGAGATAGATAGATAGATAGATAGATAGATAGATAGATAGATATGATGGTCAAGAAAATGCCACACATTGATTGTCGGCTTAATTAATTAATGAAATGTTTAATTAAAAATCGACGATTTGTTCATTTATCTTCATGAATTTTTCTCGGGATCAACTCACTAGTTCTTTCTTTCTTTCGTCATATTTTTGTTATTTGTTGATCATGAAATGGTCACAACCTGGAGAGGGGTGGGCCGTGCTAGGTTATTCCTGCTCCCCCTACGACCTGACCAGTTTATGGAACCAGGGACCAGTGACGAAAAACATAATAGTCGTCCTGATTTCTTAAATGTCATTAAATACTTGCTTGATTTTCCTTTATGTTTCTTTTTCTTTTCTCGATCTTCCGTACCAAGTAACCCAACATGGGTTGACATTCGTAAAATCAATCAACCATCTTTCAATTAAATTACCTTACATAATTTATGAATTTGCGAAGAAGACCAAGAAAATTGTTATCGATTTAAACACATTTGAATGAATGTGATTGCATCAGAGACATTTTCATTGTCAAATAAATTTTAGATAGATAGATAGATAGATAGATACGAGAAACTGTAATAGATAGATAGATAGATAGATAGATGTGATTTTCTTATTAACTGTCAAGATTTGGTATTTTAAAATTTCTATTCTTTATTCAAAATTAATAATGTCATATCAAAGAAAATGAAATATAATAAAACGCCATTTTTTTCTGGAAAAGTAGGGGGAACCTAACCTATATTTTCTTCTGTGCGAACACTGGATACCGTCAAGAGGACTGATATGACAGATAGGGATTTGTATGGTTGGTATATGTTGATGGTGGTGATGATAATTCTTCATAGTTCTTCGATCAATTATATTTCAAGAAAAATTCGCTGCATTTGGTCTGACAGACGCTGAAAAATTCTGAATGGATCTGTAAGTCCCGTTGAAAAAACCGTATAACAAAACTTTGTCAATATTTGCTCAATTTTCATGAAAAATTGATTTTTTTTTTAATTTAGCATATTTGGCTCCAGTCTCCTGTAAATATTTGATTGATTCTCTGGCACCATTCCAAATTGAAAAACAAAATAGATTTCTTTCATTTTAAACTGGTTAGATGAAAAATTGATTTGTCTACGGAATTTGGCCGTGTTCTCCAACAAACATTTTCAATAATTTATGATGTTCGACTAAATACTGCAAATCTAAATGTACTGAGTGTTTAAATGTCTTTTGTTCATTTTATTTATTTATCTATTTTATTTTTATCTATTAGATAGATATTTATTTTTATCTATTAGATAGATAGATAGATAGATAGATAGATAGATAGATATGAATAAAATTGGATAGATAGATAGATAGATATGAATAAAATTAGATAGATAGATAGATAGATAGATAGATAGATAGATAGATAGATAGATAGATAGATAATGAAGAGACTGAGATAGATAGATAGATAGATAGATAGATAGATAGATAGATAGATAGATAGATGAAAAAGAAACAAAAGTTTGAGATAGATAGATAGATAGATAGATAGATAGATAGATAGATAGATAGATAGATACGAACAGACTGATAGATAGATAGATAGATAGATAGATAGATACGAGCAAATTGAGATAGATATATACATACGAACAGATAGATAGATAGATAGATAGATAGATCTTCATGTAGACTGGAGTAGTAATGGTCTTTGTCTATCATGGTTGCCTCATTACATTTTGATAGGAAGTTTGAATTCAGAGTTGTGCATTTCCTAGACTGGTTACCAACCACTGTGTTTAGACAATTCAATAATCTCTGCTACTTTATCTGCTATGAGATAAGAAGTGGATGTAGTTGTTGCGTTGTCTTCAATGGAACACGAGTTCAGAGGTGTTTGCTTTCTGATGATAGGGGATTTACCTCGTGGAATGAAAGAAACAAATCTTTTTAACAAGATCCTAGGTTTTATCACTTGTCTGAAGTACAGATCTATTTGTCTGTCAGTGGCAACTACCTCGGAGACGAAAGTGTTGTGGAGAGAATTCGATCTTCCACGATAGCCAATTATCATATTTACCCAACCCCTCCGCTCGGGCAGGATATGACACAAGGTCAATTTTTTTAAGCGGAGTTTAACAGGTTTGAATTCAGAGTTTTCCTTCTAAGGCTGAAGAACCTAGTCTGTCCTATTTACCCATAGCTGGAGGGAGAATAATCGGATTCATACCTTTCCCAAGGGTATTAGTGCTATGTGAAATACAATAAGTCTCAGCCAGGATTTGAACTCATGTCGCCGTGTCCATTTCCTGCGACGATAACCATTACACCACGATAACCATTACACCACGGGCACCCCAATTATAATTGTTATAATAATTATTATAACTTAGCTCAAATCTAAATTTAGTAAGACTATTTGGCTCTATATTGTGCTAGTATAGGCGTTCATTTGTGTATGTGTGAACAATATATATATATATATATATATATATATATTTATACGGTGGTCGTGTTCATTATGCATAGATATCGGTGTGGGACATCCTGTCTACTCTACAACTCCTCTGAAGGTGTTTTTATATGAGACTTACACACGCCTATTTTACACCCGACGATATCGGAATCATTACCCAATCTCCACCCACCTGCTGCATGAGATGACGCTGCTTTTAGTGACATCTAGTTGCCATACAACTACACAAGCCTTTCTCAAGTGCATTAATCCGAAGTGAACGCAGTCTTGACTGGAATTTGAGCCTCGGCTTACCCATTCCATATACCGTGCCGATATTCATCACGCCATTAACACACCTCTTTTATCTTGATAGAAAATATCTAAAATACAATAGTGTTTCTTTCCTACTCACGATTTGGGGGGGGGGTTGCTAATATGAAATTTAAAAAAATATCCCCAGACACGTCATTCGTTGCACAGTCTAGATTCTCATTCGTGGGCTCCAAATCACTTTAATACCAGCGCTAAATAAGTAATCTCCTCCTCATTACCGACTTCATCACCCAACCTTTTATCTACTAGAAAATGGCAGACAAATATGTTTTGGTCTGCTGGGTCACCGGGAATTTTTTTTTAAGTCCAGACATAAAGAAAAGTTTTCAATTAGGAAGAATTGTGAGAGAAGAAAATAAGGATAAAAATCGAAAGAACAAAATAAGAAATTGTGAAAAAAATGCAGGAAAGAAAATCCTTAATAACTTTTCATCCGCCTGAATAATATTGTCTAAGAATAAGAAAAACAGCGAACAATAATAATAATAATTGTGCAAGAAATTGAAATCTGACCATGCGAACAAATGGTATTATAAGCACAACCCAGAATCTGTTCTGGAGAATGAGACACACAAACTCCTCTGGGATTTTGAGATACAAACGGATCACCTAATCCCGGCCAGACGACCGGACCTTATAATAATCAACAAAAAAAAAGAGAACTTGAATAATAGACTTAGGCGTCCCGGCTGATCACTGAGTAAATTCTAAAGAAAGGGAAAAGAATGATAAGTACGTGGATCTTACTAGGGAACGGAAAAAAACTATGGAACACGAAAGTGACGGTGATACCAATTGTAATTAGCGCGCTCGGTACAATCACCAAAGAATTGATACAGAGACTGGAGGAATTGGAAATAAGAGGACAAGTAGGGAGCATCTAAAACACAGGTTTATTAAGATCGGACAGAATACAGAGAAGAGTCGTGGAAACTTGAGGAGACTTGCTGTCACTAAAACTTCAGTGATAGACCATCGGACAAACGCTGGTGTGAAAAACCCTTTAAAGAGAATAAAGATAATAATAATAATACAAAATTGGAAAACACCAAGCTGTGGTGGCATACATGGATTAGTGGGTAGAGCGTTCGCCAAAGGTCCGGGAGACCGGGGTTCAATCCCAGGTCGCGTCATGCCAAAGACTTTTAAAATGGTACTTGATACCTCCTTGCTTAACACTCAGCAATATAAGGTACGTATCAAGGGTAAGGTGGAGCAATCCAGAGAAAGGAGTAGTGCCCTCCCCTACACCTCAGTGTAGTAGCTATTGAAAAGAGAACCTTCCGGTCGCCCTTGACTACAGTCGCCAACTTACTTACTATGATAGGCTTGATCTCTTTGTTTAATGGTATATCAACCTTCGTGGGTTATTTAATGCCAAAGCCATCCTTGCTGAAGAACAGCAGTGATACTATTCAACCAATATATGGAAGAAATGATGGTTCATGTCTTTCCCAAGAGTATTAGCCCGAAAGTGAACGTAACAGCCAAACTGGGGTTCGAACTCGCTAACTTCGAAGCCACAGTCCAGTACTTTAGCCACGATGCCACGGGGACTCACCACACACATAACAGATTGTCTCTGCAGCCATACGCATGCCAAGAAAAATCAAGCATACCCGAAAGAATGACAAAGAGTAAAACAACCCTGATCCGAAAGGACCTCCGAAAAAATGGACCCTGGCCAGCAACTATAGACCGATAACGTGTTTACATATGATTATGAAAAATCCTTAATACACAGATAAATGAAAAAAATTTTTATTCACTTGAATGCCGTAGAGTATTTGTGGGTGAATAGAAATGATACTGCAAGAGAACTAAAAGAACATATAAGTAAGTAAAGTTGGCGACCGTAGTCGAGGGCGACCCGAAGGCTCCCTTTCCAATAGCTACTACACCGATGTGTATGGGAGAGCGCTACTCCTTTCCCAAGATTATCCAACTTTACCCTTGATCCCTACCTTATAATGCTGAGTGTTAAGCAAGGAGGTATCAAGTACCATTTTTTTTAAGTCTTTGGTATGACTCGACCTGAGATTGAACCCCGGTCTCCCAGATCATTAGCGAATACTCAACCCTCTCCTTCTATATTTGGATCAATACATCCTCAAAGACGCCAAAACAAAACATTGGATAATAGAATATCTGAAAATGTGCAAAATATCGGAGGAAGTCATAGACTTACAATATTCGGACTATTGTTTGACCTTATCTTTATTATTGTAATCACAACGTTTCAGCCGATATGTCCTTCAGATTTCTTCAGGTGTTTCATGTCTCGGGACTCGGGAGTCCATACAGAATCTCGAACCAAACCCTTTATTTGAACTACAGGGGTAGACTGTTCCAATTTTGTGAACCATGACAAAGTACAAAGATTCTTTTAAAATTGCAATATGAGCATTGGTAAAAAAAAAACATGATGAAGACTTTAGGCTTATAAATCCTAAAAATTGTCCAGCATGACGCAGTGGATAAAACGATGTGTTAGAAGGTGCTTTTCAGTAAAATCATCCAGATGTTGCAGGTTCAATCCCAACAACCGGTAAGACTAACAAGAAATACTTGCTATAACTTAACACTTCATACTCAAGTCACTTTCGGACTAATATTGCAGAAGGCATGAACCCGCTTTATCCATCCAGCTATGGGTTAAATGGGCTATTTTTTAGGATTTCTTTGGCATTAAATAACCCACGAAGGTTGATATGCAATTAAACAAAAAGAAACAAACCAAACACTTGAAGAACTTAAAATGTTTAAAAAAAGGGAACCTCGAAAGAGATACTCAGTTTCTTTTATGAGCTGCACAAAAACAACCAATCATATAAAAGTGAAAATCGATAATACGCTATAGAATAATAAGTTCAGATAAAGATGAAACGGGCCCAGTCGGCTGGGGTGGGGGGCTAGAAAATACACCGATTGTATCTCTGCAGAGGGTTAAGACTCTCCCTACGAATTTCCTGTGGCCCAGTCAGGTGGGGCTAGAAAATACATAGACTGCATCTCTGCGGTGGGGGGTAAAACTCTTCCAACGAGTGTTCTGGATATGACACTAAACAATCTGATGGTGAGGTTCGCCAAATTGTAAACATCTACATTTACATGTTTGTACATATGTTGTATATTGACCTTCGACACGGCCAGACATGCCATTCCAAAGACGCGGAAGTTGCATATTCCATTGGCGTAGGCGGGCTTGGCTGACAATATGGGACAAGGTAAAATCCCGCGATACAGTCATAGACCGATGCACCGGAAGAGAGTGAACTGTGAACTACATGACAGTTAATTCCGCTTGATGACAATCAAACATGCCATTCCAAGGACAGCGGAAGTGACACATCCCGATGGCCAGTTATAGGGAGATATTGCGTGGGGGATTAAACTATTATATAACTCGGTAAAGACAGGAAGTCAGTTAGTTTGGAGAACCGTTGGTGACAAGATGTGGTAGAGCAAGCCCGCACCCAGCAGAATGGGCCCCCGGGCCTCCGGTTGAGCAGCCCTGGAGAACGAGAAAGACACAACACTGATGGCCATAAGAATGGGAGTCAATATGTTGCAGTTCTGTTCGGTCTCAAACTCACTCTCACACACAACCCTTTCAAATAAAGTGAGAGGTATATTTTTTTTAAGAAGTCTTCGCTCGTCTTTATTATTCTGTCGTTATGATTCTGTATGCATATGTATATGTATTATGTGTTTGTATAGTTAATCATGGTCATTGTTATTGTGTAACTATACAACACATACATATATTCGTAAATTTAGATTACGTTCATATCCATATTCTTTTGAGCTTTTTCTTTTCTTTTCTTTTTTTTTTTTTTTGCACATGTTTATATTAAATACGGAATTTTTTAAACATATCTGTTTGACCCAAAGGTAGAACACAGATACTGCTATTCAGGTCAGAGTGGACCTAGGAGTAATGGCTATGATAACTATATTTGCTATCTAATCTTACAAAATCATTTTATTTTATAATGTCTTTGAGCAAACCACACTCACAAATAAAGAGTCTATGATGTACTGTAAAGATCGCCAAATTGTAAACATCTACATTTACAAGTATTTACATACATATATTCGTAGATTTAGATTACTCTTTTCTGTTCTAGATTAAAAACTAAAATTTATTTGTTTGTAAGCTTAAAAGAGATTCTTATTGGCTATATTTTTGATTAAAAATGCATTTATAAATAAAATACGGAACTGGGAATGATTATTTGTGGATTAGCCGAGTGACAAATAAATTTGGAGACAATAAAATATGACTTAAATCTTTTTTCTCTAAGATTGAATTACTGACTTAAGGTGAGGTATACCTGTACAAGACTAGATATGAATGGGTGGGAAAGATGATCCACTGGGAATGGTGCAAGAGACTAAAGTCTGACCATACTGACAAATGCGAACAAACTAGAATATGTCCTAGAAAATTCTTTGTGGTTTTGAGATACAAACGGATAATTTAGTCTCGGCCAGAAGACGTTGTGTTAATGACTGATAATGTTTTATAAAATTATGATATCATACAGCTTACTTTGAAACTGATAGGTTGGCGTTTTAGTCTCGGCCAGAAGACGTTGTGTTAATGACTGAGAACGTTTTATAAAATTATGATATCATACAGCTTACTTTGAAACTGATAGGTTGGCGTTTTAGTCTCGGCCAGAAGACGTTGTGTTAATGACTGAGAACGTTTTATAAAATTATGATATCATACAGCTTACTTTGAAACTGATAGGTTGGCGTTTTAGTCTCGGCCAGAAGACGTTGTGTTAATGACTGAGAACGTTTTATAAAATTATGATATCATACAGCTTACTTTGAAACTGATAGGTTGGCGTTTTAGTCTCGGCCAGAAGACGTTGTGTTAATGACTGAGAACGTTTTATAAAATTATGATATCATACAGCTTACTTTGAAACTGATAGGTTGGCGTTTTAGTCTCGGCCAGAAGACGTTGTGTTAATGACTGAGAACGTTTTATAGAATTATGATATCATACAGCTTACTTTGAAACTGATAGGTTGGCGTTTTAGTCTCGGCCAAAAGTCGTTGTGTTAATGACTGATAATGTTTTATAAAATTATGATATCAGACAGCTTACTTTGAAACTGATAGGTTGGCGTTTTAGTCTCGGCCAGAAGACGTTGTGTTAATGACTGAGAACGTTTTATAAAATTATGATATCATACAGCTTACTTTGAAACTGATAGGTTGGCGTTTTAGTCTCGGCCAGAAGTCGTTGTGTTAATGAATGATAATGTTTTATAAAATTATGATATCAGACAGCTTACTTTGAAACTGTATTGGACAGATAGGTTGGCGTTTTCGCAAAGAGTCAACCAAATAACTAATGTAGACATCAGTGTTTCCTTCCAACTTTTGAATGATTAGAGTAATTCCCCTCTATCTCATTTTTTTTTTTCTTTTTTTAATAAGAATAATAGCGAAACACCAACGCAGTTTCTTGATGTTTCATTAATATCTCTCGAATTTCTTTTTTATTGCTTCGCTTGAATTGTTTGACCAGAGAATAAAGTTCGGATACCGCAGATCGATCATTTGATTGATTGATATACATGAACAGAATTACAGAAAAAATATGAACCGAAGAGAATCGACAAATAAATTGACAGTTGGCTGGTTGCTGGCTGTTTTCTTTGTTTAATGGCATATCAACCTTCATGGGTTATTTTAATGCCAAAGCTGTCTTCGTAGAAGAACAATAGCGGTATTATATAATCCATAGCTAGGAGGATAATAGGTTTCATGCCTTTCCTAAGAATATTAATCCGAAAGTGAACGTAATAAATCAGGAGGTCTGTGGAATACAGAATACCTCTTCATTGTCATTACTCCCAGGCCAACTCTAAACTGAATGATTGTATCAGATAAGGTCTCATTTATGGAGCAAATAAATCTCTGAAAATTATTCGTATTAGAAAGGAAATGTGCAAAAAGTCCTTCTTAAGGTATACAGCCCACTTGGCTTGGGCTGTAGAATACATCGACGGCATCTCTGCAGAGGGATAGTATCCCCCCTGGAGATTTGGGGAATGTTGAGTACCCTTTCCTTGCCATCGCTCCCAGGTCTACTCTGGCCCAGTGTGGTAGCACCTGAGATCATCCTATCTATGAGTCTAATAGAACTGTTTGACATTTAAACTGTGTGCCAACAAATGAATTATACTAAATTGAATTGATTGAAAAAGAAGTGTTTGATCATCTAATTGTGTGGAAACAAATGACTGATGTTTAATTGAATAGTTAGTGATACATAGCAATACTTGAAACTATTTGCTTTTGTTGACTTATGTTTACAAATCATATCTAATACGTACATACATCCATATATATATATATATATAAACTAGATTTGGCATTTAATAACCTACAATAGTTGATGCTACATAAAACCAAAGCAAACCATCTAATGGTACAATTATGTAGCAAATTTAAACATGATAGTACAAGGAACGTAATTCCCTAACCTATAGGCATAAAATAACCCAAGACTGGTCGACATACCGTTAGAATCAATCATTTGAACACGAAGTACTTTTTTGGCCCAGTCGGGTTGTAGAATACACCGACTGCATCTCTGCAGAGGGGTAAGACTCCCCCAAAGACTGTCCTATATATGACACAAAACAATCTGATGGTGAGGCTCAAGTAATGCTGGGGCTTTGGGGAATGCCAAGTATCCTTCATTGCCATCACTCCCATGTCCACTCGGGCCTGGAGTGGTAGCACCTGGTAGGGTCCTATCTATGAGTTAAATAGAACTAAACTGCCTGCTTTTTCTAAACTGAGTTGTTTGAAATAGAAATGTTTTTGACATTTAACCTGCGTACTGTAGAACGCAACAATATACAACAGCAATAACAGTGACAATAATAACAAGCAACACCAACCCTGTCAGTAAGCATTAGTATTGACTATGCTGGACCTCAGGTAAGTGTTGCTTGTTATTATTGTCACTGTTATTGCTGTTGTATATTGTTGCGTTCTACACGTACTTATGCTAAACTGACTTTAAAATAGAACTGTTTTTATGTGTAAAATGGATTTGGCATTCAACAACCTACACTGGTTGATATGCCATAAAACCAAATCAAACCAAATCATATATTTATCTAATATATATATATAAAGAGTATTTGGCATTAAATAATTCTACAATAGTTGATATGCCATAAAACCCAACCAAACCAAATCATATATATTTAATATATATGTATAAAGAGTATTTGGCATTAAATAATTCTACAATAGTTGATATGCCATAAAACCCAACCAAACCAAATCATATATATTTAATATATATGTATAAAGAGGATTTGGCATTAAATAATTCTACAATAGTTGATATGCCATAAAACCCAACCAAACCAAATCATATATATTTAATATATATGTATAAAGATGATTTGGCATTAAATAATTCTACAATGGCTGATATGCCATAAAACCCAACCAAACCAAATCATATATATTTAATGTATATGTATAAAGATGATTTGGCATTAAATAATTCTACAATGGCTGATATGCCATAAAACCCAACCAAACCAAATCATATATATTTAATGTATATGTATAAAGAGGATTTGGCATTAAATAACCTACAATGGTTGATATACCATAAAACCCAACCAAACCAAATCATATATATTTAATGTATATGTATAAAGAGGATTTGGCATTAAATAACCTACAATGGTTGATATACCATAAAACCCAACCAAACCAAATCATATATATTTAATGTATATGTATAAAGAGGATTTGGCATTAAATAACCTACAATGGTTGATATACCATAAAACCCAACCAAACCAAATCATATATATTTAATGTATATGTATAAAGAGGATTTGGCATTAAATAACCTACAATGGTTGATATACCATAAAACCCAACCAAACCAAATCATATATATTTAATGTATATGTATAAAGAGGATTTGGCATTAAATAACCTACAATGGTTGATATACCATAAAACCCAACCAAACCAAATCATATATATTTAATGTATATGTATAAAGAGGATTTGGCATTAAATAACCTACAATGGTTGATATGCCATAAAACCCAACCAAACCAAATCATATATATTTAATATATATGTATAAAGAGGATTTGGCATTAAATAACCTACAATGGTTGATATGCCATAAAACCCAACCAAACCAAATCATATATATTTAATATATATGTATAAAGATGATTTGGCATCAAATAACCAGCAATGGTTGATATGCCATAAAACCCAACCAAACCAAACAAAGAACTTTTTCTCAATGTTAAATATTGCTAACTTTTGGACCATTCTAATGTCTTATGAAATTTCGAGCTGTCCGAGAAAAATCTTCAGTCTTTT
This sequence comes from Sepioteuthis lessoniana, assembly GCA_963585895.1. Classification (NCBI taxonomy): domain Eukaryota; kingdom Metazoa; phylum Mollusca; class Cephalopoda; order Myopsida; family Loliginidae; genus Sepioteuthis; species Sepioteuthis lessoniana. Next base: position 54,627,404 of record OY757942.1, read on the forward strand.
GTCCCGCGAATAATGATGGGTGGCGATAAGATTTCCCACCTTTTGACGTTTGTGATTGTTCAACTTTTAGCTCCGCTTAATTTTGTAATTTTCTCAATTTCTTTCATCATCCTCCAGGATGTTCATTCGGGACAGAAATATCTACGATTAGACACACTCGTGTGTGTCTATCTTAATAAGGATTAGATCAAGTCGAAGATGGATAACATGATCAGTCTGTATTGTCAACTCCCACAAGATTTTCATCTCATTCTCTAAACAACTTCAGATTCGTACGCCAACCACTTTTCATTTATTGTGATACCATATCATTTGCACAGCTGCTGTTTATCGTTATTAATATTATTATTATTATTATTGTTATATTACTTTTTGCGAATTTTTCTCACCAGCGTTAGCAGATGGTCTTTCACTGGAGTCTGAGTGACAAGCAAGTCTCCTCAGGGCACTAGAACTTTTCTCAGTATTCTGGCCGATCTCAATAATGCCGTAGTTTGGCTAGTCTCGGCTTGTCCTCCGATTTTTAAATCCCCCAACCACCTTAATAAGCCTTTGGGGATCGTTCCGAGTGCAGCAATTACAACTGCTATCACCGACATTTTCATTTTTAGTTCTCTGGCAAGGCCTAAGTATTTGATTTCCTTTTCGTTTTCTTTTATTTTTACTCTGTTGTCCGCTGGGACGGCAAATTCAACTATTCGGCTGGTTCTCTTTTTTTTTTATTACTATCATTCGGTCTGGTCGTCTGGTCGTCTGGTTGAGATTAGATGATCCGTTTTAACTCAAAATCCCAAAGAATTTTGTGTTTCTCATTTTCTAGGTTTGAATGGTCAAATTTAATCATTATTATCATTTGAGAGTTTTTCATATCAGCGTTAGCTGATGGTCTTTCACTGAAGTTTGAGTGACAACAACTCTCTTCAAGCCTCAAGGACTCTTCTCGGTATTCCGGCCGATATCAATAATGCAGTAGTTTGGATGGTCTCCATTCGTCCTGTTATTTCTAAGTCCTCTAGTCCTTGTAGCAATCCTTTGGTGACTGTACCAAGTGCACCAATTACAATTGGTATAACCGTCACTTTCATGTTCTGCAGTTTTTCAATTTCCTAGCAAGGTCCAGGTACATTACCTTCTTTTCACTTTCTTTCAATTTTATTCTGTGGTCAACCGGGACAGCAAAGTCCACAATTTTTCAAGTTCTCTATTTTCTTTTTTTTATAATTATTATTATAAGATCTGGTCGTCTGGCCGAGATAAGGTGATCCGTTTGTATCTCAAAATCCCAGAGGAGTTTGTGCGTTTCATTCTCCGAGACAGACTCTGAGTTGTGCATATACCATTTGTTCGTATGGTCAAATTTTAATTTCTTGCACAGTTCCCAGTGGATCACCTTCCACGCCCAGTCGTGTCTTTTCCATGCCTTTGTAGGACGTTCCAAGTGTATCATCCACGATTGGTATCACCGGCAGCTTGATGTTCCACTGCTTTTCAGCTCTCAGACAAGATCCAAATATTTGACAACCTTTTTCGCTATCTTTTATCTTCACTCAATGGTCCGATGCAAACCGCGACAGAATCTTCCAAGTCTCTTTGTCATGTTAATTAAAACTTGGTCTGACCGAGATTGAGAGATTTCTTTGTATCTCAAAAGTTCAAGAGAATGTTATGCGTCTCGTTTTCCTTGGACAGATTCTAGTTTATGTATATAACATTTGTCAATATGGTCGCATTTCAGTCCTTTGCACAGTTCCCGGTGGATCGGCTCAAATAACGCTATTGAGTCAGCATTAGTTTTGCTATTATATTTTAATAATAACTTAATAATATCTTAACAAGGGTCATTTAATAACCCTCGTTTAGATGGGGAAGTTTTGTGAAGCTAAAAAGTAAGCAAATGTTGTATAGTGGCTCGTACCACGTGACTTCCGGTATCTGGGAGGTATTAAAGATGTCGTGTTTCTTAAGCACGTTGATAGTGAAAGATCTCGTGCAGAGGTTATTCAGCGGACAGTCTGGCATCTGGTCAAGGCTCTTATGTCAGACTTGAGACTGAAAGGCCTCCAGCTTCGGCTGGGCTACCTTCTGGGGGGCGAGCTGCATCAGTGACACTTTTGTCACCCTTGCATAGCACTGGACCTTGCTGTCCAGTTTAAGCTATAATCAGGCATCCGTGCCTGGACCCAGATTTGGGTCCAAGTCCAGCTAGGCTCATCAGCCCACATTGTACTAAGTGGACCGATGAGCAGCATAGTCCGGCAGGGCTCGAGCTTCGGCACGTCCCCGATCTTTCCCTCCCTAAACCCTCACTAAAATTAAACTTCGGGTTATTGACCTTGTGTCAAGTCCTGTCTGGTAGGCGACAGAAACAAATATCCGGTACTGAAAGATCTCGGTCTGTAGTAAGACAACTTCGGACGTAACACCCACACCGCGAGACTTATAATATTTGTTGGACTGTACCACTTCAGTTAATAAATAACTAACTCTGTTTTACTGTGTATCTCTTCTTTACCACAATACGACAGTAAAGTTGTCTCCCTTTAGTCGAGGGTGACACGAAGGCTCCCTTTTCAATAGCTACTACACCGAGATGGAGGGGAGGGCGCTACTCTATTCCCTGGATTGCTACACTTTACCCTTGATCCTCACCTTATAATGCTGAGTTTTAAGCAGGGCTGCACCAAGTACCATTTTTAAAGTCTTTGGTATGACTCGACCTGGGATCGAACCTCGGTCTCCCGGACCATTGGTGAACACTGTACTCATTCGTTCTCAATATTATTCTTTGTCGCTGTTATTGTTCTTGTTGTTTCTTTGTTTAATGGCATATCAACCTTTGCGGGTTATTTGATGCGAAAGCTATCCTTGCAAAAAGACACTAGTGGTACGATCTAACCCACAGCTGAAGTGTGGAAGTTGAGGGGGTTTTTTTGTTTTGTTTTGTTTTTTTGGCTATTTGTCTGAAAGAGAATGTAATTACGTGATTGGAAATCGAACTCTCTTCGTACGATGTCACCGTTGGCGCCTCAGGTGATTTAATGGTTACCAAGCGAGACTAACAAACCTTCACATGTGATTTCGGTTCTCACTGGGTGCCCCATTCATTCAACCTTGTGTCACTTCTAAGCAAAAGCTTAGTAAATTGGGTTAAGCCTCATTAGGTATCCCTTATATCCAGCCTTGTGCCACATCTAAGCCAAGCTGAGTAAATAAGTGCAACGATTTTGCAGTCTAGTAAGTTACCCACTGCGCCAAGGGGGCTCCTCTTTGTAGTTGATGACATTCTATTAGTTCTGCAATTCTGATCAAATAGAACTCATGCAAAACTGAATTCTTAGAAATAGAACTGTTTTTGATATTCAAATTGCATACTTATGCTAAACTGAATTAAATAGATCTGTTTATATGTATAAAATGGATTTGGTATTAAATAACCTTCAATGGTTGATATACCATAAAATGAAATAAATCAAACTATTGCAGATGGGGGGACAAGGGGGTTCATATCTTTCGCAAGTATGAAAGTGAACCTTGTAGCGCGACTAGAGATCAAACTCGCTTGCTAAGATGTCGTAGTCCAGTACGTTACCACTATGCCACTGGGAAGAAGAAGAAGAAGAAGAAGAAGAAGAAGAAGAAGAAGAAGAAGAAGAAGAAGAAGAAGAAGAAGAAGAAGAAGAAGAAGAAGAAAGAAATTATCAAATTACAAGAAGTAAGAGTAGTAGTAGTGGTGGTGGTGGTGGTGGTGTCCTCATGATAGCGTTGGCGGTATTTACTCGAAGTCTCTTGACTGTTGATTCTCTTCAAAGCAGAATTAAGAAAAGAAAAAAAAACTAACAAACATCATGGCGACCAGAGATTCTGCTAACAAACAAGTCTTTTTTACTTGAGAGTTCCACGCTGTTCACACTGAACTATTTTGGATTGACACTGTTTATAAGTGCTTTGGTGCACAACAGATTTTTTTTTATTTTTTTTATTTCTTATTTTTTCATCACTTTAAAATCGATTCAGGTTATTTATCGACTCAATTGTAATTTGAACAAAATAATAACAACAACAACAACAACAACAACAATAATAATAATAATAATAATAATAATAATAATAATAAGAAGAAGAAGAAGAAGAAGAAGAAGAAGAAGAAGAAGAAGAAGAAGAAGAAGAAACGAGAAACAGGAAGTAAAGAAAGGGAAAATTATCAAATTACATTAACCAATCGGACACAACAACAGACAATTAAAGAAAACAAAGACTGGAACCTTTGGTAAAAGGTGCACATCATGTCAATTATAATCGAACAGACATGTTGCTGATTGTTGGGGGGGTTGAGAAGAAGAAGAAGAAGAAGAAGAAGAAGAAGAAGAAGAAGAAGAAGAAGAAGAAGATTAAATTACAAGAAGAAGAACGAGAAGAAGAGAAAAAGAAAATCTTCAAATTACAAGAAGAAGAAGAAGAAGAAGAAGAAGAAGAAATAATGATGTGTTTTTGGATAATGTCAATTTTGTACCGAAAGAGAAAAAAATCAATGATGCCTCTTTCGAGACGAGTCAGACATCTAACTCGCAAATTGACTCCTTTTTCCTCGACCACGAAACAAATGAATATTAAACGAATAAACAACAAAATGTCCAATATTTAACTCGTTGGGTTGCTGATTCGTTTCTCTTCGGTCATCAACGATGGTTTCGAAAATTGTAAATATGTTCTGATTTTGAATAAAGAAGAAAAATTATCAAACTCTTCAGCAGCAAAACTCTGGAATCGAAAACAGGAATGTGTAGCTGTCTAAAAGCATAACTATATTTTCATGTTGTTTGGCTTTTGGTTAGAATTTAACTGCTGTCATCATCATCAAGTCGTGTTGACAGCACGGATTTCTCTGAATCTCACTCTCCATCAATCCCTCTCATCCATCGCTCTTGGTAGGTCTTCCAAACTACATCCTGTGTCCGCACAGAGCTGGTATAAATAAGTTCTTGCTTGTCGGTTAAAACGGGCTCGTCCATATGTCGGGGACAATAGAAGAAAGTCACTTATGTATACGTCTTTGCTTTTCCAGCAGTGTCCCGCATGTCTTATTCGTTTTATTTTAATGATTTTTGTTGTGATGCTGACAAAAGAAAGACACTGGGAACACAAAAAGGGTTGATAGAAAAACATATATATTCAAGTAACAGAAACAAGATACAAGTGAACCTGGTTAAATAGTAGTTAGTTAATAGGAAACTGAGAGTCCTGTAGGGTAGCGACTATCCGTCCACTATGCAAGTGGTATCACACGGGATTGTGTAACGCTGATTGGTGCACTCCCTCTGACACTCTCGTTGACGTGTATTTATGGAGGAGGGTAAGTCCATGATGGAGGGAGTACAACAGTTTTTGAGATGGGAGGTAAGTGGCCGTGTAGGAGTCCGTTGAAAAACGTCACTTATGAGTTTGTCTTTGCTTCTCCAGCAGTGTCTCGCATGTCTTGTTCGTCTAATTTGGATGTTTTTTGAGATGGAAGGTAAGTGGCCATGTAGGGGTCCATAGAAGAACGTCACTTATCTGTTCGTCTTAGCTTCTCCAGCTGTGTCTGGCATGTCTTGTTCAGTAATTCGTACCTAATAACATACATTTTGACTGCAAAATACTTCATTGGAAAAAATAATTTTAACCTTTTTGATTTAAAAGCAATTTAAATTTTTATTTCTAAAAATTTGTTTGGGGTGTTCGTATTTTAGAGTGATACTGTATCTTCCTGGTTCGGTTCGGTTTCTTTGTGTAATTGCATATCAACCGTTTCAGGTTATTTAAAGTTAATCCTCGTAGTAGGACAATAGTGGTACTATTCAGATCCTAGATCAAAGGATAAGGGAGTTCATGCCTTTCTCAATGATATTAGTTCGAAAGTGAACGAATAGCGTGAATGATGTTCAAACTCGTTCTTTGATGCCACCGTTACTACGTCTCAGAGACTCCCCCTATCGTATCGGAAGAAGAAGAAGAAGAAGAAGAAGAAGAAGAAGAAGAAGAAGAAGAAGAAGAAGAAGAAGAAGAAGAAGAAGAAGAAGAAGAAGAAGAAGAAGGTGTTTCGCCAAGAGAAAAAATAATGGGTGCTTCGGTAGGAAAATAGAAACTTTATCTTGAAGATCATTATAGCAAGTTAGATTCCCCAAGGTGTTTTTCATCCATGACCTTGTGCCAGACTAAGCTTGACTGTTGCTACAACTGGAACCCAAAGGATTCCCGAGATGTCTTGTATATGTATACAATTTCATTTGGAGCTCAACCAATTCATTCGTACTGTACACAAAGACAACATTGCCCAGTCGGTGAGGCTCAGAATATGACGACTGCATCCCCTTAAGAGAATTAAGACCCACCCAAAAAAGAGGTGTCTGGGGCATGATGCTAAACTGCTTCCAAGTGAGGCTCCAGTCATGTAGATCGGGGAAATGTGGAGTACCCCTTCATGGGCATTACTCCCAGTCCCACTTTAACCCAGAGTGTAATAACTGTTAGAGTCCCATTAAAGGGTCAAATAGATCTGTTTAAAAAATATTTCTATCCGACAGAACTGTCTGAAAAAAGACAACTTCTTTAAAAACAACAACAAGATAAAAAATATATAATTATAAAGCTACAATGAACGTCTTTCCTTAATCCCTAGACATAAAATAACCTTAGACAGGTTGACATGCCGTTAAGATCAGCCAGACAACACTATTTAGCAGTTCAAATGCTTTCGTCATGCGCTAGTCTCGTAAAAGCATCCGTTCTCTTAGTTTGTACCAATAGTGAACAAATTCACCTACCTCGGAAACAAAGTCCCAGCTACGGAAAATGACATCAATACGCGACTAGCGAAGGCATGAACAGTTATCAATAGGCTATCGGTCGTATGGAAATCAGACCAATCCGATAGAATAATATGCAATTTTTTCCAAGCAGCGGTCGTGTCCATACTGCCATATGGATCCACCACATGGACGCTGACTAAGCGTATAGTGAAAAAAAGCTCGACGGGAATTGCACAAGAATGCTACGAGCTATATTGAACAAATCCTGGAAGCAACATACCACAAAACAGCAGCTGTAAGGCCACCTACCTCCCATCTCTTAAACCGTTCAAATCAGATGAACAAGATATGCAGGACGATGCTGAAGAAGTAAGAACGAGTTCATTAGCGACGTTCTCCTGTGGACCCCTTTACACGGACGAGCAGATGTTGGACGTCCGGATAGATTCTATCGACAACAGCTCTGTACAGACATAGGATGAAGGACGATAGAAACGAATTGAGAGGGAGAGTCAGGGAAATCCGTGCTCGCGGCACGACATGATGATGATGTTACTTTCTGCTTTATATAGAACTCTTACAAACCAAAGAGAATTAAACTCATCCTTCACACACACTGGTGCCATAACATTGTGAGGGCATTTCTAATTCCACGAGCCATGTTTAATGGGAAATTAATGAGAGATAACTGATAACTGGCATCCATTAAACATGGCTCGTGGAACTAAAACAGTCTACCCCAGTAAGCGAAATAAAGGGTTAAGTTCGAGATTCCAACCACCTGAAGAAGGCCGGAGCGTACAACGGCCGAAACGTTTGGATAAACATGGTGACAAAGATGAGGACAATAGTAAAAAAAATGTAAATAATGTGTATATATATATATATATATATATATATATATAAATATATAAACTTACTAATCTATTATCTTCCAGCATTCACGGTGACAAAGAAAAGGAAAAAAAATGCCAGAATTTAGAGATAACAAATCTCGAATCACTGCCTGGGGAAAAAAAGAAGAAGAATATCGGGAGAAAAAAAAAAAAGAAAAGGCCAACTTCGTCACACCAGTTAAAAAAATCAAGCGATATGCAATCCGTTGGTCAAAAAAACAAAATCCCACCGCAAAATGCTGCAATGCTACAATTACAAAAAGTGCTCAATACCAAATAGAGCCAATTACAAAAATTAAATCGCGAGTCGGGACTATCCTACTACAGTTTTGCCTAAAATGGCTCCTCAGGGTACCTAGCACCGATATATATATATATATATATAGTTTGTTAGCGAATGATTTTGTCGGTGACATAATTTTTAGGCTAGCCGGAGCTCATTAGTTTGGCACAGCTAAATAGTTTCAAGTTTAGTAAACAATGAAATAGTTCGATTTGATCCCTAGATGGGACCCTAACAGGTACTACAACACAGGATCAGGGTGGACCTCGGAGTTATATCCATAAAAGGTTTCTCTACATTCCCCAAAGCTCCAAGACTGGAGCATCGCTATCAGATTGTTTAGTGTTATATCCAGTCGGATGGGAGGGTTTTTTACTGCAGAGATGCAGTCGGAGTATTCTACAGCCACAACCGATAGTTCTCTGCTAAAAATAAGAAAATACCACAAAAGGAATATTGTTATCAAAGACCTAGGCAGTCTTAAGCTTACAACCAAAGCTGACTTTAATAACTGTTCGGATCTACAAAATACTACTTGGTATTTTGAACACTCAATGTGTGGGCAGCCTAAGAAAAACTAATGATACTTAAGAGCGTTTTGGGAAATCTGATAAAATGGCTGAAATTAGAACCTCAAATAAGAATCTAAATTCGAACATCACCAGTGAAAGAAATGCTTTGAGAAGTGCAGATTAACTTTCCCGCAAAAAGTACCACATGTTCTCACACCTGTGTCGCATAAACGAGATGAAAATAGAAAATCTTTAATACAAGTTGAAAAGGATTTATTTTCGTGCTATTTAATAGCAATATAGCCACTTACCTCCCATCTTCACAAACCATCCCAGCTCAGTCACCGATTGCACTTCTGCAGAGAGTTAAGATCCCCCACTCACCCAATATGTGTCCTAGGTATGACACTAAACTGCATCTAATGGCGAGGCTCCAGTCCTGGAGCTTTGGGAAATGCGCAGTACACTTTCATTACCATTACTTCCAGGCCCACTCTGATTCGGAGTGGAAATAACATTTATGGGTCAAATAGAACTGTTGTTTACAATATCCCTTATTTTTTATCATCATATACTTTATTTTTCATATTCCTATCAAATCACTATATTTTATGCTGAATATTTTATCTTTTTATAGCATAGTCTCTTGTACAAACACTCTTGCACACATACACACACATAAAGTATTTATATAAATATAAAACGTACATGTGTGTGTGTGTGTGTGTGCGTGTGTGTGTTGTAAAATTTTGGGGAAAGAAACTGAATTTGTATTCATATTTCAAGCGCAGTAAAATATAAAATGAAGACCAGTCACGATCTGACCGACCTTCAACAAGACGAAATATGTATATAAGATAATATTTCAAATCTTCACAACTAAAAGTTGAAATTCTGAATTTCACGTAATACATGTCACGATCTTCAATCGGATAATAACAATTAGAGACCAACCACATTTTTTTCAAATGACGTGTTTTTCACTTTGAGTTAAGACCAATCTACATCAACTACTCAAGTATATATATATATATATATATATATACCTGGTGCATTCAATAGGTTTCCAGACTTTTTTGTACAGGTATTTAAAATTGTCGTAGACTCTTGAAAATTCACTATGTTATTGCTATACATCTTATGAGATGACTGACCTATTCTTAGGATTTCAGCTTTAAACGAACAGCTACAGCAGCAATTGGAACACAGCCTACTAAAGCCTGATTGTCACAGCTGGACGTGAGGAAGAACGATATGCAATAAAATTCTGTTTTAAACTTGGACAAAAATGCTGCCACAGAAACCTATGGAATGCTTCAGACTGCTTTTGGAGCATCTTGCATGAATCGAGCATCAGTTTTTGAGTGGCATAAACGATTCAAAGAAGGCAGGGTGTCTGTGAGGGATGATGAGAGGTGTGGGAGGCGTAAGGAAGTCAATACACCAGAGTTGAATGGCCAAAAGGGTTAAGGTTAGGGTTATTATGTTGAGGTTTTAAGGGAGTTCAGGAAGAGATTCCTAGGGAAGAGGCCAGCACTCTTCAAATCGGGTCAGTGACATTTCCACCAGGACAATGCACCAGTCCACAACTCCATCCTTTTCACAGACTATTTGACCAAGATGGGCATCAAGACAATAGTCCAGACATTGTTTACCTTTGGTTATTTCCTAAGCTCAGAGGCTTTTGTTATGAGACAATTGAGGAGATGAAAGAGGCTGTGACGAAGGTTATTGACACGCTCACACAAGAGGACTTCCATGGGGCCTTCCGGAAGTTGTTGGAACGGTAGAACAAGTGCATTTCAACCGGAGGAGATTACTTCGAAGGGGACTAGAGTTTCATGTGCGTCCTATCAATAAAAGTGCCCGTACGAAAAAAGTCTGGAAACATTTAATGTTCTTTGTAGATAGATAGATAGATAGATAGATATGAATGAGATAGATAGATAGATAGATAGATAGATAGATAGATAGATAGATTTCTGCTCTCAGCAAAATAAAGCAATATGCAACGAAGTTATCAGATCTTGTTATATAAAGGATTCTACTTTAAAATTTGATTTTTTTTTTAATAAAATGGTGGAGATCTTTTTTTATTGGTGAAAATGGTAAAGCGTGTAAGTCTTTATACTTTCAATTGTTAAGTTTAATGCTTATTTTTTGTCTCTCTCGGAATTATTTGGGGTTCGCATCACGGACAAAAGTTGTTGAGATTATTGCCCTTTATCAACTTCCTAAGACCAGTTATCCCTTCGTTGCACTCAACTGATGACCTCTAAAGAATTTTTTCATCTGTGGCAACGAACACGCTAATGGTGTCTAAAAATCGATCGACCCTCAAAGCCTTTGATCGATCTCTATATCAGAGGAAGAAAAGCCGTTTCCTCATTTTGGAAGAACAGGGTTAATCCAAATGAATCTGATCCAACTCAACAGATATTTCTAGCAAAGCTCCAAACCCAGCCCCTGCTGCTTCGGTCATAGACTCGCAACACACGGGCCGGCATTATCTTCAAGGTTTAAAAGGTTGAAAAATGATTCGTTGATTTTGTAGTTTTCACGCAATGAGGTTTTGAAGGGGCTTTACATTGTCTCGTGTTCACAAATAGTTACCCTTTTAAATTATAATCAGGTTCGATGTTGCTTAACTTTGTTGAGCAGTTTAAGCAGGTAAGGTAGCTCAAACGTTATGCTAGTGTTCGGCTGCTTCAAATACAGAAATAAATTTCCTTATATTTTACTTGACCAGATTAGATAGATAGATAGATAGATAGATAGATAGAAATTTTAGGACCGATAGAATTTTCATGTTATATTCATGCACTCACATTAAAATGACGACAACATTGGCGCCTCATTTGATAGGATAATCTCGTGCGAGACACTTATTTCCGCTTGTACTTCGATTGACGTCACTTCCGCTGCACAATGTACGTATTTCTTCTCAATTATTAATTCTATAACGTAAGGCAGCGTGACAAGCCTTTCTCTACCAATATCCAGTAATTATGAGGGGCCTATTGGATATCAAACTGGTAAACATTGAGTTGAAAGACTGGAACAAATCTAGAAATCTTGGTAGACTGGAACAAATCTAGAAATCTTGGTTGACTGGAACAAATCTAGAAATCTTGGTAGACTGGAACAAATCTAGAAATCTTGGTAGACTGGAACAAATCTAGAAATGTTGGTTGACTGGAACAAATCTAGAAATGTTAGTAGACTGGAACAAATCAAGAAACGTTGGTGGACTATAACAAATCTAGAAACGTTGGTAGACTAGAACAAATCTAGAAATGTTGGTCGACTGGAACAAATCTAGAAATAGTGGTCGACTGGAACATATCTAGAAATGTTAGTAGACTGGAACAAATCTAGAAACGTTGGTGGACTAGAACAAATCTAGAAACGTTGGTAGACTAGAACAAATCTAGAAACGTTGGTCGACTGGAACAAATCTAGAAATGTTGGTCGACTGGAACAAATCTAGAAATGTTAGTAGACTGGAACAAATCTAGAAATGTTGGTTGACTGGAACAAATCTAGAAATGTTAGTAGACTGGAACAAATCTAGAAACGTTGGTGGACTAGAACAAATCTAGAAACGTTGATAGACTAGAACAAATCTAGAAACGTTGGTAGACTAGAACAAATCTAGAAATGTTGGTCGACTGGAACAAATCTAGAAATGGTGGTCGACTGGAACAAATCTAGAAATAGTGGTCGACTGGAACAAATCTAGAAATCTTGGTAGACTGGAACAAATCTAGAAATGTTAGTCGACTGGAACAAATCAAGAAATGTTGGTAGACTGGAACAAATCTAGAAATCTTGGTTGACTGGAACAAATCTTGAAATGTTGGTAGACTGGAACTAATCTAGAAATGTTGATAGACTGGAACAAATCTAGAAATGTATCAGAAACCAGAAATATTCATAATTTTTGACTTGGCGCTTCTGTAGTTAAATTTTTAAAAAAAGAAAAAAGAAAATTCATTTCTTTGAACTCCTGAACCACCTGGAACAATTCTTTGTTGAGAAAGATAATGTTGGAAGAATAATATTATAAATTTGAATGAAAATTTGAATGTCAAGAGATAATAAAACAAAATGGTAAATAGGTTAATGTAGAAAATATTTTCATTTGATAGACGGAACATTTACTGTGTTGCCGAGTCGGTTGGGGGTTGTAGAATACACTGACTGCACCTCTGCAGAATGGTAAGACTCCCCCAACGAGTGTCTTAGATATGACACTAAAAAATCAGATGGTGAGGTTCCAGTGATGCTGGGGTTTGGGGAATACAGAGAACCCCTTCATTGCCATTACTCCCAGGTCCACTCTGGCCCGGAATAGTAGCACCTGATAGGGTCCTCTCTATGGGTTAAATAGTACTAGAGTGCATACTTGTGCTAAACTGAATTGTTGGAATTAGAACTAATTTGACTAAACTGAATAGCTTGAAATAGAAATGTTTTTGACAATCAAATTGTGTACTTACATTTAAACAGCATGCTAATACTAAACTGAATTGTTTGGAATAGAACTGTACTTACGCTAAACTGAATATAGAACTGTTCTGACATTTAACTGTATGTAAACAAAATCTATACTTATACTGAACTGAATAGTTTAAATTAGAACTGTTTGACTAAACTAAATAGCTTGAAATAGAAATATTTTTGACAAACTGTACTCATGTCAAACTGAATTGCTTGAAATAGAACTGTTTTAACGTTGAAACTGTACTTAAGCTAAACTGAATTGTTTAATATAGAACTGTTTTGACATTTAACTGTGTGCAAACAAAATCTATACTTATACTAAACTGAATGGTTTGAATAAGAATTGCTTGACAAAACTGAATCGCTTGAAATAGAAATGTTTTTGACAATTAAACAGTGTACTCATGCTAAACTGAATTGTTTGAAATAGAACTATTTGTATAAAAATGGATTTGGCGTTAAATTAGCTACAAAGGTTGATAAGCCATAAAACCCAACCAACCAACAAAAAATAAAAGACGAATTCTGCCTAGGTGTAGTTGTGTAAGTACTATTGGTTGCCCTATTTGGACCTAACTAGACGCCTGATGGAAACACACCAAAGATCCTGCAAACTGTTTTGAACAAAATCTGGAAGCAACACCCTACAAACCAGCAGCTGTACGGCCACTTACCTCCCATCTCATAATCCACCCAAGTAAGACGATCAGGATATGCCGGGCACTGCTGGAGAAGTGAGAACGAACTCACAAGTGACGTTCTCCGATGGACTCCTCCACATGAACATACCAGTATTGACTGACTAGGAAAAATTTATATTCATTAACTCTGCTCGGACACAGTGTGCCGTCTTGAGGGCCTACTGGGAGCGATGGCTGATAGGGACGTTCTCTTGTGGATTTCTACACACATATAGATGTAATCTATATCTACAACTGACAATGCAAAATTATAAAATTGCACACACACACACACACATATATATATATATATATGGAAGTAATAATAGAAATATGACCGCTGATTTAATGGTTGAACGGTTGTGTGTTCTTTCTTTGTATATATAATTTCTTCCTTTGTTTTACTATTTTATTAAACATCCATCATGGTTCTATCAACACTTGATATAAACACTTTTAAACCTGATGATGGTTTAAAACCGAAACGTTATAACATCGACTTTCCTTCGCAACAAATTCATCACTTTTTTATTATATTGTTTTTCAATTTTTCTCCATATATATATATATATATATATATTGTAGTGAAGTTGAGGAGAAAATGGCTGGTTGTAGATTAATCACGCAGAACTTGCCAGTATAATCAACCGTAGCTTGCGATAGAAAACGAATCAAGCCTTTATACAAGTTCTTAGTTGCCATGACTACAGCCTACGTCATCTTTGCCTCGCTTTGGCCCACACAACTTCCAAACCTCCAACAATAATGTCTCCCTCTTTAAATCCAATATGGCGTCCTACGTACAAGATGCTATAAGAACTTGTACAAGGGCATTTTTCATTGCAGATCTCATTATCACTGGTGTTCATTGAACGATTGAACTGAAGAAATATGAAACGATTCTTCTAATTTTTTTTATTTGATTTTATTTTATCTTCATATCTAAAGAATTCTTGGAAATTCCATGATGTATGTTTACGATTGGAGTGTATGAAAATTTGTCACGTTCACTTTGTCGAAATTTGTGATTTGGGTTTGTAGTTTTGTATGTGCGTTTGTATATATTTATGTATATATATGTGTGTATATTTACGTGTGTGTGTGTGTTATGTGTGCATTTCTCTGTGTGTGTGTGTGTGTGTGTGTGTGTGTGCATTTCTCTATGTGTGTGTGTATTGTATATATATTTGTTTATGCATGTATATATGTATGTATTTGTGCATGTGTTGTGTGTATATTCGAGCGTGTGGAGGCAAATGTATGTTATGTACATATTTGTGTGTGTATATATATGATGGGAGGTAGGTGGCCGTACAGTTGGTGCTTTGTAGGATGTTGCCTCCAGGACTTGTCAAAAATTGCTCGCAGCACTCTTGTGTAGTTGCCGTCTAGCTTTTTTCTCCAGCCGTTTTGTTAGCGTCCATGTAGTGCACCCAAATAGCAGTATCGAGACGACCGCTGCTTGGAAGAAACTGCGTTTCATTTTATCGATCAGGTCTGACTTCCATATGACCGATAGCTTATCGATAGCTGTCCATGCCTTTGTTAGCCGCGTGTCGATGTCTTTTCCGGTTGATGAGACGCTGCTTCTTAGGTAGATGAACTTGTCTACTAGTTTCAGAGAGCTACCGCTTAGTGTGGAAATGTCACCTGTTTGATTAAAGCACATGTATCTCGTTTTGTGTGCATTGACATGGAGGCCACCAGACATGTAGGACATTGCTGGAGAAGTTAGGACGAGCTCATAAGTGATGTACTCTTATTCACCCCCTCATATGGCCGAGCAAAAACAAGACGACCAGCTAGAACCTACATACAGCAGCTCTGTAAGGATACGGGGTGTAGCCCTAAGGACCAGCCAGAGGCGATGAACGATAGGGAGGTGTGGCGAAAGAGGTTCCGGGATATCCGTGCTGGCGGCACGACATCATGATGATGATGATGATATATATGTGTGTGTGTATATATATGCATTTGTGTGTGTGTGTCCATATGTGTTGTATATATATTTGTGTATGATAGTATATGTGTGTATTTGTGTATGTGTTGTGTGTGTATTTGGCATTAAATGACCTACAATGGTTGATATGCCATAAAATCCAACCAAACCAAATCATATCTATTTAATATATATGTATAAAGAGGATTTGGCATTAAATAACCTACAACGGTTGATATGTCATTAAAACCCAACCAAGCACCTTTTTCTATAATAATATTCCTGATTTAAATGTATATTAGGTATATAAAAAAATGGAATCTTCTGGTAACAGAATGAATTGAAGAATTATCCCAAATATTGTTTATTTCAAGTGCTTTCAGCAAATCTATTAGTCATTTTCAGGGAGTGTTACAAGAAATTGCCATATCAATGTTAGTTACATTGGAGATTTTTTGTTGTTGTTGTTTTTTTTAAGCTCTTATGTGCAAAGTGTTCTTTTGACGCGAAAGAGATTTTAACTTCCGAACACAACAAGAACATTAATGAAAGAGATTCTGTTAAGAGTGAGGTCTGCTAGTTTTCATGTTGAGTGCTTCCAATGACAATTCCTCGCAACACTCCTTGAAAATGGCTAATGGATGAACCGAAAGCGCTTGGAATGAAGAATCTTTGGGACAATTTCTTGATAAATTTCTACCAGTAAGATTTCACTAGTACGTGGGATTTCTAACTTTTGTGATAGATAGATAGATAGATAGATAGATAGATAGATAGATAGATAGATAGATATGAACTGACTGACTGAGATAGATAGATAGATAGATAGATATGGAGAATAATGTAGATAGATAGATAGATAGATAGATAGATAGATAGATAGATTACCACCCATAAATACCTCAACATTTTCTTCTGACCCAGATTTCGTTTATATCACCAGGTCTAGTCGTCTGGTCGAGGTTAAGGGATCAGTTTGTATCTTAAAATACCAGTGAAGTTTGTGCATCTCATTCTCCTGGACGGATTTTGGGTTGTGTATATGCAATTGGTTCATATGGTCAAATTTAAGCTTCTTGCACAATTCCCAGTGGATCACCTTCCCTACTCAATCGTGTCTAGTCTTATACGGTCTTTGCGCTTAAAAAAGAAAAAGAAAAGAAAAAAACGAAACCGTAGAATTTTTCATTTCTGGTTTAATCCTGTTCATCTTGTAGGACAGACTATACTTCCGGTTGGATTAACGGATTATCTAAAGAGAATTCATCATAGCTAAAAAACGCATATAGACATTATCTATTTATTTATTTATTTATTTATTTATTTCCTTCTTTCTTTCATCCTTTCTATAAATCTTTCAGTCCTTTTTTCTTTTTCATTTTTTGTTTTTGTTTTATTTTTTGTTGTTTTTTGTTGTTGTGGTTATTCCTTCCTTTCATCTTTTCAACACTTCTTTCTTTCTTTCTTTTTTCTTTTCTTTCTTTCTTCTTTTCTTTCTTTCTTCGTTTCTTTCTTTCCTTTTTCTTTATTTTCTTCCTTTTTATTTTCTTTCTTTCTTCGTTTCTTTTTCCTTTTTCTTTACTTTCTTGTTTTCTTCCTTTCTTCATTTCTTTCCTTCCTTTCTCTTTCTTTTCTTGTTTTCTTTCCTTTCTTCGTTTCTTTCTTTCCTTTTTCTTTCTTTTCTTCCTTTTTTCTTTTCTTCCTTTCGTCATTTCTCTCTTTCCTTTTTCTTTCTTTCTTCCTATCTTCTTTTCTTTCTTTCTTCGTTTCTTTCTTTTCTTCCTATCTTCTTTTTTTTCTTTCTTCGTTTCTTTCTTTCCTTTTTCTTTCTTTTCTTCCTTTTTTCTTTTCTTCCTTTCGTCATTTCTCTCTTTCCTTTTTCTTTCTTTCTTCCTATCTTCTTTTCTTTCGTTCTTCATTTCTTTCTTTCCTTTTTCTTTCTTTTCTTCCTATCTTCTTTTCTTTCTTTCTTCGTTTCTTTCTTTCCTTTTTCTTTCTTTTCTTCCTTTTTTCTTTTCTTCCTTTCGTCATTTCTTTTTTTCATTTCTTTCTTTTCTTCCTTTCTTCTTTTCTTTCTTTCTTCGTTTCTTTCTTTCCTTTTTCTTTCTTTTCTTTTTTTCTTTTTTTTTCTTCTTTTTTTCATTTCTTCATTCCTTTTTCTATTTTGTGTTCTGTATTTTCTTTTTCTTTTTTTCCTTTCTTAATTTCCGAAATTTCTTTCTTTCCGTTCTCTTTTACTTCCCTTCTTCATTCTTTCTTTCCTTTTTTCTTTCTTTTATTCTCTTCATCCTTTCTTTCTTTTTCCTCTCTTCATTTCTTTCTTTCCTTTTTCTTTTTTGAGTTCTTTTTTTCCTTTAACTTTGGGCAATGAAATGAGGTCTGATTCGTTTAAAATTGTTATCTACAAAGTATACATTTACAACTTATATATGTATAAAGAGGATTTAGCATTAAATAACCTACAATGGTTGATATGCTATAAAACCCAACCAAACCAAATCATATATATTTAATATATATGTTTAAAAAAGATTCGGCATTAAATAACCTGCAATCGTTGATATGCCATCAAACACGACCAAACCAAATCATATATATTTAGATAATATGTATGAAGAGGATTTAGCATTAAATAAACAACAATGGTTGCTATGCCGTAAAACCCAACCAAGCTATCCTTTCTTCCTTCAGGGATTCCCAGTAGTATTGTGGCTAACTTGCTGGACTGCAACATCGTAGGAAGCGAGTTCAAACACCACTCGCTCAGTTACATTCAATTTCAGACTAATTCCCTAAGGAAAGGCATGAACCCCGTTATTTTCCAGGCAATGGATTACATAGTAACACGTCCTTCTACAAGGATGTTTTTGGCATTAAATAACACACGAAGGTTGATATGCCATTAAACAAAAAAAACTTTTCTTCATTTTTTTCTATTTCTTTCTTTTTTCTTCCTTCACTTCTTTTGGTCCTCTCTCTCTCTCTCTCTCTCTCTCTCTCTCTCTATCTATCTATCTATCTATCTATCTTTTCTTTCTATCTTTTCATCCTTTTACGGAATCTTTTTAAGCATCCATTTAGTATTAATTTTTAAATCATGAGAAGATCATTAAATCCATTCTGTCGGTAATACACATCCGGGAATTTATCATATTACCCACGTGTTCTGGGCATGCGTCGTAGAAGCTGTTATCTCGTCAGGAAATGAAAGATTTTATTGAAGAAGAAACACGAAAGAACGTTAACGAAGCGAAAATAGGAAATGAAAATCCTTTTATTTATTTTCTTTTTTCTTCTAATTCTACGCGGTATTAAACCTACTTCCACTCCAAATCAACGAAATTAGATTTAGATTTTAGATTGATGAAAAAGCTCCCAGCATATTTTTGAAGTAAAAGTCTTATTCATATAAATTTATAATACCATTGTTACGTCCTCAAAATATTTTATCGCAGCTTTTTATTGGCCAACGCGACCCTTTTTCAAAATTAGGCATTCCACGACAAAAGAACGATTCCGCTTATGTTTCATCACATTTACAAGACAAGCAAATTTCTTCTCCTTATCCAAGCGGATTAGATTCGGTCTTCTGATCGGGGCCGAATGATCCATTCAGCTGATGGTTTTTCCTTGGGGTTTGAGTGACAACAAATCTCCTCGAATCTCTAAGATTCTTCTCGGTATCCTAGCCGATCTCAACCATGCTGCAGTTTGAATGGTCTCCACTCGTCCTCTCATTTTCAAGTCTTCCAGTCCTTGGACCAATCCTTTGTTGATTGTACCAAAAGTACTAATTACAATTGGTACAATCGTCACTTTCATATTCTACAGTTTTTTCAATTCCCAAGCAAGGTCCATGTACTTATCCTTCTTTTCGCTTTCTTTCAATTTTACTCTGTGATCAGCCGGGACAGCAAAACCCTTAATTCAACAAGTTCTCTTTTTTTGCTAATTATTATAAGGTCTGGTCGTCTGGCCGAGATTAGGGGATCCGTTTGTATCTCAAAATCCCAGAGGAGTTAGTGCGTCTATTCTCTTAAACAGATTCTGGTTTGTACTTATACCATTTGATAGTATGGTCAAACTTCGATTTTTTGCACAATTCCCAATGGATCACCTTATCATTATTTTCTCCTTTTCGGGTTTATAACACCAGCGTTAGCCGATGGTTTCTAACTAGATTTTGAGTGACCACAAGTCTCTTAAAGTCTCCAGGACTCTTCTCAGTATTCTGGTTGACCTTAACGATGCATTAGTTTGAATGATCTCCACTCGTCCTCTCATTTTCAAGTCTTCCAGTCCTTGGACCAATCCTTTGGTGGTTGTACCAAAAGTACCAATTACAATTGGTACAATCGTCACTTTCATGTTCTACAGTTTTTTCAATTCCCTCTCAAGGTCCATGTACTTATGCTCTTTTCAATTTTACTCTGTGGCCAGTCTGGACAGCAAAGTCCACAATTCTGCAAGTTCATTTTTTCTTTTTCTTTTTTTGGGGGGGGCGGTCAATCACTAGACTTTGTCGTCTGGCCGAGATTAAGTCATCCGTTTGTATCTCAAAATCCCAGTGGAGTTTGTGCCTCTCATTCTCCAGGACAGATTCTGGGTTGTGCATATTCCACTCCTTCGCAAGGTTAAACTTCAATTTCTTGCACAATTCCCCGTGGGTCACCTTGCCCACCCTGTCGTGTCTAGTCTTATACTCCTTCTGTGTTAATTTGCTGCATCTGTTTATTATGTGATTGATCCTTTCCTTTTTTCTTTTCTTTCTTTCTTCTTTTCTTTCTTTCTTCGTTTCTTTCTTTCTTTTTTCTTTCTTTTCTTCCTTTTTTCTTTTCTTTCTTTCTTCGTTTCTTCCTTTCCTTTTTCTTTTTTTCTTCCTATCTTCTTTTCTTTGTTTTCTTCGTTTATTTCCTTTTTTCTTTTCTTTCTTCTTTTCTTTCTTTCTTCGTTTCTTTCTTACCTTTTTCTTTCTTTTCTTTTTCAGAGAGAAAAATTTTTTGCACAATTCCCAATGGGTCACCTTGCCCACCCCGTCTAGTCTTATACTCCTTTTGTGCTAATTTGCTGCATTTGTTATGTGATTGATCCTTTCGTCCCTATCACCACAAAACCTACATCTGCTGTTTGGTTGCGTCTTATCTATTCTAGCTTTGATATGGTTGGTCCTAATTATCATCATTATTTCCACATTTTCACATCAGCATTAGCTGATGGTCTTTCTCAGGTGTTTGAGTGATAGCAAGTCTCCTCAAGTCTCCAGGACTCTTCTAAGTATTCTGGCCGTTCTCAATAATGCTGTCGTTTGGATGGTCTCCACTCGTCCGCCAACTTCCAAGTCCTCCAGTCCCTTTAGTAATCCTTTAGTTACTGTATCAAAAGCACCAATCACAATTGGTAAAATTATCACCTGCATGTTCCACAGTTTTTTCAATCCCCAAGCAAGGTCGAGGTACTTATCCATCTTTTCACATTCGTTCAGTTTTATTCTGTGGTCAGCCGAGAGAGCAAAGTCGACAATTTTGCAATTTCTCTTTTTTTTTTTTCTTTTTTTTTTTTTTTTTTTTTCGTTGATTATTATTAGGTCTGGTCTTCTGGCTGAGATTCGGTGATTCGTGCGTATGTCAAAGTCCCATAGGAGTTTATGTGTGTTTATGGTCAAATTTAAATTTCTTGCACATCTCCCAGGGGATCACTTTGCTGACCCAATCATGTCTAGTCTTATATTCTTTCTGCGCTAATTTGCTGCATTCGCTTATTATGTGATTGATGGTTTCATCTATGTCACTGCATAGCCTACATTTGCTATTTTGTTACATCTTATCTATTCTCGCTTTGATATGATTAGTTCTAATGGCGTTGTTTTGTGCTGCTATTAGGAGAGATTCTATTTCTCTCTTAAAGTTTACTTTTCTTAGCCATGTTCAGGTTTTGTCATGTGAGATGTTGTTTATTAGTCGTTACTTCTTCATAGTTTTTCACATCAGCCTTAGTTGATGGTCTTCCAATAGAGTTTGAGTGACAGCAAGTCTCCTCAAGTCTCCAGGACTCTTCTCAGTATTCTGGCCGTTCTCAATAATACTGTCGTTTGGATGGTCTCGTTCGCCAACTTCCAAGTCATCCAGTTCCTTTAATAATCCTTTATTTACTGTACCAAACGCACCAATCACAATTGGTATAATTGACACCTTCATGTTCCTATTATTATTATTATTATTATTTATTTATTTATTTGTTTATTTATCTATATTGTTGTTGTTGTCGTTCTAAGATTTGATCTTGTCATTTCATGAAATTCAGAACTCTCCAGAATATCGACATTCTATAATAATTTCTATAATAATTTCTATAACGCAAATATTTATTCTTATTTCAAAATGTTTGTTTATTTTTGCAGATGACAAAGGCAGTTCTAGTGCCAGTGAAGATTTCATTGATCTCGATGCTTCTCCAAGTCACGTGCTTCACGAGGTGGTGGATGGATCAAAAGAATCCGAAATCGGTGACACCCACGACTCGATGCCCCTGCAAAGGCCCAAGACTACGATTGAAGTGGATTCGGATGAAACGGATGACGTCATTCACTCCGGTTCAGGAGATGATCTGGAGACACTCGACCTTGAAAAGAACGGGGACAAAAGTAAAAGAATTGATTTTAATTTTATTCGTGCATGAATTTTTTGTGGGGGGGGGGTTTTGTTTTGTTTTGTTTTTTGTTGTAATGAAAAGAAGGAAGAAAGGGAGGAAGTTAAAAAGAAGGAAATATAGGGGGAGGGTGATGCGAAGGAAGAAAGAAAAAAGACACGAAAGAAGGAGGTTAAAAAGAAGGAAATAGAGAGAGAGGGTGATGTGAAGAAAGAAAGAAAAAAGACACGAAAGAAGGAGGTTAAAAAGAAGGAAATAGAGAGAGAGTATGATGTGAAGAAAGAAAGAAAAAAGACAGAAAAGTGGAGGTTAAAAAGAAGGAAATATAGGGGGAGGGTGATGCGAAGGAAGAAAGAAAAAAGACACGAAAGAAGGAGGTTAAAAAGAAGGAAATAGAGAGAGAGGGTGATGTGAAGAAAGAAAGAAAAAAGACACGAAAGAAGGAGGTTAAAAAGAAGGAAATAGAGAGAGAGTATGATGTGAAGAAAGAAAGAAAAAAGACAGAAAAGTGGAGGTTAAAAAGAAGGAAATATAGGGGGAGGGTGATGCGAAGGAAGAAAGAAAAAAGACACGAAAGAAGGAGGTTAAAAAGAAGGAAATAGAGAGAGAGGGTGATGTGAAGAAAGAAAGAAAAAAGACACGAAAGAAGGAGGTTAAAAAGAAGGAAATAGAGAGGGAGGGTGATGCGAAAAAGAAAGGAAGGAATAGAGATAAGGAAGGAAAGAAGGAAGTAAAGGAGGAAGGAAATTGTGTTAAAGTGGAAATATAAAGGGAGGAGGGTGCGAAAAAGAAAGGAAGGAAGGAAAGGGTTTTAAATAGAAGGAAATATAGAGAGAGGGTGATGCGAAAAAGGAAGGAAGGAAGTTAAAAACGAAGAATGGGAGGAGGGGGTGGAGGAGAAGGATGTGAAAGAAGAAGGAAAGGAAGAGAGAGAAACGAAGAAACGAAGGGAGGAACAAGAAAGAAAAAGAGATAAAAAGAAGGAAGGATAGGGGCAAGATTATGCGGAAGAACGAGAATGTATGGTTTCAAATTATGAATAATAATAATAATGATAATAATAATAAAAATAATAATAATCCTTAGTAAAACCCCAGCCTCAGCTTTACTATCCTTGTTAAATATACTCTTTAAAAACACAATGTTGAACTACCTATTTGGAGGAGATGGTTATGTAACGATAATCATCGTAGAAAATGGACGCGATAACCTAAACTCGATCCCTGGACGCAGCTGTTTGCATTTCACATCATCATCATCATCATCATGTCGTGCCGCTAGCACGGATATCCCTGACCCTCTCTTGCCACTTCTCCCTATTGTTCATCGCCTCCGGCAGGTCTTCAGAGCTACATCCCATATCCTCACATAGCTGTTGTATGTTTGAGCTGGTCGTCCTGCTTTTGCTCGGCCGTATTTGGGGGTCCATAGGAGTACATCACTTATGAGCTCGTCCCTGCTTCTCCAGCAGTGTCCTGCATGTCTGTCTCGTCTGACTTTGATAGTTTTCGTGATGGGAGGCAGGTGGCCGTATAGTTGATACTTTGTGGGGTGTTGCCGCCAGGACTTGTTCAATATTGCTCGCAACATTCTTGTGTAATTGCCGTCTAGCTTCTTCTCCAGCCGTTTAGTTAGCGTCCAAGTAGTGCATCCATACAGCATTTCACATAGTGCACTAATATCCTTGGGAAAAGTATGAATCCATTTATTCTCACTCCAGCTATGAGTAAATAGTAGGCCAGACTGTCTTCTTCAACGTTGATATGGCAACCGGTCTAGAAGAAGGAAAATTCTGAATTTAAACTTGTTTAACTCTGCTTAAAAATAACCCTGTCTCGAATCCTGCTTGTGCGGAGGGGTTGGGTAAATATATGCCTTAGGGACTCCAGCTTCAGGTTTTACTATTCTACCATAGCAGTTAACCCTGCAATATTTGTAGAGGTGGGGGTAAATTTAGAGTTTCCATCTCTTAGACCAGCTGCTATTACCCTGCTATTGACTCATTGGTGATGCATGGGAAATAGATGGATTCATGCCTCTCCAAAGGGTATTAATTCAAAGAGAAGCAGAACCAAAAAAGCCACGTCTAGAGTAGAAACTATTAGCCGAGTCCATTTTCTCATGCCTTCGTAACGTGACGTTTATCGTCAAGGGAGTTGAACTCTATGACTTGAGGTCAAAACCTGGACGAAACTGTTTATTTAACTCCGTGCTTATGCTCTCAGAAAGGTATGAATCAATCTTTTCTCCTTGCCCTCAGAAATGGGTAAATAGTAAGGTAAGCTCAGGCCTTTAGCCTTGGAACGAAATCCAGTCTAGGAGAAAGAACACAAAGAATTCAAATTAGCTGTTTTCCACTTAAAATTACAATTGTTTAAATCCTTGCGTTTCGTCACCTTGTATCGTTACACACCAAATAGACTGTGGTAACATTACACGGCACAAATAGAAGTTTGCAATGCTACGGTGTTTGAATGGAAATTTGTGCTGGTACGGTCTCAATAGACGTTTGTACTACTACTACGACGACGACGACGCATAGACATTTGTACCACCATATCGAACGGGTTCATGCGTATAGCGCTACGTTTTCAGTGACAGTCGGACTTCCTGATAACCTCCACGTGAGAAAAAGTGACGAACACACAAAAACCCCTTCTTGGTTCGCTAATACAAAAGTTTATTCGCTACTATACATTTTAGTAGTCGTAAAGAAGAGATAAACAGAGAATGAAAACTGAGTCGACCGCGTTAGCTTGACAACAAGAAACAAAATGTAGGGAGGGAAAAGAGAGCATAGTCAGAGCTTGAATTTTCTTCCACGTTTTCTATTATAGTTCTAATGCGTGCTTCCTCGTGGGGTCCGTCCTCACAGGTTCGCGTCTAGGTGTGAGATCCTTTTTCGGAGCTCACCCCCAAATGGGAGCCTCAACTTTCAGCTGTCTTCACATCATCGTGTCTGGTGTCCAACTGAATGTCTTTACCTCGTCGCGTCTGGCCGCCAACTGGCCCTTTTTCTGTTTTCTATCCCGCACTTACTATCAACGGCTTTCTCGTTTGAATTTCCTTCTGCCAATCAGAATTCGCAGCTGATGCATTTCTATTATTTTCTAACCCGAGCATCTCTAATTATTTTATACTTATTAATCTTTATTACTTTACATAATTGTTTTACATAGCTGTGTACCTCTCTTTGTGTAATGGTTAACAAGCAAAACAAACGAACGATGGCTAATCTTCTGGAAAACACAAAGACACAACTTGTCTTAAACGTTAGGAAATCTGTAGTCTTATTCTTTCCCTTCTTTGAGGCCATGGAAGCCAGAGGAAAACGATAACGAACCCAACGCGTAAAGTGAACTTCCTTATTCTCGTTGGAACCGACACTTTTCATGTCTCTGATATGTTTCTCGTTCTACGTTCAAGCAAATGTTCGTCTCCTCATACCCAGGACACCAAAAGAGAAACAGAGATCGAATCACAAAATCTGTTCTATATATATATATATATATTGGGGTACACAGAACAGCCTACGCCCTCTTCTGCCTTGGGTTGGTGACATCGTCCGTTCAACCTCCGTCACCACTTCATTACTGATGCCCTCAGGAAGACCCAGTTCGAAGTGTTAGATCAAGCATATCCAGTTACACCTAGTGCACTGGAAGAGACGTTAAACTTTGTCAACACGTCATTCGTCCGGCTGCCAGATATCTAAATAATTTATCAATTCGCGCTCGATTATTATTTGCTACAACTGTAATACATTACTAGTGAGTTAGATTCTGACTGGGTGCCCACAAATACTGTAATATAATGGCCGAGGGATTTCGTTTTATATATCTTGCCTTTCGGTTTAGTTAGGATGAGAACCTTTCGCTTAGCGCATGGGTTAGTTAGGTGCAACATGAGCGCAGGTGTTCTCGCGCACGCGGGGAGGATGTGTCATTCAGAGATGTCAAAATAAAAATCCCAGATAGGAAATAAGACCAGGGGATGTAAATGACATCATGCACTGGAAGCGTGCGCGGAGGATTCGGGGGATTTGAGAAAAGTCAGTGAGTTGAGTTCCTGCCTCGGAAGAAGACGGTTGACTTTCGGGGCTAGCCGAGGCCTTGCGGCGGCTATCGCACGTAGTTTGGAGCAGATGGAAAAGTCAGCATAGAAAGATTGTGCCTCTCTCTCTCTCCTTATGTCGAAAAACCTTTTAACTCAAAGGTAATAAAAAGTTTCGTACCTGAACTAAGAAGTCGTGTTTTTTTGTGTTTCGGGATTCCTATGTTATCTATATATGAGTTATGAACATTCTATGTACATTTCACTTATTCATGTATGGCTATGTTACATTTAAACATTGCTGAAGCCATCAACATTACATCATCAAATCTGAAGAAAAAAAGCTCAAAAACAACTGTATGGATAGTTCAAGAAACAACCTAAGGATGACCTTGAAATGCCAAAGAAGGTGGTTGATTGATTTTAATGGCATATCAAACCCATCTTGGGTTATTTCATGTATGGCTATGTTACAATACCTTGTACCAAACTGTGTACAACTTAGTAAGTAACAATATTTTTGTATAGTCGGATGACTCGTAATGGTTAACAAGCAAACAAATCCTTATGAGTGAGTTCTATTCTCACTGAGTGCTACCATACTTGTGTTAATTACAAAAATATGTCGTTCTTTTGGCATAATATTCCTGTTTTTGACTCACAAACCGGAGCGTTGTGGGGGGGGGGCTTTGTCTGTTTGTTCAAGTATCTCTGAAGATTAATATATATAAATGTATATCTATATTTGTGGAGGGAGAACACATTGTATTTTATATATGTGAATAATGATAATAATAATAAAAGAAGAAGAGAAGGAAGAAGAGAGAGACAGGAAGAGAAAGAAAGAGAGAGAGAGAGATAAATAGGAACAGTGAGATAGATACGAAAAGACTTAGATAGATAGATAGATAGATAGATAGATAGATAGAAACTGACTGAAAGAGATAGATAGATAGATAGATAGATAGATAGATAGATAGATAGATAGATAGATAGAAAATGACTGAAAGAGATAGATAGATAGATAGATAGATAGATAGATAGATAGATAGATAGATAGATAGAAACTGACTGAGATAGATAGATAGATAGATAGATAGATAGATAGATAGATAGATAGAAACTGACTGAAAGAGATAGATAGATAGATAGATAGATAGATAGATAGATAGATAGATAGAAAGAAACTGACTGAAAGAGATAGATAGATAGATAGATAGATAGATAGATAGATAGATAGATAGATAGATAGATAGATAGATAGATAGATAGACTTGTTTGCTTGTCTAATTTTTCTTTCCCAACTTTATATTTTGTATTGATGGACGGCAAAAAAAAAGAATGACAAGCATATGGTAACTGGCGTCTATTTACCAATATCATTCAAAATGAAAATAAAACACAGACTTCCGTGAATAGAAAATCACATGAGATTTGTAAGAAAACGAGATCTCACGGCTACCATCATATTCCACGCCATTTTCTTCAACCTTTATCAAAATTTATGAAAAATACAGAAATTGCGTGTAAATATTTTCTTATAATTATATTTGCTCTTTAACGAAATTTTGCTACAGCACCGTCATCAAAGATTTCATTGTATATTTTGATGACTTGATACAACCTAGGTTGGTTGGTTGGTTTTTTCGTTTTACGACGTATCAACCCTTTTCAGATCATTTAACGCCGAAATAAGTCATATAGTGCTAAATTGCATTTATGCTAAACTGAATTGTTTGAAATAGAACAGTTTTATGTATAAAATATGGATTTGGCATTAAATAACCAACAATGGTTGATATGCCATAAAACCAAATCAAATAAAATCATTCTTATTAATTCTATGTAGGTCGGTATGTATCTGATTCCTCACCAAGTCAGAATGCGGCACAAAAACAATTTTATCAGGGGGGGGACCATGCACGAATCGAGCCTCATGCGCAGTAGGCGCAAAAATACTCAGCTCCGTCAACATTCCCCAAATTAGGGGCCTCGGACGCCGAGCTATCAATTCAACCTTACAAAGCAGGTAAAACCTGGAGGACGCTCCTCCCCAAGACCAAGTGTTCAATAGACTTCTAACCACCCAGGACGAACGCTAGGTGGCTGGCTTGAAGGCAAGTGGTGAGTCACCTCTCAGTCTGGTCTTCTGATTGGCATTTGGTAACCTGTTTATATCTTAAAATCCCAAACAATTGTATAGGTTTCATTTTTAAGGGCCGTTCCCGATTGTTTGGTTTGCTTTGCTTTTGTTTAATGGCATATCAACCATTGTTGGTTATTTAATGCCAAATCCAGTTCTATTTCAAACTATTCAGTTTAGTCAACAAAGTTAAATTGTTCCAAGTATTGCAATGTATCACTAATAATTTAAGCAAACATCAGTCATTTACTTACACACGGTAAAATGAAAAACAGTTTAGTTTAAAATAAGTACACAATTTACGTGTCAAAACAGTTCTATTTCAAACAATTCAGTTTTGCCAAAATGCAGTTAAGTTATATTTGACTTACAGACAGGACCCGATAAGGTGCTACCACTCCGGGACAGAGTGAACCTTGGAGCGATGGCAATAAAGGGGTACTCCGCATTCATTGCAGAAAGCTCCAGCATTACTGGAGCCTCACCATTCGATTGTTTAGTGTCATATCCAGGACACTCGCTGAGGGAGTCTTACCCCTCTACAGAGATGCAGCCGGTGTATTCTACAACCTCAGTCAACTGGGCCACAAGACACTCGATGGGGGAGCCTTACCCATTGTAGAGATGCAGCCGGTGTATTCTACAACCTCAGTCAACTGGACCACAAGACACTCGTTGGGGGAGCCTTACCCATTGTAGAGATGCAGCCGGTGTATTCTACAACCTCAGTCAACTGGGCCACAAGACACTCGTTGGGGTGCCTTACCCATTGTAGAGATGAAGCCGGTGTATTCTACAACCTCAGCCGACTGGGCCACAGGACACTCGTTGGGGGAGCCTTACCCATTGTAGAGATGCAGCCCGTGTATTCTACAACCTCAGTCAACTGGGCCACAAGACACTCGTTGGGGGAGCCTTACCCATTGTAGAGATGCAGCCCGTGTATTCTACAACCTCAGTCAACTGGGCCACAAGACACTCGTTGGGGGAGCCTTACCCATTGTAAAGATGCAGCCCGTGTATTCTACAACCTCAGTCAACTGGGCCACAAGACACTCGTTTGGGGAGCCTTACCCATTGTAGAGATGCAGCCCGTGTATTCTACAACCTCAGTCAACTGGGCCACAAGACACTCGTTGGGGGAGCCTTACCCATTGTAAAGATGCAGCCCGTGTATTCTACAACCTCAGTCAACTGGGCCACAAGACACTCGTTTGGGGAGCCTTACCCATTGTAGAGATGCAGCCCGTGTATTCTACAACCTCAGTCAACTGGGCCACAAGACACTCGTTGGGGGAGCCTTACCCATTGTAGAGATGCAGCCGGTGTATTCTACAACCTCAGTCAACTGGGCCACAAGACACTCTTTGGGGGAGCCTTACCCATTGTAGAGATGCAGCCGGTGTATTCTACAGCTCCAGCCGACTGGGCCACAAGACACTCGTTGGGGGAGCCTTACCCATTGTAGAGATGCAGCCGGTGTATTCTACAACCTCAGCCGACTGGGCCACAGGACACTCGTTGCGGTAGCCTTACCCATTGTAGAGATGCAGCCGGTGTATTCTACAACCTCAGTCAACTGGGCCACAAGACACTCGTTGGGGGAGCCTTACCCATTGTAGAGATGCAGCCGGTGTATTCTACAGCCCCAGCCGACTGGGCCACAGGACACTCGTTGGGGGAGCCTTACCCATTGTAGAGATGCAGCCGGTGTATTCTACAACCTCAGTCAACTGGGCCACAAGACACTCGTTGGGGGAGCCTTACCCATTGTAGAGATGCAGCCGGTGTATTCTACAGCCCCAGTCAACTGGGCCACAAGGCACTCGTTGGGGGAGCCTTACCCATTGTGTAGATGCAGCCGGTGTATTCTACAGCCCCAGCCGACTGGGTCACAAGACACTCGTTGGGGGAGCCTTACCCATTGTAAAGATGCAGCCGGTGTATTCTACAGCCCCATCCGACTGGGCCACAAGACACTCGTTGGAGGAGCCTTACCCCTCTGCAGAGATGCAGCCGGTGTATTCTACAGCCCCACTCTTCCAGCCGACTGAGTCAGTTTCTAATTGTTATTATTATTCTATGTGCCAAGATACAATAGAATCCTTGAAAGCTTAAGAATCTATACTAAAACTTTCTATTATTATTTTAGTCCTTTCGAGTTTTCACGCGATGGACAACTGATGGCCTCTTCACCCAAGTCCGATTTGCTATTTGCTTTTGTATTAACACACTTATTTTAATATCAGTTGTCTGGAAATCTAGAAAAAGAACTTTGAGCAGTAGTTTGTTTGTTTGTTTGGTTGCTAGAAAAGATAACAAAATTTTGAGAGAACATAAGTCGGTAGTTACGCGAAAGGGAATATGAAATTGTGGATGATAAATATACTCACACACACACACACACACACACACACATATATATATATATATATATATATATATATATATATAATCGATTATTTTGAATAAATGAAATGAACGAAGTTTTAAGAGGTCACTCAAATCTTGTTTATCAAGTGGTGCTTAGTTTTGGCACAAGACCACAAAACAGATAGATAGATAGATAGATAGATAGATAGATAGATAGATAGATAAAGAAAGAAAGAAAGAAAGAAAGAACTAAAATTGATAGAAATAAATATACCAACAGAGATAGATAGATAGATTATAATAAACTAAGAAAGAAAGAAAGAAAGAAAGAAAGAAAGAAAGAAAGAAAGAAAGAACTAAAATTGATAGAAATAAAGATACCACATAGATAGATTGATAGATATGAATAGACTGAGATAGATAGATAGATAGATAGATAGATAGAGAAAGAAAGAAAGAAAGAAACTAAAATTGATAGAAATAAATATACCAACATGGATAGATATCTTTAAACGAATAGATAGTGGTATATTAATTAGTTTAATTTTTCGTTTTTGTTTTTATTGTTTTTACTGCGTCTTCATTTTCAAGATGGCGTCCGTCGAGGTTAGACAAAAGTGTTTATTTGGTTTTTTATTTACATATATTTATATATTTTTGCTTTTCCACCAGCAAAGTTTTCTTTTATCAATCAAAGTGTTAATTAGGAGAACAATTTTTCCTTTTGTTTACTTTCTTTTCAGCCGCATATATTTATATTTCTCGGCCTCCCTCTCTCCTTCTTCAACGCCCCTCTCCTTTTTCAACGCCCCTCTCCTTTTTCAACGCCCCTCTCCTTTTTCAACGCCCCTCTCCTTCCTCAATTTAAATGTTATTTATTATTCGTCAAGAAAACTAGTTGATATATTCTTGTTGGTCTGTTTTTCCTCTTCATCATTTTTTGTTTATTTATTTTCTGTTTTTGTTTTTTGTTTTTTCCTTACATCTTTAACTGGTGCGTTGCCTACCGTAAAATAAGATCTTAATTGCATTCTAGTTTCGCAGAAAATAAATTCGGGCCCAATTAGTGGTGACTCCGGGAAGAGACATGATTTCGTAAATTTCGATTCAAATTGTCTTAATAAGTCTGACATAAGTAAGTAAAGTTGGTAAGCTTAGTCGAGGGTATGTAATATAATTGCGGAGGGATATCATTTTGTATATCTTGCCTTTCGGTTTAGTTAGGATGAGAACCTTTCGGCTAGGTGCATGGGTTAGTTAGGTGCAAACATGAGCGCAGGTATTCACGCGCGTGCGGAAAGAATGTGTCATTCAGAGATGTCAAAATAAAAATCCCAGATAGAAATTGAGGGCCAGGGGATGGGAATGACGTCATGCACCGGAAGCGTGGGCTGAGGATTTTGAGGATTCGAGAAAAAGCAGTGAGTTGAGTTCCTGCCTCCGAACGAGAGAGTCGAGATTCAGACCTGGGCGAGGCCAGACGACTTTGTGCGCTACGGGCGCCGCACGTTGGTTAGGTTGAGAGCTGACGATGTAAAAGCAGTCAGCATAGAAAGATTGTATCTCTCTCCTCATGTCGAATAACCTTTAACTCAAAGGTAATAAAGTTTCGTACCTGAATCAATTTCGTGAATGTCGTGTATTTCGGATTCCTATATATATTTATGAACATTTTATGTTTTCAAATATCCGTATCATGGGTATGTTACAGGTAACCCGAAGGCTCCCTTTTCAATAGCTACTACACCGTAGGGTAAGGGGGTGCTACTCCATTCTCTGTATTGCTCCACTTTACCGTTGATCCTTACCTTATAATGCTGAGTGTTAAGCAAAGCGGCATCAATGACTATTTTGGGGTGGGGAGGTGCCCGTGGTGTAGTCATTATCGTCGTAGGAAATGGACACGGCGACTCGAGTTCAAATCCTGGACGAGACTGATTGCATTTTACATAGCACTAATACCCTTGGGGAAGGTATGAATCCAATTATTCTCCCGCCAGCTATGGGTAAATAGTAGGACAGACTAGGTTCTTCAGCCTTGGTTAGGCAACTAGTCTAGGAGAAGGAAAACTCTGAATCCAAACCTGTTAAACTCCGCTTAAAAATTGACCTTGTGTCATATCCTGCCCGAGCGGAGGGGTTGGTAAATAGTATCAATGACTATTTTTTGAGTCTTTGGTATGATTTGACCTGGGATTGAATTCCATTGGTGAACACTCAACTCATTAGAAGACCGCATAACTCAGACAAATATGAGAAATACTGCTGTGGATATTTTGCTAACGACCGCTCCATTGCAGTCGTGAACAGTTGAATTTTGGCTCAAGATATTACAGTTCTCCGTAAATTTACGGAGAACTGTAATATCTTGAGCCAAAATTCAATATAAATATCTAGACTATTGCGTAGACTACAGTAGCTTACAATTTAAAGACCAGGGTTGGTTGATGTTTTATGGCATATCAACCATTGTAGGTTATTTAATCCCAAAAACTGTTTATAATATATGATTTATAAGTGAATAGTTTGTTGATAACTGTATTTTAAAACGCAATGTTAGATCAGTTTGGTTTGATTTGGTTTGATTTGTGTTTATGGCATATCAACCATTGTGGATTATTTAATGCCACATCCTCTTTATATATGTATTAAATGTATATGATTTTGTTGGTTTGGGTTTTATGGCATATCAACCATTGTAGGTTATTCAATGCCAAATCCATTTTCATACATATAAATAATTCTATTTCAAACAATTCAGTTTAGCATTAGTACGCAGTTTAATTCTATTTGACCCATAGATAGGACCCTATCAAGTGCTACCACTCCGGGCCAGAGTGGACCTGGGAGCAATGGCAATAAAGAGGTACTCAGCGTTTCTCAAAGCTCCAGCATTACTGGAAACTCATCATCAGGTTGTTTAGTGTCATATCCAGGACATTCGTTGGGGGAAATGTTCATTTGTTTGCACTCTTATGGTTTCAAGTATTGCTCCTTAGCATAAGTATTCCTATCGAATATTATCAATACTAATCATTTGTTTGCCCACATTTAATAATTTCAATCATTTGTTTGCACATAGTTAAATAGTTTCAAGTATTACAATCAAATACTAATCATTCTATCTGATATTAATTATTTGTTTGTTTGTTTGGGTTTTATGGCATATCAACTTTTGTAGATTATTTAATGCCAAATCCATTTTTATTCAAATAACAGTTCTATTTCAAACAATTCAGTTTATCATAAGTGTACAGTTTAATTATCAAAAACATTTCTATTTCAAGCTATTCAGTTTATACAGACAACTCTATTTCAAACAATTCATTTTAGTATAAATATAGTATTTGTTTATACACAAAATTATTTACTTCCGTGTGTGTGTATATATATACACACACACACACATACATATATATATATATATATATATATATATAATGAAAAAGAATCTGACAGTATGGAGAAAACTCTTTCTCTTTCTTTTCTTTTCTAATTTTCTGTTCTTTCTCTCTTTCTGACCTGTTATATCTCTTGGTTTCATTTCAAATAATTCAGTTTAGCATAAGTACGTTGTTCAAATGTCAAAGCAGTCCTATTTCAAGCAATTCAGTTTAGCCTAAGTACACAGTTTAGTTTTATTTGACGCATAGATAGGACTCTATCAAGTGCTACCACTCCGGGCCAGAGTGGATCTGGGATTGATCGCGATGAAGGGGTATTCTGTATTCCCCAAAGCTCCAGCATTACTGGAACCTCACAATCAGATTGTTTAGTGTCATATCCTGGACACTTTTGGGGAGGGGCGCTTGTCCCTCTGCAGAGAAGGTTACAAGGGCGTAGACGAAAGAAGCTTCCTGGGCATAGACAACCGAGGGTTACAGGGCATTGACGAAAGAAGTTTCCGTGGCGTAGACGACAGAAGGTTACAAGGCGTAGACGACCGAGGTTTACAGGGCGTAGACGATATACGGTTACAGAGTGAACACCATGGAAAAAGATAAACATAATGTTCCTATTTGTCGTATCTCTTTTGTTCATCTTTATATATATATATATATATATATATATATATATATATATATATAGTCCAGATATTAACCATTACGCCGCTGAGACTCCCTGACTCCAGATAAAAGTGTACTATGGAATAGTTGCAACGAAGGAGTAACTCCGCTCTCCCCCAATGCTTTAGAAATGGAACCTCACCAATTTAATGTCATACCGCGAACTCCCAGGCTTTTGGGGCGACAGCATGTGTATTTACCCAACCCCTCCGCAACGCATAAAATATGAACTAAGGTCATTCATTGTCTGAATTCAGAGTTTTCCTTCTCCCAGACTAGTTGCCTAACCCAGTCTAGAGAACCCATTACGTTCGCTTCGTCACTTTCGCTGTCGAAAATCTTCGTTCTGTTACTTTTGTCGCTATAGTGCCGGAATTACCTTTTTATATACGGCGTCGGTAGGAGCACAACCTGTATGCATATGACGTCACTTCAACTCTCTATAAATTTCTTGTGTCGACAGTAGCCATTTTTCCCATGAAAATGACCCCATGCGCTAAACATATTTTCACGAACTTTGCACGAGGGGGTAAATGCAAATTATCTTTTTCACCACGGATAGTATTTAAACCGGGGTCAATTTTTTAAACCGCGTAAAGCTAGTTTAAATTCAGAGTTTTCCTTCTCCCAGACTTGTAGTCTAAGCTAGAGAACCAATTCTGCTTTAGCATTTACCCATAGCTGGCATGGAAAACAGATGGATTCATGCCTTTGTGGAGAGGATTAGCACATGAAAGTTCCACTCACTCACCCCAAAAAATCAATGACACCAATATCGACCACTTATATCATCCATTTCTGTGTAGGAATTTGAGCGGGTACGAAAGAATTTCTTATATATCAACTTCAAAGACAAAATAAAAGTTAGCGCATGACAGTTCCAAACAGATTCGTCCGTAAGGCAGTGTGAATAAGTTCAAGTAATTTTCGACCGCATCTACCCCTAAAATGATATATACGAGAATTTCATTTACATACTATGATTTTGGAAGTGCTAGCGGTTTAACAGTTATCGTCGTAGGAAATGGACACGGCGACACGAGTTCAAATCATGAACGGCGCTGTTTCCATTTACTAAAGCTCTAATACCATTGAGAAAGGTATGAATCCAACTATTCTCGGGGGGTGTCCTCGTGGTGTAATGGTTAACGCGATGGACTGCAGAATCGTAGTAAGCGAGTTCGTACTCCAGTCGCGCTATTACGTTCACTTTCGGGCAAATACCCTTGGGAAAGGTATGAACCCCCTTATCTTCCCAGTTATGGGTTAAATAGTACCACTATTGTTCTTCTAGGAGAATAACTTTGGCATTAAATAACCTACAAAGATTGATATGCCATTAAACAAAGAAACCAAACCAAACCAAACCAACTATTCTCCCTCCAGCTAAGGCAGATTGAGCTCTTTGACCTTGGTATGGCAACCGGTCTTGGAGAAGGAAAACTTTGACTTCAAACAAGATAAACTCCGCTTGCCTGTGTCTAACCCGTTGGTCTAATCTTACTCGGACTGCGTGGGGGTGGTAAATACATACACAACGATGATTATAATCCTCGACACTTCAAACCCGTTGATGCGTAGAGTCTTGTTTAACAAAACAAAAAATGCGTAAGGATTGGATTTAATACTACTCGCCTACAGCCTACCCAAAGAAACCGTCGCAGCCAAAATTATGCTATATAAAACACGAAAGTAAAAGTCCGCTCCCCAGATGGAGACACAGACAACTTCGACAATTTAGCAGATATACGGCAAGGAGACACATTAGCCCCATACTTCTTTATCATCTGTCTAGACTTCGTGCTTTGAACATCAATTGATAAATTTAAATAAAACAGTTTCTAGCTAGTAAAGGAAACAAACAATTTCAGACGCGGACTACACCGATGACATAGCGCTTCTGGGAAATACGCCTGCTCAAGCCGAATCCCGGCTACATAGTCTGGAACGAGCAGCTGGTGGCATTGACCTCCATGTCAACGCAGACAAGACGGACTACATGTGCTTTAATCAAACAGACGACATCTCCACACTAAGTGGTAGTTCTCTGAAACTAGTTGACAAGTTCACCTACTTTGGAAGCAGTGTCTCATCAACCGAGAAAGACATCAACACGCGACTAGCAAAGGCATGGACAGCTAACGATAGGCTATCGGTCATATGGAAGTCAGACCTGACCGATAAAATAAAACACAGTCTTTATTTCCAAGCGGCGGTTGTGTCGATACTGCTAAATGGATGCACTACATGGATGCTAACTAAACGTATGGAGAAAAAGCTTGACGGCAATTACACAAGAATGCTTCGAGCAATATTAAACAAGCCCTGGAGGCAAGACTCCACAAAACAGCAACTATACGCCCACCGACCACCCATCTCGAAAACTATCCAAGTTAGACGAACCAGACATGCGGGACACTGCTGGAGAAGTAAAGATGAACTCATAAGTGATGTACTCCTGTGGACTCCTTCACATGCATGAGCAAAGATTGGATTACCAGCTAGAACCTACATACAACAGCTCTGTGCCGATACGGGATGTATTCCGGAAGACCGACCGGAAGCAATGGACGATAGAGACGGGGGGCGAGAGAGGGTCGGGAAGATCCGTGCTGGCAATGCGACATGATAATGAAACAAAAAATGTGTAGCCCTACCGGCCGGACTTAAAACCTAATGACTGTATCTTCCGCAAAGGGTTCAGAGCCCCCATCTACCCATCAAAAAGCGTATCCTAGGTACGACACCTGTCTGGAT
Organism: Sepioteuthis lessoniana; assembly: GCA_963585895.1. Lineage (NCBI taxonomy): Eukaryota > Metazoa > Mollusca > Cephalopoda > Myopsida > Loliginidae > Sepioteuthis > Sepioteuthis lessoniana. The sequence continues at coordinate 54,665,043 of OY757942.1, forward strand.
CTGATAGGGAGGCCCTAATTCAGGAGATTAGAGAAGAGTAATATACCACTTCATTACCATTGCTCCCCAGCGCACTATGACCCCCCCCCAGTAATACCAGTTAGGGTCCCATTTATGTTCAAATAGATATGTTTGAAATTTATTCATATTAGATAGGACTGGGTGCAAAAAAAATCACTTCTGAAACAACTACACGAAAACTATAGATTCAACCCTACAATGAACGCGATTCCCAAACCTGTTGGCATAGAATATCCCTAGACGGGTTAACATGCCGTCTAATTCTATCAATCTTTAAAAAATTCTTCATCGATATGAAATAATGTAGTATACTCATAATACAACTTACACAGGAACATAATCAAACACTAATGACGACTTCAATGAACGAACGAACCCACTTCTTTATAAAAATATAACTCTCACAATTTATTCTCGAAAGGGTGATGTTCCTGTGGTGTGTGAGAGGTGAGTTGGAGACGGGGACAGACTGCTACATATTGACTCAAAGTTCTTCTGACCATAGCAGCACTTCTTTCGCATTCTGGCTGCGTTGCTCAACCGTGGGTCACTGAGGGCCCAAGCCCACAGTCTGGAGCTGGTTCTCACTCCGCTGGCATCCTTCTCCAACTGGAACTGACTGCCGTCTGTGTACTGGTTATTTTTTTGTTTGACATCCACCTGCTTCCTGTGTGCGTACGCATCTCCCACCATCACTGAATTCAACCATGTCCTCAAGTCAAGGTGATATTCCGATATCTTCGACCGGATGCACCTGTTTCACAGTTCTTCCGCTTATTTATACAGGTGCATCTCTTGATAGACGGCTCCGTCGAGGGTCAATATATAACAATAAATGCGAGTTTCTATGTATGTTTCCGTATCTATACTAACATGAAAACATCCTACATCGTGTTAAATGGAGGCGCACTTAGCGTAATGGTTATCCACATAGAAAATGGAATCAGCTATCCGATTTCAAATCCTGTACTAGGCTATTTGCGTTCCCCTTCGCGGCAATGCCCTTAGAAAAGATAAGAACCCATCTCTTCAATTCCCAGCTCTGAGTAAATAATAGGATTGATTGGATGGTTTAGCCTTAGTTAGGTAACCAGTCGATGAGAATGAAAACTCTAAATTTAAATCAGCTATAACTCTGCTAAAAACTGACCTTGTGTCACATCCTTCTCCTGGCGGAAGAGTGGGTAACTATATGCATCAAATTAAATCATTACTACGCATAATCAACGTGCAATGAGTATTATATGTATAAACAAATGGCGTTTATCATAATCATTTCAAATAGCAATATTTCATAAATAATTGTCTTCTGTGAGTCATTTGTAATTAATCATTTTATTTCTGCTAGTGGGGGGGGGGCTTTTTGTTTCATTTTATATATATATATATACATATATATATATAATCCAAGTTTTGTTAAAGACGATGGAACACTATTTTTAATAGTAATTTTTAAAGTGTTCTTGCTATTTTTTGTGTCGGGATCTAGACGGTAAAAGAATTGTCCCATATCTTCTGCCCAAGCCCTTTCGACCATAGTGTAGTTTGGGGTTGTGTAGTTTGAATTGACAGTTTGAGTTTTTATAGTTTTATCTATGGCGTTTTGAAGTCGATCGTTATTGTTCTCGAGACCCGCAACGTCGTTCTATTTCTTCTTTATTGTTCGATGTTCATTGCTGAGAGGAAAAACAAAACCACAAAACCTTTCTTTTATGAACATTATTTATTCACTTCATATATATTACCAACTTAGGTCCAATCATTTCGACTGGTCTCGGCTAATTCAAAGTTGAAGTCTAACTTATAAGTCGTTGGGTTTTAGTCACCTGACTTCACAGTCCTCCAATGACAGTCACGCTTTCGATTCTCTTTAAAGATCATTATCTGTCAATCAAACTGAGTTAACCGAATTCTACATGCCAAATAAAAGATTAGGTTAATCTATTTTTTTATTATTAGTTTGTGTCAAATTTCTATAACACAAAAACCTGTTTTAATTTTATTGTTGTTATAAAGAGGTTTAATTTGCAATGGAGGGCAGTCTTTAAACTTTTTCGTGTTGATGTTTCAACTTTATCGTGTTAAGTTTCAACTTTTTCGTGTTAAAGTTTCAACTTTTTCGTGTTAGAGTTTCAACTTTTTCGTGTTAAAGTTTCAACTTTTTCGGGTTAAAGTTTCAACTTTTTCGGGTTAAAGTTTCAACTTTTTCGGGTTAAAGTTTCAACTTTTTCGGGTTAATGTTTAGACTTTGAAAAATGTCACCTACACCGTAGAGAGGGAACAGATCTATAATGAGAAATCAAGAAGTGATTTTTTTCTGATTACTCTAATGAAAACGAAACGATAATCAACCACAAATATACATGCTTAAGTATATAACAAAGGTTTTCATTATTATATAGCATCACTCAGATCCTATAAAGGGTGCTGTATTTGTATGGAAAAATCTGGAACCAAAATCAATCAGGATCTTTTTTTGTTTGTTTGTTTTGATTTGTTTTGTGTTTTGTGTTATATTTTTTGGCTGTTTTTTGTTTTGTTTTGTTTTGCTTTTTTTAGTTTTTATGTTTTTGAGAAGTATTTTTTTTTTTTTTTTTTTGGCATGATTGAAAATTGAAACCCCATCTTGAAAAAAATGTAGTATCGAAGTGCGGGTATTACGACTAGTAAATAGTAATGGATGAGCACCTCGTCGTTGACTAATTGTTAACAGGATCATCTTTCAGATGAATTAATCGTGAGTCCGATCCTCACAAGGTGCCCCATACTTTCTGTCAATCAAAGCTACCCTAAGTTTTTTGCGGGGAATCTACATGGTGCAGTGGTTAGCATGTTGGACTGTGACGTCATAGAAAGCAAGTTGGAATTTCAGTCGCATAATTCACGTTCACTTTTGGACTATGGAACCCCTTATCCCCCGAGCCATGAATTAAAAAGTACCCCTATTGTTCTTTTACAAGGATGGCTTTGGCATTAAATAACCCGCGAAGGTTGATATGCCATTAAACAAAATAAACTAAATTTTTTTTTGTTGTTTTGTTTGTGTGTGTGTGTGTGTGGAAGAGAGTGCCTCACATATTTAACAGCTAATCTCTTAAGCTCTTAGTAACGAATTCGATTCTCACTGAGTGTCTCCTACTGCTGGCCTCATGCCAAACTAAACAAATATTGATCAATACTTTATAGCTACTAGATTTTAACGATTTCGCTGTTCGGACAATAATGTCAACTTTAAAATAAAGTTTTATCCCAAAATTAATGAATCTAAATAATGTTTTAAGGTTGGTTGGTTGGTTGGTTGGTTGGATTTTATGGCATATCAACCTTTGTCGGTTATCTAACGCCAAATCTATTTTTATGTAAATAGCCAGTTCTATTTAAAACAATTCAGTTTAGCATGAGTACACAGTTTAATTGTCAAAAACATTTCTATTTCAAATTATTCAAGCAGTTATATATAACATTTCAGTTTAGTGTAAGTACAGTTTCCAAGTCAAAACAGTTCAATTTCAAACAGTTCAGTTTAGCATAAACATGCAGTTTAAATGTAAGTACAGTTTAATTGTGAAAAACACTTCTATTTCTAGCTATTGGGTTTAGTCAAGGAGTTCTAATTTAGTTTAGTATAAGTACAGATTTTCTTTGCACACACTTAAATGTTAAAACAGTTCTATATTAAACAATTCAGTTTAGTGTAAATACAGTTTCAATGTCAAAAAACAGTTCTATTTGAAATAATTCAGTTTAGCATAAGCACGCAGTTTAAATGTAAGTACGGTTTAATTGTCGAAAACATTTCTATTTCAAGTTATTCAGTCTAATCAAACAATTCAGTTTAGCATAAGTATGCTGTTAGTTCTATTTAACACAGAGATAGGGCCCTATCAGGTGCTACCACGCGGGGCCAGAGTGGATCTGAGAGCAATGGCAATGAAGGGGTGCTCCGTATTCCCTAAAGCCCCAGCATTACTGGGACCTCACCATCAGACTGTTTAGCTTCATATCCAATACACTCATTAGGTGGGGGGGGGTTCTTAGCTCTCTGCAGAGGTACAGTCAGTGTATTCTACAGCCACAGCCGACTGGGAAAAATAATGTTTTAATCGGTCCAAATATGATCCCTAAACATCTATGCGTTTCTGCCATTGATTTACATGGATATTTAAGCCTGTACGATAAAACTCTAAAAGTTTTTATGCCAAGAAATCTTTCAAAGCTGTTCCTACTTCACCTTTGGAACGGAGTGTTTTTTGGTGTAAAAAGATGACCAGAAATCTTTCAAAGCTGTTCCTACTTCACCTTTGGAACGGAGTGTTTTTTGGTGTAAAAAGATGACCAGAAGATTCAAAAATAGTAGTCGGTGAGTGATAGATCTTGAGAATATGGTGAATGTGGCAATGTCTCATATCCCAAATCAGTTGGCTTCTGCGGTGTCATCCTGGTAACATGTGGCCGAGCTGTGTCATCCTGGCAACATGTGGCCCGAATATCATCATGAAGAAAAATTATGACTCAGCTTAAAATATAAACGCATCACTTTTTCATGTTCAAAATCAAATTCTTTTAAAAAAATGATTGAAAATAAATAAAGAAAACATTTTAATGATAAGAAATGAGATTTTTTTTTCACTTAACTACGTGATGTCCTCGTGGAGTAATGGTTAAATCGCTGGGCTGCGGAATCGTAGTAAGTGTGTTCGAACTCCAGTCTAATACGTTAACTTTTGGACAAATATCCTGAACCACCTTTTCTTCCCAACTATTGAATTTGGCATTAAATAACCCAAGAAGGTTGATATGCCTTTTAAACAAACATTATACATCTACTGTCAAAATAATAAGTTAGACTAAAACTTAAATAGCTTATGCTAAAACCGGACACTACAAGTATCATTAACTAAGTTTCCAGACTTTTTTCGTATGGGAAACTTTTATTGATAGTACACACTAGTCCCCTTCGAAGTAATCTCCTCCGACTGCAATGCACTTGTTGTACCGTTCCAAAGAATTCTAGAAGGCACCATGGAAGTCCTCTTGTGTGAGCGTGTCAATGACCTTCGTCATAGCCTCTTTCATCTCCTCAATTATCTTATAACGACAGCCTGTGAGCTTTGGGAATAACCAAAAGTCACAGGGAGCAAGGTCTGGACTATAGGGAGGCTGAGGAACTGTCTTGATGCCCATCTTGGTCAAATAGTCTGTGACAAGGATGCAGTTGTGGACTGGTGCATTGTCCTGGTGGAAATATCACTGACCAGGTTTGAAGAATGCTGGCCTCTTCCCTAGGAATCTCTTCCTGAACTCCCTTAAAACCTTAACATAGTAACCCTAACCCTAACCCTTTGGCCAATCAACTCTGGTATATTGACTTCCTTACTCCTCCCACACCTCTCATCATCCCTCAAAGACTCCATGCCTTCCTTGAACCTCTTATGCCACTCAATGCTAGATTCATGCAAGATGCTCCAAAAGCAGTCTGAAGCATTCCATACGTTTCTGTGGCATTTTTTCCAAGTTTGAAACACAATTTTATTGCATGTCGTTTTTCTAAAGTGTCCTCACGTCCAGATTGCATTTTTGAAATTCAGCAGCTAAGACAATCAGGCTTTAGTAGGGTGTATTCCAATTGCTGCTGTAGCTGTTCATTTGAACCTGAAATCATAAAAATTGGTCTGTCATTTCATAAGATGTATAGCAATAACATGCTGAATTTTCAAGAGTCTACGACAATTTTAAATGCCTGTACAAAAAAAGTCAGGAAACTTATTGAAGGCACCACGTATTTTCCAAACAACCTGATATTTTTAGTGAATTCGATTCTCACTGTGGTTCCATATTACTGGCCTTATTCCAACCTAAGCAAAGCTTAGTAAATAATTTTCATAATTGTAATACATCAAAAAAGTTGTTTTAATCTTTATTTTGCTTTTCCTTTTTAATTTTATTCATTTATTTATTTATTTATATAAAACTGTTTTGTCTTTGTTTTTGCATTTTTTTTTTGTTTGTTTGTTTGATGGTGGGGATTTGTTTGTGTGTTTGTTTTTGTCTTTTGGATTTTTTAAAGCTAAAGTTTAGTTCTTTGTCCTGTCAATATGTGGCAGACCGCCATCTTGTTTTCGAATGTATCACATCCGTCATTGTCGAAAAGAGATTTTTTCATCTCTCTACAAACTCGTTCTTAAGTCAGTCATATTCGCAACAAACAAAGAAAGTGTTAATGAAAAAGGAAAAACTCAAATAAAAATCAATGAAAAAAAAATTTGCTTACACACCACGTGCATCGAATTAGCTCCCTTGAGTAGCTCATATGGTTGGTTTCGGACAGTAGGGTCACGTGGGCTTACGATGTTGATTCTGCTTCATCTGTTGATATTTTGCGATTGAAAATGTAGCTGAAAATGTCTCTTGGTAGTAAAAAGAAATAAGAGTAAGATAAAAATGATAATAGAACGATTTATGATGGAGAGAGAGAGAGAGAGAGAGAGAGAGAGAGAGAGAGAGAGAGAGAGAGAGAGAGAGAGAGCAGAGACGTTGGCTTCAAGGGTTGGAAGAAAGAAAGAAAGAAAATGAGAGGGAATGAAACAACCTGAGATAGATAGATAGATAGATAGATAGATAGATAGATAGATAGATAGATCAAATGGAAAAGAAAGGAGATGTAAAGAAAGAAAGAAACTTGAAAAGAGAGGGAAAGAATAAAACAGAGAGAGAGATAGAAAGAGGAAACAAGTCTGAGAGAGAGAGAGAGAGAGGAAACAAGTCTGAGAGAGAGAGATTGCAAGAGGCCATGATAGATAGATAGATCAAATGGAAAAGAAAGAAAGAAAGAAAGAAAGAAAGAAAGAAAGAAAGAAAGAAAGAATGGTACAGAGAGAAAGGAAACAAGCCTGAGAGAGAGAGAGAGAGAGAGGAGAGAGAGAGAGAGGAGAGAGAGAGATAAGCAGAGACCATGATAGATAGATTGGAAAAGAAAGAAAGAAAGAAAGAAAAAAAGAAAGAAAGAAAGAAATGATTAGATAGATAGATAGATAGATAGATAGATAATTCAAATGGAAATCAAAGAAAGAAAGAAAGAAAGAAAGAAATGACTAGATAGATAGATAGATAGATAGATAGATAGATAGATAGATAGATAATTCAAATGAGAAAGAAAGAAAGAAATGAATAGATAGATAGATAGATAGATCATGTACCAACAGTGAAAAAGAATTAAGATAGTTAAAAGGAAGGCAGGTGCGAGAGACACAGAGAGTCGGAAGAGAGAATCTGAAAAAAAAAGGAAGGCAAGCGAAAGAGAGAGAGAGAAGGGGGTAGAGATAGAGAGACGAAAGGGATATACGAGTAAGAGAGAGGTGGGTAGATAATTTAGAAAAGAGAAAGAAGTGATTGATTAAGGAAACGTAAGGGATTTTCTAAGGTGAATCAATTCGCTTTATCCGATATTGATTCTTACAGACTGGCAAACCAATGGAAACAAATCTTTCGATTCTGATATTCGTCAAAAGACCTTCACCCTCCACCCTTGGACCCGATCCGACCCTGCACCAAACTGCGCACCATTACAACTCAGTAACTTTTACTGTGAGTAGATTAAAATCGAACAATATTGGTGAATAATGTTGGGTGAGACGAAAAGGAAAAAAAAATTCTTTTTAAAGAGCAGAAGGATAACAAAAGGAGGAGAATAGGAAAATATAAGGAGAAGTACTTATGTTAAGGAGGGAGTGGGAGTTTAACGGAAGTGATAGGGTTGTAGTTAGAGGAGTGCAGGGAAGCTTAGAGTAGTAGTTGCCCGATGGACAGTTATATTGCTGGGAGAGAGACGAAATGTCGAAGGAAAAAGATGTGTACGTATTTAAACAGAATATAAGAAAAATATTGGCAAAGAGACTGAACGTTAGAAAAGACAGATGTGAAAGAGAAGGAAAAGATTGGAGATAAAGAAAGGAAAAAAAGGAGGAAGAGTGGGAGAAAAAGGCGGAGGCAGTTATCCTGATAATAGAGTGGGGGATTGCTTTTTGTACTTACTGGCCTTTCGACTTGGATGAAATATCTCCTACAAAAGCTATTTTTTGTTTCTACTTTTTTTTTCGTCCACAATACGTATTTTAAGAGATGAGAGTGGCATAGGTCATTGAAAAGAAAGAAAGAAAGAAAGAAAGAATCGAATTCAATACACATAAAAGAAAGAAAGAAAGAAAGAAAGAAAGAAAGAAAGAAAGAATTGAATTCAATGGACTTAAAAGAAAGAAAGAAAGAAAGAAAGAAAGAAAGAAAGAAAGAAAGAATTGAATTCAATACAGGTAAAAGAAAGAAAGAAAGAAAGAAAGAAAGAAAGAAAGAAAGAAAGAATTGAATTCAATAGAGTTAAAAGAAAGAAAGAAAGAAAGAAAGAAAGAAAGAATCGAATTCAACACAGTTAAAAGAAAGAAAGAAAGAAAGAAAGAAAGAAAAAAAGAAAGAAAGAAAGAAATTATCGCCAACAGAAGCAAAAAAAAGAGAGAAAGATTTTTTGAAAAAAAGAAAGAAAATAAGAAAACGAATAAAGAAAAAAATGACAAACGTCCAAAATGGCTGAATTACAAATCTCGTTGGTGATCTCGTACAATCCTGACAAAATAATACATGATAACTTTATTACTGTCTTAGGGTCGTACTACACGTTTAAATACTTTTGACGTCGAGATAGGAAATGGGATGGATAATAGTAGCAGGGGAAGTAGTGTTTCAGGCATCAAACAGAAAGAAAGAAAGAAAGAATCGAATTCAATACAGTTAAAAGAAAGAAAGAAAGAAAGAAAGAATCGAATTCAATAGTTAAAAGAAAGAAAGAAAGAAAGAAAGAAAGAAAGAAAGAAACGAATTCAATACAGTTAAAAGAAAGAAAGAAAGAAAGAAAGAAAGAAAGAATCGAATTCAATAAAGTTTTAAAAAAGAAAGAAAGAAAGAAAGAAAGAAAGAATCGAATTCAATACAGTTAAAAGAAAGAAAGAAAGAAAGAAAGAAAGAAAGAATTGAATTCAATAGAGTTAAAAGAAAGAAAGAAAGAAAGAAAGAATCGAATTCAATACAGTTAAAAGAAAGAAAGAAAGAAAGAAAGAAAGAAAAAAAAAGAAAGAAAGAAACGAATTCAATACAGTTAAAAGAAAGAAAGAAAGAAAGAAAGAAAGAAAGAAAGAAAGAAAGAATCGAATTCAATAAAGTTTTCAAAAAGAAAGAAAGAAAGAAAGAAAGAAAGAAAGAAAGAAAGAATCGAATTCAATACAGTTAAAAGAAAGAAAGAAAGAAAGAAAGAAAGAAAGAATTGAATTGAATTGAATTCAATACAGTTAAAAGAAAGAAAGAAAGAAAGAAAGAAAGAAAGAAAGAAAAAAAAGAATCGAATTCAATACAGTTAAAAGAAAGAAAGAAAGAAAGAAAGAAAGAAAGAATCGAATTCAATACAGTTAAAAGAAAGAAAGAAAGAAAGAAAGAATCGAATTCAATATAGTTAAAAGAAAGAAAGAAAGAAAGAATCGAATTCAATACAGTTAAAAGAAAGAAAGAAAGAAAGAAAGAATCGAATTCAATACAGTTAAAAGAAAGAAAGAAAGAAAGAAGGAAGTAAAGAAAGAAAGAAAGAAAGAATCGAATTATTGGAAACAATGTTCAATCCTAGTTATATTACTTTACCTACCGTAGATGGGTACTTCAGCTACTTATCACTATTCTGTGTAATATATTCAATCTGCCATTTTTATAAAATGCACTAAGTACACGCAACTTTTCTTTTCTTTTTTTTTTATTACCCCCTAACAACCTGGTGGTTTTCACTGAAAACTCCACATCTCTCCAGGACTCGTCTCAGTATCCTTTAGGACACGTCTAAGTAATCTAGCCAATCTCAACGTAGTGTGGTTTGGATTTTCTCAATCCCCCTCGAATTTCTAGTTACTCCAGTTTCTTTTCTAGTCCCTTTGGTATTGCAACAATTATGACTGGTATCACTGTTACCGCCATGGTTAAATATAGAAAACTTAAGAATTTCTTTTTTAAAATTTCGATTATTATTTTACGCTTGGTGGGTTTTTCCCACCAGTTTTAACTTCTTGTTTTTCCCTGGAGTTTGAGTGTCAGCAAGTCTCCACGGGTCTCTTCTAAATTTTCGAGCTGATTTTAATAATGCTGTGGTCTAAATGGTCTCGATTCTTTCTCTAATCTCCAATTCCCTAATCACATTTGCAGGCTTTTGGAGACCGTTCCAAGCACTCCAAATATTATTGGTATTACCGTCACCCTTCATGTTCCAGTCCTTTTTTCTACGCTCTGGTATTTGTATATTTTTACCTTTTCCTATTATCTTTATTCAGCTGGGACAAAATCTGACCTCATTCTTATTTTCTTGGACAGATTCTGGTTTATGTATATACCATTTGTCAGTATGGACAAATTTTTCATCTCTTGCACAATTCCCAGTAGATCACCTTTCCTACCCAGTGATACCTACTCTTGTATTTCTTTTCAGGAATTTTCCTATCGTGTTATTAACTGTTTCATCTCTCACCACATAACCTACATTTGATATTTTTCTGTGTATTATCAATTTTTGCTTTGATATGATTAGTTCTCATGGAATTATTTTGCGTTGCTATTTATAAAGATTTAGTTTCTCTCTTCAGGTTTCCTAGTTTTAGTCATGTTCTGATTATTTCGTGTACTTGTCCAGTCGGCTGGGGCTGTAGAATACACCGACTGCTTCTCTGCAGAGGGGTAAGACCTCCTCCAACGAGTGTCCTGGATATGACACGGAACAATCTGATGGTGAGGTTCCAGTAATGCTGGAGCTTTGGGGAATGTGGAGTACTCCTTCATTCTCATCACTCCCAGATCCAAGTGCTCCAACTATTATTGGCATTACCGTCACCCTTCATGTTTCAATCCTTTTTTCTACGCTCTGGTATTTGTATATTTTTACCTTTTTCTATAATTTTTATTCAGCTGGGACGACAAAATCTGGCCTGATTCTTATTTTCTTGGACAGATTCTGTTTTATGTATATACCATTTGTCAGTAAGGTCAAAATTTTCATCTCTTGCACAATTTCCAGTAGATCACCTTTCCTATCCAGTCATACATACTCTTGTATTTCTTTTCATGTCAATTTGCTGCATTGAATTGATTAATTGTTTCATCTCTCTCACCACAAAACCAACATTTGATATTTTTCTGTAGATTATCAAATTTTGCTTTAATATAAATAATTCTCGTGGCATTATTTTGTCCTACAATAAAAAAAAGATTCAGTTTCTCTCTTCCGGTTGCTTCATTTCAGTCATGTTCTGATCATTTCGTGAACTTGCCCAATCGACTGGGGATGTAGAATACACCGACTGCTTCTCTGCAGAGGGGTAAGACCACCCCCAACCGCCAACGAGTTTCCTGTATATGACACTGAACAATCTGATGGTGAGGCTTCAGTATTATCGGAGCTTTGGGGAATACAGAGTACTGCCTAATTGCCATTGCTCCCAGGTCTACTCTGGCCTGATAGGGTATCTATGGGTCAAATAGATCTAAACTGTGTCATTATGTTAAACTGAATTGTTTGAAATAGAACTGTTTTGATATTTGAATTGCGAATTTATCATCATCATCATCATCATGTCACGCCGCCAGCACCCGTCTCTATCATACATCGCTCCCGGTAGATCTTCAAGGCTACATCCTGTATCGGCACAGAGCTGTTGTATATAGGTTTTAACTGGTGGTCCTGCTTTTGCTCGTCCATGTGAAGGGGTCCACTGGAGTATATTGCTTCACTGGAATCCGAGTGACCGCAAGTCTCTTGAGGTCACCCGGACTCTTCTCTGTATTCTGGCCGATTTCAACAATACTGCAGTCTGGAGAGTCTCGATTTCCAACTCTTCTTGTTTCCTTTCGAAGCTTTTGGTAAATGTTTGTGTTATTTGTGTTGTTTCTGGTTGCTGTAATTAATCTTTCTTTGCACTTTTTATATAATCTTTGAGCCGTCATATCGATGTATCGACGCTATCTTCAATACTGGTGTATCCTGTTTCTCCTTTTCTCGGCACTTATAGTATATTTGTTATCTCCCGGATATAACGCCTTATGCATGGTCATTAGTTTTCTTGTCCTCTGGTTTATTTGTTGAACTTCTTCCTTCGCCTACTTCAAGAATGGTCCCGAGTGTTTTACGAGAGGGACAGCCCAAGTGTTTATTCTTTTCATGAGATTTCTGCAACGTAATTTGATTTCGAGTAGTTTTCTTGTTCTCCTCCTGAGATACTCTTTTTTTATTTTTGTTTGTTTTCATTGCTGCTTCTTTGATGGTGTCCGCTTCCAATATTCCCAAGTACTTGTAAGTTTCCTTTTCTCCGTGCGTTCTGATTTATTATTAATATACAAGTTCAATTCCTTCCATCATTTGTCGTTTTCCGCTTCTTATTGTTTGCGTAGCACATTTTCTATGGCGAATTCCGTACCAATAGTCTCAATGTACGAGGATAATTCAATAAGTTTCCAGACTTTTTCGTATGGGAGACTTTTATTGATAGTACTAACATTAAACTCAAGTCCCCCAGCTGCAATGCATTTGTTGTACCGTTCCAACAACTTCCCGAAGGCTCCATAGAAGTCCTCTTGTCTGAGCGTGTCAATGACCTTCGTCACAGCCTCTTTCATCTCCTCAGTTGTTTCATAAAGACAGCCTCTGAGCTTAAGGAATAACCAAAAGTCACAGGGAGCAAGGTCTGGACTATAGGGAGGGTGAGAAGCTGTCTTGGTGCCAATCTTGGTCAAATAGTCTGTGACGAGGATGTAGTTGTGGACTGGTGCATTGTCCTGGTGGGAATGCAACTGACCCAATTTCAAGAGTGCTGGCCTGTTCCGACGGAATCTCTTCCTGAACTCCCTTAAAATCTCAACATAGTAACCCTAACCCTAACCCTTTGGTCAATCAACTCTGATGTTCTCACTTCCTTACTCCTACCACACCTCTCATCATCCTTCACAGACTCTCTGCCTTCCTTGAATCTCTTATGCCACTCAAAAACTGATGCTCGATTCATGCAAGATGCTCCAAAAGCAGTCTGAAGCATTCCATACGTTTCTATGGCATTTTCTTCAAGTTTAAAACAGAATTTTTTTCATATCATTCTTCTAAAGTGTCCTGACGTCCAGATTGCATTTTTGAAATTCACCAGCTGTGACAATCAGGCTTTAGTAGGGTGTATTCCAATTGCTACTGTAGCTGTTCATTTGAAGTCAGAACACCGGAGTTGATTGGCCAAAGAGTTTGGGTTAGGGTTACTATCTTGAGGTTTTAAGGGAGTTCTGGAAGAGATTCCGTCGGAACAGGCCAGCACTCTTCAAACCTGGTCAGTGGCATTTCCACCAGGACAATGCACTGGTCCACAACTCCATCCTTGTCACAGACTATTTGACCAAGATGGGCATCAATACAGTTCCTCATCCTTCCTATAGTCCAGACCTTGCTCCCTGTGACTTTTGGTTATTCCCTAAGCTCACAGGCTGTCGTTATGAGATAATTGAGGAGATGAAAGAGGCTATGACGAAGGTCATTGACACGCTCACACAAGAGGACTTCCATGGGGCCTTCGGGAAGTTTTTGGAACGGTACAAGTGCATTTCAGCCGGAGGAGATTACTTCGAAGGGGACTAGAGTTTCATATGTGGACTATCAATAAAAGTCTCGCATATGAAAAGAGTCGGGAAACTTATTTAATGTCCTCGTATATATATATATATATATATATGTGTGTGTGTGTGTGTGTGCGTGTGTGTGTGTGTGTGTGTGTGTGTTCTCGTCTTTTTATTGTTTTCTTTCGGCCAATTAAATATCTAAATAAAATTTTTATGCAATAATTATAAATATGTTAACTTTATCTGACAAAAAACCGTAATTACGGAACATGAAATAGGACATAATTCTCAAAAGATATTAATACGAAGTGTTCATGAATAGAGAGAGAGAGAGAGAGAGAGAGAGAGAGAGAGAGAGAGAGAGAGAGAGAGAGAATTTTTAATTATACATTACGAGATAAAAAGTTATATCGAAATATTTCAAAGTTAAATTTTCTAGAAATCCATTTCTCAGCGTTTTCGGTTGAAGGCCTAATTAAACCGAAATTTTCATCTATCCTTAAATTATCTACATAAGAATCCGCTAATTTTTACATATATGATTGGGCGAAGTGTGAGTAAGCATCGCATGACTCGATCTCAAATAGTATCAGTACGTCAAATGGCGGGAAGTGTGCCTTCAGTTATGGCGGGAAAACTCGGTGTTACATTTGAGTGTCGGGCGCCATGTTTCATTTACGCATGATCAATGACTGTTTGATCATAAATTACGCAAAATGGCGTTCTGCCGACTCCAGTGATCAAATACGCACAGCTGTTGGCAACACGAAGAGACACTATCTCTACTACGATATATATATATATATATATATATATAAACAGACTGATATTGATGAGTATATATATATATATGTATATATATATATCAGTCGGCAACAGGGAAGAGACACTGTTTCTACTATATATATATATATATATAAACAGACTGATATTGATGAGTATATATATATATATATATATATATATATATGTATATATATATATATATCAGTCGGGAACAGGGAAGAGACACTGTCTCTGTTTACGTACATGTATAAAATATGATAATAAATGAATATGTATTAGTTTACATATACATCTAATGGCATGGATGCTTATCTACGATAACTGGTTTCATGCCTTCTTTACACGACATCCACTAACCCACGAAGTGTGATAGGGACAACTATAAGCTGTTGTAATACATACATATATATATATATATATATATACACGTGTATATAGACTGATATATATATATATATATATATATGTGTGTGTGTGTGTGTGTGTGTGTGTGTGTGTGTGTGTGTAAAGATTTGAAAATAGAATATGCAGATGATATATCTGGCGATACTTATTTATATATGTATGCTGTAATCGATACAATTCTGAATATTTATTAAGATGAACCAAAGAGAGTGATAAGATGAACCAAAATAGTATTTCTATGTTGTTTGTTTTTTTTATTGTTGTCTAATAATTTCGACCTTATGCTATCGTCAGAAGAAAAGATTTTGTCGAGAAAAAAATAACATTTTTTAGAAAAATTTTAGAGGTTTTTCGGAAAAAAAATTGATTTTTTTGGAAGAAGTTAAACATAGAGAGAGAGTTAGAGAGAGAGAAGTGAGAGAGGAAGAGAACGTATCATAGATAGATAGATAGATAGATAGATAGATAGATAGATAGATAGATTGTGCGTAATGGTTATCGCACTAACCTCTTTGGAAAAGACATCTCTCCAACAACAATGAGTATGGTAGACTGGGTTTTCTAGTCTTTATAAGGCCACCAATCCCGGAGAATTCAAAATTAGGGGTAAAATGACCTAGTTTCGCTTCTTGCCCACAGTGAAGAAGGATTATATATATATATATATATATATATATATATATATATATTGTTGCAGAGTGACTGAACCCCACACACACACACACAGAATGGACTGGTCTGAGAACTACATTAGACCGGTGCTCGCTTTAAACGTCAATATGATTATGACTGTTGGGCACCTCGGCTAGTGTAATGAATCGCAAACTTAACAAGCAAACCTGTAAGAGTGAGTTCGAGTCTCATTAGGTGCCCCATTCATTCGGCCTTGTGCCACATCTAAGAAAAACGCTTAGTAAATTACTACTTGGGCACCTCTGGTGGTGTGACAGCTAGCAAGCTAGACTAGCAAACCTACACGTGTGAGTTCGAGTCTCATTGGGTGCCCCATTCATTCAGCCTTGTGCCACATCAAAGCGATGAGCTTTATAAATTACTATGAGTATGACTGTTCAGTCTGTCTTTTCGACAACAAACGACTAAGGTTTCTTATATTAATCGACGAACTGCATTTCTCTCCGTAACCAAATATCTTACATGTGTGTCGACTCTTATGACTAACGACACAACATATATATATATATATATATATATATATATATATATAATGTCATGCGATTACAATTCTCGAATTCGAGATAGTATCTATCACATACACTCCCGATATATATATATATATATATATATATATATATCACAATAGTCATCCACAGACAAATCTGTTTCGTTCTATCAGAACTCATCAGTGTGGCTAGACAGTATCTTCCCGTTGCTGGGATCGAAACCCGGTTGACTCAAACGCCAAGCCAAAGCTTCTAACCATTCAGCCACGAGAGGATATTAGCTACGAAGTACATTTTAAACGGTTATGAATCACAATTACTATTGTTTACATACATCCGTTCAAACGGCCGCCGAGATCTCAATTCAAATACGAAGAGGCTTGCTATAAACGCAAATGGCAACACGATTACTTCTTCGCCAGAGAACTCAACCCTACGGGGGTAGGGGAGTATATATCTCAATAGTCATCCACAATATATATATATATATATGCGCGTGTGTTTGTGTGTGTGTGTGTGTGTGGCCCATAGATAGGATCCTAATAAGTACAGGCCGAGTGAGCAAGGGCTGGAGAATACACTGACTGCATCTCTACAGAGGAGTAAGACTCCCACAACAGGTGTCCTGGGTATGACACTAAACAGTCTAATGGTGGGGTTTCAGTAATCCTGGAGCTTTGGGAAATGCGGAGCACCCCTTCATTACCATTGATTCTAGGTCCACTCTGTCCCGGAGTGGTAGCACCTGATAGGGTCCAATCTATGGGTTAAATAGAACTAAACTGTTTTCTTATGCTAAACTGAATTGTTTTAAATAGAATTGTGTATATGTATAAAATGGATTTGGCATGAAATAGCTTACAGTGGTGGATATGCCATGAAACCAAACCAAACCAAACAGGTATGACTGCTTCGAGTCAACGTTGACCTGGAAGTAATGGCAATGAAAGAGTACTTTATACTTCCCATATCTGCAGAGCTTTACTATTTGATGCAGTTTAGTATCGTACCTAGAAAAGCCCTTTTGGGTGGGGTAGGGTTTTTACCTCCTGTCGAGATATACAGTCGTTGTATGCTAATCCCCGGCAACGTGAGGAATGAGCTGAATCAAGACTATAACTTAGATATACGAGGATTATTAAATAAGTTTCCCGACTTTTTTCGTATAGGTACTTTTATTGATAGTACACACATGAAACTCTAGTCCCCTTCGAAGTAATCTCCTCCGGCTGCAATGCACTTGTTGTACCGTTCCAACAACTTCCCGAAGGCCCCATAGAAGTCCTCTTGTGTGAGTGCGTCAATGACCTTCGTCACAGCCTCTTTCATCTCAATTGTCTCATAACGACAGCCTCTGAGCTTAGGGAATAACCAAAAGTCACAGGGAGTAAGGTCTGGACTACAGGGAGACAGAGGAACTGTCTTGATGCCCATCTTGGTCAAATAGTCTGTGACAAGGATGACGTTGTGGACTGGTGCATTGTCCTAGTGGAAATGCCACTGACCCGATTTGAAGAGTGCTGGCCTCTTACTGAACTCCCTTAAAACGTCAACATGGTAACCCTAACCCAAACCCTTTGGCCAATCAACTCTGGTCTATTGACTTCCTTACTCCTCCCACACTTCTCATCATCCCTCACAGTCTCCCTGCCTTCCTTAAATCTCTTATGCCACTCAAAAACTGATGCTCGATTCATGCAAGATGCTCCAAAAGCAGTCTGAAGCATTCCATACGTTTCTGTGGCAGTATTTTTTCCAAGTTTAAAACACAATTTTATTGCATATCGTTCTTCTAAAGTGTCCTCACGTCCAGATTGCATTTTTGAAATTCACCAGCTGTGACAATCAGGCTTAGTAGGGTGTATTCCAATTGCGCAGTGGTTGTTCATTTGAACCTGAAATCATAAAAATTGGTCAGTCATCTCATAAGATGTATAGCAATAACATACTGAATTTTTAGGAGTCTACGACAATTTTAAATGCCTGTACAAAAAAGTCAGGAAACTTATTGAAGGAACCACGTAAGTCTACTAAATTTGTTATACAATCGGAAAGAGTAAATTTTAAAGCAGAATAATAAAAATGATAGATTTATTCTAAATAGGTCTTAAAAATCTTCTTTTCATTGAGTAAATTTTCCTTCCTTCTGTGAGAAAATGAAAAAATATATTTGAAGACGCTAAATATTGATTTGCGAAATAAAGGGTAGTATGAAATGTTCTTTGAAGAACGATTCTTCATAAATGATTAAAATTATGGCTTGTCGAAAAGTTGCATGAGAAATTACATAACATATCTTTAGAAAGTTTTTAAAAATAATCTATCTTGAGACAAAACAAATGTCGAAAATAGAAAAAAAAAAGATTTATTTTTGAAAGAATAGCCTGTAAACAACTCGTCCAAACAAAGCGTATTCCGACAAGCATTATAGAACCTAGTCATAAATATCAATGTATATATATATATATATATATAGGGATCTTTTTCTTCCACCTTTTGATTCGAAAAAATCTTTCTCAGTGTATAAAAGGAACATAGAAATTCGACGTAATATTACCGAAAAATCGCATAACAATTTTAAAAACAAAATCTGGTGCATTCTTTAAACGTCCAATTTTTCCTGATATATCTAGGTTGTTTTTATGATTTTTTTTAAACATCCATCATTGATTTAACATCACTAATATCATCCCTCACAGTCCTGAACATGGTTCATTTGAACGGGAACGCGATGGTATCGACTTTCTCAATAAATATTTTCTGCCTGGAGTACCTTGTTATCAATTTTCCATATTTACCAACCCCTCCGCTCGGGCAGGATATGACACAAGGTCAATTTTTAGCAGAGTTTAACAGGTTTGAATTCAGAGTTTTCCTTCTCCTAGACTAGTTGCTTCAAGAAGGCTAAAGAACCTAGTCTGCCCAGCTATCTACCCATTGCTGGAGGGAGTATAATTGGATTCATACCTTTCCTAAGGGTATGAGTGCTATGTGAAATGCAATCAGCCTTGTCCAGGATTTGAACTCGTGACGCCGTGTCCATTTCCTACGACCATAACCATTACACCACGGATAAATATGATTATCAATTTTCTCTCTCTCTCTCTCTCTCTCTCTCTCTCTCTCCAATATATATATATATATATATATATATATATATATATATATGCATATATATATATATATATATATATATATATGAGCCTTAGATGAATGTTTTTGTTGCGG
Source organism: Sepioteuthis lessoniana (assembly GCA_963585895.1). NCBI lineage: Eukaryota > Metazoa > Mollusca > Cephalopoda > Myopsida > Loliginidae > Sepioteuthis > Sepioteuthis lessoniana. Next base: position 54,684,329 of record OY757942.1, read on the forward strand.
CAACACACAATCACTTCTTTTAAAAAAATAGACAAACTAATTCAGATTTCTGTCTTTATTACCGTGGGGGTGAGACCAATACAAAGGTGAGAGGTCAGTCACAAATCTAAAATCTAGGTGAGGCTAAGAAGTTTTGAATGACCCATATATATATAAATATATATATATATATATATATATATATTATAAGAGTTTTGGTTGTCACTAAATCACATTGCGGGTATGTGTCGAACTAAGTGCAATATAATATGGAGAGATTCCATTTTCTTAACTGCCTGATCGTTGTTTTTCAAAAAATTCCATGAAACCCAGCGTCGCAGTCTATATTCCATGAATTATATATATATATATATATATATATATTGGTTATACATCGTTATATTATTATTAATCTTTAGACTACAGTTAATCATTATTATCAAATTTAATCTTAATTGTTAATCATTTAATCTTTATAATATACAATAATTTCAACAAAATTGGGAATTAATCTTTATATCTATCTATACTTTATTTAACTGAGTCTTAAGCCACAATTAATATTTTTCGACATTCGACGGTTTTTTAATTCAGTAATATTCTCAATTATTGGTAACGGATATAAGAATAATACATAAACATCATATTGATAATATATAATTATATTTCCACCGTTAAAAAGTTGATTTTTTTAAATCAGAAATTAATCTTTTTTTAATTCTCTTCTCCCCGGAAGCAATGTAAACAAGTCTACATAAAATTCAAATATATAACTGTATTTATCCATCTGAAGAAGGTCATTCTATAGACCTGAAATAAATCTATAATGGAACTACAAAATTGAAACTTTTCTTTTAATTGTATATATATATACGAAACCCTCCATACGAGCAGGAATGGACAAAGTCATTTTTAAGCGCAGTTTAACAGGTTTGAATTCAGAGTTTTCCTTCTCCTCGACTGGTTACCATACCATATAACTAATATCTAGAGAAAAATGATTAGATTCATGCCTTTTCCAAGGATATAAGCAAACAGCTTCATCCAAGATTTGGACTGGGATCGCTGTGTTTATTTTTTACGACAATAACAAATTCACCACGAGTGCCTCATATATATATATATATATATATATTGTCATCCACAGACAGACTGTTTCGTTCTATCAGAACTCTTCAGTGTGGCTAGACAGGCTAGATTCCTGAAGTTGGGATCGAAACCTGGCTGACTGAAACCTGGCTGACTAAAACGCCAATCCAAGATTCTACCACTCAATATATATACATATATATATATAGTCATCCACAGACAGTTCTGTTTCGTTCTATCAGAACTCATCTGTGTGGCTAGACATTAGCTTCCCATAGCTGGGATCGAAACCCGGTTGACTCAAACGTCAAGCCAAGCCTCTAGCTCTTCAGCCACGAGGAGCCATTAGCTGAGAAGTAAATCACAATTACTATTGTTTACATACATCCGTTCAACAGCTACCGAGACCTCAATTTATATATGAAGAGGCTTGCAATAAACGCTAATAGCAACACGATTACTTTTTCGCCAGAGAACTCAAGCTTTCGCAGGTAGGGGAGTATATATCTCTATAGTCATCCACAGACAGATCTGTTTCGTTCTATCAGAACTTATATATATATATATACGAAGGTCATTCAATAAATAATTTGAATATTGCCTAAAGAGTTGGCAATAAGAAGCACTGTTTCCAAATAAATTAATAAGAAGATAATCATTATTCCCTTCTGTTGTGGCCCTTTAGGGGCCAGAAAGAAGACATGGAAGTCGAGAAAGTAGGTGGAACAAGAGTATTGAATATACAGTACATATATTCAAAATAACAGTGTTAGTACAGTAAGCGGAAGAGTCCGTCCAAAACTGTCAGGTGCAACCAATGGAAGGAAGTGTCCCGAAGAATAAATAGGGTTAGTATTTATGAAGGAGGAAGAGTTCATTATCGTGTGGATAGGTCACCATTAACACCTTCTTTACAGGCTGTTATTCCCGGAAATTTTCTTTACCAAAGAGTCAGTGCGTTTCCACTCAATGGGCTGTATTTCCGACTCAGGCGTGCTGCGAAAAACCCATATTTAGCCCACTGGTAAAGATTTTCAAACTAAAAGATGCTTCTCTGTAAACAACTGAAATTCTTCTGTAAATTTTACATGGTTTGTACTCTTCAGCCACCAGAAATTTGATGACAGACTTCTGTTCAAGCCTGGAGAACTCTGAGTTTACTTTCTTTATTTCCGACAAAGTATACAAAGTTTACTTTTCGGTGGGCACAAGGCCCAAGAACTCTGAGTTTACTTTCATCGGAAAAGTATTTCGCTTTTTCAAAAAAATCAAACATGCTTAAACGAAAGACTGCTGGCCAACTACACACACACACACACACAAATACACACAGACACACAGATACACACACACACGCACATATATATATATATATATATATATATATATATATATATATATATATATATATAGTGTAGTCGGATGGAAACTCAAACTTTGTTAAGACATCATTATAAATTTATTTCGGCGGAGAATATTACTATACTCTCCGTCTCGTCAGATGACTTTTTACATGCTTTTCTCGAAATTGCAGAAATACCGGAGAAAATTCTTATATATATATATATATATATATATATATATATATATATATATATATATATATAAGAATTTTCTCCGGTATTTCTTTTAAATTACGTTTTAAAGAACTGCAACAATAAAATCAAAACTGAATTTACGTTTTGGCAAATTTTTATCAAGGGTTAATTTTTCTTCTTTTTTTTTCTTTTTTTGGCTCTACGAGATAAAGAACACTAACTCTGCAATTAAAACTTAATAATAATCTCCCTTGAATTCGATATATTTAAAAAATGCCAGGTTAATTATTTTGACTGGGGTGGGGATAGTATTCTTTTAAAGACTTTTCAGAATTTTCACCAATCTAAATGATGCCATGAAGAATTGCTACGATAAAATTCGAATTCATTCAAATTTAACGATATCTTTATTTTTAGTCAAGTATTGAAAAGTTTTTTAATCATCCTAACGGGTAAACAAAATTAAATCTATAATTAACATTAAACCCACACACACACACACACACATATTTTTCTCAAAATTACCAATTCCTATAAATATATTTACTCAACCCTTCACCATTCCTATGTAATAGAAAATCTTTCAAACTGATCTTTTTATACCAGAGATGGTGTTTGGTTTGGTTTGGTTTGGTTTGGTTTTATGGCATATCAACCATTGTAGGTTATTTAATGCCAAATCCTCTTAATACATATATATTAAATATATATGATTTGGCTTGGTTGGGTTTTATGGCATATCAACCATTGTAGGTTATCTAATGCCAAATCCTCTTTATACATATATATTAAATATACATGATTTGGCTTGGTTGGGTTTTATGGCATATCAACCCTTGTAGGTTATTTAATGCCAAATCCTCTTTATACATATATATTAAATATTTACGCTTTGTTTTGGTTGGGTTTTATGGCATATCAACCTTTGTAGGTTATCTAATGCCAAATCCTCTTTATACATATATATTAAATATATATGATTTGGTTTGGTTGGGTTTTATGGCATATCAACTATTGTAGGTTATTTAATCCCAAATTGGATTTTCACGTGTATATTAAGTAAGTAAAGTTGGCGACCGTAGTCTAGGGTGACCCGAAGGCTCTCTTTTCGATAGCTACTACACAGCTACGACACTTTCTCTGGATTGCTCCACTTTACCCTTGATCCTTACCTTATAATGCTAAGTGTTAAGCAAGGTAGCATCAAGTACCATTTTTTTAGTCTTTGGTATGACTCGACCTAGGATTGAACCTAGGTCTCACGGGCTATTAGCGAACACTCTAACCATTATGCCAATGTCTGGTACTACACGTATATTAGATATATGATTTCTAAACACATTTTGTAGATATGCACATTTAAAGGATCTAACAGTTCTATTTCTAACAAATCAATTTAGCATAAGTCAAATTAAATGTTTCCAAGTATTGCTATGTATCACTAACAGTTCAATTAAACATCAATTATTTGTTTACACATAGTTAAATGGTCAAACAGTTCTATTTCAAACAATTAAATTTTGCATCGGGCTTATTTTTGTACACAGTTTAAATATCAAACAGTTTTATTTAACCCATAGATAAGACCCTATCAAGTGCTCAAGTTTAAATGTCAAAACAGTTCTATTTTAAACAATTCAGTTCAGCATAAATACGCAGTTTAAATGCATAAAAACAGTAAACGCCAACCACCGTTTAGTTCTATTTAACCCATTGATAGGACCCTTATCAGGTACTATCACTCCGGACCAGAGTGAACCTGGGAGTGATGGCAATAAAGGGATACTCAACATTCCCCAAAACTCCAGCATTACTGGAACCTTACCATCAGATTGTTTAGTGTCATATCCAGGACACTCGTTGGTGGGGGTCTTACTCCTCTACAGAGAAGCAGTCGGTGTATTTTGTAACCCCAACGACAACGCTGCCAACGGTGGGATCGTAATAAGTACTATCAATCCGAGTTAGAGTGGATTTGGGAGTAATATCAGTAAAGAGGTTACTCCTCAGAATAGGTTCCTTACCACCGGATGTAGTTTAGTGTCTAACTCTGGATGCACACTCCGGGTCTGAATGGATCTGGGAGTAATGGCAACAAAGATTGGGACCATGCTACTCAGAATTCCAGAACAGGAACCACACAACAGGATAAAAATTAGTATCATAACCAAAATGCCCCTTAGTCGAAGGTTGTAATGGCATTAAACAAAAAACTGAAACTAAAATATATCTATCCATCAATCTATGTTTCTCAGTCTATTTCTTCAAATCTATCTATCTCTCTATCTATCTATCTATCTCATTCTGTTCATATCTATCTATCTGCCTATCTATCTATCTATCTATCTATCTATCTATCTCTGTCTATTCATATCTATCTATCTATCTATCTATCTTCCTCAGTCTAATCATATCTATCTATCTGCCTCTCTATATATTTATCTATCTATCTTAAAGTTCATATCTATCTATCTATCTATCTATCTCAGTCTAATCATATCTATCTATCAATCTAAACGAAGCTTAATATGGCATCAATCAAAGAAACCGAAACCTCTCTATGTATCTATCTATCTTTATTTCTTTTTTCTTCTTTTCTTTCTTTTCCTCTCCATCCATCTATTTATCTATCAATCTCATCCAGTTCATATATATCTCCTCATATCTATCTATCTATCTATCAACATATTGCTTTAAACAAAGAGACCAAAATCTGTCTCTCTATCGATCTATCGATCTATCATATCACATTTCATTTTATCTTTACACTCTTTATTCACCCACCCACCCCCATCTACCCACCCAATGCAGTTTGAACAAATCGCAACCAGTTAATCCAACGTCCAGACGTAAACATGTGCATATAGATACGTTTTTATTTAGATGCAACCATTTAAATCAAATATTTATACATGAATTACTCTCTATTTGTCAAGACTAACAAAAGATATAGAAGCTCTTTTGTCTCTATATTCTGGGATGAGCTGCAAAAGCTGTTAATTACGTTCAAAATCCCGAAAGAAAAAAATGTATAAAACTTCTCACTGGCTTTAGTTGTTGTTTTTTTTTGTTTTGTTTTGGTTTTTTGGTTTTTGTTTGTTTGGGTTTTTTTTTTGTTTTTTGTTTGTTTTTTGTTTGTTTTTTGTTTTTTTGGTAGGGGGGTTGGGGGGGTTCAGAAGTGACAATATTACAGAAGCTATTTTGTGTTTCGTAGCGAAGGGACGAAAATTAAGGATATAGTTGATTGCATTCACCGTTGCGTTGTTATTTGTCATCAATGACAATGGATATAAAAGCCAGATTCTGTTATCTATTACAGAGACATTAATGCTGCCCAGACTATAAAGAAATCGAAAACTTTTCACGGATTGATTAGTTTGGAGCTTTCATTCCTGGTAGTAGCTAACACCCCCCATACACACACACACACACACACACACACACACACACATATATATATATATATATATATATATATATATATATATATATATATATAAATTAAGTGGAGGCGCTCGTGCTGTTATGGTTACCGTAGAAAATGGACGTGGCGAGCCGAGTTCAAAATCTGGACGAGGCTGTTTGCATTTCACAAAATGCTGATACTCTTGGAGATGGTGTGATTTCAATTATTTTTTTCTACCTATGGGTTAACAGTAGGACAGGCTGTGCTCTTTAAACTTGGTAACCGTCGAGAAAAAGGAAACCTCTGAATTCAAACCTGTTTCATTCCGCAAAAAACTGACCTTGTCTCGCATCCTACTCGTGCGAAAGGGTTGGATATATATATATATATATATATATATATAATATTTACCAACCCCTCCACTGGGGCAGGATATGACACAGGTCAATTTTTAAGCGGAGTTTAACAGGTTTGAATTCAGAGTTTTCCTTCTCCTAGACTAGTTGCCTCACCAAGGCTGAAGAATCCAGTCTGCCCGACTATTTACCCATAGCTAGAGGGAGAATAATTGGATTCATACCTTTCCCAAGGGTATTAGTGCTATGTGAAATGCAATCAGTCTCGTCCAGGATATATATATATATATATATATATATATATATATATATATATATATATATATTCTGCGTAGTCATATGATCGCTTCGGCAAAAAGCTGATTGTCACCATACACTGTTGATTTAGATAGACAGGGGAACGATAAAATTGTCGTCCTAAAGAAAACAACACTACAGCTTTATTTTAAAACTTTTATTGAAAAAATCAATTCATGTAATTTAATTATGTAGTAGAGCTGACATCTATTCAATGTAGCCGCCTTCAGCCTCAATCACCGCCTTGATACGGATCCGGAACTGGAAGCATGCCTTTTCCATAAGCGCCGGCGGGAGCTCGGCGAATATTCGGCGGATGGTGGCGATCAGGCTGGCTTTGGTGTTGTGGGAGGTCATGTTGGTGATGTTCTCGAGGTATGACCAAACGAAGTAGTCCGGCGGGTTCAGGTTGGGGGAGGAGGGGGCAGTGAGAGAAGGATACAAAGTCGTAGCACTCCTTCTGAAGCCAAGCCTGGGTCTCTTTGGACTTGTGGGCCGGCACTGAGTCCTGCTGCCACACCCAGGGTCTGCTACCGGCCACCTGATTGCACCAGGGGATCACCACACTCTTCAGCACATCCAGGTACACTTTGGTGTTGACTTTCAAGCCAACTTCCATGTTATTCGTGGCAATCCAGATTTGCATTTTGAGGGTGCTGACAATGGTCCTGTTGTCATAACTTGGATCGGTAGAGAGCATGAGTTGTACAGCAGTGCATCTCCGATCTCGCTTGTTGAACATTGTGTCACTTTCAGTCATGATAGAAGGCTCCTATCGCTCTTGGGATTTGTACACAACTGACCAACTAGTAGATGGTCTGCAACAAAAAAAGAAAACTGGTTTTCATCAAACGAAAATTGAATCATGTCGTCTTTTCTAGGGCGACAATTTTATCGTTCCACTCTGTATGTTCTAGCCTTAATATTGAGCGCTGTTTATTCATAAATATTCAAAATGTTTTATATATATATATATACACATATATATATATGCACACACCGGAGCAAATATATATATATATATATATATATATATATATATATATATATATATAGCAGAGTGAATAAAACAACAAATCACAAAATAATAATAAAAATGAAATATAGCCACAGAAAAACAAGTCAGTATAAATTAAACTGTCTTATGCAGAAAACCTCTCAAACTAGATCACCCTTCTCATTATGCTCCACACAACCATATAGAAAGGATTACCCACTGCGTAGGAACCTCTTGGTTTGAAACTAATAGTTATCAAATACCGTTGAGTCTATGAGATTCAAATTTATATATGCTCTATGAATCATATTGAGCACTTTTTATTCATCAATATCGCAGACTACATTAGATAGATAGATAGATAGATAGATAGATAGATAGATAGATAGGAATAGAATAAGATAGATAGATAGATAGATAGATAGGAATAGAATAAGATAGATAGATAGATAGATAGATATGAATAGAATGAGATAGATAGATAGATAGATAGATAGATAGTGCCAATCAATTATACAGTCAAACCAGATATTTGGACGGCAGCCTTAAAGTGAGTTCTAACTCCAATCACACTATTACGTTCACTTTAGGACAATTTACTATGTGAACGGTATGAAACTCCTAAAAGACCGTTTTGGGCTTTAAATAACCCACAAAGGTTTATATGCCATTAAGCAAAGAAAGCAAGCCAAATATTATTAGGTAAGATTTGTTACTAAGCACTGCACGGCTGAAACTCTCAAACAAACAAAAAATATGAAGCAGTCCCAAAAAATAACAATTGGTTTATTTTAATGGCATGTCAAACCATCTGAGGCTATTTTATGCCTAGAGGGTAGGGAATCGTGTCCATTGTTCTTTTATATTTATATTTTTGTCTATTTTCTTAAAAGTTTATTGTCCTCAGTTATATTACATTTAGTATTTCTTTCTAATATAAATATTTAGAAAGCAGCCCATTAGCACAGTGGTAGAGTGTTCGCCACTGGCCCCGGAGAACGGAGTTCAATCCCTGTTCGAGTCATATCAAAGACTCGAAAAAATAGTACTTGATACCCGCTTACTTCATACTCAGCATTATAAGGTACGGATCCGGGATAAAGTGAAGCAATCCCACGAAAGGAGTCGCACCGTTCCCTATATCTCGGTGTAGTAGCTAATGAAAAGGGAGCCTTCGGGTTGCCCTCGACAATGGTCGGCCAATTTTCTTATAATTCGAAAACAGACCTATTTGACTCATATATGGGACTTAAACAGGTACAGCCACTCGAATTTAGAGTGGACCTGGGAGTAATGGCAGTGAAGTGATACTTCACACTCCCCAGAACTTAAGCCTTACCATTTTAGTACCATATACAGAAGAAAGCTTTTTTTAGTGGGGGGGGCTTTTGCTTCTGCTAGGGATACAGTCGGCGAATTCTTAATCCTGTCGACAGTGCGGGCAAAAATAAATACACTTCTTATGTATATTTATATAATCAGCTTATGTTTGGTTAGGTTTTATGGCATATCAACCATTGTAGGTTATTTAATGCCAAATCCTCTTTATACATATATATTAAGTATATGATATGGTTTGGTTGGGTTTTATGGCATATCAACCATTGTAGGTTATTTAATGCCAAATCCTCTTTATACATATATATTAAATATATATGATTTGGTTGGGTTGGGTTTTATGGCATATCAACCATTGTAGGTTATTTAATGCCAAATCCTCTTTATACATATATATTAAATATATAGGATTTGGTTTGGTTAGGTTTTATGGCATATCAACCATTGTAGGTTATTTAATGCCAAATCCTCCTTATACATATATATTAAATATATGATTTGGTTTGGTTGGGTTTTATGGCATATCAACCATTGTAGGTTATCTAATGCCAAATCCTCTTTATACATATATATTAAATATATGATTTGGTTTGGTTTGGTTTTATGGCATATCAACCATTGTAGGTTATTTAATGCCAAATCCTCTTTATTCATATATATTAAATATATATGATTTGGTTTGGTTTGGTTTTATGGCATATCAACCATTGTAGGTTATTTAATGCCAAATCCTCTTAATACATATATATTAAATATATATGATTTGGTTGGGTTGGGTTTTATGGCATATCAACCATTGTAGGTTATCTAATGCCAAATCCTCTTTATACATATATATTAAATATATGATTTGGTTTGGTTTGGTTTTATGGCATATCAACCATTGTAGGTTATTTAATGCCAAATCCTCTTTATTCATATATATTAAATATATGATTTGGTTTGGTTTGGTTTGGTTTTATGGCATATCAACCATTGTAGGTTATTTAATGCCAAATCCTCTTTATACATATATATTAAATATATGATTTGGTTTGGTTTGGTTTTATGGCATATCAACCATTGTAGGTTATTTAATGCCAAATCCTCTTTATTCATATATATTAAATATATGATTTGTAAACACATTTTGTAGATACACAACGTTAAAAGATCAAACATTTTTATTTCCCCTCGATTCAATTTAGCATAAATCGACAAAGTTAAATGGTTCCAAGTATTGCTATGTATCACTAACAATTCAATTAAACATCAGTTATTTGTTTACTCAGTTAAATAACCAAACAATTCTATTTCAAACAGTTCAGTTTAGCATAAGGCATTTGTTTGCACAGAGTTTAAATGCCCAAACAGTTCTATTTGACCCATAGATAAGACCCTGTCAGATGCTACCACTCCGAGTCAGAGTGGACTTAGGAGTAATGGCAATGAAGGGGTACTCCACATTCCTAAACAAATAGTTTGAAGGTAACAGTTTTATATAAACCAAAAGTAATTCGTTTGAACATAGTTATATGGTTTCCAGAATTCCTAACACGAATAATTCTATTTACTATCATTTGTTTGCACACAGTTAAGAGTCATTTCAGGATACTCGTTTCAGGTGGCTTACCCCTCTTCAGAGATGCAGTCGGTGTATTCTACAGCTCAAGCCTACAGTGCTTGCATAATCAGGGTTGCCAACCTGAAACATATCAATCTTATTACTATCAGGAAGAAATTTGTGTGTTTTATTTGGTTTTACCAAGATTTCTTTTCAACCGTAAAATAATACCCTTCTTTAGGATGCCATCACACAAAAAACATAAAACAGACAAGTAAAC
>OY757942.1:54702651-54733357 GCA_963585895.1 Sepioteuthis lessoniana
CAATGAGCTGGTTCAACTTATTTCATAACTAGTATTAATCCATCCTATTTGGTTATCAAAATCATCAATTATCGATTATTATTTATTCTTGTAAGTTTTTTACACCCGTATACCTGATAGTCTTTCACTGGATTCTGAGTAAAAGCAACACTCTTTAAGTCTCCAGGACTTTTCTCAGTATTCTTGAAGACCTTAACAATGCTGTAATTTGAATGACCTCGGCTCGTCTGCCAATTTCAAGCTCTTTCAGTCCTCTTACCAAACATCTGTGGACCATTCCGGGTGCACCAATTACCATTGGTATCACCGTTACCTTCATGTTCCATAGCTTTTTTTAGTTCTGTGATAAAATCCAAGTACTTTACTCTCTTTTCCTTTTCTTTGATTTTCGTTCTATGGTCGACCGGGACGGCAAAGTCCACTATTCGACAGGTTCTCTTTTTTATTTTTTTATTTTATATATTTATTTATTCATTTATTTTGTTAATTATCACCAGGTCTGGTCGTCTGGCTGGGATTAGGGGATCTGTTTGTACCTCAAAATCCCAGAGAATTCTGCGCGTCCCATTCTCCAGGTGGGATTCTGGGTTGTGTACGTACCATTTGTTTGTATGGTCAAATTTCAATTTCTTGCACAATTCCCAGTGGATCACCTTTCCCACCCAGTTATGTCTAGTCTCTTACTTCCTTTGCGCTAGTTTTCTGCATTTGCTTATTATGTGAGTAACGGTTTTGTCTCTATCACTACCGTACTTATATTACTTACTCCTTTTCGAGTTTTTCGCATCAGTCTCCAGGACTCTTCTCAGTATTCGGGCTGATCTCACTAATGCTGTCGTTTGGATGGTCTCCACTCGTCCTCTTATTTCCAAGTCTCCTTGTCCTTGTACAAATCCTTTGGTGACTGTACCTGTTATTATTATTATCATTATGAATTAATTATTAATTATTTTATATTTCATTGTTGTCATTGTTTTTATTGTTTTCGTTTAAAGGCCATCTTTGGCGGTCTTTAAGCTTGATAAATAATATTGAAAAATATGTAATATTTTAATGATCTGATAAATATGCCAGCTAATTGACTAATGATAAATTTGTTTATTTTCAGACGAAGATGAATCTTCTGGATCTGGTTCCGGTTCGGGCGGTGAGTTGAATATTCGAAATAATTTCGACGCCATATTGCTATAGATGAATCTACCCAACCCCTTCGTCACGGAAAAGATATGACGGAGTGTGAATTTTTAGAGGAATTCTAAGTTTTCATTCTCTTAGCTTTGTTGCATAACCAAGGCGACAGAACCGTATCTGTTCTAATATTCATTGATAGCTAAAGGCGGTTTCATGCCTGCTGCAATAGCATTAGTATGAATTGAAATGCTTAGAACTTAGTCCAAGATTTGAACATGGGCCATTCCATTTCCTTTGACAAAATCTATTATGCTAAATGAACTAATATATATATATATATATATATATATATATTATAAGGGTGTTGGTTGTCATTAAATCACTTTGTGGATATGTGTCGAGCCAAGTGCAATATAATATGGAGAGCGCTCAACATCTGGGATAGAGCTATTATATAATAATAGAACATAAATATATATTAGATATATATATATATATATATATATATATATATATATTTAATTCATGGAATATAGACTGCGACCCTGGGTTTCATGGAGTTTTTTGCAAAACAACAATCATCAATTACTGCCTGATGGTTGCTGTTTTGCAAAAACTCCATGAAACCCAGGGTCGCAGTCTACATTTCATGAATTAAATATATATATATCTGATATATATATATATATATATATATATATATATATATATATATATATATATATATAAAAGAAAGCTCCCTTTCCAATAGCAACAACACCGAGGTGTAGGGGAGGGTGCTCCTCCTTTCCGTGGATTGCTCCACTTACCCTTGATCCGTACCTTATAATGCTGAATGTTATGCAAGGAGGCATCAAGTACCAATTCTAAGTCTTTGGTATGATTCGATTTGCGAGTAAACCCTGGTCTCTCGGACCTTTGGCGAACACTTTATCGATTATGCCAATGGGCCAGTTATATCATCCTACTAATATCTATCACAATTTCTTCATACACACACACATATATATATATATATATATATATACATAATGTAGTTTGGTAAATTCTTAAATGAAAAATGAAAAAAAGTACTCAGTATCGGGGACAGAGAATATATACCTAAGATCTCTCTCTCTCTCTCTCTCTCTCTCTCTCTATATATATATATATATATATATATATATATATATATATATATATATATATATATATATATATATATATATAATGTAGTTTGGTAAATCTTTAAATGAAAAATGAAAAAAGTGTTCAGTATTGGAGACAGAGCATATATACCTAAGATCTCTCCCTCTCTCTATCTCTCTCTTTCTCACTCTCTCTCTATCTATCTCTCTCTCTCTCTCTCTCTATATATATATATATATATATATATATATCGTTCATTCTTTCTATCGATCTATTACTTTCCGTTCATATCTATATCTCTAATTTTTTTATCTAATTTTTCCATTCGTTTCTATCTATCTGTATATCTATCAACTTTATTCTTTCTTTCCTTCTTTATTTCTTTCTTCCTTTCTTTCTTTTGATCTATCTATCTATCTATCTATCTATCTTTTTTTCCGTTCATATCTATATGTCTATCTCATTTCTTATCTATTCTTACCCGTTTTCATCTATTTGTTTATCTATCTAAATTTTCCTTCTTTCTTTTTATCTATCTATCTATCTATCTTATTCTGTTCATATCTATCTATTTATCAATCTATCTATCTATCTATCTACCTCAGTCTATTCATATCTATCTATCTATCTATTTATCTATCTCAGTCTGTTTGTATCTATCTATCAATCTATAGATTGATCGATCTATCCATCTATCTATCTCAGTCTGTTTGTATCTATCTATCAATCTATAGATCGATCGATCTATCCATCTTTCTATCTCAGTCTGTTTGTATCTATCTATCAATCTATAGATCGATCGATCTATCCATCTATCTATCCCAGTCTGTTTATATCAAACTCTATCTATCTATCTCAGTCTGTTTCTAACAAACTTTCTGTTCCTATCTATCTATCTATCTATCTATCTATCTATCGATGAATCTATCTTTCTCTATAACTTTATCACATTTCTTATCTATTTTGTTGGTTCTTATCTATCTATCTATCGATCGATCTATCTATCTATCTATCACAGCCTGTTCATGTCTATATATTCTAGTTTGGTTATATCTATCTGTTTCTCACTTTCTACGAATTCAATTTACGTTTGCTTTTCTCGCAAACATTATTATAACATATTTGTTCACCTGTTTCCTCTCTCTCTCTCTCTCTCTCTCTCTCTCTTTTTCTCTCTCTCTCTCTCTCTCTCTCTCTCTCTCTCATGCACACACACACACACACACACACACACATCTTTACTCTCTCCTCCAAACTGTCGATACGAAGTCGCCACCACGACAGACATTAATATCCCACGCACACACACCAAAATCCTAGCTCCAAAATCGCAAACAAAAGTTGTGGTCAAGGCAGTGACCGCCAGCTACGAACGGACAAGTAAATACAAATCACGTTTGTGAATGTGAACACAGGATCCCAGGAGAGACGCCAGCTGCTGTCGTGTGCGCGAGATCTCGGCGCTTAAAGCGAAATCTCATGAATAACGAGAAAACAAACGCCCCGGTTCACGTCCTATACGTCTACGAAAATATCCTTTGAGGTTTTTAAGTCGACTGAAATAAATCCAAATTGTTTCGAGGGACAAGCTCTTGATGAATTCTCACACCAAGCTAGCACTTTCATGGCTGGTTGGTAGGTTGGTTGGTTTTTTATGGCATATCAACCCATTTGGGTTATTTTATGATAGGCCTGTTTATATATATATATATATATATATATATTGTGGGTTTCGATGTTTTGAAGGTCAGAGGCTAAGAGCAAGGCTGTGTTGCCGTAAGATATCTGACTCCATATTTTTTTTTTTTTTTTTTTACCCCACGTTGACTGGCCGACGCAATGCCTTGCCCAAAGAAAGTCCCCAAAAGAATTATACAAAAAGAAAAAATAGAAGCAGATAAGAGACGAAGACGTTTCTTTTATACTTTCCTTTATTTACTGGGTTCAACAAGCATTCCATGTATGAGGGAGTTTTTCCTGAATACATTGAAATGGTGAATCCCCCAGTTAAGATGTCAAAAATATGTTAATTCGTTTCATGTATGTAAGTGTCCGCATTTGGTATTTCGTGGCTTCCATAAGGGTTAGTTGTTTTTTTGGGGGGAAGTTTGTCAAAGTCCGGTAAGAGTTAGTTTATAGTTCTGTAGTGGGTCTTGTATACTTCGGCATAGTGCTGACCGATAGAGAGTGGACTGCTACTGGGTTAAGGGACTAACCGATGCTACGTCCAAAGACGCATACGTAGTGCCCAAAACACCCGACAGCAAAATGGTGTTGTTGGTTCGACGGACACTGCCTGAAAGAGAAAGATTACTTTGCTCCCTTTGTCAAGAGGAAAGCCTTTTCTTCTTTTCCACATGCGTCATCACCTTTTCCGTTAGAGACCTCTGGGAGTTTCTTCAAATTTAATAGTTTTCTTTTTCTTTTTTTTTTATTTTAAATTTAATTTTTTATTTTTTTATTTATTTATTCGTTCCCTACAATATAATTCATAAGAGAATAGTTTGAAAGTAACTTTATCTTGAAATGAGTTGTAAGATCTCGTTTGTTTGCATACATTTAAATGATTTCAAGAATTCCAAAGACTTATAATTCTCTTTTATTGGAAATCCTGTTTGAGATGAGGCTTCTTAATCTAAGCATTAATTTTATTGCGGACTTTTGTCCTCATCTTGGTAGTTTTTATTGGGGGGGTTTTCTCATTACGTTTCGGCCAATAAAAGACAATAACAAATTCGGTACGGACCCGACTATGGAAGACCAGATTAGGAGAACAAATAATTGGATTTATAAGACCAAAAAATCCAATCTTGATCGCCTTTCAGGGCCCGCGGCGCAGCGAATAGAAGCGTTGAGTCTCTACGGTTCCAGGTGAGCATTGTCAGATGATAGCGGTTTCAATTCCTACCCAAATTCGGTACGGACCCGACTATGGAAGACCAAATAAGGAGAACAAATAATTGAATTTATAAGACCAAAAAACCCAACCTTGATCGCCCTTCATGGCTCGTTGCGCAGCGAATAGAGGCGTTGAGTCCCTACGGTTCCAGGTGAGCATTGCCTGATGATAGCGGTTTCAATTCCTTCCGAAGCCGGTCAGAGGGTTGCTTGGTCAAAACGTTGTGCGATAGACAACAACTATTGAAGGCAGTAATTACTGGGGATACGGTTACAAGACTCAGCATTCCGAGGTCGTGGTTAATAACCTAAAGACGGCCTGTGGTGAAATTTGGCCGAAACGTAGTGAGGAAAAAAAAAAACAACAAAAACTACCCAGATGAGGACAAAAAGTCCGCAATAAAATTAATACTCAGGCTTATAATTCTATTTAATATTGATAATATGTTTGCACACAGTTGAATGGTTTCAAGTATTTTAATTCAACATTAGTAATTCTATTGCTCAAGTATTCTTATCTAATACAAATAACTTTCACACAGCTGCATGGTTTCAAATAATAATGATAATCCTTTGCGATTGATTAAACAGTTTTATTTGACCTACAGTTGGGACCCTGACAGGTACAACCAATCTGGGTCAGAGTGGACCTAGGAGTAATGGCTATAAAGGGGTACTTCACATTCCTCACAGCTCTTGTACTGTAGCCTCACCACTAGATGAAGTTTACAGTCATGTCAAGACACTCGTTGTAGAGGTACCCCTCTGCAGAGATGCAGTCGGCGTATTCTACAGCTCCAGCCGACTGGGTGACACTTTCATGTGGACTATAGACAGTCCTGTCACCGTGCCGAGAGCAACTATAGTCGAATTCCAAGCCCCTTGCTATCTGTAAGTGTCAATTCAATTCCAGCCCTTTTTTTGCCCCTGTTAGAAAGAAAAATTAATGAAGCCTTAATTTTTTTCAAAATACGTGGTGCGATGAAAAAGTATCGTGGCAGAAGCTGTATTTACCAAGACAAACCTGAATCATGATAGAACGTTAATTTTCTTCAAAATACGTTGCGTGTTCAAAATGTTTCGCGACTGAAGCTGTATTTACCAAAAGAAAAATGAACAATGAATGAAACGGTACTTTTCTTCAAAACAAGAGAAGTGTTCAAAAGTATTGAGACTGAAGCTGTATTTACCAAGACACAAACGAACCATGACTGAAACGTTAATTTTCTTCAAAATGGTCACCTTAACAATCAATACACTCATTCCAGCCAGTTATCCATTGGTCGAAGCACATCTTAAACCCTACACAGTTGGACTTCTTTGACTACCCTGCACGTTCTCAAAACTTAGCATTGAGATAAATTTTCCAATAAATCGCACGGAGCAAGGCATCAAGACAAAACGTCTAGACAACAGTCTGGACATCTAGACATCATTACTTTATTATATAAGTTGCTTAGCTGTTCCCACGAGCTCATTTCAATTCTAAATTTTCGGATTTAAGATAGTTAAAGTCTCGATACTTTTTCATCTTTCTTCCGATTCTAATTTGGCTCCGAACGCTATAGGAGGTTTTTTTACTTATCTACCCACTGTTCTAAGTTAAGGAGTACCATTGCTCTTCTTCTACAAGAATGGCTTTGGCATAACCCACGAAAGTTGATTTGCCATTAAACAAAAACAAAAAAACAGCAATGGGTTAAATAATAGCACTGCTGTTCTTCTACAAGGATGGCTTTGGTGTTAAATAACCCACAAAGGTTGATAGGCCATTAATTAAAGAAACCAAACCAGCAAACCATTTCAATTAATTTAACAATCAACACATATAATTAAACATTTCTGTCTTATAAACTGAGAAAAATGAACATTTTTAACCAAGGAGAAATTTTCTTCAATCAGAGAAAAATACCTAAGACATTCCTCGATGAAGAGTTTCATAACTGACTTGTTAATAGATGTGAAAGATTATAAAAACATTATAACGTAGATAAAAGTTAAAATTCTGTTGTTACAATCAACCCACCTTTCCAGCTATACTCCCTCTCCCATATACGTGTTATAATAGAGAGAGAGAGAGAGAGAGAGAGAGAGAGAGATGTGAAAAGAAAGAAATAGATAGATAAATAGATATGGGGAAAAGAAAGAAAGAAAGAAAGAAAGACATAGATAGATAGATAGATAGATAGATAGATAGATAGATAGATAGATAGATAGATAGATAGATAGATAGCACAGTCGGCTGGGCTTGTGGAATACACCAATTGCTTTTCTGTATACGGGTAAGACCCCCACTAAACAATCTGATGGTGAGGTTCCAGTGTCGCTCGAGCTTTGGGGAATGCAGGGTATCTCTTCATTGCCATTGCTCGCAGGTCCACTCTGGCCCGGAGTTGTAGCACCTGATAGGGTCAAATAGAACTAAACTGTGTACTTATGCTCAACTGAATTGTTTGAAATAGGACTGTTTCTCCATTTAACTGTTTGTAAACAAAAATTATACTTAGACTCAACTGAATTGTTTGAAATTTAATTCGACGCTAAAGGAGCCGAAAGGGGTTGATACACAGTAAAACAAACAATCTACCAACCAACCAACAAGATAGATATGAAGAAACTGTAACAATAGATAGAGAGAAAGAGAAATAGAGAGAGAGGGAGAGAGAGAGAGAGTCTGTGTGTGTGTGTGTGTGTGTGTGTGTGTGTGTGTGTGTGTGTGTGTGTGTGTGTGAACAGACTGACAGACAGATAGAGAACGAGAGAGATGAACAGACATAGATAGATAGATAGATAGATAGATAGATAGATATGTGAACAGAAAGAAAGAAAGAAAGAAAGAAAGAAAGAAAGAAAGAAAGAAAGAAAGAAATAGATAGATAGATAGATAGATAGATAGATAGATAGATAGATAGATCAGAATAAGTTACTTCTCTAACACTGTGTGAATTTCTTTTGTTTTTTGCAGGTGTTCTAAGTCACAGATAGATAGATAGATAGATAGATAGATAGATACATACATACATACATACATACATACATAGATATGAATAAAATTGGATAGATAGATAGATAGATAGATAGATAGAATGATAGATAGATATGAATAAAATTGGATAGATAGATAGATAGATACATACATACATACATACATACAACTGAAATAGATAGATAGATAGATAGATAGATAGATAGATAGATAGTGTCTATGGCGCTTGGTGACTATCAGTTTTTTGCCTTTGATATCATCAGCCCAACACTTCAAAGCCGACAGGCCAGAAAAAAAAATTCTTTCGTAATATGGGGGGGGGCTCTTATCTCACTTTAGAGTTTGCGGTCGGCATATTCTAAGTCTCAACAAATAAAAAAACATATATTCTTTTTCTTTTTTTCTTGTCATGATCTCATTTTCTGATTTTATTTTTTCCCCAGCAGAATCCCAATGCAACGAAAACAATTGCAAGTATGGAGGAGTCTGTGACTTAGACTCTGAAGACCCAACATGCATCTGTGATTTCGATTGCAAAAAAGAAAGCGCTCCATCGAACCAAAAGCCTCACACGGACCGCTCTGTATGCGGCTCAGACAGTATTCTTTATTCAGACATCTGTGACATGAAACGAACTTCTTGCGTCCAACAGAAACCTATTGTACAAAAACCACGAAGTTTCTGTAAGTATAAATTTATATTACAGTTTGGGAAATCCAACATTTTCAAATATATTTCCACGTGCCAGATCCGTTTGAATTGGGAACACTAGGTGCACGTTTGTATCTTTTTGTAGTATATTTTTCATTTGCTCCGGTTATCTCAACAAGCTTCCATCGCTATGTGAACTATTCTGATATCCAAGTCCTGATGATGGTTACTGAAACCGAAACGTTCAACGTCGACTTTACATCATAATAAATTCACCTATTTGGATTATGCGTTTCTGCTATCTTCATACTGTCAGATTTTGATCCATATTTACTTTCATGCTGTCCTTTCGGTAAAAAAAAATACCAAATACAATCTTACACGACATTTAACATGGATGACTTCAAAACGATCTGTATATATGAAAACTTACTTGTCTTTTGCGTATTTCTTAATAAACGGGAGGATTTATCTCGTTTTTTTTTTTTGGGGGGGGGGATCCAACATTTTCAAATATATTTCCACGTACCAAACACGTTCTTAAGACTTTTGAATTATGAACGCTATCTGCATGTTTGTATCTTTTTCATTTACTCCTGTTATCCCAGAAAGCATCCCTCGCTATGTGAACTATTCCGATATCAAAGTCCTGATGATGGTTACTGAAACCGAAACGTTCAACATCGACTTTACATCATAATAAATTCACCTATTTGGATTATGTTTTTCTACTATCTTCCTATTAAAAAAAACGCCGTGGAACATGAGGATCAAAGTTATACCAATTGTTGTCTGAGGGTTCGGAACGATTCTCTGCAGCCTTAAGAAGTGATTGGAGGAACTAGAAATCAGTGGGAGAATCGAGACTACAGTGTTGCTGAGATCGGCTAGAATACTGAGAAGAGTTCTGGACACCTGAGGAGACTTACTGTCATTCAGCCTCTAGAGAAAGACCTCCAGCTAATACTGGTGTGACAAACTCATTAGAGTAGACAAATAGGTCAATACGTATGTGGCAATTGATTTTACTATAGAAATACTTTTAAAATCAAAAACAAAGGTCTTACGGTCAAGGGGAGGTTCAAATGATGACACGACACAGAAATAAGTAATAAGAAATATATTGAGGGCAAATAATACATACACAAACGATAGCTGGGAAAAACCCCTCCTCAGCTTAACAATCAGGAATATTACCGCTCTTGGTAACGGCTCGCTGAGACAGAACCAAGACTGCGTCTCCGACTGCGGTATTCGTTCCTCGCCCCACCGAACGAGCAATTGTGGTACAAGGCCTGTTTTTTTTGGGGGGGTCCGGGGGCAGGGCCAGAGCCCAAATGCGCCCGGCATTTCCCAAAAATGCCTACGGCCCCGTCGGCATTTCCCTTATTAGGGGCGCCTCAGGGGGGTAATAGCCTGGGGGATGCCCCCTGAGGCCGTAGGAAATCTCTAGCTGCCAAGACACACTCGGCCAGATCCGCGCCGCAGCCAGCACCGCCGGCCGAAGTGTGACCCAACAACTGGAGAAGCGCAGTGTTATTACAGCTGCCGCACTTGCTGCGTCTGAAACTGCGGTATTTGATGACCGCCTCGCCTAACGGGCAAGTGTGGCACAAGGGCTTTTTTGGTGGGTCAGAGCACAGGGCCGTAGCCCACATTCGCCCGGCATTTCCAAAAATGCCTACAGCCCCGTCGGCATCCCTCTTTGCGTCTGAGACTGCGACTGCGCAGAAGAGAGCTCTGTTGGTATATGACACATGAGGACGAGTCCATCTCTAGGGGACACCCCAACAAAAGGTATTGTCTGTGGTCATGAATTACTGATAAATAAAATGATATAATGTATTACTTCCCTTTTTTTTCATAATCCTTTGATTTCTTGTATCATTGAATTGTATATTTCAAAGTATTTTTTCATCTTTTCTTTTTCTTTTTTCTTTTAGGTATTAAACAAAATCCAATGCAGGAGAATTGCACTGAGCACGGTACGTTGTAAAAATAATATCGATGTGTGTGTTAAGGGCATTTCAAGAATGATCAATTAATCTAATTATCGACCAGTACGACTATTTTATCGACCAGTACGACTTTAATTATATGTTCATTTTCAAATCATAGAATCGAAACCCTATCGCAGTAACACAACTGCCTCGGTATTGCGATATACGCATGTAATATCAACAAATACAACGACTAAGTGTACAAACTGAAAACTTTAGCGGGCAAAATGCCCTGAAAAAAAATATTTAATATCAAACCACGAGTCACTCAAACATTAATGGAAAGGACAATGCTAAGAATAATCCTAAGAGACAAACATGGATCTAAGGATATTATAGAAATCATTAAAGAAAAAAAATTGAAAGTGGATAGGACACAGCTAGAAGAAAGAACAAGTGATGGTGCAAATTGTTAATTGAATGGTGCCCAAGAAATAACAAGTTTAGTTGGAAAATACCTTAGAGAAAATTGAGAGAAGAGATTGTAAAGCTGAACCTAGTTGATGCAAAGTCAGAAGTATAGGGTACAAATGAGAATCAAATTCACTAACAATGGCCTGTGTGTCTTACTTGGTAACCATTAGACCACGAACGAAGCCCAATAAGATTGAGTTTGTGGCTAAAAAAAATTATGAAAGTTAACAAAATCATAGTAGATATGTAAGTTATTGGGAAGTGCTTTCTCCGGCAAGGGACTAAAATTGGCTGCTGCTGTTGATGTTGATATTGATGATGATCACAATGGTAGTTTAGTCATGTGATTTACTCATTTAACGTTGTATATATATATATGTGTGTGTGTGTGTGTGTGTGTGTGTGTGTGTGTGTGTGTGTGTGTGTGTGTGCGTGTGTGTTTTAAAATGTATAGGTTCACAAAAGGATTTATATTCTTTTAAAAATTATTTATTTAGTTCTTACGCGCGTTTCCACCTTATGGCTTTCATCAGAGAACTTTTAATGCTCACCTAAAAGTTGTCTGACGAAAGCCATAAGATGGAAACGCCTGTAAAAAGTAAATAAATAATTCTTAAATGAATATAAATCTCTTAGTGGACCTATTCACTTCTAAATATTTGCTTTTTTCTCTCTTTGGACCTACAAAGAAAAGAAAAACATTTTACACACATATATAAATATATATATGTGTGTGTGTGTGTGTGTGTGTGTGTGTGTGTGTGTTTTAAAATGAATAGGTAAACAAAAAGATTTACATTCTTTTAAAAATTATTTATTTAGTTCTTACAGGCGTTTCTACCAGATGGCTTTCGTCAGAGAATGTCCTTTTAAAAGTTCTCTGACGAAAGTCATAAGGTGGAAACGCGCGTAAGAACTAAATAAATAATTTTTAAAAGAATGTAAATCTCTTTGTGGACCTATTCACTTCTAAATACTTACTTTTTTCTCTCTTTCGACCAACAAAGAAAAGAAAAAATATTTTTACATATATATATATATATATATATATATTTATATATGGAGGGGCATTAAAAAAAACTAAGGTGAATTTTGTCTAAGGGGTTGGCAATAAAAAGCGCTGATTACATTTGTATCTTTCACAAGAAAATAACACTGTCAGCATGACCTTCTTTACTGACTGCTGCGCCAGGAAGGCTTTCTTTACCGGAGAGTTAGTGTATTTCCGCTCTATGGGTTGTCTTTTCAACTCAGGCAAATATGACAAACCCATGTTCAGCCTATTTGTAAACATCTTTTCTCACTGGGTGTCCCATACTTCTGTGCTTATCCCAAAGTAAGTAAAGCTTAGTAGATAATGTACCTTCATTTCACTTATAATTTCATTAAATCAAATAAGACACACAGGAAATAGTTCGCTGAAATGGTCACTCTATATTCAAATAGGACACACAGGAAATAGTTCGCTGAAATGGTCACTCTATATTCAAATAGGACACACAGGAAATAGTTCGCTGAAATGGCCACTCTATATTCAAATAGGACACACAGGAAATAGTTCGCTGAAATGGTCACTCTATATTCAAATAGGACACACAGGAAATAGTTCGCTGAAATGGTCACTTTAAATTCAAATAGGACACGCAGGAAATAGTACGCTGAAATGGTCACTCTAAATTCAAATAGGACACACAGGAAATAGTACGCTGAAATGGCCACTCTAAATTCAAATAGGACACACAGGAAATAGTTCGCTGAAATGGCCACTCTAAATTCAAATAGGACACACAGGGAATAGTACGCTGAAATGGTCACTCTAAATTCAAATAGGACACACAGGAAATAGTTCGCTGAAATGGTCACTCTATATTCAAATAGGACACACAGGAAATAGTTCGCTGAAATGGTCACTCTAAATTCAAATAGGACACACAGGAAATAGTTCGCTGAAATGGCCACTCTATATTCAAATAGGACTCACAGGAAATAGTACGCTGAAATGGCCACTCTTTATTCAAATAGGACACACAGGAAATATTTCGCTGAAATGGTCGCTCTAAATTCAAATAGGACGCACAGGAAATAGTACGCTGAAATGGCCACTCTATATTCAAATAGGACATACAGGAAATAGTACACTGAAATGGCCACACTGCATTCAAATAAGAGACACAAAAAATAATAAGTAGAGGTCGTCATATGGCATTCAAATAGGACACACAGGAAATAGTATGTACTGATGGCCACATTAAATTCAAATAAGACACACAGGAAATACTATGCAGAAATGGCCGCACTAAATTCAATAGGGCTCACAGGAAATTGTAAGTCGAGATATCCACACTATATTCAAATAGAACACACAGGGGGGAATAGTCGTGATGTCCAAATTGTCATCACGTTGCTCTTCAGAAATTATAAGGATCAGCCAATTATATCCTTGCTCCAAATTATCATATCCTTGCTTCGAAATAGTAGATGCTTTTTGAGTTTTAAAAAATGAACAAAAAAGGAAAATCTTATCGTCACGTGGTCTCTGTCTATTCTTGCACTTCCTGTTTCTTGTCAACGTGCGACCAACTGATTTTCACTTCCTTTTTGCTTTTGTCTTTTTTTTTTCCGTTATTATTTGTCTTCAAAGCAAAAAAAACTGTTATTATTGTCATGTGATCTCTATGTCAGCGTCCATCTTTGTCAACGTATGAACGACATACTTGTGCTTCGTGTTTTGTTTTTTGTTTGTTTGTTGTTTTTTTTGTTTTTTTTTTGTGGGGGTGGAGGGGTTTTGTTTTTTTAAGATCTAGAAAATCTCTTCGGATTATTTTATATATTTGTGGTCTGAAATAAAATGCTTTTACAATAATACATTGATTCTCTCTGACTAGTTAGATGGTCTTTGTTCTTTTTAACCGATTGTTTCAGCCGTTGAATTCTACGGCCTTCTTCAAGTGATTGTGGCATCAAGCACCCCTACAGATATGTCGAACAAAAAAAAAACTTATATAACTCAAATTATTGTTCATAGGATTTCCGGAAAAACAACTTTGTGTCAATATTAGCAACAGTGAAAAAAAAGTAATGAGAGAAATATACCAGTTTGCGGCTGTCACTCGTAATATTAGTTTCTGGCACATAAAATAAATCAACATCCACGACTTTCAAGTATAGTTTCATGGGGTCTGCATTGTGGAGTCTTTATAGAAGAAAGAAACGAAAGGATTGAAGCAAAAAAGATACCATTACCTATTATTTAAATTATATTATTGTCACCTATTATTAAAGTTATCGTATTATTATTACCTATTATTGGAAGAATAAGTATTATTAAAAATATTATGACATTATTACCATTTCTTAAAATTGGCCAATTGGGTAGAGTGTTCGCCAATGATTCGCGTCATACCAAAGACTTTAAAAATGGTACTTGATACCTCCTTGCTTAACACTCAGCAATTTAAGGTACGTATCGAGGGTAAAGTTGAGCAATCCCTGGAAAGGAGTAGCGCCCTCCCCTACACCTCAGTGTAGTAGCTACTGAAAAGAGAGCCTTCTGGTCGCCCTCGACTAAGGGAGACAACTTTACTTACTTCATTTTATTAAATTATCATTACCTATTATCATAATCATTTAGAGATTATTCCCTATTATTAAAGTATGGACCTTCTCATTCGCTTTGAGTTTCAACAAAAATAGCTTTGGAATCAAATGACTCAAGTCGGTTGATATTCCATTAAACAAAGAAAGAACAAAGAAATTATAATTAAAGTTATTATGCTGCCATTACCAATTATCAAAATGATCATATTATCTAATGCAAATGATTTAACCAAGTTGTATGGTTTCAAGTATTCTTATCTAATACTAATAATTATACGGTTTCAAGTCTTTATTTCTATTTGATAATTGTCATTTGTTTGCACGCAGTTATACGGTTTCAAATAAATTACAATAATTGTTAGTAAAAAAAAATTATAGTTTCAGTAAGTATTCTAAATGCAAATGGTTTACCGTTGTATAGTATTAAGTATTCCAATCAAATACAAATAATTTTCAATTTCTTTCTAATATTAAAGATTTATATACAACTATGTAGTTCTATATACCCATTTTAATTTAATGATATGGCCCAGTCGGCTGAAGCTGCAGAATACGCCGACTGGATCTCTGTAGAGGGGTAAAACTCCCCCAACAAGTGTCCTAGATATGACACGAAACAATCTGATAGTGAGGTTCCAGTAATACTGGAGCTTTGGGGAATGCGGAGTATCGCTTTACTACCATCGCTCCCATGTCCACTCCAGCCCGGGGTAATAGTACTTGATAAGGGCTTATCAATGGGTCAAATAGAACTGTTTGACTGTGTACTTATGTTAAACTGAATAGTTTGAAATAAAACTGTTTGATCATTTAACTGTGTAAACAAATGATTGATGTTTAATTGAATTGTTAGTGATAGATAGCAATACTCAGAACCATTTAACTTTGTTGACATGCTATACTAAATTGTTTGAAATAGAACTGTTTGATCATTTGACTGTGTGAAAACAAATCACTGATGTTTAATTGAATTGTTAGTGTTAAATAGCAATACTTGAAAACAATAAACTGTGTGCAAACAAATGATTAATAGTAAATAGGATTATATATATTTGATAGAAATAAGGGAAACTATTTAACTGTGTGCCAAAAAAAATTAACTCAGGCTCATTTAAAAATGTTATCGACAAAATATGTTTAGAAATCATATATCTAATATATATGTATAAAAAGGGATTTGGCATTAAATAATCTACAATGGTTGATATGCCATAAAACCCAACCAAACCAAATCATATATATTTAATATATATGTATAAAGAGGATTTGGCATTAAATAACCTACAATGGTTGATATGCCATAAAAGCCAACCAAACCAAATCATATATAGTTAATATATATGTATAAAGAGGATTTAGCATTAAATAACCTACAATGGTTGATATGCCATAAAACCCAACCAAACCAAATCATATATATTTAATATATATGTATAAAGAGGATTTAGCATTAAATAACCTACAATGGTTGATATGCCATAAAACCCAACCAAACCAAATCATATATATTTAATATATATGTATAAAGAGGATTTGGCATTAAATAACCTACAATGGTTGATATGCCATAAAACCCAACCCAACCAAATCATATATATTTAATATATATGTATAAAGAGGATTTGGCATTAAATAACCTACAATGGTTGATATGCCATAAAAGCCAACCAAACGAAATCAGATATATTTAATATATATGTATAAAGAGGATTTAGCATTAAATAACCTACAAGGGTTGATATGCCATAAAACCCAACCAGACCAAATTATATATATTTGATATATATGTATAAAGAGGATTTGGCATTAAATAACCTACAATGTTGATATGCCATAAAAGCCAACCAAACCAAGTCCTATATATTTAATATATATGTATAAAGAGGATTTGGCATTAAATAACCAACAAAGGTTGATATGCCATGAAAGCCAACCAAACCGAATCATATATATTTAATATATATGTGTAAAGAGGATTTGGCATTAAATAACCAACAAGGGTTGATATGCCATAAACCCAACCAAACCAAATCATATATATTTAATATATATGTATAAAGAGGATTTGGCATTAAATAACCTACAATAGTTGATATACCATAAAAATCAACCAAGCCAATTTAAAAATAGTCATTTGTTTGCACACAGTTCAATGGTTTCAATAATAATAATAATAATCAAAAAAGAAAAGAGAATCTGCAAAATTGTCGACTTTGCTGTCCTGGCGGGCCACAGAATAAATCTAAAGGAATGTGAAAAGAAGGATAAGTACCTCGACCTTGCTAGAGAAATAAGAAAAGTTGTGGAACATGAAAGTAACGATTGTGCCAATTGTGATTGGTGTGTTAGGCACAATAACTAAAGGATTATTCAAAGGCCTGGAGGACTTGGAAGTTGGCGAACGGGTGGAGACTATCCAAACGATAGCATTGCTAAGAACGGCCAGAACCCTGAGACGAGTCATGGACACTTGAGGAGACTTGCTGTCACTCAAATCCAGCGAAAAACCATCAGCTAACACTGATGTGAAAAACTCTAAAGGAGTAAATAATAATAATAATTATAATAATAATAATCCTTAGTAAGCAGTTATAACTTCAAGTATGTTTACTACAAATAATTTACAATTATATGGCATCTGGTTTAATATGAAAAATCTTTTAGACTGATGAAACTCTGAGTGTCAGAGTGGACGTGAGAGTAATGGCAATACAGGTGTGACTCCACACTCCTCAGATCTCCAGAACTGGATCCTCACCATCAGATCCAGTTTTGAGTCATATCTAGGACACTCCTTTTTTTGGTGGGTGGTCTTACTCTTCTTCAGGGGATACAGCTTGAATATTCTAAGCCCTGCCGATAGGGCGATTATTAATCTGATGAAATTTTCTGGAAGCTTCGTTTGTCGTTCAGGCGATTTTGTTCTTGTTGAACTTTTTATTTCTGTCCAGAATTGTCGCCATTATTATTATTTTTTTTTTTTTTTTTTTTTTGTCCTTGTTCATTGATTGTAAACTCGAACGATTGTCTGAATAATTGTACTGTCCAAAACTGTCCTTTTTGTTTAAATAAAGAGAAATATATTATTCTAAAAAACAATAAATGTATACTACTTATTGCAAAAAAAAAAAATTCCCCAACCTTCTTAACCCTTAAAATGTCACTTCATTACTTACCTTCATCAAACTAATTTGAAACTACGGAATTTTTTCAGCAACTTAAAAAGAAGAGATTTTTCCAATTTTTTAAAATGAATAAAAACATACTCTTAAAAATGTTGCTCCTCGTATAACCCAGAGAAACAGATTTACCCGTATGAAGTGAACTCGGCTACCAGAATTAAAACCCTGAATGAGGCTGTTTTACTTTTCCCCATACCCTAGGGAAAGGTACGACTCAAACTTTTCTCGCTCCAGCTATGGGTAAATAGTAAAGAAGACTTAGCATTTTAACATTCATATGGCAACTGATCTAGGAGAAGGAAAACTCCGAAATCTAACTTATTATAGACTTGGAAAGGGATGCGCTGTAAATAATTATCACAGCCCAAAATACACTCCATGAATAAGCAACCCCAAACCAGATTATAGGACCAATGAGAAATAAGCTATAGAATTCTACCAAAACATAAAGTATTATATAATTTACAGAATTCTACCAGAACTTATAGAACTATATAATCAATAGAATTTTACCAGAACTAATACTACGGTATAATCTATAGACTTCTACCAAAACACATAGTACAATATCATCTATAGAATTCTACCAAAACACATAGTACAATATCATCTATAGAATTCTGTTAGAACATATCGTATTATATATTCTATAGAATTCTACAAGAACATATTGTATGGTAAAACCAACAGAATTCTACTAAAACCCATGGTGCTATATAATCTATAGAAATCTACCAGTACACAGAGTACTATATGACCAATAGAATTCTACTAGAACTTACAGTACTATAAAATCTATAGGATTTTACCATAACTCATAGTACTATAAAATCTACAGAATTTTACCAAAACTGACACTACGGTATAATCTATGGACTTCTACCAGAATATATATATATATATATATATATATATATATATATATATATATATATATATATATATATGATGATGATGATGATGATGATGATGATTGTCGTAATAAGGCGACATGAAACCAATGGTCGTAGATAAGCGTCCATGCTAATAAATATTTATGAAAACAAATATATATCTATTTATCATTATATATATATATATATATATATATATATATATATATATATATATATATATATATATATAATGATTGCTGAAATAAGACGGCATACATATCACATACACATATATATATATAAGATTGTCGTAATAAGATGCATGTATCTCACAGACTGATATATATATATATATATATATATATATATATATATATATATATATATATATATATATATATATATACGATGATTGTCGTTATAAGACGACATGAAACCAATGATCGTAGATAAGAGTCCATGCTAATAAATATATATAAAAAGAAATATGCATTTATTCATCATTGTATATATATATATATATATATATATATATATATATATATATATATAATGATTGCTGAAATAAGACCGCATATATATCACAGACTGATATATATATATATATATATATATATATATATATATATATATATATATATATATATATATAGGATGATTGTCGTAATAAGACGACATGAAAGCAGTGGTCGTAAATAAGCATCCATGCTCATAAATATATATATAAAAACAAATATATATTTATTTATCATTGTGCGTGTGTATATATATATATATATATATATATATATATATATATATATATATATGTATATATATATATATATATATATGATTGGCGTAATAAGACGATATGAAACCTGTGGTCGTAGATAAGCATCTATTCTATTAAAAATATATAAAAACTGATATGTATTTATTTATCATTATATATATATATATATATATATATATATATATATATATATATATATATATATATATATATATATGGGGGAGGTTAATTCTGTTCAGGTCTCTCTATCTATCCCAGTCTGTTCATATCCATCACATTTGCATTTGGTTCAGTTCGCAACAAGACGAAACTTCTTCAATCTAAATTTTCCTTAGTTCCACTTCCAAGTGAAAATAAAGAAATATAATCAATCAATTAATTGATTTGTTCAAAAGAAAAGTAGAACGCATTTCTTACATGTTTCTTCGTTGATATAAAATATGAAGTCATTCTCTGATCCCGGCAACGCTGTCTCTAACCTTTCTACTTTCGTATAAATTTCAGTTAGCTTTAAACTGGTAACATTTGGAAATAACTCAATCTGCAAAGAGTTAAGTTTCTCAAATAGGCTTAGTATTAATAATTTAGCCTTCTTTACCGTTCCCTGTTGTAAGCTTTGATTTTTCTAATATGCTTATTATGCCAAGGAAGATTACGTTCCAAACGAATGACTATAAGAGGAAAGACTATTTTTGAAATGTGGTATTCTTTACTTCCCACGCGTTTGTACGAGGCTTTTCTGTCCATCTTTGCAAAAGAAGGTTTCTCTCTTAGAATTGGCGGACCAGAAGAATCTTGATGCAGAAAATGGCATTCTTAATACCATTTTTTCCCATTTCCGTTGTTTCTCGGGTGTAGGGGGTGGAGAGTGAAAAAGGGAAAAGGAAATGGTCGGCTGATCTCAGACAAGCACGTGACTATCGGAAAAACAACGCTGTTCTCTTAAAATACACTTGCGTGGAGATATAGAGAGGAAATGTCATTTCTGTTGTTGAAATGTTTCGGGATATTCTTTCTTTCTTTCTTTCTTTTTGAATATTTCTTCTTTCTTTCTTTCTTTCTTTCTTTTTTTTTTTTGTTCATATCTTTCTTTCTTTCTTTCTTTTTGTATGTTTCTTTCTTTCTGTCATTCTTTTTTTTCTTTCTTTCTGTTTCTTTCTTTCCTACTACCATGATTTATTTATTTATTTATTTCCTTATTTCTTTCTTTCTTTCTTTCTGCTCATATCTTTCTTTCTTTCTTTCTTTCTTTCTTTCTTTCTTTCTTTCGATCTTTCTTTTGTTTTAATTTTTTTCCTTCTTTCTTTCTTTATTTCTTTCTTTCTTTCTTTCTTTCTGTTCTTATCTTTCTTTCTTTCGTTCTTTCTTTCAGTCTGTCATTCTTTCTTCCTTTTTTTCTGTTTATATCTTTCTTTCTTTCTTTCTTTCTTTCTTTTTTCTTTCTTTCTTTCTTTCTTTCTTTCTTTCGTCCCAAAGAGGAAATAGGTAGGCGATTTTTTTCACCAATGGTGTCCAGACAATAGTACATTAATTGATTGATTGATTTTAACGGTATACCGATACGTCAAGGATTAGTTTATGCCTAGAGGTTAGGGAATCGTGTTCATATTTACTTAACTCTGACTGTATAGTCAATTCCCGCGCATATTAACTTGTTTTCGATTGATTGATTTATTGATTGATTTTAACGGCATATCAACCTGTGTAGAGTTAGTTTATACCAAGAGGTTAGAGAATCGCGTTCATTATATGTTTCTTATGCGGGTTTTAATGCCCATAGTCCGATCGAATATGAATAATTTCGAAACACATCTATTTCACCGATAGACTGGACCCTATAACTAGGTTAGAGTGGACCTGGGAGTAATGGCAATGAAGATATACTCCACACTAGCCAGATCCCCAGAACTGAAGTCTCACCATCAGATGCAGTTTAGTTTCACGCCCAGGACGCTCCTTTTTTTTAGGGGGGGGGTCTTACCCACCTGCAGGGAATACAATCAACATAATTTAAACCCAGCCGAGAAGATGAAAAGGAAAAAGAAAAAAATAATCAAGAAAGTGACTTAAAAAGGAGGGAATACGTTACAAAAAAAGAAAATGTTTTAAATTTTTTAAAAAATTTGAAAAAAAAAAAGCAACGATCATCTTTTAAGCTAATCTTCAATGCAGACCTGTTCTTCACTTGGCGCAACACAATCTTTATTCTGTTTCTCTCATCGGACTTTTACACTGTGAAATAAAACAGTCAATTTCAAAAGAAATTAAAACTGTGGATACTATGCAAGCATGTTCGAGCCTATGCAATAGCTATAATTTCGAAAGCTGATTTTCGAGGAAAGCATGCCCTTCATGTTTGATGCAATATTCCTCTATTTATTTATTTTGTCTTCCAACTAATCTAAGATCAGTAAATATTAAAAAGAATTAATTTTTTATAAAACAAGCATGTTCAAACCAATTCTATAGCCATAATTACGAATGCTGATTTTCCAGGAAGGTAAACAAGATCTCCCACGTGATGCAACGCAATCTTACTCTCTCTCTCTCTCTCTCTATATATATATATATATATATATATAGTCTCAATCTCCCATATTAATTTTCCAGACAGGCTGATAATCAGCCCCGAGTGCAATACGATCTTTCTCGGTTGATTTTTTTAATCCGGTATTTTCCCATTCTAACGTAAACTTAATAAAAATGAAATAAAACTGTTTATGAAACAAGCATGTCCAAGATTATGTAACTGCTGTAATTCCGAATGCTGATTTTCTAGGCATGCCTTTTCTATTTCTGGTGTCTGGTAATAAATGCAGAAGGTTTCAGAAAACAGAATCTGTGAAGAAGCAACCTTGATCTCCAAGACGGTGAGACGAAGCAGAGCAAGGTTTTACTGAATAATAATAATAATAATAATAATAATAATAATAATAATAATAAAATGCAGCAATTGGAACGGTCCCCAAAAACTTGGAAAGGAGACTAGAAGAGTTGGAAATAAGAGGACAAGCCAAGACAACCCAAAGTACAGCATTGTTTGGATAGGCCAGAATACTGAGAAGAGTCCTGGAGACCTGAGGAGACTCTCTGTCACTCAGACTCCAATGAAAGGCAATCAGCTAAAAATCGCTCAAAGGAAAAATAATAATAATAGTACATAGAGAGAGAGAGAGAGAGAGAGAGAGAGAAAATAGAAACAATCAGTATGTATAATGGCATATCAACCTTCATCGGTTAAATAATGCCAAAACTATCTTTGCGACACAGTAGTGGTACTATTTAATCCAGAGATGAATGGGATGAAAGGTACATACATTTACCAAGGGTTTGTTCGAATGTGAACAGTGTTGCATATTGACTCTTGACCGAACCATCAATCAGATATTCTCTGACAGGACGCATCTGTGAAAATAAGCGGACGCAGACACGTGGTTGAACGGAAATCGTGGGCGTTATGAAATGATATATGCAGATGCCCACGTGAGAGTTGCAGTCGGAGACTCTGGAGTGAGGCGGTCTCAGCTTGCAGCCAGAAGATATTCAGTCAGCACCAGCGAGTGGCTGGGCGCCCCGCTGTGGTAGCATCCCCCAGACCGGCTTAGAATAAGTTATGGGCCAGTTTGGCAGTCTATCTTCGCCTCCCTGTCTGCGTCTATCAATGTCTCTCACACGCCTGCAGAAGTTTTGACACCTTTCGAGAATGAAGTGTGAGAATTATATTTTTATATAACAGGGTGTTGTGGTTCTTCTTTCATCACGGCTATATCACTTATTTGGAAGTGCCCGTGGTGTAGTGGTTATCGTCGTAAGGAATGGACACGGCGACACGAATTCAAATCCTGGACGAGACTGATTTGCATTTCCCATAGCACTAATACCATTGGGAAAGGTATGAATCCAATGATTCTCCCACTAGCTATTGGTAAATAATGGGGTAGACTGGGTTCTTCAGCCTTGGTGGGGCAACTAGTCTAGGAGAAGGAAAACTCTGAATACCAACCTGTTAAACTCCGTTTAAAAATTGACCTTGTGTCATATCCTGCCCGAGCGGAGGGGTCGGGTAAATATGATATCACTTATTTGGATGTCACAGTCCAGTGCGTTAACCACAACGCTACGATTGCTCCCTTTTCGCTTTGGAGTCTGCTAATAAACAGGGTGTTTTGTTTAAAAATGCAATCTTAATATTGAATTGGTTTGGCTTGGTTTCTTTGTTTAATGGTATATCAACCTCCGTGGGTTATTTAATGATAAAGCTCTCCTTGAAGAAGAACAGTGATACTATTCAACCTATATCAAGAGGGGTAAGACCGTTCAATACCTTTCCCAAGGGTATTTGTCCGAAAGTGAACGTAAAAGCGTGACTGGAGTTCGAACTTACTTACTTCGAGGTTAAAGTTCAGTCTGTTAGCCAATCCTATTTACCAACCCCTCCGCCCGGGCAGGATATAACACAAGGTCAATTTTTAAGCGGAGTTTAGCAGGTTTGAATTCAGAGTTTTCCTTCTCCTAGACTAGTTGCCTCACTGAAGAACCAAGTCTGTCCTACTATTTACCCATGGCTGGAGGGAGAATAACTGGATTCCTACCTTTCCCATTAGTATTAGTGCTATGTGAAATGAAATCATTCTCGTCCATGATTTGAACTCGTATCGCCGTGTCCATTTTCTACGACGATAACCATTACACCACGGGCACCTCCTTTAGGTTAAACTTTCTAAGTAAACGTTATTTCTTACCCAACAAGGAAAAATGTTCGACTAGTTTATCCAGATTAAGCAACCTTCTTTTTTTATTTTTTGTTGTTTTTTTTTTTTTTTGTTGTTTTTTCTGTATTGTTTTTCTTTGTTTTGTTTTTATTTGATAAGAATTGTGTTTGCTGTGTAAACTTTTTATTTAAACCTCTATAAAAATTTACTGAATAACACCTAAGTATTGATTAGTTTTTCCCTGGCAACGCCAGCTTCCACAACTCGCAAGAATTCAAAACTCTCAAAGACAGATTGCTAAAAATACATTTAGAAAAGTCATTGTACTTTTCAATTCTTAAGGCCAACAACTTCACTTCACCATGAGGATTCTGCAATTAGAGAAAAGTTTTATAACAAAATACACGCCAGTTTCTTCATCTTGCTGCTTATTTAAATAGTATTGGGTTTAAATATTATTCCTCTTATTTCTATTATATATTGCTCGGTAATGGTAGACTCTATGTTTTATGCTTTACTCATTCGTCTGACGAATGCATAGAGCATGAAACCCAGGGTCACACACACTACCATGTAACATATATATATATATATATATATATATATATATATATATATATATATATATATATATAAGCTCTATCATTGATATTGAGCACTATTTAATAATCCCGCAAAATTTGGTTTAATATTAACTCACCGATTGAGCTAGTGAGAACCATAAACCTCTACAATATATATATATATATATATATATATATATATATATATATATATATATATATATATATAGGGGTCCTTTTAACCAATATTTTATCCTAACCGACTTCAGCAGACCAATCAGGAGAGCCGTTTAGACGAAACCTTGGTGGCCATGTAGGAATTATTTTCATAATATTAGCTGTATCTCATGTACTGAGTACTTTATTACGTTCTAGCTTTGGTAATTCTGTCTGTGTGTTGTTTTTTTTCTTTTGGCCAGACGTACGTGCTGCTTGATTATTTTCAAGTAGCACGTGTGATTTTCGTCTTTTCTTTTTACAAATCTTTTTCCGGATATCAGTTTATAGAATTTGCAGATTGTATAATCTGTTTTTTTTTTTACACCAACAGAATTATAGATTAGATATAAAAAATTCAAATATATATAAGATATAGATATATATATATACATATATATATTGATTGATTGCAAGGAAGACATATAGGCCTAGGGAAGGTGTGGGCATGTTAAAAAATGTATATATTTGAACGACCGGTTTCGTCTGGCTCTTCTCAAGATCTTAACGCCAGAAAAATATTTAAAAGGGGGGAATGTAAATGGAAAAATGCGTTAGAGACTCAAAGTGTTAGAGAATCTGTCCGTTCGATCCCTTCAGCCTCCAGTCTGTAAACAGAGGGATAGTTTGTTGGGATTGAATGTAATTAGTCTCTAGCCATCTGCTCTTTGCTACTATTACCCACTCTTCGGGTTTTTTCCTCCTCTTTTCGCCATTCCTTTACTTTTTTCCATTAGCATTCCTTCCTTTTAAATATTGGTGAGGTTCCAGCAGTGCTGGTGCTTTGGGGAATGCGGAGTACCCCTTCATTGCGATCGCTCCCAGGTCCACTCTGGCCCGGAGTGGTAGCACCTGATAGGGCCCTATCTATGGGTTAAATAGAACTAACAGCATACTTATGCTAAAATGAATTGAGTAAACTGAATAGCTTGAAATAGAAACGTTTTTGACAATTAAAACCATACTTACACTTAAACTATGTGCTTATGCTTAACTGAATTATTTCAAATAGAACTGTTTTTCGACATTAAAACTGTATTTACACTTAACTGAATTATTACATATAACTGCTTGAATAGTTTGAAATGGAAATGTTTTTGACAATTAAATTGTGTACTTATGCTAAACTGAACTGTTTTCAGTAGAACAGATTATTTACATAAAAATGGATTTGGCGTTAAATAACCTACAAAGGTTTATATGCCATAAAACCAAACAAACCAAACCAAACCATTTTAAATATTTTTCTGGCGATAAGATCTTGACAAGAGCCAACGGAATCGGTCATTCAAATATATACATTTTTTAATAATAAACATGCTCACACCTTCCCTAGGCCTATGTATTTTCCTTGCTATCAATAAGTTTTTAACCATTGACAATTTATTTAAATATATATATATATATATATATATATATATATATATATATATATATATATATATATATATATATATTTGTTTAGTTCGGATGCACTATTTGGACGCTAACTAAACGGCTGAAGAAGAAGCTAGACGGCAATTACACAAGAATGCTGCGAGCAATATTGAACAAGTCCTGGCGGCAACACCCCACAAGGCACCAATTATACGGCCACTTGCTTCCCGTCACGAAAACTATACAAGTTAGACAAACCAGACACGCAGGACACTGCTGGAGAAGCAAGGATGAACTCATCAGTGATGTACTCCTATGGACCCCCGCATATGGCCAAGCTAAAGCAGGACAACCAGCTCGAACATACATACAGGAGCTATGGGAGGATACGGGATATAGCCCTGAAGACCTGCCAGAAGCGATGAAAGATAGGGAGAAGTTGTGAGAGAGGGTCAGGGATATCCGAACTAACGGCACGATATGATGATGATATATTTGTTTAAAAAAACAATAAAATTGGAGATTGTATTCCATAATAAATTTATTTTGCTTACTCTAGCTCATCAGATGAATTTCAAATTTTCTTGTTTTTTAACCAAATATATATATATATATATATATATATATATATATATATATATATATTGCTCTGCAGGTATATTTTGTGACAAATAGTCGTGCATTGAGCCCTTTTTCTTTAGATATTCACAGTCTTCATTTACTTTATATATATATATATATATATATATACGAAGGGATACGCACAAGATGTTACGGTTATTGTTGTAGCAAGTGGACTTGACTAGATGAGTTTAGTTCCAGAACAAAGCTGTTTGCGATTCATATCACGTTGGTAACCTTATAAAAGGCATGAATCTATCTGTTCCCTTCTTCAGCTATACGTAAAGTAGGTTAGTTTGGTTAGTTTGGTTTCTTTATTTAACGGCATATCTACCTTCGTGGGTTATTTAATGCCACAGATATCCATGTAAAAGAACAATAATAATACTATTTAACCCAGAGTTGAGGGATAAAAGAGGTTCATACCATTCCCAGGGGTATTCGTTCAAAACTGAACGTAATGGCGAAATCATTTACTGCGATGTCTAAGTCCCGCACACTAGCCACTACAATAGTTCTTCCGATTGAGTTCTCTACCCTTGGTTGGCAAACCGCTATAAGAGAATGGAAAAATTCTGAATTTAAAACTTGAGGAGCATTTTCTAGAAGAATATGTAGCACTATACTTCTGTTATCAGCTCATCCAAAAAGTTTCCCTGGTTCTACACAAGCCTCCACCACCATAAACAAATCACCTGTGTAGGTAGTCCAATTGTTCATATTGAGCTCTTTAATCATTCGACGCCAACCAGTCTAGGAGAAGAAAAAAATCTCTGAATTCAATATCTGAAGAATGTTATTCAGGAAAATTTATGATACATTGGGACACCATTCTTCTATTATCAGCGAATCAAAAAGTGACGCTTGTTCTAAACAAAACAAATCACTATTTTTGTACCCGTACATTGACATAATGGTTAGAGTGTTCGTCAATGACCTTGGTTCAATCCCAAGTCGAGTCATACCGAAGACACAAAAAATGATACTTGATACTGTCTTGCTTAACACTCAGCATTATAAGGTAAGGATCAAGGGTAAAGTGGAGCAATCATGGGAAAGGAGTAGCGCCCTCCCGTGCACCTTGGTGTAGTAACTATCGAAAAGGAGCCTTCGGGTTACCCTCGACTACAGTCGCCAACTTCACTACTTATATATATATATATATATATATGTATATATAGAATTAACTTAAATCGCGAGTCGAAAATCTTCTACTAAAGTTTCACCTTAACGGATCATCAGGAAGTTTACTTTCGACTAAATTCTAAGGAGAAATCGCTTTCTTTTATTAACCAAAAACCCCACCTAGCCTAGAATTTGCATTAAAAAAAAAACAAAAAAAAACTAAATAACTAAATGAAAGATACCATATTTTTATTTGAAAAAAAAAAATTCTCTATAACCTATTCCTATATATATATACATATATATATATATATATATATATATATATATATATATATATATATATATATATACGGAATGATTGAAAAATAACTCTAGTTTAAAAAATTTTATTTCTTAATAGATTTTACAAAAAATGAAAATGAGACTATAGCATTGTGGCGATTCTTTTCAATCACCATATAGATAGATAGATAGATAGATAGATAGATAATTCTTCTGGTGTATATATATGAATCTGATAAGTTTTGTTTCGGAGAATCAGTAGCATGATAGAGCACTATTCTTCTGCTATCAGCTCATCTAAAAAGTTTGTCTGGCCTACACAAGTCTTCGCCACTCTAAACAAATCACCTGTATGGGTTGTAAGTACTATGTTTCACATCTTTAACTGAATTCTTAGGTCCTCATATATCAAGATCGCCAGGTGAGTTCATAATTATATATATATATATGTGTGTGTGTGTGTGTGTGTGTGTGTGTGTGTGTGTGTGTGTGTGTGTGTGTGTGTCGAGGAATTCATCTAATTACATATTTCAGCAATGCATAACAATTCGCTTTTCAAAGCGACAAGAAAATATATATGGAGAGATGTAATTAAGCAACATCTTGAGACAGGTATTTTCTATGAAATTCACACTTGTATGCGCGTGAGAATTAATAAGGATTTCTTTTATATATATATATATATATATATATATATATATATATATATATATATATATATATATATATATATATAAAGCGAATGCTTATGATGTATAAGTATACCTGAAAGATATAATTAAATGAATTCTCAACACTCACAGACAGGAATATATATATATATATATATATATATATATATATATATATATATATATATATATATATAATAACAGCAAACGTCAAATCTTAGCGTGAACAAAATCTCGAATGTTATTAAAAGCAAATTTTCAACAGCAACTTATAACTTTCCTTATTAACACCAAGCACAATTTTTACTTTTTTTTCAACAGAAAAATTGAAAGTAGGCATGTGGATATGGGCTGGGTGTAGAGATGGGTTGGAGTATAAAGATGTTTTGGGGTGTGAAGGTGGTTTTAGGTCTAAAAATGGTTTGGGATGTGGAGAGCTTCGAAGATTTCAATCCAATTAGCAATTTTTCATTATTATCTGAATTCTCATTCATAAACTTAACGAAGAATTGATTTAATTTTACGGTTTTCTCTTTTTTATTTTCGCTTTTTTTTAGAGGAGGGGTGGCAGGAAACTTTTTTTTCCCAATTTGGCATGTTTTCTATTATTCTACAAACTCTTTTTAACTTCGACTGTTTTGTCTATTATTATTTCACTCTCTGCCAGTTTTCCATTCCAGTGTTAACTGGGGGTCTTTCACTGGAGTCTGAGTGATAACAAATCACCTTGAGTCTCCAGGACTTTTCTCAGTATTCTCGCCAATCTTATTGCCCAGTCGGCTGGGGCTGTAGAATACACCGACTGCTTCTCTGCAGAGGGGTAAGACCCCCCACCAACGAGTGTCCTGGATATGACACTAAACAATCTGATGCTGAGGTTTCAGCAATGCTGGAGCTTTGAGGAATGCGGAGTACTTCTTCATTGCCATCGCTCCCAGGTTCACTAGGGTCCGGAATGGTAATACCAGATAGGGTCCTATCTATGGGTTAAATAGAACTAAACCGTGCTTCTTTTACTATACTGATTTTTGCATTTAAACTGCGTATTTATGCTAAACTGAATTGTTTAAAATAGAACTGTTTTGACATTGGAACTGCGTACAAGTGCTGAACTGAATTGCTCGAAATAGAACTGTTTTTACGTCTAAACTGTGTACTTATGCTGAACTGAATTATCTGAAAAAAAACTGTTTGACATTTAACTCTGTGTATTGCGCAGTCAGCTGGGGCTGTAGAATACACTGACTGCTTCTCTGCAGAGGGGTAAGCCCCCCCCCAACGAGTGTCCTGGATATGACACTAAAAATCTCATGGTGAGATTCCAGCAGTGCTGGAGCTTTAGGGAATGCGGAGTACCCCTTCATTGCCATCGCTCCCAGGTCCACTCTGGCCCAGCGTGGTAGCACCTGATAGGGCCCTATCTATGGGTTAAATAGAAATAACAGCATACTTATGCTAAAATGAATTGAGTAAACTGAATAGCTTGAAATAGAAACGTT
>OY757942.1:54733557-54896057 GCA_963585895.1 Sepioteuthis lessoniana
TATATATAGGACTTAGAAAAGATGATATTGAGTGAGGTTTTTCCCTCCCTCTTCTCTTTCCTAACTACCCCTTCTCCTCTCTCTTCAATTTCATTAAGTATCATTCTCCGTTCTTTTCTTTTCTTTTCTTTTTCTTTTTAATTCATTATTTCTCTTGATGGTTCTATTTGTTCTACATCATTGTCTTAAACTGTCAACTGACATATTCTTCAATACGAACGATGATTTATTGATTAAACAGTTACTACCCCCTTTTTTCTGTTTATATAATTTCCCCCTTGTTTTGTATTTCATTAAAAATTCATCCGTGATCTAACGACACTTGATATCATCCTTTCTAAGTTCTGATGATGGTTCATTAGAACCGAAACGTCATGACGTTGAATTTCTTTTACATTTAATTTCTCTTTGGATTACTTGGTTTTTCAATTTCTCTCTCTCTCTCTCTCTCTCTCTCTCTCTCTCTCTCTCTCTCTCTCTCTCTCCATATATATATATACACACAATCAGTCAAAAGTTTTTCGCCCTCGCAGAAACTTTTATTTCTCATCCTAAAAGTATTATTATGAAACAAGTCAAGTAAATGTTTTTGGTTTTTTTTTTTTGGTTTTTTTCGTCATACAACGTGTGAAAGCACGTGTGATACCCTGCCCTCATCAACCGCCAACCAGGGGTGATAACACAGTTTCGGTAGCTCAAGGCGGTACTGCCACTCCTGGCGCTACCAAGCAGCGTTTGCCACCGGACAGGGTATTAAAAGAATTATATATATATATATATATACGCCAGACCAATTAAGAGCTGAGATTACATTGGACGTTCATTTTCATTTTTAGTGTGCAGTTTGTGATTTAAAAAAAAACGCGTTTACTTTCGGCCGTTGATGTTATTTCGCGTTTACAGTAACCATTTCTTGATGTAAAGAAACGGTTACTGTAAACGCGAAATAACTAACTAAATACAAATCTTCCTCAGTAACTTTGACCTTAGTATAAACAGATATCTTTTGATAAATCAATTTGAGGATGGCCAAGTACTTTTGACAGGCAATGTGTACATATATATATATATATATGTACACAGACTTGGTGATATAAACAAGCCTCACTTGGGTGACAGAAACAGAAACAAAATAATAATTTAGTTTAAATATTAAACAGTCTTAATTAAGAAATAAACATACACATTACCTTGGTAATGGTTCTGATAGGAGCCGAAAGTACTCTTCTGGCCATAAATCGCTCCTTTGGAGAAATCATTAACGAATTTCAAGATCATAACATAAAAAAAACATTGGGACTCTTGAAAGAAAAAAGAAAAAAACTTCAAAACAACAAGGATTCCATTTTATTCAACCAAACCTGTTTGAATATATATATATATATATATATATTGGTTGCATCCCACGTACCATTTCCTTGTAATACTTGTACTACTTCCAAAGGTGATGAATTTATTACGAAGCCAAGTCAACGTTAAAACGTTTCGGTTTTAATGAGCCTTCATCAGGACTTTAAGATGGGGAAACAAGTGTTGATAGAACAATGATGAATGTTTAATAATTTATGCAATTTATGCTTAGAAGAGAAAATACATATTTTGACACATAAATAGCCTGATAAGTAATTAAATAAGAGAAGTGAATTAATAGCTAGATGTAGACATAGGACAAAATTTAAACTATAGACTATAAATTTTTAAAAACATAGAAATAAATAGTGAAACCAGACAAAAAACGTATCCAATATACACACTAGGAAAAAATAGGTAGCTAAATAAATAGTATCGAAATTAATATAAGCATTAACATTTCCCTTAAAAGTTGATTATCGAACTTAACATGAAAAGAAAAGAAATAAAATCAAATAAATAAAAAAGTTAAGTTACCGTAATTATAACTGACCGAAGAATTTTGAAAATAAAATAAATAGGTAAATAAAAAAACCGAAATTCAATAAAACGAGGAGGTAACTTTTTAAATCTCTTTCTCCCTCCCCCCCACACACACGTGTCTATTCTGTTTTATTTATCCATTGGATCTGAAGAAGTCCTGTTATATTTTTCTTCGTGTTTTTGGTTCACACCAGAAACGAAAAACAGGATGGAAATAAATTTATAATCCTAAAATAACCGGTCTTTGTTTTTTTCTTTATATATATATATATATATATATATACTTTTGATAAAGGAAGTGCCCGTGGTGTAATGGCTATCGTCGTAGGAAATGGACACGGTGACACGAGTTCAAATCATAGACGAGATTGATTGCATTTCACATTGCAATCTTGGGAAAGGTATGAATCCAGTTATTCTCCCTCCAGCTACGGGTAAATAGTAGGGCAGACTAGGTTCTTCAGCCTTGATGAGGCAACTAGTCTAGGAGAAGGAAAACTCTGAATTGAAACTTGTTAAACTCCGCTTTAATAATTGACCTTGTGTCATATCCTGCCCGAGCGGAGGGGTTGGGTAAATAGGATATGCTTTTGAATAATCTACTCTTGATGTAACAACTATATAATCCGCCAACGCGTTACACAGAAACTACTTGTAGTAAATACGGCGCATGTAAACCACGATCGTCCAGTCATTAAAAAATCGAGTTTTTTTGTTTTTTTTTCGGAAGTCTTTTTTTTTTCTTCACATACATAATACCTACTTCTACGTCTGTGATTTGTCTAGTTTCGAAAATTATTAATCTTTCATGAATTTTGAAATACGGCTCCAGCGATAGAATTGTCAACTGTAACAGTGAAATGAATCGTAAAACTCATTCTAGAAAACAAACCACAGAGGAGTGTGACGAAAGATTTTCGT
Source organism: Sepioteuthis lessoniana (assembly GCA_963585895.1). Lineage (NCBI taxonomy): Eukaryota > Metazoa > Mollusca > Cephalopoda > Myopsida > Loliginidae > Sepioteuthis > Sepioteuthis lessoniana. The sequence continues at coordinate 54,736,372 of OY757942.1, forward strand.
TGTTCCCAATGAGTCTGAAAGTGAGTATAACAATAAAGATGAGGACTATCGTCTGAACATTTGAAGCTTCATCAAAGCAATTTAGACAAATAATAATAGCCCGAAGAATTACAAGTGTTACATGGAAATGGTACGCGGGAATTTGAATATATGAATGGAATCTTCTTTACATCATAGAAGATCTTAGAAGTCTATAAAACAAAGTTACCTACCAATTTCTTATGAAACGTTTTTCTTCTAAACCAATGATATCAAGATTTTATCATTTCTAAAGGAACATTATACAATCGAAACGGTTCTTGTTAGGTATTATTTCGGAGGAATTCAAAATACCCGTATATCGAACCCTTTCTTACACTGGACAATCCATGAATTTCAATTTCCACAGAGTCAACAGATTTTGGTGACTCAGTTTTCCGCCTAAGCAATCATCAAAGTAAAAGGTTTCTCTATGAGGGGCATCCCTTCATATACTATTTTATGGGGCATGAGGGGAAGGATGATCAAGAGTGTGGGATATGATTGGAAGGGTGATCGAGTGTGTGGGGCATGATGGGAAGGATGATCGAGTGTCTGGGGCATGATGGGAAGGATGATCAAGTTTTTGGGGCATGATGGGAAGGAAGATCGAGTGTGTGGGGCATCATGGGAAGGATGATTGAGTGTGTGGAGCATGATAGAAAGGATGATCGAGAGTGTGGGGCATGATGGGAAGGATGATCGAGTGTGTGGGGCATGATGAGAAGGATGATCGAATGTGTGGGGCATGATGGGAAGGATGATCGAGTGTGTGAGACATGATGGGAAGGAAGATCAAGTGTCTGGGGCATGATAGGAAGGATGATCGAGTGTCTGGGGCATAATGGGAAGGATGATCGAGTGTGTTGGGCATGATGGGAAGGATGATCGAGTTTGTTGGGCATGATGGGAAAGGTGATCGAGTATGTAGGGCATGATGGGAAGGATGATCAGGTGTGTGGGGATGATGGGAAGGATGATCAAGTTTGTTGGGTATGATGCGAAGGATGATCAAATTTGTTGGGTATGATGGGAAGGATGATCGAGTGTGTGGAGCAAGATGGGAAGGATGATCAAGTTCCTTGGGTATGATGGGAAGCATGGTTATATACATGCCTATAATTATGAATATCAATTAATATGATAAAGCCACTTATATAACACGCAGTATAAACTAAACCGCTTTTCCTAGAATAATCCATAGTCTAGATCACCCTTCTCATCATTTCCAATGCAACAGTATAAATTAATCAACATAAGAAATTACTATCCTGGTAGCATGACATCGGTTTCCATGAGGAAAAAAGCTATAGAAGACAATGAAGTCAGGTATAGCCGATCATGGATGAAGGAAAAGAGTGTTCATTAATCCATGTGAAATGAAGTTGATACATTAGAGAACATGTTTGGAAGATGACACAACTAAAGGAACCAGCACATATGCTAGGCACCAGCAACTCTCTAAGTAAAAAAAGCATAGAGATTAAAACGATGAGAAATTCATTAAGAAAAGCCCAGTCAGCTGTTACTGTAGAATACACCGACTGCATCTCTGCAGAGGGATAAGACCCCCCAACGAGTGTCCTGGATATGACACTAAGCAATCTGATGGTGAGGCTCCAGCAATGCTGGAGCTTCTGAGAATGCTAAGTACTCCTTCGTTGCCATTGCTCCCAGGTTCACTCTGGTCCCGAGTGGCAGCACCTGATAGGACCTATCTATGGATAAAATAGAACTGTTTAACATTCAAACTGAGTGCAAACAAATGACACTCTATATTGAATTGTTTGAAATAGAACTGTTTGATTGTTTTTATGGCATATCAACCATTGTTGGTTATTTAATGCGAAATGCATTTTGATACATAAAAACAGTTCTATTCAAAATAATTCAGTTTAGCATAAGTACACTTTTTAGTTCTATTCAACCCATTGATAGGATCCTATCAGGTGCTACCACTCCGGAACAGAGTGGACCTGAGAGCGATGGTAATGAAGAGGTACTCTGCATTCCCCAAAGCTCCAGCATTACTGGAGCTTCACCCTCAAATTGTTTAATGTCGTATCCAGAACACTCGTTGGGGAGTCTTACACCTCTGCTGAGAAGTAGCCGGTGTATTCTGCCGCCCCAACTGACTGGACAATAAATCGTTTGGTCATTTAGCTATATGTAAACAAATGGCTGACGTTTAATTGAATTGCTAGTGATAGATAACAATGGAACCATTTAATTTTGTTGACTTATGCTTATTGAGTTGTTAGAATTATAATTAATCATTTAACCTTTTGTATCTACAAAATATGTTTACAAATCATAAATATTTAATATATATGTTAAAACTGGATTTGGTATTAAATAATTTAAATTAAATTGGTATCAAATAACCAACGACGGTTGATGTGCCATAAAACCAAACCAAACTAATTAAGAAGGAGGAAATAATAATTATTAACAAAAACAAAAAAAAATCCACTGTAACCAAAAATAAAACTACGTAAGTATAAACAAGAGGGGTACTTATTTATGAATCGTAACATATTCATGTTTTTGTTTTAATGATTACAAACGATTCATCAGCTAAATTCTAAATTTAAAGATAGTTCAAAATTTAGAATTTACCGGGGGAAATTTTTTAACACGAGTGATATTTGAAATCGAGTAAGAATCGCACTCACTGACTTGTATCTGCTGTAGCCTTGCCCATTAACCATTACACCACTTGAGGCAGACTAGGTATGTTATATAATTAAGGAATGATTTTTTTTTAAATTAATCATTTTTCGTTAATTATATTTTATCATTCAGTTTGGTTGGGCTTTGAACTATTCGGGTTAAGAGCCCAGGTGTATATAGTCAATTGGTGCAGTTTACGCTCGTGCAAAGGATATGACAATAACCATTGTCATAATAAACCCCCAGACAGGAAATGAGGCAGGAGTGTGGATGACGTCATGCCGAGAAGAGATGGTCCTGAGAATTTGAGAATTTTGAAAAAGAGTCAGTTGAGAGTTGAGATTGGGCCATGGTGGCAGAGAGTTGAGTTCTCTGCCATTGAGGCAGAATTTGGATTTGGGCCGTTGAAGATGTAGTTGGGTGTTTCGGATCTCTGCCGACAGAGATCTTAAACATCACAAGATGCGCCACGTGTTGGAGATGGTTAGCATAGTCAGAACTGTGTCTCTCTCCTCGTGTCGAAGAACTGAAGTCAGAAGTTAATAAAACCGTTCGTACCTGAAACAACAGAGTCCGCCTGTATTTGTATTGTGTATTTGAATATATATTTGTGGTATCGTTGTTATTGATATCATTATGATTATGATTATAGTGGGTATACAACAGGTAGTATATATATATATATATACATATATGTCATCATCATCATGTCTTGCTGGTAGCACGGATATCCCTGACCCTCTCTCGCCTCTTTTCCATATCGTTCATCGTCCCAGGCAGGTCTTCAGGACAACATCCTGTATCCTCTCATAGTTGCTGAATGTATGTTCGTGCTGGTCGTCCTGCTTTTGCACGGCCATGTGTGGGGCTCCATAAGAGTACAATATATATATATATATATAATCTTATTTTATTTTTAAACCTATTTCTCTAACTCTAGCGGTGTGAAAAAATAGATGATGCAATTTTTAAATAAAAGATATTACACAAACTGATAGCTAGAAAAAATTCAATAAAAAAGAAAAGACAAAAAACTTCCGTGCTGCTTGAAACTGATTAAGCAGCACCGCAATGTCAAGCCAAAAAGAAAACACCGACAACGTTACCTAAGCTAATACGTAAAAGTGCTCAATACACAAAGTTGAGTAAAACTCGAACACCTTAAGAGCCAGAACCTATCACCCTGATGATCGTTTCGGTGACACCTCGGTAAATAGGTTCTGGTATATCAATTCACATTGTTTTATTTTTATCATTTATATCATCTTGTTTCTATTGTTTTCTCCTCTTCCCTCTCTCTCTCTCTCTCTCTCTCCCCTCCCCCTCTTGCCGTCCTTCTGTCATCTTATCACCTATTCTTCCGTTTTCTTCATCTCTCTTCTTTCCTTCCGTCCTTCTCTTTCTTTTTATTTTCTTTTTCTCTGTCTTCCTCCTTTTGATTCAAACTCTTTCTCGATGAACAAATAGAACACAAATTTGAAACAATATTCCTATACAGTCACATGATATCATTTTAAATACAAATGCTGATTTACAGATTAAACGGCCAACTCTTTCACGGTATATAGTCTTTTTTTCCCCATTGTTTTTCTATTTTCAAACATCCATCGTTGTTTAACATCACTAAGTATCATCCTTCTCAGTTCTGATGATGATTCATTAGAATCGAAACGCTATAGTGTCGACTCACCTAAAGCTTGGATTACCTTGTTATCAATTTCTCTCTCTCTCTCTCTCTCTCTCTATATATATATATATATAGCGGACAATTGTGTTAATGCCAGAATAAAACTTAGATCTACAAATTGATAAATTTTATATCTTTAAATTGCGTAAAACGTTTGTAAAAAACAGACGTTACAAAGTCTTTTAGAGAAAGCATAAATATTTTCAAGAGAAGGTGAAAATTCACGCATGAAATATAGCAGTTATCATTTAAGTAGATATATTTTGTGTGTGTTAATGTTCTTTGCGTATGTCAATATTTGAAAGAGAAAATGTATTTATCCCTTAAATATATAAGCAGCTGCTGCGGAAATTTTCATCTGCAAGCTAAAGCCGAAATATCAGTATTCAGAAATCTACGTAAACACTATCATATTTGTTCAATTTCTTAAAAAATTAAACAATTTTGAAATTAAACACATTCTTGAAAGAGAAAATGATAAATTTTCACTCAAAAGAAATAAACCGAAAGATGTTTCAGTAAGTACAAAATAATTCCATACTTAAAAAAATAGAAAAAAACTATTTCTTTACTGTCCTCGTGGTGTAATGGTTAAAGCGATGGACTGCGGAGTCGCAGTAAGCGAGTTCGTACTCCAGTCGCACTATTACGTTCACTTTCAGGCAAATACCCTTGGGAAAGGTATGAACCCCTTTATCCTCCCAGCTATGGGTTAAATAGTACCACTATGTTTGAAATAGAACTGTTTTTCGACATTAAAACTGTATTTACACTTAACGGAATTGTTACATATAACTGCTTGAATAGTTTGAAATGGAAAGGTTTTTGACAATTAAACTGTGTACTCATGCTAAACTGAATTGTTTTAAATAGAACTGGTTATTTACATAAAAATGGATTTAGCATTGAATAACCTACAAAGGTTGATATGCCATAAAACCCAACAAACCAAACCGCCTATTTATGATACTGAGGTAAGCTCAAACTTAGATTTAAAAAGTTGATGCTTTATCAACGATTTTAATTGATGAAAAAAATGTATTTTTAACAAACAAGGAGGGAAAAGATATCTGAGATTATTTGCAGTTTTCATCCTTCAAATTTTTCGCGGCAAGTCAAATATTGTCGTCTGCTAAGTGTCTCAAAATTTAAAAAGTAGCGCGAAATCGCCGATCAGTCCATTAATGCAAAAATCCAGATACAAAGATTACAACTTCTTGAGCGTATTTTTTGGTTCGATTCCCCATATATATATATATATATATATATATATATATATATATATATATATATATATCAACCAGAAATTAGGGACCACGTTTATTTCCTTCTTTAAACTTAAAAGAATAAAGATCCATGCCTTTAAACAAATAAATTTATTTTTCTATGTTTGCTTGCAATTATGCAATGATTTAAATGAAAACGAATTCTAAAATAATTAGGATTTTAATTAAAGCAAATTTATATTTTCTTTTCATCAAAGAATCGTGTTAGTGGTTTTAGAAGTCTAGTCGAAGTAGAATCAACCCATTGGGGGGGTAGTCAAATTATTTAACACGCAAAATAAACTGATGGATGTTCACCAATCAGACATAAGCAAAATACTACTCTGCGGTATTTGGTGTACGCCCCACCTAACGGGCAAGTGTGGCACAAGGCCTTTTTTGGAGGGTCCTGGCGCAGGGCCGTAGCCCACACGCGCCCGGCATTTCCCAAAAATGCCTACTGCCCCGTCGGCATTCCCCTCATTAGGGGCGTCTGAGGCGCTGGGCGATGAACCCAACCCCCCAGAAGGGGGTCAAAGGCTGGAAGGAAGGCCCACTGAGCAAAATACTGCTATGCGGTATTTGTTGCTCGCCCCACCTAACGGAAAAGTGTGGCACAAGGCCTTTTTTAGGTGGGTCCGGGCGCAGGGCCGTAGCTCACACGCGCCCGGCATTTCCCAGAAATGCCTACAGCCCCGTCGGCATTCCCCTCATTAGGGGCGTCTCAGGCGCTGGGCGATGAACCCAACCCCCCAGAAGGGGGTCAAAGCCTGGGGGAAGGCCTCCTGAGCAAAATACCGCTCTGCTTTTTCCACCTCAAACTTAGTTTCTTATATGCTCATTAAATCTCGCCACTTCACGTGGGCTTATCACATTCTCCTCCATAAAATAAGTCACACCTCTTGCGTCCTTTTCTTCTTCTGATTTCCGCGTGCCGGTAGCAGAGAGAGCACACTTTCTGTTTCTTCGAGGTAAGATTGTTCGTGGCATTACTACTACAATCTACCACGAGCATTTAATTACTGCAAAGCAAATTTTTTGTATCTTTTCAAGAAACTTGTAAATGTTTGTTCGTAAAAGTGATTACCAAACAGAGTGTAAATCTGTAAACAACTTTTGATTATTCTTAGTTCACTTCAAACTTGACAATCAATTGCAAAATTAGCCTTTATTATGAACTTAGAGAAACAATTCACGGTGCTCCCAAACTTTTGATCGGTATTTTGTGAGTACATATATATATATATATATATACACACACACACACAGACACACAGACACACAGACAATTGCCCAGTCAGCGGGGGCTGGAGAAATATTTGTCTGAAAGTGAATGTAATAGCACGACTTGAGTTTGAACTTGCTTACAATGATTCCACAGTCCAGCACTCTAACCACTACACTACGAGGAAACCCCCAACCCCGTGTAATGGTTAACAAGCTTAACTAGCAAACCTGCACGAATGAGTTCAAGTCTTATTGGGTTCCCCATTCATCACACGCCATTTCCAACAGCTGATGCAATGACAGTGAATACTAACTGGAGCATCACAGCAGCAAGGCAGACTGTCAGACGACTGCAGTATGATGTTTATCTGCGAAAAACTATAACAGCGCAATAGAATGTAATGTGATTACCAAATAAACTGTAAATCTGTAAACAACTCTTGATTATTCTCAGACAGTGTGAAATTAGCCTTTATTATGAACTTAGAGAAACAATTCAGGGTGCTCCCAAACCTTTGATCGGTAATATATATATATATATATATATATATATATATATATATATAAGATCTCACCTTCTTGCAATTCTTTGATGGTCATAAATTTCATATGCCTTGCCAGTCGAGTAATATAAAAACTAAATTATAGAACAGAGAACATATGAAACTATAAAATATTAGTAAGAAGGTAAAATCTTAGTTACTTTTAGATTATATACTGCTCGGCTGACTAGCATTTGATCACTCTTCGATTTAGCAAACGCTTTTTAAACGGTTATTTATTCCCATATGTTATATATATATATATATATATATATATATATATATATATATATATAAAAGTATATTTTATTAAATAGTAAAGACACGTTTTGTCTGCATAGTTTAATTAAGATCCTTTCGAGATTCCTGATAAGTGTCTTGGTATCCGGTTGCAATTGATGGATGAATTTACTGAATTATCCCGAGCGTTTTCGGACCCTTCATAGGCCATTATCAGAAGTTGCTTGCATGTGTAAAGAGTGTTGTCTTTTTAAATGAGTGTTGAAAATTTTTTGAAAGTTTTTTTATAACATAAAAACATGCAAATGCTGAGTTGGATAAAACTGAGTTGCTGATGAATTTAAAAAACGGAATACTATCAACTGAAATAGAATACTATCAAGGAAAACGGAATATTAAAAAAAATCTAAAAGCATTTCAAAACGCTATTATCAATTTTAAAAAAACAACACTCTTTACATATGCAAACTCGAAAGGATCTTAATTAAAACATACAAACAAAATGTCTCTTTACTATTAAATGAAACATACTTAAATGAACGACTGCTGCCTAACTACACACACACATATATATAGTCATCCGCAAACAGAATTGTTTCGTTCTATCAGAACTCATCAGTGTGGCTAGACATACTAGCTTCCCGTAGCTGGAATCGAAACCCGGTTGACTCAAACGCCAATCCAAGTCTCTAACCCTCAGCCACGAGGAGCCAGTAGCAGCGAACTAAATTTTAAACGGTTATGAATCACAATTACTATTGTTTATATACATCCGTTCAAACGGCTACCGAGACCTCAATTCATATATGAAGAGACTTGCAATAAACGCTAACGGCAACACGATTACTTCATTCGCTAGAGAACTCAACCCTACGGGGGTAGTCGAGTATAACACCCCACAAGACACCAACTGTACGGCCACCTGCCCCCTATCACGAAAACTATTCAAGTTAGACGAACCAGACATGCAGGACACTGCTGGAGAAGCAGAGATGAACTCATAAGAGATGTACTCTTATGGATCCCCACACATGGCCGCGCAAAAGCAGGACGACCAGCACGAACGTACATTCAGCAGCTATGTGAGGATACGGGATGTTGTCCTGAAGACCTACCTAGGGCGATGAACGATAGGGAGGAGTGGCGAGAGAGGGTCAGGGATATCCGTGCTACCAGCGCGATATGATGATGATGATATCTGTGTGTATATATATATATATATATATATATTAGATATATATATAATTAATCCATGGAAAATAGTCTGCAACACTGGGTTTTATGGAGTTAACTGCCTGATGATTAGTATTTTGCAAAAAAACTCCATGAAACCCAAGGTTGCAGACTATTTTCCATGGATTAAATATATATATATATATATATATATATATATATATATATATATATATTCATTTGTTATTATTATATAATAGCTCTATCCTAGATATTGAGTACTCTCCATATTATATTGCACTTGGTTTGACACATACCCACAAAGTGACTTAGTGACAACCAACACTCTCATAATATATATATATATATATATATATATATATATATATATGGAAGTAAATAATGGAAATAAATCCGAAAGTATGAAGAAAGTAGAAAAAACAAAGCAATCCATATTTCCTGAATTTATCATGATGGAAAGTCAACGTTTAACGTTTCGGTTTTAATAAACTTCATCAGGATTTTGAGATCGTGAAAAATGTTGTTTAAGCAGCGATGGATGTTTGTTTTTAATGATCTTAAAGTCCTGATGAAAGTTATTAAAACCGAAACGTGACTTTCCATCATAATAAATCCATCACATTTGGGTTACTATTTTTCTACTTTCTTCATATATTGTAAATCATATAAATCATGTTAAAGTTGCACTGCAAAGAAATCTCTTACACAAGATTACCACTTTTTTAAAAAAAGAAATGTTGCATTTATTTTTCCCTCCCCAGGCCCAATATTTCACAACTTGCTACCCAGAGACATACCCTTCCCCTCCCATTTTCCTTAAGTATGCAAAAATAAACAAATAATTAATTTTAAATAATATTTGTATTCTAAGTTTGTAAAATTGGGCTCAAATTTCAGTGGGTCCAAATTAGCATAAAACTAGCATATATATATATATATATATATATATATATATATATATATATATATATATATATATATATAAAGAGACAGAGAGAGAGAGACAGAGAGAGAGAGAGATTTACATATTAAAATTAGATAAAATCCAAGAAAATGTGCATGAAAAGTGCTCAATCCTACAACAGCAGAGCAGGTCTAAAATCTAATGTCTAAAAATGATGCCTCTGCTGAATCCGCTATTAAAAGTTTCGCGTGAAGCACACAATCATCAGACGGAAAAATATGAGAATTTTGTCACGTGGTATGATACTTATGCACGTGACTCTCACATTCAACAACATCAACCACAACAAAAACAAAAGTTATTATCTATTGATATTTGTGATACGATCAGTCCAAAATACCTCGGAATGTTGGGAAAAATATACCTTGAAGCCAACCAGATGGTAATATGTCTACATATAGAAATCCATTTTTTTTTATCAGTAGTGTATTAAGTTCATTGTATCAAAGAATATATCAATTTCCTTCAAGACAATATCTGCAATTATTATACCAACGTCAATACGCAGAGCCTTTTTTTTTTCATAATATCTCATTTGTATTATGGGATTTCATCTTTTATTTGCCATAACTATTTTGATAACGTTAGCGCTTTTTATTTGGTGAGGCTGAGTATATATATATATATATATATATATATATATATATATATATATATATATATATATATATATATATAATTCAATGAAAATAGTCTAAGGGCTAAAAGGAAAATAGTCTAAGGATTAAGAGATAATAATCCAAGGAGAATATAGAATATTTTGATAATGTTAGTGCTAACTATTTTGATAATGTTAGCGCTTTTTATTTGGTGAAGCTGAGTATATGTATACGTATATAATTCAATGAAAATAGTCTAAGGGTTAAAAGGAAAATAGTCTAAGGATTAAGAGATAATAATCCAAGGGGAATGTAGAATATCTAACGAAGTGCTCAATATCAAATATAGAAGTAACTTCAGTTTAAATATATATATAAACTCCAGTGTGAAGCAAAAACATCTTTTATATAAATCAGACGAAAAAATGGAATTACCAAATTGAATTCTTGAATATATATATATATATATATATATATATATATATATATATATATATATATATATATATATATATGGTTTATGGTTTCTGTTTTTTTTTTTAGAGTGGTCACCCTATATATATATATATATATATATATATATATATATATATATATATATATATATATATACAGTGTATCACAAAAATGAGTACACACCTAATATTTCTGCAGATATTTAAGTATATCTCTTCATGGAACAACACTGACAAAATGACACTTTGACACAATGAAAAGTAATCTGTATGCAGCTTATATAACAGAGTTAATTTATTTTCCCCTCAAAATAACGCAAAATATAACCATTAAAAGCTAAACCTCTTTTCCTTTGTGTCAAAGTGTCATTTTGTCAGTGTTGTTCCATGAAGAGATATACTTAAATATCTGCAGAAATATTAGGGGTGTACTCACTTTTGTGACACACTATATATATATATATATATATATATATATATATATATATATATATATATATATATATATATATATACAGGGTGACCCAAAAAAAAACAGAAGCCATACACTTTTTTTATTACTCCTACAAAAATAAAGCAAAATAATTCTAATTTTGCACACTTGAACTTCTGGACATGTGGGTGAATACTATGGTCCCAATTTTTCATGCACAGAATCTACTTCATATCCTTAAAAAAAAAAAAAAAGAAAAGGCTAGAATTAAATTTATGAATTTCAGTCAAAAATATATGGGTTCTGTTTTGTTTGTTTTTTTGGAGGGGGTCACCCTGTATATATATATATATATATATATATATATATATATATTTATATACAGGGTGACCAGAATATATATATATATATATATATATATATATATATATATATATATATATATATATATATATATATAGGTATTATTTGGTCCAGTTAAACTGGAGTTGGGAGTAATTCCATCAGGACAAGAAAACTATTCAAGAGTGAACATTTAAATTTTCCTGGTAAAGAGCTCAATGTAACAGACATTACAGAGCAATAATTTCATTAAGAAAAAACATAAACTGGTCACATTAGGATTATAAATTTATTTCCATTTTGTTATGTGTTTTTGAAAAATCAAAGAACACGAAAAAAATTAACAGGACTTCTTCAGATTTTATGGATAAAAAAAACAAAAAACCATAAGATCTGAAGAAGACCTGTTAATTTTTTGTGTTTTTTTGATTTTATCAAAAACACATAACAGGATGGAAATAAATTTATAACCCTAATGTGACTGGTTTGTGTTTTTTCTTAATGAAATATATATATATATATATATATATATATATATATATATATATATATATATATATATATATATATTCTAATTTTTCAAACAGTCTTCTTTTCTTTTATATATATATATATATATATGTATATATATATATATATATATATACATGTATTGTCATCCACAGACAAAATGTTTCTATCACAACTCCTCAGTGTGGCTAGACAAGCGACATACTTCAACTTTTAACTATCTTTACATTAACATGCACAGACAGATTCAAATGACGGAGCCTTAGTTGTATGGACAGACGGATATTTGGCAAATCCTAAGATTACACTTAGAAAAGCTTATAAACAAGAATTTCCTAGATTTACAATCGTTTGCGAAGCTAAGGATGATGTGTATGGTATATTCAATAGATTTTTCTTTTCTGCGAAAGAAATTAGTCCAAACAATTGGTCAAACGGAATTGTTCAAAGGAATTGGCTAAAAAGAATCCGAAGGTTTTTTAGCTGTGGAATCTATAAAGTATCAATGTACTGTTACGACCAGGCGCAACACAAAATAAGAAAAGCCAGATTCGTAGAAATTAAGGGTGAAGAAACGACATGAGATTTAATAACTAAATATAGAGTTTATTCTATATATAGTAGTAGTCGAGGGCGACCAGAAAGCTCCCTTTTCAATAGCTACTACACCGAAGTGTAGGGGCAGGCGCTACTCCTTTCCTGGATTGCTCCACTTTACCCTTGATAGATACCTTATATTGCTGAGTGTAAAGCAAGGAAGGAGGTATCAAGTACCATTTTTAAAGTCTTTGGTATGACTCGACCTGGAACTGAACCCTGGTCTCCCGGACCATTGGCAAACACGCTACCCACTAGGTATGAAGTTTAAAACAATACAAGTTAGGAAAATGCTAACAAGTTAAAACAAGCACGTGGTTTGATTGACGTGTAATTAGAAAAAAAGTTGGAGAGGAAATCCTCTGTAATTAAGATTAAGGCGATGGATGTGGATTTGTCGCTAGTACAAGAATCATATATACGTGGTGCCTTCAATAAGTTTCCAGACTTTCTTTTTGTACAGGCATTTAAAATTGTCGTAGACCCTTGAAAATTCAGTATGTTATTGCTATACATCTTATGAGATGACTGACCAATCATAAAATTTGGTCAGTCATCTTATAGGATGTATAGCAATAACATACTGAATTTTCAAGAGTCTACGACAATTCTAAATGCCTGTACAAAAAAAAGGCTGGAAACTTATTGAAGGTACCACGTATAATCAAAATGCTCTCAATCAATTTTTCCTTTAAAAAAAAAATATATTCCCTTTCAATAAACTTCAAATAGGCCCACTCGTTCAAGAAAATACACCTCTTTCCAAAAATGACAAATTTCCTTTACTTAAAAATCACCTTTCCTTGCAATAAAAATTTATCTTTCCTTTCAATAAACTTAAAACTCGCCTTCACTTACGATAAAACCTTCTTTCTCAATAAATCTAAAACTAATTTTCCCTTTCAATAAACATAAAATATATCTTCCCTTTCAATAAATTCACTTTCGAATAAACTTAAAATACAACTTACCTTTTAATAAAATATACGTTCTCTTTCAATAAACTAAAAATCCACATTCTCTTTTTATAAACTTAAAATACAATTTCCTTTTCAATAAAATACACCTTCCCATTTAGAATTAACTTTTATTTTTGATAAACTTAAAATCCATCTTTCTTTTAAATAAAATACTCTATTTCTTTTAATAAAATATACCTTCACTTTCAATAAACTTGAAATCCACGTTCTCTTTCTATAAAATACTATATCATTTATTTTGTCAGTAAAATACTCCTTCCCTTTTAATTAACTTGAAATATTCCTTCCATTAAATAAAATACACATATTTAGAATTACTTAAAATGCGCATTCTTTGACAAACTTAAAATTCACCTTCATTTTCAACAAAATACAATCTTGTGATTTTCATCAATAAAATACACATTCTTTCAATAAGCTTAAAATCCATCTTCTCATTTAATAAAACGACCTTCCGTTTCGAAAAAAAATACTATATTGTGTCAATATTATCAATGAAATACACCTTCTTCAATGAAGTTAAACGTCACCTTCTTTTTAATAAACTTAAAATACATCTTCCCTTTCAATAAAATATAACTTAGCTTTCAATAAACTTAAAAATACAATACACCTTCTTTCATTGAAATACATCTTTCACCGCAATTAACTTAAAATATCCCTTCCCTTTCTATAAAATACACCTTCCCTTTCAATAAACTTAAGATTAACTTCGCTTTTTAATAAAAAAAAACACCTCCCATTTCAATAAACTTAAAATACACCTTTCCTTTCTATAAAATACACCTTCCATTTCAATAAACTTAAAATACACCTTCCCTTTCTATAAAATACATCTTTCACTTCCATAAACTTAAAATACACTTTCCCTTTCTATAAAATACATCTTTTACTTCCATAAACTTAATATACACCTTCCATTTCTATAAAATACATCTTTCACTTCCATAAACATAAAATACACCTTCCTTTCTATAAAATACATATTTCACTTCCATAAACTTAATATACACCTTCCATTTCTATAAAAAAACATCTTTCACTTCCATGAACTTAAAATACACCTTCCCTTTCTATAAAATACATATTTCACTTCCATAAACTTAATATACACCTTCCATTTCTATAAAAAAACATCTTTCACTTCCATGAACTTAAAATACACCTTCCCTTTCTATAAAATACATCTTTCACTTCCATAAACTTAATATACACCTTCCATTTCTATAAAATACATCTTTCACTTCCATAAACTTAATATACACCTTCCATTTCTATAAAGTACATCTTTCTCTTCCATAAACTTAAAATACACCTTCCCTTTCTATAAAATACATCTTTCACTTCCATAAACTTAATATACACCGTCCATTTCTATAAAATACATCTTTCACTTCCATAAACTTAAAATACACCTTCCATTTCTATAAAATACATCTTTCACTTCCATAAACTTAATATACATCTTCCATTTCTATAAAATACACCCCCCATTTTAATAAACCTAAACTATGCCCTCCTGTGTAACTATCTTCCAATACACCTTCCTATTCAATAAAATACACCTTGGCTTTCAACAAACTTGACGGATATTTCTTTTTCTTATTGTGGAGAGGTGTGCAAAACAGTAATTTCTTTGGACATATTTTGATAAATAATTATTTGAAAAAGCTTTTCAAGGTATCGACAAAAAATGTCCAATTCTACAGAAAAGAAACAGAAACGATATCAATGAGAACTGCAGTTCAACCAAAGCCAAAACATTAATAAATACGGGATGACACAAAAAGAAAAACAATGTAAATATTTGCAATAATATGATTTAAAGTTTCTTTAAAATATTTTCAGTTAACTTTTCTTTTTGATTTTTTTCATTTCAGTACCGGGAAAATCGTTAGTTTAAATTTTAATAGTTGTGCATAAAAATTTAATTTTAAAGGGTAATCTATTAAAATTTGGCAACTTTCAGTGTCTGAAAATGGAGTTTTACATTTTTTTTTTTTTTTAGTTTTAGATCGTTAGAATTTTGTATCTTCCATTGAAATTTGGCATCTTTTTGTGTCCAGATTTTAGAATTTTACATTTTTTGATGCTCTGATGTAGGAATGTTGCATCCTTACGATTCCAATGGCTGAAATTTAATGTCTTTTCATACTCTGATATCATGTCGTGCCGCTAGCACGGATATCCCTGACCCTCTTTCGCCACTTTTTCCGATCGTTAATCGCCTCTGGCAGGTCTTCTGGGCTACATCCCGTATCCTCACACAGTTGCTATATGAATGTTCTAGCTGGTCGTCCTGCTTTAGCTCGGCCATATGTGGGGGTTCATAGGAGTACATCACTTATGAGCAGTGTCCTGCATGTCTGGTTCGTCTAACTTGGATAGTTTTCGTGATGGGAGGTAGGTGGCCGTATAGTTGGTGCTTTGTGGGGTGTTGCCGCCAGGACTTGTTTAATATTGCTCGCAACATTCTTGTGTAATTGCCGTCTAGCTTCTTCTCCAGCCGTTTTGTTAGCGTTCAAATTGATATCTGATATAACAATCTTCATTTATCAATAAGGGCGTAGACATAAAAAAAAAAAAAAAAATTGCATGTTGAACATGAAAATTTGCCTCTTTTTGTACTCGGACACACGAAATTTGCTTATTTTGTAGCTTAGAAGTAGGAATTGAATACTTGAGCAGATGAAAGTTACATCTGTTCGTACTCGAACGTTCGAATTTGACATCTTTTAATGTCCACATATAGAGATTTATGTATGTTTGTACCCGAACATTCAAAATTGACATCTTTTAATGTCCAAATATAGAAAATTATATCTGCTTTTACTCAGACGTTCGGAATTGACATCTTTGAATACCCAAATATTAAAATTTATGTCTGTTTGTACTCGGACGTTCGAAATTGACATCTTTTAATACCAGGTCTTCCACCAATGGTCCGGGAGACCTGCGCACAATCCCAGGTCGCGACATATCAAAGACTCAAAAAATGGTACTTGATACGGCCTTGCTTAACACTCAGCAATATAAGGTACGTATCAAGGGTAAAGTGGATCAATCTAGGGAAAGGAGTAGCGCCTTCCCCTACACCTCGTTGTAATAGCTATTGAAAAGGGAGCCTTCTGGTCGCCCTCGACTAAGGGAGACAACGTTTTTCTTTTACTTAATACCCAAACATTGAAAATTACATCTGTTTGTACTCGGACGTTCGTAATTGACATCTTTTACTGCTGGAATTTTGACTTTTTTAATATCCAAACGTTGGATTTTACCCCTTCTCTAGTTCGGGCGTTTTCAATTTTAGATATCTTAGTGTTTTAAAACGTCTGATCTTTTAATGCTTGGGCTTTAAAATTTTATATATTCCATTTCCTTAAAGTTTCAAGTACTCTTATTAATAACTAATAATTTGTACACAGTTATATGGTCTCAAGTATTCCTACCAAATATAAATAATTTGCACACTTTTGTATGGTTTCAAGTATTCCTATCTAATACAAATAATTTACACACAGTTATACGGTTTCAAGTATTCATATCTATTACAAACAATTTGCACACATTTAAATGGTTTTAATTACTCCTATCTAATACAAATAATTTGCACTCAGTTATATGGCATCAAGTATTCCTATCTAATACAAATAATTTGCACACAGTTAAATTGTATCAAGTATTCCTATAAAATACAAATAATTTGCACACAGTTATATTGTATCAAGTATTCCTATAAAATAAAAATAATTTGCACACAGTTATACGGTATCAAGTATTCCTATCTAATACAAATAATTTGCACACAGTTATATTGTATCAAGTATTCCTATCTAATATAAATAATTTACACACAGACGGTTTCAAGTATTCTTATCAAATACAAATAATTTGCACACAGTTATATGGTATCAAGTATTCCTATCTAATACAGATAATTTGCACACAGTTATATGGTTTCAAGTATTCCTATCTAATACAAATAATTTGCACACAGTTATATGGTTTCAAGTATTCCTATCAAATACTAATAATTTGCACACAGTTATATTGTATCAAGTATTCCTATCAAATACTAATAATTTGCACACAGTTATTTAATTTCAAGTATTCCTATCTAATACAAATAATTTACACACAGTTATATGGTATCAAGTATTCCTATCTAATACTAATAATTTGCACGTAGTTATATGGTTTCAAGTATTTCGATTTAATACTAATAATTTTGTAACCGATCTATTTGACCAATACTGTATACACATAACTGTATCAATTTTCAAAATTCTAGTAAATTTCAAAATCATTGCCGCTCTCTGAATTATAGCTACTTTCAGAATAATGGCATTTTTCTTAACTATAACATCTTCTAGCATTATAAATCGTTCAGAATTATTGCCATTTTCAGAATGATAGCATCTTTTTCAATTATTTCGTCTTTCAGAATTATAGCATTTTCCTAACACATAATATCTTTCAGAATTATGACATCTTTAAGAATTGTAGCCACTTACAGACTAATAGCCATTTTCAATTTTATAGCCACTTGTAGTGTGACAATACCCCTTCAGCCCCCGTACTTATCAACTTCTTTGAACAATTCTGTCTTGGCTGGTTAGTGGTTGTCTAGTGGTTCCGATAGGGGTATCACACATTTCTTTATGGCAACAAGAAATACAACCGAGGGAGTGGGAGAAAAAGAACAAAGAACAAACAATAAGGGCTTAGGTCAACTCAAAGTGCAAGAACACTGCATTCCCTGTGCATCTGTAGACTAACGCTAACGTGTATTTCTAGCGAAATTTCTACAAAGCTACGAGGAATCCCAACTCATCCTGACTGGCCTTCCCTCACTGCTTCCTTCTGCTGACCGTTGTCGACTGCCCCTCTGCGTCACCATTCGCCAACTCCTTCTCTGGGTTCCTTTTTCCAACTGACTGGCGTTCCCTTGCTCAGTTCCAGTCGCGTCGAAGATCTCGAGCTCACGCCTTTTTTGGTTTCGCGCCAAAACAAACAAAAAGATCGTCTGCTTGGCACACCCCCTTCATATTGTCACAGTAAAATTTAGCACTTTCAAAATAATCGCATTTTTTCGAATTGATACCATATAACTGTGTGTAAATTATTTGTATTTGATAGGAATACTTGAAACCTTATAACTGTGTACAAATTATTTGTATTTGATAGGAATACTTGATACCATATAACTGTGTGCAAATTACTTGTATTTGATAGGAATATTTGATACAATATAACTGTGTGCAAATTATTTGTATTTGATAGGAATACTTGATACAATATAACTGTGTGCAAATTATTTGTATTTGATAGGAATACTTGATACCATATAACTGTAAGCAAATTATTTGTATTTAATAGGAATACTTGATACAATATAACTGTGTGTAAATTATTTGTATTTGATAGGAATACTTGATACCATATAACTGTAAGCAATTTATTTGTATTTTATAGGAATACTTGATACAATTTAACTGTGTGCAAATTATTTGTATTAGATAGGAATACTTGATACCATATAACTGTGTGCAAATTACTTGTATTTGATAGGAATACTTGATACAATATAACTGTGTGCAAATTATTTGTATTTGATAGGAATACTTGATACAATATAACTGTGTGCAAATTACTTGTATTTGATAGGAATACTTGATACAATATAACTGTGTGCAAATTATTTGTATTAAATAGGAATACTTGATACCATATAACTGTGTGCAAATTATTTGTATTTTATAGGAATACGTGATACAATTTAACTGTGTGTAAATTATTTGTATTTGATAGGAATACTTGATACCATATAACATTAAGTATTAAGACATCTTTCAGAATTATAACAACTTACAGAATATTAGCATCTTTCCGAATATATGAAGACGATATTTTATTGATTCAAGTATAAAAAACGAAAATAAGTGTTTTTCTGGCTTTCACTTTATACACAAATAAAAAAGATGCGAGTTACTTTGGCAAGTCTTTAAATTCTCGTATGGTGAATTTCGGTGTAAGAACCACATTGTCATAATCAAAATCTTCATCCAAAACAAACGGTTCAACTTCATCACTGCAACATCCCTGCAATAAGAAAAAAAAAATTGCTTTCATTTAATAAATCCCAAAAAAAAACATTTCAAATTCATTATTATTAATTTTTGACGAGTTTTTCTTCATCTTATTTTTCTTGTTTCATGTTGTATACCTAATCGGTATAATGGAGAGATGAATGATAAGTAGGCATGGAGAAAAAATGACTATAACACTTTTCTTTGTGAAAATATAAATCTCATTTTATTTCTCGGGAGGTGCTGTTGCTGGTTCATGTATGCGAGAGACCGGGAGACAGAGGGAGAAGAAGACAGACTGCAATATTGACCCATAATTTATTTTTCTATTGACCGTACAACACTGTGTTATCTTCAGGGCCTTACATCTTTACCTCTTCTGCTTCCCGGCCAGGGGCCATTGAGGGACGTTCCCCTACTAGGCGCCTGGTGGCTAGTCTCCGTCACTGACTGTATCTAGACCCAAGACCCCAGATTGAAGACTGACTCCGGCAAGACTCCCTGTATCTGCAGTGGGTCGTGTATATATAATTTCACAACGCCCACGTATTCCATTTATCAACCACGTGACGTGCTTCCGCTTATTTACACAGGTGCGTCCTGCAATCACCTTTTTTAGACAGCTGGAATATCCGGCTCAATCAAAGGTCAATATGCATCGCATAAGGTGACTTCCATAGAGAAGTAGGAGTAAAGAAGGTAGCTATATGGCAAAAACCAAAAGACTTCTACTGGTTTGCCATCTTAGATGAAGCATTATCAAATATTTTTCAGTTTTATTAGTATTTCTTTCATCTTATTTCTCTTCCTTCTTGTTGCAACTCCCATACTTAAGAAGTAGAAATAAAGAATAAAGCTATATGGCTAAATTTAAATTACTCCTGCTCATTAACCTTCTTAGATAAAACATAGTTATCACTTCCTACTAGATTTTCTTTTATCTTATTTCTCTTCGTTCTTATTGCAACTCCCATACTTAAGAAGTAGAAATAAAGAATAAAGTTATATGGCTAAATTCAAATTACTACTGCTCGTTAGCCTTCTTAGATAAAACACTGTTATCACTTTCTACAAGAATTTCTTTCATTCTATTTCACCTCATTTCTTTTAAAATCTAACATCATCTTTCTACTATTGTTTATAAACAAAATGGACAGGAAACAAAAACAAGTATTTGGTAAAACTCAAACTCAAATTATTTTCCTTGTGAAACCAGTCTTTACTGCGCTTTACAGCAACTATTTCTATTTGATGATAATCATTTATTTGCAAACAGTTATAAAGTTTCAAGTAAACAATGATAATTATTCTCAATAAACAACTATCTTTTCAAGTATTGCCCAGTCGGCTTTGGCTAGAGAATACACCGACTGTGTAAGACACACCTCCAATGAGTGTCCTGGATATGGCACTAAACAATCTGATGTTGAGGTTCCAGTGACGCTGGAGCTTTGGGGAATGCGGAGCACCCCTTCATTGCCATTGCTCCCAGGTCCACTCTGGCCCGGAATGGTAGCACCTGATAAGGGCCCTGTCTATGGGTTTAATAGAACTAAACTGCATACTTATGCTAAACTGAATTGTTTGAATTAGAACTGTTTGACTAAACTGAATAGTTTGGAATAGAAATGTTTTCACAATTAAACTGTGTATTTACATTTAAACCGAGTGCTTATGCTAAACTAAATTGTTTGAAATCGAACGGTATTTTACATCGAAACTATACTAAACTGAATTGCTTAATATAGAACTGTTTTGACATTTAACTGTGTGTAAACAAAATCTATACTTTTACGAAACTGAATTAGCTGAATTAGAATTGTTTGAATAAACTGAATAGCTTGAAATAGAAATGTTTTTGACAATTAAACTCTGTACTCATGCTAAACTGAATTGTTTGAAATAGAAGTGATTATTTCCATAAAAATGGATTTGGCGTTAAATAACCTACAAAGGTTGATATGCCACAAAACCAAACAACAACCAACCAACTTTTCAAGTAACTATTCTTATACAAATAATTAACACACAGTTATATGGTATCAAGTATTCCTATATAATACAAACAATTTTTAAACAGATCTATTTGACCCATGGATGGGAGATTAACAGGTACTACCACTCCAGTTAAAAGTGGACATAGGAGTAATGACAATAAAGTGATACTCCACACTCGCCAAATCTCTGGAACAGAAGCCTCACTATCAGATGAAGTTTAGTGTCATACCTAAAAAAAAAAACTCTTTTAGATGGGGAATTTCACCCCTCTGCATAGAATAAAATGTGCATATTTCCAAAGTCCGTCACCAAGGCATGAAAAAAAATGAGTGAAAAACAGAAGTGTGTATCTACCCAAATTTTCTCACCACAAGCAGGATGTGACACAAGGTCATTTTTAGTTGAGTTTTATTTCTCCTAGACTGGTTGCTTTACAAGGGCTAAGTAACCAGTCTGCTCTACCATTTCCTCACAGCTGGAGGGAAAACATATGACTCAAAAGTTTTGCAATATTCTAGTAACATGAGACATAATTTGGCAGTATTGCCTTGGAAGAGCCACTTTTAGGTTTACCTGATCTTATTTGATCATCAAGGTTCTTGCCACAAGAGCAATATTTCTTCAACTCTTCACATTTCCAGACATAGACCACCCAAAATTAGGCACTAAAAAGGGCTAATCTCTTCCATCTACTGGACAGTGTCAAGAGTGTTGTCTAACAAAAGAAATAAAAATTAACCTCTCTTATCTTGAACTTTTGACCTGCATTAGCACCCACATACACACACACACACACACACCTATGGATTTAATAAGTTTCCAGACTTTTTGCACAGGCATTTAAAATAGTCGTTGACTCTTGAAAATTCAGTATCTTATTGCTATACATCTTATGAGATGACTGACCAATTTTTATGATTTCAGGTTTAAATGAACGGCTACAGCAGCAATTGGAATACACCCTAATAAAGTCTGATTGTCACAGCTGGTGAATTTCAAAAATGCAATCTGTACGAGAGGACACTTTAGAAGAACAATATGTAATAAAATTGTGTTTTAAACTTGGAAAAAATGCCATAGAAACAACGTATGGAATGCTTCAGACTGCTTTTGGAGCATCTTGCATGAATCGAGCATCAGTTTTTGAGTGGCATAAGAGATTCAAGGAAGGCAGGGAGTCTGTGAGAGATGATGAGAGGTTTGGGACGAGTAAGGAAGTCAGAACACAAGAGATGATTGGGGTTACGGTTAGGGTTACTATGTTGAGGTTTTAAGGGAGTTCAGGATGAGATTCCGTCGGAAGAGGCCAGCACTCTTCAAATCGGCTCAGTGGCATTTCCAGCAGGACAATGCACCAGTCCACAACTCTATCCTTGTCGGAGGAGATTACTTCGAAGGGGACTAGAGTTTCACGTGGGTACTATCAATAAAAGTCCCCATACGAAAAAAGTCTGGAAACTTATTTAATGATCCTCGTATATATATATATTTATATATATATATATATATATATGGTAGATTTTTATGAATCTGAGAAGATGATAAAAATAAATGGAAAACTGGATAAATCAAAACACTTACAACGGGTTTAGTGGTAATATTTCGTTCTTTGTTATCAGAAGATCTTCATTAGACAAAACTTTTTTGGCGTTTTTCTATATTTTAGCAAATGAGGAAAAAATATAAACTAATGGAGAATTGTTATGGTACCTTCCTTACGGACTATAATGAACTCTTCCTTACGGACTATAATGAACTCTTCCTTACAGACTATAATGAACTCTTCCTATTACTATGAATACCGGGAAAATATTCATCTCGGTGTTAAGTGTTATGGTACCTACCTTACGGACTATAATAAACTCTCCCTATTACTATGAATACCGGGAGAATATTCATCTCAGTTTTAAGTTGACTCCAGCTGGGAACCTCTGGTGGTGTAACGATTAGCAAGTTGGACTAGCAAACCTACACGAGTGAGTTCGAGTCTCGTTGAGCGCCCAATTTATTCAGCCTTGTGCCACATCGAAGCAAAGAGCTTTGTAAATTACTAAGTTAACTCCAGCCTAACACTTTGGCAGTCAGACTGACGTTCAACACTCTTTTACCTAGGCTGTATTT
Source organism: Sepioteuthis lessoniana (assembly GCA_963585895.1). Classification (NCBI taxonomy): domain Eukaryota; kingdom Metazoa; phylum Mollusca; class Cephalopoda; order Myopsida; family Loliginidae; genus Sepioteuthis; species Sepioteuthis lessoniana. The sequence goes on from OY757942.1 coordinate 54,760,306, forward strand.
ATACTTTCGTTCAATATACTTGTTTCTCGTAATCCCGAGTTTGTGTCTTTCTTCCGGACCTTTTACTGGTCCACAACAAGAATGTAAAAAAGTAGGGAGAGAAAGGGTCTAACAACAAGAGAGAGATTTATCCACTTTTCCACTTATTTTTATCATATATATATATATATAAATTAACTTAAATCGCGAGTTGGGGGGGTCTTTTTTCCTGGTAACCGTGAATGCTGGTAGATTGTAGGTTAGTAAATATATATATATATATATATACCTACACCCAACCATATGTCTACTGTCATTTACACAAACATATATATATATATACACACACATATCCACAATACACATACTTAACATAGTATGCTTACACACATACCCACATGGATATGTTTAAGCCTACACATATACATATATGTACCTACACCCACTCATATACATATGATATACATATACACGTATATGCACTAACATATATCTAGCTCTATATACTACCTAAATGAATATCGATAGTGTCACAATATGAAGCACAATTCGGCAGTTCTGTATACTTTTTACCGGGATTGTGAAGATGATGAACCATACAGGACTGTGATATATCAAGATCACCTGATACTCTCTGAGTGCTACTCCCTAGACTCTACAGTTTTAGGCTTACCTGACTGTGCATGAGTAAAATTTCTTCAACTATCTAGTCACCGTCTGGAGATTAATTGCGCCTTGACCTTTCACACAGCAAATGTTTAGCCCAGTTGGCTGGGGCAGCGAAATACAATGACAACATCTCTGCAAAGAGGTAAGACTCTACTATCGAGTGTCCTGATATGACATTAAACAAACTGATGGTGAGGTTCCAGTAATGCTGGAGCTTTGGGGAATTCTGAGTACCCCTTTATTGCCATTGCTCCCATGTCCACTCTGGTCCACAGTGGCAGCACTTGAGAGGGTCCTATCTATAGGTCAAATAGAACTAAACTGAATTGTTTCAAATAGAACTGTTGTGACATTTAACAATATGTAAACAAAAAACTATACTTCTGCTAAACTGAATAATTTGAAATGGAACTGTTTATATGTATAAAAATAGATTTGGCATTAAATAACCTACAATCATTTTTATACAAATAAACAGTTCTATTTCAAACAATTCAGTTTAGTCAGTTTTAAATCAAACAATTGAGTTGAGTATAAGTATATTTTTTTACACACAGTTAAATATCAAAACAGTTCTATAGTAAACAGTTCAGTTGAGCATAAGTGCCGTTTCAATGTCAAAAACAGTTATATTTCAAACCATATGGTTTAGCATAAGTGCGCAGTTTAAATATCAAAACAGTTCTATTTCAAACAATTCAGTTTAGCACAATTTGAACCATCAGGTGCTACCACTCCAGCCAAGAGTGGACCTGGGCGCGATGGCAATGAAGGAGTACTCAACATTCCTCAAAGCTCCAGCATTACTGGAACCTCACTATCCGATTTTTTTATGTAATATCTAGAACACTCATTAAGGGAGTCTTTTCCATCAGCAGAGATGCAGTCGGTGCATTCTGCAGTCCCAGTTGACCAGGCCAAGTTTTGTTTAGGATAATCATTATACCAAACAGCAAAAGAAACAGAAATCCATACACGGGAGCATAGGAACACAAAACTTTTTTTTTGTTTTTTGGTCAAAAAGAGAAAAAGGAAGAGACCTTGCTCCTAATGGACCCCAAATACATTTGGAGGAGGTTAGAGGTGGAGCAGGAAATAACCTGGGGGCGAAAAACACAGAAAAGCTGTTAACTATAACAGAGAACAAACACTGCGTATTTTCCTAGAGGCAAATCAATACATGCCGGCTCCCAACTCTTAGGACGTTTCTTCTCTGTTCACTTTACTGACAAAGAGACCAAGTATATATATATATATATATATATATATATATATATATATATATATATATATATGTTCCTTCATCTTTAATAAAATTTGCCTTAATAAAAAAAATGAAATTATATATATATATATATATATCAACAGAAGGTTTTAAAACAAAACGCTGAAAACATTTGCCTTAATAAAAAAAACATTTGCCTTAATAAAAAAAATGAAATTATACATATATATATATATATATCAACTGAAGGTTTTAAAACAAAACGCTGAAAACATTTAAACTGACCACTTTAGAAAAAAAATATGTATATATCGGCCCATTGGCATAAAGGTTAGAGTGTTCACCAATGGTCCGGGAGACCAGGGTTCAATCCCAGATCAAGTCATACCAAAGAATTATACATGATGCCTCCACTAAGCATTATAATGTACGTATCAAGGGTAAGTGGAGCAATCCAAAGAAGGGAGTAGCACTATTCCCTACTCTTCGGTGTAGTAGCTACTGAAAGGGAGCCATCGGTTCGCCCTCGACTATGGTCAACCAACTTATTCATATATATATATATATATATATATATATATATATATATACATCAGCTCTGTGTGGACTTGGGATGAGTTTTGGAAGACATTCAGGGAGCAATGGATGATAGGAACAGATAGAGAGAGAGTCAAGGAAATCCATGCTGTCAGCACAACTTGATGATATATATATATATATATATATAAGGGTCATTTAATAAACAAGGGGATTTTCTTTTAAAAGAGAAAACAAAATAAATTTTCTTTTTCCATAAATGTAAATTTTGCATTGTTTTGAATTGGTTTAGAGCAAAAATTATTTCATTCTTACAAAAATATTTGATTTGGGGCTATTCAAAATGGCTTGAACAGAGGTCTGTCATTACATTTTGATAGCTGAGAAGTGCAAACTATGTGAAACTGACAGAATATGTAATGCTTACGGAGAAGCCTGTTTTAGTCAATAAAATGTATACAAATGGACTAAAAATGAGTTCGCTACAAGAAGTCTGAGTTGAAAAGAAAATCCATGGAGCGGAAATACAATGACTCTCCTGTAAAAAAAATTCCTGGGCACAGTGGTCAATAAAGAAGTCTTCTGTGACACGAAAAGAACCATTGATACATTACATAATAAATTGGTTAAATCTTTTATTGACAAGTAGTGTAGCATTCAAATTAGGTTATAACCATTTTAATAGCTAGAAATTTACCTGGATTTGGTTTGGTTTGGTTTGGTTTTATGGCATATCAATCCTTGTAGGTTATATAATGCCAAATCCTCTTGATATACGTATATATATATATATATGATTTGGTTTAGTTAAGTTTTATGGCATATCAACCATTGTAGGTTATTTAACACTAAATCCTCTTTATACATATATATTAAGTATATATAATTTCATTTGGTTTGGTTGGGTTTTATGGCATATCAACCATTGTAGGTTATATAATGCCAAATCCTCTTTATACATATATATTAAATATATATGATTTGGTTTGGTTGGGTTTTATGGCATATCAACCATTGTAGGTCATTTAATGCCAAATACTCTTTATACATATATATTAAATATATATGATTTGGTTTGGTTGGGTTTTATGGCATATCAACCATTGTAGGTTATTTAATGCCAAATCCTCTTTATACATATATATCAAATATATATGATTTGGTTTGGTTGGGTTTTATGGCATATCAACCATTGTAGGTTATTTAATGCCAAATCCTCTTTATACATATATACTAAATATATATGATTTGGTCTGGTTGGGTTTTATGGCATATCAACCATTGTAGGTTATTTCTATCTCATACAAATAATTCTATTTACTATTAATCATTTGTGAAATGCTTTCAAGTTAAATGCTTTCAAGTATTGCTATTTAACACAAACAATTCAATTCCACATCAGTCATTTGTTTACACACAGTTAAATGATTAAACAGTTCTATTTCTAACAATTCAACTTATCATAAGTTATTTGTTTGCATACAGTTTAAATATCAAATAGTTTTATTCGACGCATAGATAGGACCCTATCAAGTGCTACCACTCCAGGTCAGAGTGGACCTGAGAGTAATTGCAATAAAGGGATACTCTACGTTCCCCTAAGCTCCAGATTGTTTAGTGTCATAATCAGGACACTCATTGGGAGAGTCTTACTCCTCTGTAGCTGACTGGGCCAAAAGATACCAGGAGTAAACTCAGTTCAATTGGCAGATACTGACCTTTCGGGGCAGTTGAAAAGTTAGCTGTCATTGGAGGATTGTAAAGTTAGATGACAAAAATCTTAGCAGTTAGAAGTTAGATTCCAACTTTAAGTTAGTAGGCCAAGACAAGTTGAAGTGATAGGACATAATGTTCCATCTATGGTCCAGCGCTCGTGACCTGGTTAGTAATCTAGATGAAATGAAAAATGTTATGTGTGCAAATGAGTAAAGAAGATCTCATATTTGTTGCTCATCCTAGTGAAGGGAATAGAGCATCTGATGAAAAAGATGAAACTGCATCAAGGTCCCGAAAGAACAATATGACTAGACCAACAAGAAGATGCATCTGAATATAGAAATTATTGATTTCCTTAAAAAAGATGCACCTGTCAACACTGCTTCCTTATTGAATGATCCTTATATATATATATATATATATATATATATATATATATATATATATATATATATATATATATTATGAGAGTGTTGGTCGTCAGTAAATCACTATGTGGTTATGAGTCGAACCAACTGCAATATAATATGGAGAGTGCTCAATATCTATGATAGAGCTATTATAATAAGAATGATAATAAATAAATATATGTTAATAATATAATGATATATATTTATTTATATAAATATATATTATATATATTTATATATATATTATATATATATATACACATATATATATATATTATATATATATATTTATATATATATATATATTATATATATATTTATATAAATATATATTAATAATATAATAATATATATTTATTTATTATCATTATATATATATATATATTTATAAACAGAATTTGTTTGTTTGTTTGGGTTTATGGCATATCAAACTTTGTAGGTTATTTAATGCCAAATCCATTTTTATACAAATAAACAGGTCTATTTCAAACAATTCAGTTTAATCAGTTTTAATTTAAACAATTCAGTTGAGTATAAGTATAGATTTATTTACACACAGTTAAATGTCAAAACAGTTCTATTTCAAACAATTTAGTTTAGCATAAGTACGCAGTTTAAATATCAAAACAGTTCTATTTCAAGCAATTCAGTTTAGCATAAATACACAGTTTAGTTCTATTTGACCCATAGATATGACCCTATCAGGTGCTACCTCTCCAGCCCAAAGAGGACCAGGGAGCGATGGCAAAGAAGGGGTACTCTATATTCCCCAAACTTCCAGCATTACTGGAACCTCACCATCAGATTGTTTAGTGTCATATCCAAGACACACGTTAGGGGTTGTCTTACCCCTCTGCAATAAAGCAGTTGATGTATTCTACAGCCCCAGCCTACTCAGCAATAAGCAGAATTTGGCACTAAATAAACCCACAAGATTTGATGAGAGAGAGAGAGAGAAACTCAGACAGATTATCTAGCTCTTCTTGCAAATACACCAACCCAAGCCAAATCTCTGCAAAATAGCCTGGAGCATGCAGCAACATACATTGGTCTCTACATGAACTCAGATAAAACAAAGTATATGGGTTTTGATGAAGATGTTGCCTCTAAAATTAGTAGACCAGTTCATGAACCTCAGTAGCAATATCTCATCCACTAAAAGCAATGTCAGTACTACTGTATAGTTGTTGCACTTAGATTCTAGCAAAGTACTTGAAGAAAGAACTAGATGAGAAACATACAAGAATGCTGACTGCTGTTTTAAACAAATTTTGGAAGCAATACCCCAGAAAATAGCAGTTGTACGGCCACTTACCTCCCATCTCACAAACCATCCAAGTATGTATTTACCAACCCCTCAACCATCAGCAGGATGTGACCTAAGGTCAATTTCTTTAAGCAGAGTTTAACAGGTTTGAAATCAGAGCTTCCTTCTCCGAGACCGGTTGCCATATCAAGTTTGAAGAGTTCAGTGTGTCCTACGATATACTCATAACTAGAGGGAGAATAGTTGGATTGATATCTTTCCTAAGATTACTAGCATTATGTGAAATGTAAACAGTGTTGATGATGTTGATGATATATACGAGGATCATTAAATAAATTTCCAGACTTTTTTTTTTTTGTATGGGCACTTTTATTGATAGTACACACATGAAACTCTAGTCCCCTTCGAAGTAATCTCCTCCGGCTGCAATGCACTTGTTGTACCGTTCTAACAACTTCTGGAAGGCCCCATGCAAGTCCTCTTGCGTGAGCATGTCAATGACCTTCGTCACAGCCTCTTTCATCTCCTCAATTGTCTCATAACGACAGCCTCTCGACTATAGGGAGGGTGAGGAACAGTCTTGATGCCCAAATTGCTCAAATAGTCTGTGAAAAGGATGTAGTTGTGGACTGGTGCATTGTCCTGGTGGAAATACTACTGACACGATTTGAAGAGTGCTGGCCTCTTCCCAAGGAATCTCTTCCTGAACTCCCTTAAAAACTCAACATAGTAACCCTAACCCTAACCCCAGCCCTTTGGCCAATCAATTCTGGTGTTCTGACTTCCTTACTCCTCCCACACCTCTCATCATCCCTCACAGACTCCCTGGCTTCCTTGAATTTCTTAAGCCACTCAAAAACTAATGCTTGATTCATGCCAGATGCTCGAAAAGCAGTTTGAAGCATTCCATACGTTTCTCTGGCATTTTTTCTAAGTTTAAAGGACAATTTTATTGCATATCGTTCTGCCACTCAAAAACTGATGCTCGATTCATGCAAAAGCAGTCTGAAGCATTCCATACGTTGTTTTTGTGGCATTTTTTCCAAGTTTAAAACACAATTTTATTACATATCGTTCTTCTAAAGGGTCCTCACGTCCAGATTGCATTTTTGAAATTCACCAGCTGTGATAATCAGGCTTTACTAGTGTGTATTCCAATTGCTACTGTAGCTGTTCATTTAAACCTGAAATCATAAAAATTGGTCAGTTATCCCATAAGATGCATAGCAATAAGATACTGAATTTTTAAGAGTCTACGACAATTTTAAATGCCTGTACAAAAAAGTCTGGAAACTTATTGAAGGCACAACGTATATATATACATGTGTGTGTGAGTGCGTGTGTATACACACACACACGCACACACACACACACATACATATATATATAATTTGGTTTAATGATGAGTTCACCTTTTAATGGGGTCGTTGTATACCTATTTCTTGAATTTCTTGAGTTTGGTCCCTTTAAATCTATAATATTCAAAGATTCTGATTATTTCCATTATATTGTGAAGTATAAAAAGGTTTTTCGTGGTAGTAGCGAATTCTTGGAAAATTCTGAGGTTTGGTAACTGACTCTTTTTCTTCTTATTCTCATTGACTTGTTATCTTTATTTTGTTGGTTGAAGCCGTGAAGGAATCAAGGACAGAAAAGACAAAGACAGGAATAATTTTAAACTCAGTTTTCCTTTTACAAGTCTACAACTATTCTATAGTGGGGAACGTTCTTCCCGAACCAGGAAAGGGCTGTCTACTCTGTAGATCGGTGTAGAGAGATCTGACAAAGAGTTTCTTTTTGGCGCCAGGATGCCCATCTTTTTCAGGCATGCGCTGATTACGCTTCCTGTCAGATGCCTCATGGGAAATTATTTTTGCATTTGTTTATTTTGGTTTATTTTCATGTTTTTGTTCTTTTTTTTTTTAATTTCTTGTTCAATTCCTACAACATAGATTACATATTACATATATATCTGCAAAATCATGACTTAAAAATTATAGATAGATTAAACAACACGAAACCTACCATTGATTTTACTTATGAACTAGAAACTAATTACTTATTAATTAACTAATTAATAATAAAAATGAATTAGTATTTAAAGTTTATTATAAATCCACTAATTAAAATGACCATATCTATTTGTTTACTCCTAAGATCGAAACAAAAAGTAGAATAATCAAAGGTCTTTACGTCAGAGATCTTAGAATTTTCACCCGCAATTTTTAAAATCATAAACTTGACTATATTGAAAACTCTTTTGCACTACTTTCATATTGGTTTGGTTTGGTTTGGTTTGTTGGGTTTTATGGCATATTAACCTTTGTAGGTTATTTAACGCCAAATCCATTTTTATGTAAATAATCAGTTCCATTTAAAACAATTTAGTTTAGCATGGGTAGACAGCTTAATTGTCAAAAACATTTCTATTCCAAACTATTCAGGGTTGGGTTTTTTGGGTTTTATGGCATATCAACCTTTGTAGGTTATTTAACGCCAAATCCATTTTTATGTAAATAATCTGTTCTATTTAAAACAATTTAGTTTAGCATGACTATACAGTTTAATTGTCAAAAACATTTCTATTTCAAACTATTCAAGCAGTTATATATAACAATTCAGTTTATTCTAAGTACAGTTTCAATGTCAAAAACATTTCGATTTCAAATAAGTCAATTTAGCATAAGCACGCAGTTTAAATGTAAGTACAGTTTAGTTGTGAAAAACATTTCTACTTCGAGCTATTCAATTTAGTCGAGCAGTTCTAATTCAGCTAATTCAGTTTACTATCAGTACAAATTTTGTTTACACACAGTTACATGTCAAAACAGTTCTATGTTAAACAATTCAGTTTAGTATAAATACAGTTTCAATGTCAAAAACAATTCTATTTGAAATAATTCAGTTTAGCATAAGCACTCAGTTAAAATGTAAGTACGGTTTAATTGTCAAAAACATTTCTATTTCAAGCTATTCAGTTTAATCAAATAATTCAGTTTAGCATAAGTATGCCGTTAGTTCTTTTTAACCCATACATAGGCCCCTAGCAGGTGCTACAACGCTGGGCCAGAGTGGACCTGGGAGCAATGGCAATGAAGGGGTGCTCCGTATTCCCCAAGGCTCCAGCATTACTGGGACCTCACCATCAGACTGTTTAGTGTCATATCTAGGACACTCGTTGAGGAGCGGGGGTCTTACCCCTCTGCAGAGGTACAGTCAGTGTATTCTACAGCTCCAGCCGATTGAGCAAACTTTCATATTCAACATCCTTTATATAACTTTCTCGAATAAAAGCTTTTGAAATTGTGAAAATACCCAAGCAGCCGGGTGGAGTGTTCGCATATTTTTAAAAAAACAACAAAAGAGGAAGGAATGAATGAAGGAAAAGACAACCACAACGAACTTGAGACAGCAAAACGATGAGAAAGGGAATCCTGTGACTTTTTGGCACCCTGCATATGTGTATGTGGCTATCACAAGTGCCTTGTGAAAATCCTGTTATGAAAAATGCTGACTCATCCCGACCACATGCCTATTGTCTATCTTCACAGGCCAACGTACTGACTCGGACTGGTCATCGTCTTCTCTGCTCTTGCACTGACTTCTCTGACCAATGTACCTTGGTCCTTTTCACCCCCACTTCCGCCTCCGATCTTCACGTTCAAAAAACATAGATTCCCACGGACACATCTCTTTATTTTCGTATCAAGACCACCCATGTATAATCAACACAAAAAAAATCTCCCAGAGTGAAACCTAGACGCCGAAGACAAAGTCACTGCTATTCAGATATCTGTAGGGGTACTTATGTTAATGAATGAAAAGACAACAATAGTGCTACAAAAATTAAAGAAATTTATTTCTTTGTTGGGAGCTGAAATGTAGAAGGGTATACAGCGATTTGTGTGTCAAGTCACGATCGTAAATGCCGGTTCTGGGTCCAGCGTGGATAAGATCTTTATCCAACTTGAAATTGTAACATGACACCGTTGTTTGAAGACCAAACGAACACGGCGCCGCTGAGAAAACTACGTATCACTCCGGGTTGGCATGAGAAACTGATCTGTGTTGTCTGGAAAATTGTGTGTTTTTATAGCATCAAGATGGATCCCGCGCACACGCGTTGACTTTCAAAAATTCTTTGGGCGCGTATTTTAGAGACCTCCTATTGGTCCTAAAAACCATTTTTAATTGTTTATATTTTAAACATCTGCGTGGGCGTTAGTTGGGGATCTTTGCGCCAATTTTGATCCGTTTTTTTCCAGAACATTCTTTTGACAAGGAAATTGCATCATTTCCTATATATCTATCCAAAAACACACACACACACAGATACAAACATACATCTATATATATATATATATATATATGAATGTACATCATTGTGCCACAAAATAACAAACATGAAAGGTTTTGAAAATTTTCTAATAACAATTTTTCCACTAATAATATATCAGACAGACATCATTTTACCTAATAATTCAACAACAAAAACCATTTGAAAAAAACTTAAACCACTTTGGAATCACAACATTTGAAAACTCTTCAAAAACAATTACCAATATATAATCAAAAATAACAATAAAAATAATCATATAAAATCTGAAGTAAGCATTACTCAACCCAGTGTTTAAGATGTAATAGAAAATATGATGGCCAAGTCAGCTGGGGCTGCAGAATGCACCAACTGCACCTCTGCAAAAGAGTAAAACCTCCCAACAAGTGTCTTGAATATGACATTCATATTTACCAACCCCCTTCGCTCGGGCAGGATATGACACAAGGTCAATTTCTAAGCGGAGTTTAACAGGTTTGAATTCAGAGTTTTCCTTCTCCTAGACTAGTTGCCTCGCCAAGGCTGAAGAACCCAGTTTGTCCTACTATTTACACATAGCTGGAGGGAGAATAATTGGATTCATACCTTTCCCAAGGGTATTAGTGCTATGTGAAATGCAATCAGTCTCGTCCAGGATTTGAACTCGTGTCGCCGTGTCTATTTCCGACGACGATAACCATTGCACCACAGGAACCTCCGTCTTGAATATGACATTAAACAATCTGATAGTCAGGCTCCAGTAACACTGGAGCTTTGGGAAATGCGGTGTACTCCTTCATTGCCATCGCTCCCAGGTCCACGTTGGCCCGGATTGGTAGTGCCTGACAGGGTCCTATCTATGGGTCAAATAGAGCTAAACAGTGTACTCATGCTAAATTGAATTGTTTGAAATAAATCTGTTTCTGGCACTTAGACTGTGTACTAATATTCAGCTGAATTGTTTGAAATAGAACTGTTTTTACATTTAACTGTGTGCAAACATGTGACTGATGTTTAATTGAATTGTTAGTGATACATAGCAATACTTGGAAACATTTAACTTTATTGATTTATGCTAGATTGAATTGTTTGAAATAGAACTGTCTGATCATTTGTGTGTAAACAAATGACTGATGTTAAATTGAATTGTTAAAGGTACATAGCAATATTGGAACCGTTTAACTTTGTTGATATGCTAAACTGAATTGTTTGAAATAGAATTGTTTTAACATTTTACTGTGTAAACAAAAAACTGTATTCAAACAAATGAATGTGATTAAACAAAAAATTGTACGTATGCTAAACTGAATTGTTTGAAATTAAGTGAAACCATTTAACTGTGCACAAAAAAATGAGCTCAGGCTTGTTAAAAGCGTTATCAACAAATTGTGTTTAGAAATTAGAGGGGGGAACGATAAAGTTGTCCTAAAGAAAACAACACTACAGCTTTATTTTAAAACTTTTATTGAAAAAATCAATTCAGGTAACTTGATTATGTAGTAGAGCTGACATCTATTCAATGTAGCCACCTTCAGCCTCAATCACCACCTCGATACGGATCCGGAACTGGAAGCATGCCTTTTCCACAAGCGCCGGCGGGAGCTCAGCGAATACTCGGCGGATGGCGGCGATCAGGCTGGCTTTGGTGTTGTGGGAGGTCATGTTGGTGATGTTCTCGACGTATGACCAAACGAAGTAGTCCAGCGGGTTCAGGTCGGGGGAGGAGGGGGACCAGTGAGAGAATGGTACAAAGTCGTAGCACTCTTTCTGAAGTCAAGCCTGGGTCTCTTTGGACTTGTGGGCCGGCGCCGAGTCCTGCTGCCACACCCAGGGCCTGCCACTGGCCACGTGATTGCACAAGGGGATCATCACACTCTTCAGGACATCCAGGTTAACTTTCAAGCCGACTTCGAAGATGTGAGGTTGCATGATGTGGCGCTCACTTGAAACCACACCAAAGACCATAACCGTAGCCGGAAACTTTGTTTTCATCACCCTAGGCACGTCCCTGTTATTCGTGGCAATCCAGATTTGCATTTTGAGGGTGCTGGCAATGGTCCTGTTGTCATAACTTGGATCGGTAGAGAGCATGGGTTGTACAGCGGCGCATCTCCGATCTCGCTCGTTGAACATTGTATCACTTTAAGACATGATAGAAGGTTCCTATCGCTCTTGGGATTTGTACACAACTGGCCAACTAGTAGATGGTCTGCAACAAAAAAAGAAAACCGGTTTTCATTAAACGGAAATGGAATCATGTCGTCTTTTCCAGGGCGACAATTTTATCGTTCCACCCTGTATATACTTAATATATATATATATAAAGGATTTAGCATTAAATGACCAACAATGGTTGATATGCCATAAAACCAAACCAAACCAAACCAAACCAAACCAGAAAATATGAGGGTCAAAGTTCACAATCAATCAGGATTGAACCTGCAACCTCCAGATGATTGTCTGCTTAAAATCTTAGATAAAAAAAATCTGAATATGAGCACAGGTAAAAAAAAATCATACATCATAGTAGTAATCCTAGTCAAAGTAAGAACATTAAGTTTATAAGTCCCCAAAATTCACTCTAAACTGTCCAGCAGAACACATAGCGCAACGGTTATAGGTGTTTGTTCCCTAAGCTTCTAAGGAGGTTGCAGGTTCAATCCTGACTGCTGGTGAGTAACAATACAGGAATGCCTAATGCTTGTACTCGGTTACGGGTAACAAAATCAAAACAGGCAACCCCTCAGGAAAGTTCTAAGTTCCGTGTAGGTTTCCAAGTTTGAAAAACACCTAAAGAAGGCCGGAGGACATATCGGCCGAAATGTTGTGGAAATAACAATTAAGATGGAGACAATAGTCCGAAAACCCTTAATGATAATGCTGTATACCCACATACAGATACAAATATGAGCGGAGACATAATCAACCGATAATACACGAACTTCAATGAACGAACAAACACACTTCTTTATAAAAATATAATCTCTCACACTTTATTCTCGAAAGGGTTGATGTTTCTGTGGTGTGTGAGAGATGGGTGGAGAGATAGGTGGAGAGACATATACTCAGGAGCCAGAGGGTGCCAACGCTTGCACTCCCTTGTAAGCTCGTCAGAAACGCCTCTGATCGGCTGTGTGTCTTTCCCTCGACTGCGATTCTCTGCACTAAATCTGACCGCGTGGTTCTCATTGCGTGGTCTCCTTCCGGTTACACACATGTTGTTCCCGAATGCCCTGATGTGCTGTCATCCCTGTTTACTCATCACAGTGTGACAGCCTGTCAAAGCACACGGGGTCACTATAAACGAACCGAAAATCCATGTCATATGTTATATAACAATAAAACTACTAATGGTATAAAAATTCTAAGAATTTTCTCAGTTTTCATTTCATTTTTAAGAGGATGCAACATTATATATTAATATTGTCACTGATAGTTTAATATAAAAACCTAAAACGTTTAACCTTGGTAAATAATCCAACTATAAATAAAATCATTCTCTGAATAACTTGTCTTTTTATATTTTTATATTTACACACAAGCACACACACACATTATATATGATGTGGATCTTTGCACGTATATACTAGATGCTGGAAAGAAAAGGTGCAGAAGTATTTCTAATTCTTTCCTACATTATTTTCTTCAGGCTACAAAGACAAAAAGACTAAAACGTCATGCAACTTAAATTTGGAGTTGGCGTTTTGCTTTCAGGCAACAAGACTGTTCTGGCGCCACAAACAATGCGCAAAAAAAGGGAAAATTTAATGCATTTTTAATTCAAGCAAGAAAGAATATCAAAAGAATATTTCACAAAAATAAACGCTGAAAAACGGCAATTAAAAATAGGAAACACTTTTACAAGAATAATGATGATGTTTAATATCAAATTCAAAATCGTAATACACTTAACAAAAAACTGCTGATATGAGAATTATTCAATGTCTTAGAAATAACTTCTAAATAACACCAAGATAGATAGATATTAACAGACTGAGATAGATCGATAGAAAGAGGGATAGAATCCTTTGGTTGCGTTTTATAGCATATCAACGCTAGTGTGTAATGCCAATAGTTTGTAGGAAACATTATTTTTAAACAAGCCAGAACTCATTTGTTTGCACACAGTTAAGTGATTTCAAACTGGAGGTGCCCGTGGTGTAATGGTTATCATCGTAGGAAGTGGACACGGCGACACGAGTTCAAATCCTGGACGAGACTGATTGCGTTTCACATAGCACTAATACATTTGGGAAAGGTATGAATCCAATTATTCTCCCTCCAGCTATTGGTAAATAGTAGGGCAGACGAGGTTCTTCAGCCTTGGTGGAGCAACTAGTCTAGGAGAAGGAAAATTCTGAATTCAAACCTGTTAAACTCCGCTTAAAAATTGACCTTGTGTCATATCCTGCCCGAGCGGAGGGGTTGGCTAAATATGGTTAAGTGGTTTCAAGTATTCCTATCTAATACTAATAATTCTATTTGCACACAATTAAATGGTTTCTAGTATTGCATCAGGGTCAAAGTGGCAAATTCATATTTAGGCCTTTTTTACTAAAACATAATTTTCCATTAACATCACATATTCTTCGGTCAATTTCACATGGTTTGCACTTCTCAGCCATCAAAAATTTGATGACAGACCTCTGTTCAAGCCAAGTTAATTCTATTTGATTTGCTGGGAAAACAATAACCTCAAAACAAATACTTTTGCGAGATTAAAATGATTTTTTGCTTTAAACCAATTCATACAATGCAGAGGCTAAATTTATGGAAAAAAATTCTGAAAAACAATCCTTTTTTTTTAAAGATTCATCTTATCTACTGAATGGCCTTTATTTATATATATATATATATATATATATATATATATATATATATATTATAACAGTGCTGGTTGTCACTAAATCCCTTTGTGGGTTTGTATCGAACCAAGTGCAATATAATATGGAGAGTGCTCAATATCCAGGATAGAGCTTTTATATTTTAATTTTCTTAACTGCTTGATGATTGTTGTTTTGCAAAAAACTCCATGAAAACCGGGGGTCGCAGTTAAAATTCCATGAATTAAATATATATATATCTAATATATATTATTATTATTATTATTATTATTTAATCATTAACATTAATATCAAAAATAATTTTTTCAAACCAAATTTTCTTCAAGAAGAGCCTCAAATTTCATATACGAGTATCATTAAATAAGTTTCCAGACTTTTTTTGTATGGGCACTTTTATTGATAGTACACACATGAAACTCTAGTCCCCTTCAACGTAATATCTTCCGGCTGCAATGCACTTGTTGTACCATTCCAACAACTTCTGGGAGGCCCCATGCAAGTCCTCTTCTTCACAGCCTCTTTCATCTCCTCAATTGTCTCATAACCACAGCCTCTAAGCTTAGGGGATGACCAAAAGTCACAGGGGGCAAGGTCTCGACTATAGAGAGGGTGAGGAACTGTCTTGATGCCCATCTTGCTCAAATAGTCTGTGACAAGGACGGAGATGTGGACTGGTGCATCATCCTGGTGGAAATGCCACTGACCCGATTTCAAGAGGGTTGACCTCTTCCGACCGAGTCTCTTCCTGAACTCCCTTAAACCCTCAACATAGTAACCCTAACCCTAACCCTTTGGCCAATCAACTCTGGTGTATTGACTTTCTTACTCGTCCCACACCTCTCATCATCCCTCACAGACTCCCTGGCTTCCTTGAATCTCTTATGCCACTCAAAAACTGATGCTCGATTCATGCAAGATGCTCCCAAAGCAGTCTGAAGCATTCCATACGTTTCTGTGGCATTTTTTCTAAGTTTAAAAGACAATTTTATTGCATTTCGTTCTTCTAAAGTGTCCTCACGTCCAGATTGCATTTTTGAAATTCACCAGCTGTGACAATCAGTCTTTAGTAGGGTGTATTCCAATTGCTGCTGTAGCTGTTCATTTAAACCTGAAATCATAAAAATTGGTCAGTCATCTCATAAGATATATAGCAATAACATAGTGAATTTTCAAGAGTCTACGACAATTTTAAATGTCTGTACAAAAAAGTCTGAAAACATATTGAATGCACCACGTAGCTTAGGGCCGTAGCAGGTGAATGTTTGTCCCTGAAGCTATCCGCATAGCAAACCATGTTAATTTAATTTTCCATATTGTCTTTCTTTTCTTGTAGCAGTAGATTCTATTTCAAACCTTCTACATGTATATAATGTTTAGTTGGAAAGTCCAATATTTTTATATAATTGATAATAGCATTCTCCAAATTTTCACCTCCAGACTTATATTATCAATAATTAAAAATTATATTCCCGTTCACCAAATTTCAGTATTAAAGTGTAATCACTAACACTACAGTTCATTATTACAAAATATTACCATATACAACCACCTTGGTATTAGTCTAGAAATAGATGGCAAGAGACTAATAATGTTTATGCAAGCACTTCGAAATTATTTCAGACTTTTTATTTAATAATTCATTCTGCTCAGGAAAACTAACTATTTTTACAACATTTGAAACAAGTTTTAGACTAAATCGAATAATGAGACTGGTATCAAAGTAATATAATTTTTATTTCTCTTTCAAATTAAAAGTTTATTTTTACATATAGTAATTTTTAGTGCTGTAAGGAATAAATAAATTTAAAATTAAATTTTAAAGAAATAAAATAAAATAAATAAATGAAAAGAAAACTATTAAATTTGCAGAAAACTCCCAGAGGTCCATAACAGGAAAAGGGAATAACTCATGCGTAAAAGAAAAAAGGCTTTCCTCTTGACAAAGGGAGCAAAGTATTCTTTCTCTTTCAGGCAGTGACCAGCGTCCAGATAACATCGTTGCTGTCGTGTCTGGGCACCACGCATACGTCTTTGGACATAGCGATGGTTAGTCCCTTTCACCCAGTAGCAGCTCTCTCTCTCTCTCTCTCTCTCTCTCTCTCTCTCTCTCTCTCTCTCTCTCTCTCTCTCTCTCTCTCTCTCTCTCTCAGTCAGCATTATGCTGAAATATACAAGGCCCAACAACTGAACTATGAGCTAATTCTTTACCGAACTTTGACAAACTTCCAAAAAGAAACTAACCCTGATGGAAGCCCGAAATACCAAATGTGGACGATATATACATAAAAACGATTTAACGTATTCTGACACCTTAACTGGAGGATTCACCATTTCAATGTATTCAGGAAAAACTCCCTCATACATGGAATGCTTGTTGAACCCAGTAAATAAAGGAAAGTATAAAAGAAACGTCTTCGTCTCTTATCTGTTTCTGTCTATTTCTTTTTGTATAATTCTTTTAGGGACTTTCTTTGGGCAAGGCATTGCACCGGCCAGTCAACGTGGGGTAAAATAATATAACCAAAATATGGAGTCAGATATCTTACGGCAACACAGGCTTGCCCTAGCCCCAGATTCCTCAGCCACACAAAACCCACAGTGCTTCACATTTTCCAAGACAAGGATTGTAGACCATATTTATCAATCAAAACTTGAAATTTTGAAGAGAAATAAATTTGGTTGATTTTTATAGCAATTTCATTATTCTGTCTGGTCTAAAACTCGTTTTATAGGATTGGAAATGTTATTTGTCAATCAACCAACGATAATGGCATTAGAAATGGTTATGATGAAAAGTGGAAAAAATAAATAAATACACCAAAGACGCTGAGATCAGCTGATATCAAAATAATAAGGCAGGTTATTTATTATGTAAGTAAAGTTGGTGATCATAGTCGAGGACAACCTGAGGGTTCCTTTTTCATTAGCTACTACACCGAGGGGTAGGGGAGAGCAATACTCCTTACCCTGGAGTGCTCCACTTTACCCTTGATCGATACCTTATAATGCTGAGTGTTAAACAAGGAGGCATCAAGTACCATTTTTTGAGTCTTTGGTATGACAGGTCTTGGAACTGAATCCCGGTCTCGAACAAAAACCTCCTTGCTTAACACTCAGCAATATAAGGTACGTATAGAGTGTAAAGTGGAGCAATCCAGGGAAAGGAGTAGCACCCTCCCCTACACGTTGGTGTAGTAGCTATCGAAAAGGGAGCCTTCAGGTCACCCTCGACTACGGCCGCCAACTTTACTTTTATTTATTATGTTCAGCAATGTTGGAATAAATTTTCTTTCTGTTTGGTTTGGTTTTATGGCATATCAACCATTGTTGGTTATTTAATACCAAATCCTCTTTATACATTTTTATCAAATATATATGATTTGGTTTGGTTGGGTTTTATGGCATATCAACCTTTGTAGGTTATTTAATGCCAAATCCTCTTTATACATATATATTAAGTATATATGATTTGGTTTGGTTGGGTTTTATGGCATATCAACCTTTGTAGGTTATTTAATGCCAAATCCTCTTTATACATATATATTAAGTATATATGATTTGGTTTGGTTGGGTTTTATGGTATATCAACCATTGTAGGTTATTTAATGCCAAATCCTCTTTATACATATATATTAAATATATAGGATTTGGTTTGGTTTTACGGCATATCAACCACTGTTGGTTTTAATACCAAATCCTCTTTATACATATATATTAAATATATAGGATTTGGTTTGGTTGGGTTTTATGGTATATCAACCATTGTAGGTTATTTAATGCCAAATCCTCTTTATACATATATATTAAATATATAGGATTTGGTTTGGTTTTATGGCATATCAACCATTGTTGGTTTTAATGCCAAATCCTCTTTATACATATATGTTAGATATATATGATTTGTAAACACAAGTCAACAAAGTTAAATAGTTACAAATATTGCTATCTATCACTGACAATTCAATTAAACATTAGTCATTTGTTTGCACAAGTTAAATGTAAAACAGTTCTATTTCTAACAATTCAATTTAGCATAATTCATTTGTTTACATTCAGTTTAAATGTCAGACAGTTTTATTTGACCCATAAACAGGTGCAACTACTCAGGGTCAGAGTGAACCTGGGAGCAATGACAATGAAGGGGTACTCCACCTTCCCCAAAGCTTCAGCATCACAGGGGCCTCACCATAAGATTGTTTAATGTCATGTCCAGGATACTCATTGGGGGTCTTACCCCTCTGCAGAGATACTGTCAGTGTATTCTACAGCCCATCTAAGAGGGCTGAAATTTTCTTTTTGGTTAGTTGTTTGGGTTTTATGGCATATCAACCTTTGTAGTTTATTTAACGCCAAATCCATTTTTAAACAAATAGTCAGTTCTATCACAAAAAATTCAGTTTAGTATGAGTACACAGTTTATATGTCAAAAACATTTCTATTTCCAGTTATTCAGTTTATTCAAACAGTTCTAATTCAGCTAATTCAATTTAGTATAAGTACAGATTTTGTTTACGCACAGTTAAATGTCAAAACAGTTCTATATTAAACAATTCAATTTAGTGTAAGTACAGTTTCAATGTCAAAAACAGTTACATTTCAAACTATTCAGTTTAGCATAAGCATGCAGTTTAAATGTAAGTACATTTTAATTGTCAAAAACATTTCTATTTCAAGATATTCAGTTTAGTCAAACAGTTCTAATTCAAACAATTCAGTTTTGCATAAATACGCAGTTAGTTCTATTTAACCCATAGACAGGGCCCTATCAGATGCTTCCATTCTGTGCCACAGTGGACTTGGGAGCAATGGCAATGAAGAGGTGCTCCGCATTCCCCAAAGCTCCAGCATCACTGGAACCTCACCATCAGATTGGTTAGTGTCATATCCTGGACACTCATTGGGGGGGGTCTTACCCCTCTGCAAAGGTACAGTTGGTGTATTCTACACCCCCAGACGACTGGGCAATACACAGAGTTAATGTCAAAACAGTTATATTTCAGATAATTCAGATTAGCATAAGTATACAGTTTAGATGTCAAAACAGTTCTATTTCGAGCAATTTTGTTTAGCATAAATACGCAGTTTAAATGCGAAAAAACAGTAAACTCAAATCACAGTTTAGTTCTATTCAACCCATAGATAGGACCCTTATCAGGTGCTACCACTCCGGGGCCAGAGCGGATCTGGGAGCGATGACAATGAAGGAGTATTCCACATTCCCCAAAGCTCCAGTATTGCTGGAACCTCACCATCAGATTGTTTAGTGTCATATCGTGGACACTTATTAGGGGTGGGAGTCTTACCTCTTTGCAAAGGAGCCGTCTGTGTTCTACAGCCCCAGCCGACTGGGAAAAAAAGAAAAAGGTACTTAAGAGATAGGGACTGAGACCACAAAAGAATAGTTACCTAGTTCACAATTTCAAATAAGCAAACATGATCCCAAACATTCTGGGATTTTAAAATTTATATAGGTGATGATGTATGTACAGAATTCTTTCTTGATAATTGGTTTGTTGAGTTTCATGGCATATCAACCTTTGTAGGTTATTTAATGCCAAATCCATTTTTATATAAATAATCTGTTCTATTTAAAACAATTCAGTTTAGCATAATTACACAGTTTAATTGTCAAAAACATTTCCATTTCAAACTATTCAAGCAGTTATATGTAACAATTCAGTTAAGTGTAAATACAGTTTTAATGTCGAAAAACAGTTCTATTTGAAATAATTCAGTTAAGCATAAGCACTCATTTTAAATGTAAGTACAGTTTAATTGTCAAAAACATTTCCATTTCAAGCTATTCAGTTTACTCAAACAATTCAGTTTAGCATAAGTATGCTGTTAGTTCTATTTAACCCATAGATAGGGCCCTATCAGGTGCTACCATGCCGGGCCAGAGTGGACCTGGGAGCAATGGCAATGAAGGGGTACACTGCATTCCCTAAAGTTCCAGCACTGCTGGAACCTCACCATCGGATTGTTTAATGTCATATCCAGAACACTCGTTGAGGGGGGTCTTACCCCTCTACAGAGGTGCAGTCAGTGTATTCTACAGCCCCAGCTGACTGGGCAATACACAGAGTTAAATGTCAAACAGTTTTATTTCAGATAATTCAGTTCAGCATAAGTACACAGTTTAGACGTCAAAAACAGTTCGATTTTGAGCAATTCAGTTCATCACTAGTATGCAGTTCCAATGTCAAAACAGTTCTATTTTAAACAATTCAGTTTAGCATAAATATGCAGTTTAAATGCAAAAATCAGTATAGTGAAAGAAGCACAGTTTAGTTCTATTTAACCCATAGATAGGACCCTTATCAGGTGCTACCACTCCAGGCCAGGGTGGACCTGGGAGCGATGGCAATGAAGGAGTACTCCGCATTCCCCAAAGCTCCAACACTGCTGGAACCTCACCATCAGATTGTTTAGTATCATATCTAGGACATTCGTTGGGGTGGGGTCTTACCTCTCTGCAGAGAAGCAGACGGCGTATTCTCCAGCCCCAGCCGACTGGGCAGTCTTTTTTGATAAACCAGTGCATGCAAAACAGAAATGTGAATGAGGGACAAGAAACTTATCTTAATTGATAGTTTTTATCTTTTAAGTCATTCATAATTCTATTTTTTTACATTCTTTCCGCCTTTTTCACTCTTTTTCACTTGATTCAAGAAGATTTTCCGTATATATATTCTTTATTCCACTCCAGAACTAAAATAAGAAATCCCCACACAGGAAGACTAATGAAAATGGCCCAGTATTATTAGCGAACTTCCTATTAACGCTGGATTATCCTTCAACAGGATATTTTCTCGCTCAAAAGGTCATTCGCATCCAAGGTGTATCACACAGTGTTTTCAACTGGCTCTCTTCGGTTGTTTCGTGTGCCGGATCAACCATTTCTTTTCTGACGCCATAATATTAACATCTGATTGGTTGTTATTGTCCAATCAGCACTCCTCAAGAGCTATGAATGTCTGTGTTGCTTGCTGCTGCTGCTGCTGCTACGTTCATCATCATCATCATGTCGTGCTGGTAGCACGGATATCCCTGGCCCACTCTCGCCACTTTTCTCTATCATTCATCGCCTCCGGCAGGTCTTCTTGACTACATCCCGTATCCTCACATAGTTGCTGAATGTATGTTTGTGCTGGTCATCCTGCCTTGGCTCGGCCAGGTGTGGGGGTCCATAAGAGAACATCACTTATGAGTTCATCCCTGCTTCTCTAGCAGTGTCCTGCATATCTGGTTCGTCTAACTTGAATAGTTTTCATGATAGGAGGCAGGTGGCCGTACAGTTGGTGTCTTGTGGGGTGTTGCCGCCAGGACTTGTCCAAGATTTCTCCCAGCATTCTTGTGTAATTGCTGTCTAGCTTCTTCTCCAGCCGTTTTGTTAGAGTCCATGTAGTGCATCCATATAGCAGTATCGATGCAACCGCTGCTTGAAAGAAACTGCGTTTCATTTTATCGGTTAGGTCTGATTTCCATATAATCAATAGCCTATTGATAGCTGTCCATGCCTTCGTTAACCTTGTGTCGAATGGTTATACGAACGAGAACCGGTGTTTTCAGTGTGATTTGACCGTAAGCCGATTTTTTTTAATGGCATATCAATTCTTTTTAGGTTATTTAATGCCAAAGCCATTTCCCTAGAAGAACAGTAGTGGTACTATTTAACCCATAGCTGGGAGGATAAGGGGGTTCATACCTTTCCCAAGGGTATCTGCCCGAAAGTGAACGTAATAGCACAACTGGAGTACAAACTCGCAGTTCATTGCTTTAACCATTACACCACGAGGACACCCCCTCCTGAAAGAATTAAAGAACTCACTAACTTTAAGGTTGCATTCTAACATAGAGTGATAAGGGGGTTCATGCTTTTCCCAAGGATATTAGTCTGAAAAATAATGTAATAGCATAACTGGAGTTTTAACTCATTTACTATGATGTTGCAGTCCAACATAAAGGGATAAAGGGGTTCATGCCTTTCCTAAGGGTATTTGTCCAAAGGTGATTGGTTTGGTTTGTTTTCTTTGTTTAATGGCATATCAATTTTGTAAGTTATTTAATGCCAAAGCTATTCTCCTAGAAGAACAGTAGTGGTACTATTTAACCTATAGCTGGGAGGATAAGGGGGTTCATACCTTTCCAAAGGGGATGTGCCCAAAAGTGAACGTAATAGCTCGACTGGAGTTCGAACTCGCTTACTCCGATTCTGTAGTCCATCACTTTAACCATTACTCCATGAGGACACACCTAGACCATATTGAGTTACAGTTTGCTCACTTGTCTACCAACTGGACGCTAGTTGGAATCCCACAATGACAGTATCTTATTGGTTCTACTATATAGGGTGATAACTTCTACAATTAATAACTAATATTATTAATCACTAACTCTTACAAGTTCCCTGAGATGGTAAATTCAACACAAGACTCCAGTCAAAGTGTTTACTTCCAGGAAAGTATCTGACCACTTTTCATTGACAAAATAACAGTGGCAGATTTGGTACTTCCAGTTCCTTAAAAATCAGGAACCAAATTAGAACACTCATCCCCAATTACTGTAAATTGCAACATGCAAGTTCACATTTCAAGCCTGAAAAAGTCTCTACAAAACTCGGAGTTGATTTATATGGTACGGCTAACATCCAAACCTTCACTACAGTATTCCTAACAGTAGATATACACCACTTACCGTAACTCCAGCAGATTATCACAAAACATTTCCAACTTAAACTCACGTTTAGTGAACATATCTAAAAACTTAATGCTGTATCGTGGTAAAGAAGAGATACACAGTGAAATAAAGAGTTAATTATCTATTAACTGAAGTGGTACAGTTCAACAAATATCATAAGTCTCGTGTTGAGGGTGTTACATCCGAAGTTGGCCATACCACTGACCGAGATCTTGCAGAATCATCGTGCTTAAGAAACACGAACTTTTTATACCTCCGCGATACTGGAAGTCATGTGGTACGAGCCACTATACAACAATTAACATGGAGATTAATATAAAATGGTAAAACTTTTCTGCAAATTAAGCATTGCACTAACGTTATATCACACACCATTTCCAACAGTAACTGTAAAACCTAACTGGAACATTACAGCACCTAGACGGCCACTCAGACAACTACAATATGTTGTTTGTCTTTGCAATTTCATGATAGCAAAATAGAATGTAAATTCAGATGAATATAAACTCTAATAAGTAAGATTTGCATGTCTCTTATTTGGCTGATGTAATTCTGATTTGAGAGAAATATTACATACACCATCCCTTACTGGAATAATGACAGTTTATTGAGACATATTGGTAGTTTATTGAATTTAGAGACATTTGGCATTATTATTGTACTTAAATGACACAACATTTTGAATAAATGTTACTTGGAGGTTATTTTATTGATAATTCCAACCTTGATACTAAAATACCATACCGTAGTTTAAAATGTATTTACTGATACACATGTATCAAGTTGAACTCCAATAAACTTACCCGTGGTGTAATGGTTATCGTCGTAGGAAATGGACATGACAACACAAGTTCAAATCCTGGACGGGACTGATTGCATTTCACATTGCACTAATACCCTTGGGAAAGGTATGAATCCAATTATTCTCCCTCCAGCTATGGGTAAATAGTAGGACAGATTAGGTTCTTTAGCCTTGGTGAGGCAACTAGTCTAGGAGAAGGAAAACTCTGAATTCAAACCTGTTAAGTATATGTTTATTATATTTACCAACCCCTCCGCTCGGGAAGGATATGACACAAGGTCAATTTTTAAGCGGAGTTTAACAGGTTTGAATTCAGAGTTTTCCTTCTCCTAGACTAGTTGCCTCACCAAGGCTAAAGAACCTAGTCTGCCCTACTATTAAGTTTTGGCCTTCAATTAGCCTGTTATATGTTTAGGGGTTGATCTATACTGAAGGTATAGGTCTAACATAGAAATTTTAACGAAAATCTTATGGCTGACTAATATGCCAAATTGACTTGTACATCATAATTCAAGGTAGTTTAAAATCTAACAGACCTTGCTATCTAAATACGTATTCACCCAACCCCTCCAACGCAGGCAGGATGTAACACAAGGTCGATTTTTCAAAGTAAACTAAAAGCTGGTTTGAATTAATAGTTTTCCTTCTTCTAGGTTAGTTGCCTAACTTAGTCCGTTTTACTCATAGCTGGCAGAGAGAACAGATGGATTCATGATATTCCCAGAGGAATTGGCACAAAGAGAAACACAAACAACTCCATCCAGGGTTTGAACTTGAATCACCAATTCCATTTCCTATGACGATTACCATTACGCTAAGCAAGTCTAATCACCTGTATTAGTAGTATGACTTAAATGAGCCCCCCAATATAAGGTAAAAGCGTTGACCCACTTTTTGTTATAGGCATATCAACAACAAAATCTGAGAGCTCAGTCAGCTGGGGCTGAAGAATACACTGACTGCATCTCTGCAGAGAGGTTAGATTTCACGCCAACAAGTGTCCTAGATATAAAACTAAACCATCTGATGACGAGGCTCCAGTCCAGAAGCTCTGGGGAATTCACAGTATCCTTACATTGCCATTATTCTCAAGTCCACTCTGACCTGGAGTGGCAGCACCTGTTAGACTCCAATTTATTGATCAAACAAAACCAATGTCCTTAGTATGTCAGTAAACTGCATCTGATCAGAAAGCTTCAATCATGGAGCTTTGAGGAATTTGGAGTACCCTTTATTGCCATTACTCCCAGGTCGACTCTGACCCAGAGTGTTAGAGCTTGTTGGGCTCCCATCTATTGGTCAAACAGCACTGTTTAGCCATTTAACTGTGTGCAAACAAATGATTAATATTAAATAGAATTATTTGTGTTAGATAGGAATATTTGAAACTATTTAACTGTGTGCAAACAAATTGTGATACTTAAAAAGATTTAACTGTGTGCAAACAAATGATCAATATCAAATAGAATTATTTGTATTAGATAGGAATACTTGAAAGTATATAACTGTAGGCAAGCAAGCTCTGGCTTGTTTAAAATGTTACAACAAACTATTTATTCACAAATCATATACTTAATATATATATATATATATATATATATATATATATATAAACAGGATCTGGCATTAACTAACCTACAAGGGTTAATATGCCATAAAACCCAACCAACCAGCATCTGAGCCTTCAATAGGTAAATACTGCATCATTTCAGTAAAGTGTCTGGTTTTGTATCTGCACACAGCATATTAGTCTCATCTAATAGCCCCACCCTCAACTCAGCATTCTTGCGTTTTTGCAAACATGTCCAGATACTAATCCCTACTCCTGCATAGTTTATATTACAACTTTAGATTGGTTGTTGAAGATCTCATATCTCTGTAGAGGGTAGAAAACTGGTACTTCTGGTTCCATAAAACTCAAGAACCAAATTACAATTATCCAGCAGAAACAATTACTGATCAAACCTTCACAGACGTGAGTGTATGTGTGTTTGTTTTGGTTTTATGGCATATCAACTATTGTAGGTTATTTAATGCTAAATCCTTTTTATACATATATATTAAATATATGATTTCTAAACATATTTTGTTGATAACATTTTTTTTTGCACACAGTTAAATTTCTATCTAATACAAATAATTCTATTTCATCATCATCATCACGCCATCAGCACGAATATCCCTGACCCTCTCTTACCACCCCTCCCTATCATTCATCGATTCCGGCAGGTCCTTAGGGCTATACCCCATATCCTCACAGAGCTGCTGTATGTAGGTTCGAGCTGGTCACCCTGCTTTTGCTCAGTCATGTGAAGGGGTCCATAGGAGTACATCACTTCTCCAGCAGTACTGCACACAGTTTAATATTTTCAAGTATAGCTATTTAACACTAACAATTCAATTAAACATCAGTTACACACAATTAAATGATCAAACAGTTCTATTTCAAACAATTTAGTTTAGCATAAGTACACAGTTTATTTCTATTTAACCCACAGATAGGATCCTATCAGGTGCTACCAATCCAGGTCAGAGTGGATCTGGAAGCAATGACAATGAAGGGGTACTCCACATTCCACAAAGATCTAGCATTACTGGAGCCTCACCATCAGATTGTTTAGTGTCATATCTAGTACATTTGTGAGGGGAGTCTTACCCCTTTGCAGAAATACAGTTGGTATATTCTGCGGCCCCAGCTGACTGGGGCATGCGTGTATGCGTGTTTCTGATGATTGTGACTTAAACACATCAACCTTGGAATAGGAATTTATTTAGCTTCCCACCAAACTCAAGTGTGGCACAAAATCAGTTTATTGTGGAGATTGCATACAGTAAGAAACCCTCCTGTCGGGCATGACAAAAATTTCTTGGCTCTCCTTGAGAACCATTTAATGCCCCCGGACTCTATTTAGACGAGAGTGCAGGTGCTCCCTTGGAAAAGGTCCTCTAGAACCAAACCCAAGGGTATTAGTGCTATGTGAAATGCAATTAGCTTGGTCCAGGATTTGAACTTGTGTCGCCGTGTCCATTTCCTACAACGATAACCATTACACCACAGGCACCTCCAATATATCTCTCCATCAATCTCTCAAACAAATAACAAACTGTGGGCCCTTTCCGAGAATAAAATGAGAGATATTTTTTATAAAGAAGTGTTTTGTTTCGTTCATCGAATTTCGTAAATCATGTATGAGAGTCTATAACAATTGATCAAAAGATTTCTTAACTGATTGTTTATTCACGTCTGTGTATTTACAGATTGTCCGAAGTTTTTATGCTAATTAAATGAACTAAAATAACTCAAAACATCCTGAATATTTGTCAAATTCAAACTCATCTATTTCCACCCTTATCAGCCGAAAGGCATGGGGGATAAAGTGTCTGCCAATAATTCACGAGACCCATATCAAGTCCTACTAAAAACTCAAAAAAATGGTACTTGATGCCTCCTTGCATAATAAAAGTTGGCGACCATTGTCGAGGGTGACCTGAAGGCTCCCTTTTCGATAGCTACGACACTAAAGTGTAGGGGAAGGCACTACTCCTTTTCCTGGATTGCTCTGCTTTACCCTTGATCCGTACCTTATAATGCTGAATGTTAAGCAGGGAGGCATCAAGTACCATTTTTTGAGTCTTTGGTATGACTCAACCAGGAGATTGAACCCAGGTCTCCCGGGCCATTGGCGAACACTCTACCCACTAGGCCAATGTCCGGTGACATTGCCTAATACTCAGGATTATAAGGTACATATTAAGGGTAAGTGGAGCAGTTCTGGAAAAAGAGTAGCACCCTCCCCTACACCTCAGTGTAGTAGCTATTGAAGAAAGAATCTTTGGGTCGCTCTTGACAACAGTCAGCCAACTTCTTACTTACCCTTAGTAAAATATTCAACTAAATTTTTTTACCATTTTTGATCATTAGTTTTTGAGATATTTTGAATTTTACAAAAATGGACTGACTGAAGTTAATATGCAGATCAAACTAATATTAGTTTAAGATCCCTAAAACCTAACGAAAACTATTTATTCTTTTTGTCGATAATATATGTTGAATTATGGGTAAAGAGAAGGATCAATCAACAACTGAAAAAAAAAATAACAAAGTTATTGAATGAGGGAAAATCCACTTTGGAGATATCAAAGGAGCTTTGCAGAGATCATCGAACGATAAAGAAGGCAGTTGAAAATATTAATAAGTTGAAAACTCAGAAGCAAAATAAAAGGATTTAAGAACTTGTTTTCTCAAGATGAATGTAAACTAAAGTGAAAGAACCACTTTTGAGTTGTGCTCAGATCTTTGAAAAAGTTGAAATTGACAGAATCAAGAAGAACAAAAGATCTAGGATACTTTGTGAATTAGAATCTGTAAAACATTTTCGAAGGCAACCTCCTTTCACAAAACCAAATAATTTGAAGCATCCAAATTGAACCAAGAAATACATGAAAATTGTTTTTTCTAAAGTGATTTTCATGGACAAATCTATTATGACATTTGATGGACCTGATGAATGAGCCAAAGGACAGATCTTATCCAATTCAGATGTGGCTGTGGCGAAATGAAGACAATAAGGAGGGACTAATCCAACAATATGGGTTGGAATAGCCAATTAAGCAATAAGTTGATCATTCAAAATCGATGAAGGAGTTTAACAATACTTTCTATGGGAGAAATCCCTGCATCAGAGTTTTAAAGTGAAATGTGTATTTATGCACGAAAATGCTCCTTCTTATATACGTAATAAATAAATAATTATTATAATTCTTTTTCTATCAGTTGTCAAAATTTCAGCTTTTTACAGTTGTTTTTTCTAACAAATATTAGGTTTTAAAATTTTGTCCCTTAGTTTTGAGAGAAAGAGATTTGTATATATATATATATATATATATAAATGTATATATATATATTGTGTGTGTATATATATATATATATATGGAGGCTTATATATATATATATATATATATATATATAAGGTTCCTAATCGAGAATACAAAAATCATATATAAAATTAACAATAAAAATCACCTACAAATCGTCAGAGGAATAACCATGAAAAATAAAAAAAAAACCTACAATGAATAAAATAACATTCAACACAAATATTGATATATTAAACATATTCAATAACTAACCTTACTACCCATCCTCACAAAATAAGCCAACCCCATATAAAAAAAACAAAAAAAAACACTCCAAATAAATATAAATAAAACTTCACAACAACAAATAATCTAACACAACCCCTGAGGACAACCAGCGAAATGGTTGAAAGCACTTGAGCTAATATGAGGCATTTTCTTTCTTCACCACCTTGACCCAGACATAAGCAAAACAAAATGAAGATTTAAACGTCTTTATTTAAAGATCTTAAAAAGAAAACACTCCATTCTCTTCAACCGAACATGCTTAAATAACAACTAGCTGCCTAAATACACTATATATATACATACATATGTTGTGGTGTTAGGGGTCAAAATGAAGACATGCAGACAAGAGAAGTAGGTTGAAACAAATATATTACTATAACAGTACAAATGTACAGAAAACAGGTGTTATACAACAGTTAGGAATGTCCTTCCGGTACTGTCAGGCTGCTCTGAGATTATCTCCCCAAGTGTCAAGTAGAGTCAGTATATATTGAAGAGGAATAGTCCATTACCATGTAAGTAGATACCATAACAACATATATATATATATATATATATAGATATATATATATATACAGATCTGTCTGTGGATGACTATTGAGATATATATACTCCCCTACCCCCGTAGGGTCAAGTTCTCTAGCGAAGAAGTAATCATGTTGCCATTAGCGTTCATTGCAAGTCTCTTCGTATTTGAATTGAGATCTCGGCGGCCATTTGAACGGATGTATAATAGTAATTGTGATTCATAACCGTCTAAAATTTACTTCGCAGCTAATATCTCCTTGTGGCTAAATGGTTAGAAGCTTTGGCTTGGCATTTGAGTCAACCAGGTTTCGATCCCAGCTACGGGGAGATACTGTCTAGCCACACTGATGAGTTCTGATAGAACGAAACAGATCTGTCTGTGGATGACTATATATATATATGTGTGTGTGTGAGAGAGAGAGGGTGTTCTGATAGCAAATTTTCCTATTTTTCACAGAAACTATAACAAAAAAGGATGAATAGAGCAAGTTTTCAGCTACTAAGGACTAATTTACCATTAGCGATGCATTTTTTTCCAGCAATGAGCAAGAACCTGCATGTCACATTCATATAAATGTGCACCAGAGGAGGCGACCCATTTTTTTCAGAGAGAATGCATTTTATTACCAATATATAAAAGTCACACTTTACTTCATATAGGTAAAATGTCACATGAGGGAAATCCAATAATTGAGGTGAATTTTGCAATATAGCAACTCTCAATTCAACCAGGAAAATAAATCTTCATTTATTCCGCCATATAATATCCATTCTTTAAAACACATTTTCCAATTGAAGTTTTTAATAAATTGTATTCCTTCGGCATGGAAATCTTTTGACTGAGTTTTTAGACATTTGTTCACGGTGTTCTTCACGTCATCATTGTTTGAAAACTTTATTGCACACGGAAATTCTTTTACGGAGCCAAACAAGTGGAAATCGTGACCCAGTCGGCCATGGCTACAGATTACATGGACTGCATTTCGGCAGAGGAGTAAGACTCCCCCGACAAGTGTCTTGGATATGACACTAAACAATCTGATAGTGAGGTTCCAGTAATGCTGGAGATTTGGGGAATGTGGAGCACTCCTTCATTGCCATTGCTCCCATGGTTGATGGGCCACCAAACCAAACCAAACCAAATCAAACATATAAAAAGGATGTGGCATTGAATAACCCACAATGGTTGATATGCCATTAAACCCAACCAAATCAAACTAAACTAAATTCATCATTGGATAAGATTCTCCAACAAATGTTCTGGATATGACACTAAACAATCTGATGGTGAGGCTCCAGAAATGTTGGAGATTTGGGGAATGTGGAGTACTCCTTCATTGCCATCGCTCCCTGGTCCACTTTGGGCTGGAGTGGTAGCACCTTATAGGGTCATATCTATCAGTCAAATAGATAAAAACTGTGTACTTATGCTAAACTGAACTGCTTGAAATAAGACAGTTTCAAAATTTAAATGACATACTTATGCTAAACTGGATTGTTTGAAATAGAACTGTTTTTGACATTGAAACTGTACTTATGCTCAACTGAATTGTTTTAAATAGAACTGTTTATATGTTTAAAAATATATTTGGCACTAATAATTTACAATGGTTGATGGGCCACCAAACCAAACCAAATCAAACGTATAAAAAGGATGTGGCATTAAATAACCCACAATGGTTAATATACCATTAAACCCAACCAAATCAAACTAAACTAAATTCATCATTGGGTAAGATTGACACTAAACAATCTAATGGTAAGGCTTCAGTAATGCTGGAGTTTGGGGGAATGTGGAGTACCTCTTTATAGCCATCACTCCCAGGTTCACTCTGGGTCCTATCTAGGGGTCAAATAGAACTAAACTGTATACTTACGCTAAACTGAATTGTTTGAAATAGAACAGTTTTTATATTTTACTGTGTGGAAACAAATGAATGATGTTTAATTGAATTGTTAGTGATACATATCAATACTTGGAACCATTTAACTTTGTTGACTTAATTGAAAAGTTTGAAATAGAAATGTTTTTGACATTTAAACTATGTACTTTAGTTAAACTGAATTGTTTGAAATAGAACTGTTTTAATGTATGAAAATGGATTTAGCATTAAATAATCTTCAATGGTTGATATGCCAAAAAACCAAACCAAAAGTGGAAATCAGAGGGAGTGGGCAGATATGAACAGTAAGAAGGATGCGGCAGCTGTTCTCCACCAAAGTGACTGATAGTGTCCACTGTTTTTGCTGCAGTATGAGGTCTTGGATTCTTCCAGTGAAACCCAATGATAATTGTCCTTAAAAAAGGCAAGGTCGTCAGGCATAATTTTGTGTGCTCTACCCACAGAAATTCTCAGTTATTTAGAAATGTTCTCAATTTGTGAATCAAAATGAGTAAATTAACTGAATCCACCAGATGTACTCACCACTGGGGATCTGCCTGGCCTGGCCTGTCTTAATCTTGAATATCATTTCAATCTTCTTTTAACAATTTAGCCCATTTATAAGGAATTTTTTGACTAAAAGATGTTTCTCCATACATATCACACATTCTTCTGTCAATTTCACATGGTTTACACTTATCAGCCACCAAAAATTTCATGACAGACCTCTGTTCAAGCTGGGAGCACTCTGTTTGATTTGCCACGATTTTGAATAGCCTCAAAATAAATATTTTTGAAAGATAAAAATCGTTTTTGTTATAAACAAATTCCAAACAATTCAGAAATTACATTTATGGAAGAAAATTCTGAAAAAAAAATTTATTTTCTTTTTTTCTAAAAAATTCACAATATGAATTGAATGTCCCTTGTATATAGTAATTTATATATTACTAAACTTTGTAATCATATATATATATATATATAATTAAAAAGTTTATATATACAGGTGTTATATTTTGACCTTCGACCCGGCCCAAAAATACTATTCCAAGGTGATACACCGGAAGGAAGTGATACATTCCAATGGCCAGTAATCGAAAGAGATCGCGTGGGCGGATTAAGGCTTATGATATGGGACAAGGTGAAGGTCCCATTGTGCCACTACAGTGATGCACCGGAAGAGAGTAACCTCTGAACTGCATGACAGTTATTTCCGCTTGATGACGATTAAACATTCGATTTCAAAGATCCAGTGGGCGATCATGTGGGCGTTGAATTATTATATAATTGAGTTGAGTTGGGTGCCAAAGCAGTTGCCAGCAGAATTCCAGACAGCTAGAGACCAGATGTGGTAGGGAAGGCCACACCCGACCGAGGGGGCTCTCGGAAACCCCTGATGGAGTTAGGGGTCCAGAGAAGATGCTGGTAAGATGCAGTAAAGAAAGCCAGCATCCAGCAGTGGACCATAAAGACCTCTTGTTGAGTATCTAAGAGAACAAGAAAGACACAATGTGACGGTCATAACAGTGGGGTCAAAATATGAAGTTTATGTTCGGTCTCCAGCACCCTCTCACATGCAAACCTTTGAACAACCCTTTCGAACCCTTGCAATAAAGTGAGAGGTAAAATGTTGTTAAAGAAGTCCTTCCTGCGTCGTTTATTACTGTGTCTGTTATCATTGCGTCGGTATGTATTGTGATGGCAAATTGACTAAAATCCCAAAACGGGACTTTTATTTTCGCACGTGTGAAGACGGGGCGGGTTGGCACTTGATCCCCTATAGAATAAGTCCTCGTTCAGAGTTTTTCTCTCAGGCATATAAGAACTGGCATATTATGTGAGGGATTAATTTCTAGGCCAGACTGACTGCCGCTGGCAAAGGGGTTCCAAATTTCACACTATCACACACCCACCAGGCCGCTAAACTTCTTCACCCTAGACAACAGAAGAATATGGACCTATAGGTTTTTGTCGTAATAATATTATATTGTAGTAGTCGGCAACTCCAGTTTCCCGTGTGATATTTTTAAGGAATTAATGACAATTCTAAGCAAGATAACATAAGGTGAATAGAAGCTGAAAAGAAAATGTGACAACAACAAATTCGTAGTAAAACGGCAAAGAACAACATAGACCACGTGGTAACATAGAAATATACGATTCCTTTACTACAGTTATATACACTTTCAAAGTGTCAAAACATATAATAATTGGACAGTCCACGAATATAAATGTCTTTTCTTGACTTTTGTTTTCTTCAAATTGAGAGAGAGAGAGAGAGTGGTATACAAAATTTGGGTATAAAGGAAAATGGCCCCAAAGTTACTTATCTTATTTTTCAACGGGGTTCCACTGGAGAATCTTTCCTCTTTCACGGGCTATTAGACTTTGTTCTATTTTTTTACACTGGCTTGAAGAACCTGGGGTCCCTCTTGTCTCAGTTATTCTTTTGTCTTCAACCCGGAGTAAAATGGCTATGGTTCGTCTGCCCGCTACGGACCCTGCTCAAAAACTAGCTTTCTTATTTTTTACTTCCACTGAGGGGAAGGGGTCCCCACTTCCATTTTGAGGTCCCAGCCAATCATTTGGCTTCTCTCTTCTCCCCCTTGGTGTCCGGCGACCTGAGGTTACTAAGTACCAACACCTGTTGATACCCCTCTGTGACCTACATTCTTCCTTAACGGTCACTTTTTTTGACGGCTAGATACTGTTAATTCAACGGGAGGATAGTATTAATCTTACCTCTATCGTCTCCGTGGGCTATCACGTGACAGTATCCAGTATATATATATGTATGCAACACAGGTATACCTCTAGTTAAGTCATTCTTGGTTATACATTATTTGTCAAAAAAAATATATGGAAAAATAAAAAGTTTAAGTCATTTTATTTGACTTGACGTCCATCCACCACAAATACTGAGGTGGTAATATCATTATAAAAGCATTAGTAAAGTAAAGTTGGTGACCATAGTCGAGGGCGACCCAAAGGCTCCCTTTTCAATAGCAACTCCTTTCCCTCGATTGCTCCACTACTGCTTAGTGTTAAACAAGGAGGTATCAAGTACCATTTTTAAAGTCTTTGGTATGAAACGACCTGGGATTGAACCAAGGTCTCCCGGACCATTGGCAAACACTCTACCTACTTGGCCAATGAGCGGTTACTGTACAATAAATAAGAATAAAAGCATATAAAATCATGACGATCCACAGCCATCTACGTCCTCAATGTAAATAAACAAATTAGATGTGAATATTGGTAAATTTAACTTAAATTAGTTCATTTTTTACTATCGCAAAATAATTTTAATCACTGTATTTGTTATTTAACCTTACAAAATCATTTTATTTTATAATGTCTTAGAGCAAACCACATTCACAAATAAAGAGCCCATGATGTACTGCAAAGATCACCAAATTGTGAACATCTACATTTACAAGTATATACATGCATGTATTTGTAAATTTAGATTACTTTTTTCTGTTCTATATTAAAAACTAAAATTTGTTTGTTTGTAAGTTCAAAATAGATTCTAATTGATCATATATTATTAAAAATGCATTTATAAATAAAATATG
Organism: Sepioteuthis lessoniana; assembly: GCA_963585895.1. Taxonomy (NCBI): domain Eukaryota; kingdom Metazoa; phylum Mollusca; class Cephalopoda; order Myopsida; family Loliginidae; genus Sepioteuthis; species Sepioteuthis lessoniana. The sequence goes on from OY757942.1 coordinate 54,795,904, forward strand.
GAACTGGGAATGATTATTTGTTGTTTAGCCGAGTGACAAGTAAATTCAGAGACTAGTAAATTCAACTTAAGTCGTTTTTCGACTTAAGTCTCCTCTCCCGGAATAAATTACAGACATAAGGTGAGGTATATATATATATATATATATTTAGATAGAGAGAGAGAAAAAATGGTAGATTTGGTAAATCCGACAAGATGAGAAAAAATAAGTGGAAAATATATATATATATATATAACTGTAAATCAGCAAAAACATTACAACAAACCAAGATTTTTATTAGAGCAACATAATTACAAAATTTTTTTATTCGCTCTTGTCTAATTTTTTAATGAGAAAATTTTATATGAACAAGCCTACATAGTTAGCTCCCTTGATTATCATTAGAGTTACCTCCCTTGTAATTAAATATTACGTAAGTTTAATTTGTACTATTTTTTATTAAACCTCATGTTTTAAAACTCTTTGATTCTTTTACACATCACCAAAAGACGAAATCAACTAAAATAACAAAGAGAACGATACTCATCTAAATGAGCGACTAACAGATAAAAAAAAAGTCAAGGAAATTCCATGTTTATTAATTGCCACACATTTTACCAACTTTATATTCCAGATGAAGTCGTTTGCATATCATTTTGTAATGATTAAAAAGGCATGAACCCATCTTTTTCCTTTCCTCTACCTATCCCTTAAATATAGTTTCGGTTTTTGGCTTCTTTGTTTAACGGTATATCAACCTTCATGGGTTATTTAATGCCAACAGTAAGTAAGTTGGCCAACCTGAAGCTCCCTTTTCAATAGCTACTACACTAAGGTGTAGAGGAGGGTGCTACCCCTTTCCCTGGAATGTTCCGCTTACCCTTGATCCATATCTTACAATACTGAGTGTCAAATAAGTTGTGATCAAGAACCATTTTTTGAGTCTTTGGTATGACTCAATCTGGGATTGAACCCCAGTCTCCCAAACCATTGACTAAAGAGGATTCATACTATAACGATGAAGATTGTTTATGTTACCTCCTCGTTATATTTGAGGGAAATAAATGAGTCAGAACGAAAATTCTGAAAGTTTTCAAGTTGGTTTAATTATGACTTGAGTAAAAGAGAAGTCTTTTGTGCCGACAGTCTCACAGAAAGAAGAAGAAAATAGTTATTGAATTGAGATTCAGAGAGTTAAATGTCTGAGCGGAATATGTTCGTCTAATTCATGTTCAACTGGGTACCCCTGGGTCTATAAGTGTAGACCCAAGAGTCCATGAATCAGATGGCTCTCCTCATAGTGTAATGTTGCTGCTGGGAAGGGAGTGGATAGACAAATGTCTGTCCTGTTCAAAAGATGCCAAAGAAGAAAGCATTTGGCGGGCTTTCACCAAATTCAATTTGCCCAGGAAAGTCGTCCGGGTCAAATGGTATTCGTCATCCCCATTGAGTGAAAATATATGGCAAGACCAACAGTCAAAATATTTTACGCACCAAACATACGAAATTCTTTCTGCTACAATACCTTTACCAAAGATATTATCAGCGGGGCTAGAGTTTAAACCTGTTTACAACAAAGTTACAGTCAAACATGTTAGCGACTACACCACAAGGTCTACCTTATTCAAGATAGAGGTAACAAGTAGGATAGACTGTTTTTAAAACTTTGTATAACAACCAGTCGAGGAAAAGAAAACATTTGATTCACTGATTTATTAACTGATTGGTTTTAATGGTATGTCAACATGTCTGGGCTTATGTTATGCCTCAGTTTAAAAATTGCATACATTGTACATTTATATTTATATCTGTTTTGTACTTTCTTAAGTTTTTCACACACAATTAGAAGTATTTGTATCTAATTTTAATAACTTTCAAACAAGATCTATTTGAGCCATAGATGGCAGGTGAATAGCTCCCACCACTCAGGGTTACAGTTTGGTTTGGTTGGCTTTTATGGCATATCAACCATTGTAGATTATTTAATGCCAAATCCTATTTATACATATATATTAAATATAGAGTATTTGGTTTGGTTGGGTTTTATGCCATATCAACCATTGTAGGTTATTTAATGCCAAATCCTCTTTATACATATATATTAAATATATAGGATTTGGTTTAGTTGGGTTTTATGCCATATCAACCATTGTAGGTTATTTAATGCCAAATCCTCTTTATACATATATATTGAATATATAGGATTTGGTTTAGTTGGGTTTTATGGCATATCAACTCTTGTAGGTTATTTGATGCCAAATCCTCTTTATATATATATATATATATATATATATATCAAATATATAGAAGTTGGTTTGGTTGGATATTATGGCATATCAACTATTATAGGTGATTTAATACCAAATCCTCTTTATACATATATATTAAATATATAGGATTTGGTTTGGTTTGCTTTTATGGCATATCAACTCTTGTAGGTTATTTGATGCCAAATCCTCTTTATATATATATATATATATATATATATATATATATATTAAATATATAGGATTTGGTTTGGTTGGGTTTTATGGCATATCAACTATTGTAGGTTATTTAATGCCAGATCCTTGTAATACACATATATTAAATATATATGATTTGGTTTGGTTGGGTTTTATAGCATGTCAACCATTGTTGGTTATTTAATGCCAATCCTGTTTTGACATTTATATTAAAAATATGATTTGTGAACATTTTGTAGATACACCTAGTTAAATGATCAAACAGTTCTATTTCTAACAATTCAGTTTAGCATAAGTTATTTATTTGCACAAATTCTAAATGTCAAATACTTCTATTGGACCCATAGATAGGAACCTATCAGGTCCTACCACTCTGAACCAGAGCAGATCTGAGTGTGATGGCAATAAAAGGGTACTCCACATTACCGAATGCCTCACCATCATATTTTTAGTGTCATATCCAGAACACTCATTGGGTGAGTCTTACCTCTCTACAGAGATGCAGTTAGATAATTCTAAAGCCCCAGCCGACTGGGACACTCGTTTGAGGGAGTCTTACCCCTCTGCGGATATAAAGTCAGTGTATTCTACAGCCCTCCCACAGCCGACTGAGCAATGGGTAGGAGTGAACCTGAGAGTAATAGCAGTACTGTCATACACAGGACATTCCTTTTTGAGAGGTCTCTGTGACATAGTGGCGTACTGGACTGTGACTTCAAAGTTCTATTACATTCACTTTTGGACTAATTCCCAAGGGAAAGGTATGAATCTCTCCTTATATCTCTATCTATGGGTTAAATAGTTCCACTAGTGTTCACTATTTGCCAATGTCTCCCACCAGACAAAATTCTCTTTATACATATATATTAAATATATAGGATTTGGTTTGGTTGGGTTTTATGGCATATCAACCATTGTAGGTTATTTAATGCCAAATTCTCTTTATACATATATATTAAATATATATGATTTGGTTTGGTTGGGTTTTATGGCATATCAACCCTATTGGGTTATTTAATGCCAAATGCTCTTTATACATATATATCAAATATATAGGATTTTGTTTCATTAGATTTTATGGCATATCAACTATTGTAGGTTATTTAATGCCAGATCCTCTTAATACACATATATTAAATATATATGATTTGGTTTGGTTGACTTTCATGGCATATCAACCGTTGTTGGTTATTTAATGCCAATCCTGTTTTGACATTTATATTAAAAATATGATTTGTAAACATTTTGTAGATACATCTAGTTAAATGATCAAACAGTTCTATTTCTAACAATTCAGTTTAGCATAAGTTATTTATTTGCACAAATCTATTGGACCCATAGATAGGAACCTATCAGGTCCTACCACTCTGAACCAGAGTGGATCTAAGCGTGATGGCAATGAATTGAATTCTAATTGGTGCTTGATAAATATCCATCATTTTGCATTATACTCCCAGCGGTGCAGGGACCATATTGAGTTAGAACTTTTTCCCTTGTCTATCAACTGGACGCTAGTTGGAATCCCACTACAATGGAGAGTATCTTATTGCTTGTATGATATCAGATGGTTAACTTCAACAGTTTGGTTATTAGCAAGAAAACATTTTCTTTTTTCTTTATTTTGTTGGATATTGCCAGGAAACATGCCACATGAGTTGCATGGGTAGCATACAGGAAGTGAACCTGTCTCCTAAATGTAGATTGTTGTTTGCTGGTTGGGTTTTATGGCATATCAACCTTTGTAGGTTATTTAATGCCAAATCCATTTTTATGAAAATAGTTCTATTTCAAACAATTCAGGTAAGCATAAGTATGCAGTTTAAATGTCAGTACAGTTTAATTGTGAAAAACATTTCTATTTCAAGCTATTCAGTTTAGTCAAGCAGTTTTAATTCAGCTAATTCAGTTTAGTATAAGTACAAATTTTCTTTACACACAGTTAAATGTCAAAACAGTTCTATGTTAAACAATTCAGTTTAGTGTAAATACAGTTTCAATGTCAAAAAACTGTTCCATTTCAAATAATTAAGTTTAGCATAAGCACGCAGTTTAAATGTAAGTACAGTTTAATTGTCAAAAATGTTTCTTTTTCAAGCTATTCAGTTTAGTCAAACAGTTCTAATTCAAACAATTCAGTTTAGCATAAGTATGCAGTTACTTCTATTTAACTCATAGATAGGACCCTGTCAGGCGCTACCATTCCGGGCCAGAGTGGACCTGGGAGCAATGGTAATGAAGAGGTGCTCCGCATTCCCCAAAGCTCCAGCATTACTGGGACCTCACCATCAGATTGTTTATTGTCATATCCAGGACACTCATTAGGAGGGTTTTACTCCTCTCCAGAGGTGCAGTTGGTGTATTCTACAGCCCCAGCCAACTGGATACCTAAATGTAGAAGTCACTACTCTAACGTGTAGAATAAACAACAAGAACAACACTTACCGGTTCAACAACCCCAGCTAGCGTCCAGCTGGTAGACAACAAATAAAATGGGTGGCAACTCAATACCGAGCCTGAAACATCTCACAGCTAATGAGCATACAAATGAATTCCAACATGAAAGTAAACAAGATACATGTTGTTCCCCAGCAGAAGTGCCATGTAAATTGTATAGGTGGCATGCTAGAAAGAGGTGTGTCCACGTGCACTGTGTAGGCGGAAGATGTGACCATGAGGATTGTACGGGCATTCAGAAAATTATATATATAAATAATATAAAGATTTCAACCTGGGGACAACAAAACAAAAAGACAAAGTTTTAATAGAAGAACCACACTATTGTACCTGTGTGTTTGTAGGCATCTCGGCCATCTTCAACTCTCTCTTTCGACCCATATGAACATTTTGGGTGATAAAAGGAAAGGAAAAGAAGTCGATTAAATTTTTATACATCAGCATTTTTGTCATTCTCTGCTACAGAACAATTCAATAAAGTTTTTTTTTTTGTGCTTGAACACAAAAGAATTACAATAAAATATAAATATACTAGAATAGCTTTTAAGATGTTTCAAGATTTCATTTCTATGTATTTGTCTATGTACATAGATAAAAATGCTTCGGGGTTTGTTTTTTTATTTTTGTTATGCTTTTTGTAATCAATTTTATTCAATTTCGATGAAAAATTTTTGATCTGGATTACTATGGAAGCTCAGAAAGGTAAACAATATCAGGGATCAGGGCTTTTGATTTATTTTTTTATTTTTTTAGTCAGTCATTTTTGGATGGAAAATATGGCACTGGAAGCTACCAAAAGTTTGAAAATGCAGTTCTAAAAGGTTTAGATTTTTTAAACAAAACATTTCATTATTATTAGCAAAGACATTATTTCCCATAAAAGTCATTTATGTTAAATGTAGATATGTACTATACCCATGATACGGATGTGTGAAACATACATAGAATGTTCATAAACATATATAGGAATCCGAAAACACGAAATTGGTTCAGGTACAAAACTTTTATTCACCTTTTTGAGTTTAAAGGTTTTTTGACATGAGGAGAGAGAGAAACACAATCTTTCTATGCTGACTGCTTTTACATCATCAATTCTCAACCCAACCAATGCACAGCGCCCGTAGCACACAAAGTTGTCTGGCCTCAACCAGGTCTGAATCTCAACCTTCCCATTTGGACGCAGGAACTCAACTAACTGCTTTTTCTCAAATCCCAAAAATCCTCAGCCCACACTTCCAGTGCATGACATCATTCACACCTCCTGGTACCATTTCCTATCTGGGGTTTTATTTTGACATCTCTGAATGACACATCCTCTCTGTGCGTGCGTGAACGCCTGCGTTAATGTTGCACCTAACTAACCCATGCACTGAGCCGAAAGGTTGTCATCCTAACTAAACTGAAAGGCAAGATATACAAAACAAAATCCCTCCGCAATTATATTACAGATAGATAGGAATGTTAAATGATAAATTGGCTGAATCTTTAATTTGGTATGAAGTGTAGATAATTTTGAAAAGTTGAATGGAGCAGTCCTAATTTCTTTCAATTGTCCAATGGCTAATTTCCACTTGTCATACAAGCCAGAAATGAGAACAAAAATGAATAAAGAAGTTTTCACACATAAAAGATGCTGTCATCATTATTAATTCCAGCAAAGGAAAAGACAGAACAGTAAGAGACAGTATGGAGAATCCAATGAATAAGATGGCTATCTAACACAGATAGATATGAACATGGAGGTGCCTGTGGTATAATGGTTATTGTCATAGGAAATGGACACGGCAACACGAGTTCAAATCCTGGACGAGACTGTTGCATTTCACATAGCTCTAATACCCTTGGGAAAGGTATGAATCCAATTATTCTCCCTCCAGCTATGGGTAAATAGTAGGGCAGACTGCGTTCTTCAGCCCTGGTTAGGCGACTAGTCTAGAAGGAAAACTCTGAATTCAAACCTGTTAAACTCCACTTAAAAACTGACCTTGTGTCATATCCTGCCCAAGTGGAGGGGTTGGTAAGTATGGATATGCACATGCTGAGATAGATATGAAGAGACGATGATAGAGAGATAGAAAGAGATATGAATAGACAGAGATAGATAGATGGATCGATAAATAGATTCAAAATGCGTTCAGAAAACATCAAGACTAAAACTGTATTTACCAAGATAGAAATGAATAAGCAATAAAATATTAATTTTCTTCAGAATAGTCACAACACAATTATTCCAGTGAGTTGTCCATTCGTCAAAGCATCTCTAAAACTTTTGATATTGTCTGAAGCTGCATTGTTGTATCTTTTGTTAGAATTCAGGCAGTCATTTTGATCTTCTGTTCAGAGACTGCAGTGTTCAAGATACAATAGATACATCTGTATGGTAGAAACTGTGGTATAGATGTCATTAAATATTGTCTAAGTTCCTGAGATAAAGCTTGATGATTTTTATCATTAAGGGTTTTCGGACTATTGTCTTCATCTTTATTGTCATTTCCACAATGTTTCGGCCGATATGTCCTCCGTCCTTCTTCAGGTGTTTGTCGAACTCAGGAACCATCACAGAACTTCGAACTACGTCCTTTATTGAATCCATGGGGGTCGTCTGTTCTGATTCCATTAGCCATAACTGGGTACAAGTGTTAAGTATTCCTGTATTGTTACTCACCTGCAATCAGGATTTGGTGGTGGTGGTGGTGGTGGTGTTAAAATGTAAATAATAAAATGATGTAGACAAAAGGATATTCACAACAAAGCAATACAAATTAAAATACATTTATATATCAACAAGTACATTATAAAAAATACTATGAACATTCAAAATATCGTCTATCAAATATTCAAGTTTGTGTGTGTGTGTGTGTGAGAGAGCATGTTATTGTCTAAGTGTATGCAAGTAGACTAAATATCCATATTGTCCTGTAGGTGTTGTATAGCGGTTGAAGTAATGAAGGCCAACACTTCTTTATAAGAATATATACGTCTTTTTATTCTTTCGAAAGGAGTTAAAGCTTCTATGGTGTGTAAGAGACGGATTGGACAGGGACAGGGACAGGTTTAGACAAATTGCTATATTGACCCATTACTTCTTCTTTTGACAATAGCATGCAGTGTTATCTTCAAGAAACCTCTTAGCACTTCTTCCACATCTCGGCTGGGGTTGCTCAAACGGAGGCCTCGTATGGGCCACAGGCCCCAGCAGGCATGCTCTCACTGACTGCAAGCTGGCTTTGATTTTGGCCTTCACTGACTCCAACTCTCTCAACTGGAGGCCCCCCAACTGGAGGCAGCAGCCCTCAGCAAGGTGCTCTCACTGACTGCAAACTGGCTCCCATTCTGGCCTTCACTGCCACCAACTGACTCACCTGCCATGGGCATCTGCATATATTATTTCATAAAGCCCACTTGCTTCCGATTAGATCACATGATCTTCTTCCACTTATTTACACAGGTGCGTCTTTGATTGACAGCTCAGTCAAGGGTCAATATGTAAAATAGGCTATATGAGCATGTTGATAAAGTATTTCATACCAAATAGTAATACACAAGCCTTTTGTCTTTTTCTGGTTTTGCTGAAGAGTCTGAGGTTGTATACATGCATGAAGGATGAATACTTTCGGCTGATAGGCAGGACATGAGAAGAAAGGACTCGCATACTATACACGCGCCCATTGTATGTTTCTTGTACAATGTGTTGCGAGTTGGGAGAAATGAGAGAATGAGAGCTGTCCAGCTGAGAGTCAAAATGTAAGCGAGTGACTTATCAGAAGTCTAGAGTATATATAGTTAACCCTATCACGTAGTTGGCTTCAAACACACCGTTTATTTTGTGCGGGACAAAATCAAAGGTGGTTGATAGTTGGAAACTCAAATCACGCAACTTCCCTGACCAACAGGTTCCCAAAACTAATTAGTTTACCAACGTCCACCATCTTTGTCTTGGGAACAAGCGAATCAGGATCCTATTTTCTAGAATTTTTTGTATCACAGCCATCTAAAAAAATATAGGAGTGTAAATCGTATAACTTCTGTATTTGAGGCAAATTGCAACTTATCTTAAATGTTTTTGGTCCTCATCCTCTGATTGGTCAATTTCACTGAGAGAACCTGTTGTTTCTACTTCTGCTGACTGTTTAGTCTATAAATAGAATGGAATATGCTATGGACATTGTATATCCCAAAACAGTCCAACATATTTTAATGGCTTCCATGTTCTCAGATCTTACCAAGGAATCTTTAGTTTAAGAAATAAGAAAAAAATCACTTGCACAATTCTGTGTTTCTCCAAAAACATTTCATTCAAAAAATATTGAGACTGGTCTCATAATTTTTTTAAAAACCAGCACAGACTTATCATGACTTCGTCTAGACATCATCACTTTAATATATTAGATACTCAGCAATGCACATATATTCATAAAAGTTTGAAAATTTAAAACTTCAGTCTTCATAGCATTTTATCAAATCTCATAGATATATATATAGATATAAACAGACTGAGATAGATAGATAGATAGATAGATAGATAGATAGATAGATAGATAGATCATTTGAATGCTCAAATAGAGCTATCTTCTGCAATATATATAAAAAGCACAACAACAAGAAACCCCCAGCATATGTCACAACCTACAACAAAAACCCAGAACTATTCACAGAAATAATAAAAAATCTAGACGAACTTAAAAACAAGGACAAAATCAAAGAAATACTAGACACAACAAAAAACATTAAAAGCCAGGGACAACCCAAAAATCTTAAAAGAATATTCACTTCTTCTACATTTGAAGAAAATACAACCCAAGTGGTTACCAAATGCAATAATAAACAAAGTAAAAATATGTAATATAATTATAGAAGGAAAATTCAATACCTTTAAAACCTCGGAAACAAAATTCAAAATAAATAAAGACTTAATCTGCAACTCAAAAAACATAGTCTACATAAGTGAATGTAGCAAATCCAAAGAAATATTCATAGGATCAACACAGGCCCTTAATACAAGGACATCACTTCACAGGAGTAATATCAAAATAGAAGAAAACAGAAAATTAAATGTATCAAAACACCTATACCAATGTAGTCTTGGTAAATTTGAAATAATGCCAATATATCAAACGAACGACTTTCCACTATTTCAAATAAAGGAAAAGAAATTTATAGATAAATTTAAACCAAAGTTGAATAAAACATGACTCACACACACACACACACACACACACAAATGGACACAAACATACATAGATATGTATATATATATATACATATATATATACATACACAAAATATTATTAATAAAAAAAATAAAAAATAATTACCAGTATATTTCAAACCACACTACCACACACACACACACACACACACACACAAACAGAAAAAAATATCTCAAGACACATGTTCACACATACACAGAGAAAAAATACTAGTAAGCGAAATCCGAAACCACCCCAACACACACACACACACACATAGTATCAAATATCAAAAGTAAATGAGGGGTAAAGCAGACTAAGGTAAACACAGTCAAAGAAAAAGAAAGGAGTGACCGTCATAAAAACCATTGTCTCGTTGAGTACCCCATTAAGAAGGCCTCGTGCCATACATGTTCTCTGACGAAAGCATCAAGATGGAAACATACATGTATGTAAGAACAAAATAAATAAATAAATAAATCCTAAAAAAATATAAATCTCTTCGTGGACCTACTCATTTCAAAATATATATATGTATATATATATATTAGATATACATATTTAATGCACGGAATTTAGACTGCAACCCCTGGGTTTCATGGAGTTTTTTGCAAAACAATAATTATCAGACAGTTAAGAAAATGACAACCAACACTGTTATAATATAATATAAAATATAATATATATATATATATATATATAATATAATAATATATAATATAATATATATATGATATAATAAGATAATATATAATATGATATATAACATAATATATAATATAATATATATAATATATAATATGATATTGTTCGAAGTTTGGAGGTCCAGTCGAAGTGGAATCAACCTATTGGGGGGGGGGGTAGTCAAATTATTCAACACACAAAAATAAACTGATAGATGTTCACCAATCGGACATCAGCAAAATACTGCTCTTTTCCACTTCAAACTTAGTCGCTTTTATATTCATCAAATCTCACCACTTCACGGAGGCTTATCTCATTCTCCTCCATAAAACAAGTCACACCTCTTGCATCCTTTTCTTCTTCTGGTTTCCACGTGCCGGTAGCAGAGAGAGCACACCTTCTGTTTCTTCAAGGTAAGATTGTTCGTGGCATTACTACTACAAATATATACATATATATAATATATAATATAATATATATATGATATAATAATATATAATATATAATATGATATATAATATAATATGTATAATATATATAATATATATAGTCTGACACACTCAAAAGTACATTGAGATAGATAGCTATGAACAGTCTGAGATAGATAGATAGATAGATAGATAGATAGACTAAGATTACCTGCTCAGTTTCTTCCCCTACTTGTGGTTCATTAAGTTCAATTCTATGTGTTCTTGGTTCTATGAGACCAGCATCATCTTCAGTATTAATAGCCACTACTTCATCTTGATCAACATAATCTTCAGGTTGACCAGGAAGCTGGGCATCTTCTTCATTTATCTGGTCACCTGCTATTTTTTCCTCAGCCTCATTTTCTCCTTCCAAACAACTTTGTACTGAGGACAGATCCATTCTTGTTTCCTATCAAAATAAAATATCATTTCAACATGCTCTATCATCATGAATTAAAAATTAGGACTGAAAGGTAAGACATAATACTCGCCTGATACTCACCAAATGCTACTCACTGGATTTGCTTATATAGCTTGGATCATAGCCCCAGAATCCACACAGCGCAGTCAGCTGAGGCTGCAGAATACACCAACTGAATCACTGCAGAAGGGTAAAACCCCTGCCTCCAACAAGTGTCTTGGATATGACACTAAACCATCTGATAGTAATTTTACTAAGCTTTTTTCTTAGATGTTGCAGAAGGCCACATGAATGGGGCACCCAATGAGAATCAAACTCACTCATGAAGGTTTGCTAGTCTAGCTTGCTAACCATTACACCACCCAAGGCACCCAAAACCATCTGATAGTGAGGTTTCAGTAAGGCTGGAGCTTTGGGGAATGCAGAGTACCCCTTTATTACCATCACTTCCAGGTCCACTGTGGTCAGAGTGATAGCACCTGATAGGGTCCTATCTATGGGTCAAATAGAACCGTTAGACATTTAAACTGTGTGCAAACAAATGATTCATGCTAAATTGAATTGTTTGAAATAGAACTGTTTGAACATTTAACTGTGTGTAAACAAATGACTGATGTTTAATTGAATTGTTAGTGATGAATAGCAATACTTGAAACCATTTGACTTTGTTGACATGTTCACAAATCATATGTATCTAATATATATGTATCAACCAGATTTAGCATTAAATAACCTCCAATGGTTGATATGCCATAAAACTCAACCAAACCAAATCATGTATATTTAATATATATCTATAGAGGATTTGGCATTAAATAACCTACAATGCTTGATATGCCATTAAACCCAACCAAACCAAATCATATATATTTGATATATATGTATAAAGAGGATTTGGCATTAAATAACCTACAATGGTTGATATGCCATAAAACCCAACCAAACCAAACCAAATCATATTTATCAAATATCTACATATAAAGAGGATTTGGCATTAAATAACCTACAATGGTTGATATGCCATAAAACCAAACCAAACCAAATTATATATATTTAATATATATGTATGAAGAGGATTTGGCATTAAATAACCTACAATGGTTGATATGCAATAAAACCAAACCAAACCAAATCATATATATTTAATATATATGTATAAAGAGGATTTGGCATTAAATAGCCTACAATGGTTGATATGCCATAAATCCCAACCAAACCAAATTTTTTTTTTAATATATATGTATAAAGAGGATTTGGCATTAAATAACCTCCAATGGTTGATATGCCATAAAACCCAACCCAACCAAATCATATATATTTAATATATATGTATAAAGAGGATTTGGCATTAAATAACCTACAATGGTTGATATGCCATAAAACCCAACCCAACCAAATCCCATATATATCTACAATATATGTATTAGAGAATTTCATCAAGTGGTCTGAAAGTAAAGTTGTCTCCCTTTGTTGAGGGTGACTCAAAGGCTCCTTTTTCAATAGCAACTACACCGAGGTGTAGTCGAGGGTACTACTCCTTTCCCTGGATTGCTCCACTTTACCCTTGATCCTCACCTTATAGTGCTGAGTGCCAAGCTAGGTGGCATCAAGTATCATTTTTTGAGTCTTTGGTATGACTCGACTGGGGATTGAACCCTGATCTCCCGGACTCTTGGCAATCACTCTACTCATTTAGCCAGACCTTTACTCCAAATTTTATTTCGTGTTACAGATTATTACATTAATTATTTTTCTTTTTTTTTTTACTAGAATATTTGGAAATAGAGTTGTTGTTGTTGTTGTATTATAATAATAATAATAATAATAATAATATTATTATTATTATTATTATTATTATTAATGATAATAATAATAATAATTAAAAGAAAAAAAAAAATTTTTTTAATTTTCAGAGGAAAAAATATGTTAAGGGGAGGTAACTATACAGTAAGTAAGTTTTTTTTTTCTGGTACCATTGTAATTTTATTTTGACACTTTAATACTAGGAGTCTAAAGTTTAACAATGTTTTTGTAGTATGTGCTTGTTTGTGGCATGTAATCACATGACCAAAGCAGTTCAAGCCATAGTAGGTCCCTGCTGTAATTGGTAGTATTGTGGTAGTTGGTGTGCTGACCTCTGCATTGCATTTCTTTAAATGTAATTTGAAAGCCACCAAGATGAATGTGCAACATAGTCTAATATGGGAACTTATGGTTTACCAATTTTAATTGGGCCATAACAAAAGCCGCCAAAAACATTTGTTGTGTAAAAAATAAAAGTGCAGTTGATCACAGTGCAGCAATTGGATGGTTAAGTAAATTTGGCTTGGGTTGTAAGGATCTCAACAATTTAGGCAAAGTCAGTTTTGGCTAAAGACAGTGGATTCTGAGTTGGGTTGGGATTATGGCATATCAACCCTTGTTGTTTATTTAAAGCCAAATCCTCTTTATATTATATATTTGATAAATATGATTTGGTTTGGTTTGGTTGGGTTTTATGGCATATCAACCATTGTAGGTTATTTAATGCCAAATCCTCTTTATACATATATATTAAATATATGGGATTTGGTTTAGTTGGGTTTTATGGCATATCAACCATTGTAGGTTATTTAATGCCAAATCCTCTTTATACATATATATTAAATATATATGATTTGGTTTGGTTGGGTTTTATGGCATATCAACCATTGGAGGTCATTTAATGCCAAATCCTCTTTATACATATATATTAAATATATATGATTTGGTTTGGTTTGGTTTGGTTTTATGGCATATTAACAATTGGAGGTTATTTAATGCCAAATCCTCTTTATATGTAGATATTTGATAAATATGATTTGGTTTGGTTTGGTTGGGTTTTATGGCATATCAACCATTGTAGGTTATTTAATGCCAAATCCTCTTTATACATATATATTAAATATATATGATTAGGTTTGGTTGGGTTTTATGGCATATCAACCATTGTATATATTAAATGGTTAAACAGTTCTATTTCAAGCAATTCAGTTTAGCATAAGTCAACAAAATTAAATGGTTCTAATTATTGCTATGTATCACTAAAAATTCAATTAAACCTTGGTCATTTGTTTACACACAGTTAAATGATCAAACAGTTCTATTTCAAACAATTTAATTTAGTATAAGTCATTTGTTTGCACTCAGTTTAAATGTCAAATAATTCTATTTGACCCATAGGTAGGACCCTATCAGGTGCTACTACACCAGGTCAGAGTGGACCTAGGAACAATGGCAATAAAGGAGTACTCTGCATTCCCCAAAGCTCCAGCATCACTGGGGACTCACCATCAGCTAGTTTAATGTCATATCAGGACACTCGTTGCAGGGAGTCTTCCCCCTCTGCAAAGATGCAGACAGTGTATTCTACAGCCCCAGCCAACTAGGCCAACAAATAATTTGTATACAATTATGGTATCAAGTATTCCTATCAAATACAAATAATTTTCAAACAGATATAATTGATCCATACCTAAGACCATAAAAAAAACTATTCTGAGTGATATTGGACCTGGGGGTAATGCCAATGAAGAGGTACTCCACTCTCAACAGGTCACCATAAATGGAACCCACCATCAGAAAAATTTTAAACATATTTAGTGCATAGGTGGGACCCTAATATGTACTCTGTTATGACCGATTATTAAGGGTCAATAAATAAATAACTCAACACGGAGATATGAGGGCCACACAAATGTATCCAAGTCTCTGAGGAGGGTTTCCTTGGTTCAACATGCACAAAGACAGGCAAGGTGCTTACTACAGCTGCTGCCACTGCTCACTCTACCAGCTTAGTTCTTGATTAATATTCTCTTTGGGTAAGTCCATTATTCTGGTCATAGGTGAGTCACCTACAACATACTCCTATTCCAGGCCACAGTAAACCCGGGAGTAATGGCAATGAAGTAATACTCTGTACTTTCCTAAGCTCCAGAACTATTGGAAGCAGTTTAATGTCATTCCCAGGGTGCCAAGCAAGAATTACTTCTCAATAGATTTAGGATTTTTATTAGTTGAAAATACTTTAACTATTTTGAACCATTTTTCCTCTAAATATTGATCTGAATTGGAATTTCCTTTTCGGACAAATATCAAATGCAAAAAGAGAAAAACTAGTGTGAAGTGAAGAGGAAATAGGAATCTTTAGTTGGAATCATTTTGAGATGAGGCTTCTTAATCTGAGAATTAATTTTTATTTATTGCAGACTTTTTGTCCTCATCTTGGTAGTTTTTGTGTTGTTTCTTCTTTCACTACATTTTGGCCAAATTTCACCTCTGGCCTTCTTCAGGTGATTTACCGCGACCTCGGATAGGAATGCTGAGTCTTGTAACCATATCTCCAGTAATTACTGCCTTCCATAGTTGTTGTCTATTGCACCACGTTTTTTGACCAAGTAAACCTCTGGCCGGCTTGGGTAGGATTTAAAACCGCTATCTTCTGACAATGCTCACCTGGAACCATAGAGACTCAACGCCTCTATCCGCAATAAATAAAAATTAATTCTCAAATAGGAATCTGTTTCTAATCGTACAGACTAATTGTTAAATAACAGACCAGCTGAATCTACAATTTGATAATTTAGTGTAGATTATTTTTTGAAGATTTTAACCGTTGGTGGCAAAAAGGTTTGATCGATAGTTTCAGGTCAGTTGAACATTTGGTTTTCATTGGAAGCATTAAAGTCAGGTGACTAAAGTTCTAGAAGTTTAGATTTGGTTTAGTTTCTTTGTCTAATGGTATACCAACCTGCATGGGTCAAATTTTCATCATACAACGTGTGAAAGCACATACGATACCCTGCCCTCATTAGCTGCCAACCAGGGTGATAACACAGTTTCAGTAGCTCAAGGCGGTACTGCCACTCCTGGCGCTACCAAGCAGCTTTTGCCACCAAACAGGGTATTAAAAGAATTATATATATATATATATATATATACGCCAGATCAATCAATAGCAGAGACTACATTGGACGTTCATCTTCATTTTTTGTGTACAGTTTGTGATTTTTAAAAAAAAGCACGTTTACTTTAATAGCAAAGTCATCCTTGTAGAAGACCAATAGTGGTACTATTTAACCCATAGCTGAGGGGGATAAGTGGTTTCATGCCTTTCCCAAGGTTATTAGAAAATGAATATAATGAAATGGCTGAAGTTCAAACTCAAGCATTACGATGTCTGAATCCAACACATTAGCAAATATGCTACAGGTATAACCCACTCTAGAAATTCAGAAATTAGATTTAAACTTTAATTAGTCAGTCAAGAACAGTAGAAACAAAAACTTGATTATTTCCATCTATGGTCTAACAAGCTTCCTGGATTTGTCTAGTTTGGTTTGGTTTCTATCTTTAATGCCATATCAACTTTCACGGGTTATTTAATTCCAAAACCATCCTTGTAGAAAAACAGTAGGAGTACTATTTTATCCATAATTCAAGGGATAAGTAAGTTCATACCATTCCCAAGGGTAATTCTCTAAAAGTGAACTCACTAACTTCAATACACTTTCGCCATTATGTCGGACCCTTTAGCCATTACGTCCCATATACTTTACCCCCAGCATTTGAGGCCCAGGTAATATTATGTAAAATTAATAAAGTTGTATGCACAGCAAAATAATTTTCCATGTTATTCATCCCACTAGTAAGAACTTGAAAGCATAGGGTTAAAATAAATGACGAAACATCACAAAGCACCTACTAAGCAAGAAAGCAAAATGGTGATGAGAAGTGTCCACCAGCCAAGAAGGAAAAACAGTGACAAGAAGTGCCCACCAGCCAAGAAGGCAACACAGTGATGAGAAGAAACCACCAGGCAAAAGAACACGATACCTATACAATACTAATATAGAAAACATCATATCCGTTTCTCGTTGATAACTTTCCTTAATTCACAGAATAGAAATCCTTTATCAATAAGTTTAGATCATTTTTTGTGAGTCAAAATATGTAAACCATCAGCGGAGCTTAAAATATACTGATTGTATCCTCTGCAGATGGGTAAGACTTGTAGGGATTAATAAAAAGAAAATAAAAAATAAAACAAAATAAATTTTTAAAATGTAGCAATTCCCAGAAGCCTCTAACAGGAAGCGAAATCCACACATGCCTGGGAGATAGACTTCCTAACACCAAAGAGAAATCCATTCTTATTCAGCCATTACCACTGATATTGAAAAGACTTGTTTCCTTCAGCTGCTGGCAAAGTAATGCAACTGTTTGCCAAGTGCTGGGCTTCATGGCTGGCTGTGTCTACTGCTAGCAAACCATCTCTAAAAATCTAAAAATACCCACTGACAAACGATGAAAGGCAAACTTTTATCACCTAAAAACATACGTCACTGAAAAACACCAACTAGTCATAAGCATAGATGTTAAACTCACCACATACCAAAAATTTCTTTAATATTTTTAACACCTCATCTGCAAGATGCAACTATTTCTATTGGTTTCAGGAAAAATTTCCTTGTCTACAGAATGGTCATTAAATCCTAAAATAAAGTTGGAGTTAAAAGGTATCTTCATCTCTTTCCTTCCTTCCTTTCATAATTCTCTTGCAGCCTTCCACATGACAAGTTAATGGGTAAGAAGAAGAACAAAGGACTCAGATTCTTAAACCCAAAATCAATGATGACTGACGACCAACGACAATGACAACCTACAACACAAATAACCAACTAATCTTCTCATTCCCCATAGACCCCATCTAAAAAGGGTAGCCTGTGTATAACATGTTCGTTGGTTGGTTGGATTTCATGGCATATCAACCTTTGTAGATTATTTAATGCCAAATCTATTTTTATGCAAATAATCAGTTCTACTTCAAACAATTCAGTTTAGCAGGAGTACACAGTTTGTCAAAAACATTTCTATTTCAAGCTAATCAGTTTATTCAAACAGTTCTAATTTACACAATTCAGTTAAGTTTAAGTACAGATTTTTTTTTACACACAGTTAAATGTCAAAACAGTTCTATATTAAACAATTCAGTTTAATGTAAGTACAGTTTCAATGCCAAAAACAGTTCCATTTCAAACAATTCAGTTTAGTATAAGTACGCAGTTTAAATGTAAGTACACAGTTTAATTGTCAAAAACATTTCTATTTCAAGCTATTCAGTTTAGTCTAACAGTTCTAATTCAAACAATGCAGTTTAGCGTAAGTATGCACCCATAGATAGCTTAAGTATTGAACCCATAGATAGGGCCCTATCAAGTGCTACCACTCCGGGCCAGAGTGGGCCTGGGAGTGATGGCAATGAAGAGGTGCTCTGCATTCCCCAAAGCTCCAGCATTACTGGAACCTCACCATCAGATTGTTTAGTGTCAATACCAGGAGGTCTTGGGGAGGTCTTGGGGAGGTCTTGCCCCTCTGCAGAGGTGCAGTCGGTGTATTCTACAGCCCCAACCAACTGGGCGATGAGTATGACATAAAACTACATCTGTTGGTAGCATTCTAGTTCTGGAGCTCTAGGTAGTGTACAGTATCCCTTCATTGTCATTACTCCCTGGTTCACTCTGACCTGGATTGGTAGTGACCTGTTAGGGTCCCATCTGTTAGTCAAAAAAATACATCTGTACACAAAAAAACTTCAAAGAAACAACTTTACAAAAATGTAAATGTACAATGGACATAATCTCTAGGCATAAAATAACTCTAGATGGTTTGATATGCCATTAAAATCAATCAATCATAAAATATATAAATAAACTTTTAACTAACCTCAACTTATTGAATGAAAAAATAATTTCTTACATTTTATATCATTTTTAAAGCTGAAATGTAGATTTTATTTTTAAATAAATTTTTAAATGCATCAAAATTGTTGCTTCTAAAATGCCGTCCTTTTTGTTTCTTGGCTTTTTAGGTAAAAAGCATCTGCTCCTTCACCTAAAAGAGGTTAGGGCTAGGTTTGCTACCTGGCACCTGAGACGCTCTTGAAGGGGAAATGCCGACGGAATTAAGCAATTCTTAGCACTCCCCCGTCCCCAAAAGAGGTTTGCTTCCCACAAGATCCACATATTAAACTGACCTTATCTCACATACAAACACCGTCGACGTAGGAGTACATAGCTTTTAAAATGCACCCTGAGCAAGAACATTTTAACCTCAACCGAGACTTGTCAAGATAGGTAACTCATTCGAACTAAAATAATTCTTAATGACATAAATGAATCATGAGTTACTTCCCCTCGTGAAAGATGTTAATTTTTTGTTGAATCTTAATGATAACGATTTTAAACTCCCATGGATTTGGTTTGGTTGTGTTTTATGACATATCAACCCTAAAACACAATCCAAGAAATTTTTTTGGAGATAATAAAAAATAAAAATCTTTAAAATTGCTTGTTTTTACGGGATTTTTTTTTTCTTTCTCTTATTTACAAACCTCTGAGTGAATTTTAAAAAAAGAAAAAAAAGAAAAAAACGACCAACAAAACACTGTCCAAGATTTTAAGTTTTTGTTTTTATTTTTGTTTTTTAATGTATAAAATACAATGTGTATCTGTTGGGTTGAATCATGAATAATTTCCGTTTTATTAAGGTATAATTTATTCATGAATAATTAAACAATGAATTAATTTCAATCAATAGTATATTCCTCACTATTTTGAATCACCTCTTGTCATTTATTTGGTAGCTTGCTGAATCCTTTTAAAATTCAGTTGGTTTTCAGCCCGCAAAAGTTTTCAGCAAGCGTTTTCAACTAATTTTCTTGGGAAAACTTTTTGTCATTCAGAGCATTTTGTAGTGAACGAAAAAGATGAAAATAACTTAGTTCAAGATCCGGTGAATATGGTAGATGAGGTGGAACAAACAAGCCAAAATCCAATATATTTTTCTGCATGATTCTTATTGAATGTGACCATGTGATGTCATAGAGAAGCATATCATTTCTCCAAGGTGATGAGTACGTACCATTTTCTTAGAAGATTTTCATGCACTTGCTGCAACTGTTGAGACTATAAATCTACAGTGAGCATCTAATTGCATTTGTAGCAGAAAGAAACTTGAATTTTTGTTTGGCGCGTAATTTAATTTGACCATTAGAGTTGCCGAACATTTTCACCCAATCAGGATGACCTGTCCGATTCAGCCTGAACCATATTTCCTAGCAGCACCAAAAATTGAAGAAAGCCCGCAAATCCCTCTCTTGCTCAGAAACCCTCAAAGGGAACGTACGTCTATTCCTCTGTTCCTGAATAGCAGTAGCAGCATCAACGATTATGAGGAGAGCCATCTAGTTTATGGACTCCCTTGGGTCTATTCTTCTAGACCAAGGGATCCTAGTTAAAAACAAATTAGATGATACACTCTAACAACTTCCTACCTTCTTTCCTTCCTACGAGACCTTGCAGCATACCAGCGTAAACACCTTTACTTCATGCTGCCATTAAACCCTTAGTACAAAACCTAACGACGTCTTTGTTCTTCTCCACCACCTTTATTTTCCATCAACATTTAGCGAGGGGATAACTACCAACGAAATACCAACGCAACCAATGAAATACTAACGCTACCAACGAAATACCAACGCAACCAACGTAATACCAACATAACCAACGCAAAACCAACTTAAACCTAAAAACCCAAATAGTAATAATAATAATGTTATCCCCATTGCTATAAATGGCGATCTTCCAACTTGTGAGAACATGCAACCACATATAAAAACAAATCAAATACACCACTACAAAAATTGAAATTAAATATCAAAACCAATATCACCTCCTACACATTCTAAAAACTCAAAATGAATAATACCAGTGATTCCACCATAAACACGCCATAACTTTTCTTCAATGAAGCTCCGCCTTTGGGGGAGGCTGAAGAGATTCATCGTTATCACTTCACTGCCTTTTGTGTTTATCATTGTCATAAAAGACCAGTTTTTCATCACCTGTAATGATATTATTGAGAAACAGGTCATTTTTCTGCCTTGGAAGAAGACTTGTCACTATAAATATGTCATCTTCCTTGTTCTTTTCTCAAAGAGTATGAACCAAAATGCCATGCCTTCTCACTTTTCATATCTTTTTCAAGTGGCAACAGAATGTGGATTGGTAAATGTTCTAATCAAGTACCAACTCACGAATACTTTTGTAAATATTACATTCCACCAATTCTCTAAAAGCATCTTGAACAAGATCTGATGAACTTCCTGGTCTAGGTCCGACTTTCAATTGCCACAACAAAAATTAAAAAAGCAATTTCTACTGGGCGGTCAGTAATGACACCACACCTTGGTCATAAATATTACAAATTTTACATTCTTTAATTTTTTAAACTGATGTTATAACTTCTAGTTTTTAACCTGACAATAGTTAAGCTGCATTTTTTAGGTTTGGTTTTGTTTGGTTTTATGGCACATCAACCATTGTAGGTTATTTAATGCCAAATCCATTTTATGCCTATAAATACTTCTATTTCAAACAATTCTGTTTAGTATAAATACAGTTTCAAAATAAAAAAAAACAGTTCTATTCCAAACAATTTATTTTAGCATACAAAAAAAACAGTTGCCTGGTGTTATCAATGAGAAGCACAACGTTTCTCCTACTAACGAGTGCCTGATTGCAGTCTAAAAACTCAAAATGAATAATACCACAGTGATCAAACCATAGACACAGCTTAATTTTTCTTCAATGAAGCTCCGCCTTTGGGAACAGCTGCAGAGATTCATCATTATCAATCCACTGCCAATTGTCATAAAAGACCAGTTTTTAATCACCTGTAATGATATTCTTGAAAAATGGGTCATTTTGCTGCTTTGAAAGAAGACTTGTCACTATAAATATGCCTTGCCAGTAGAATACACAGACTGTTTCTCTTCAGAGGGGTAAGACCCTTGCCCCCCAATGAGTGTCCTGAATATGACACTAAACAATCTGATGATTAGGGTCCAGTAATGCTGAAGCTTTAGGGAGTGTGGAGTACTCCTTCATTGCCATCACTCCCAGGTCCACTCTGGCTCGGAGTGGTGGCACCTGCTAGTGTCCTATCTATGGGTTGAATAGAACTAAACTGTATCCTTATGCTAAACTGAATTGCTTGAAATAGGACTGTTTTAACATTTAAACTGTATACTTGTGCTAAACTGAACTGTTTGAAATGGAACTGTTTTTATATGCAAAATAGAACTGTTTTCAACAATGAAACTGTACTTACGCTAAACTGAATTGTTTGAAATAGAACTGTTTTGACATTTAACTGTGTGTAAATAAAAGAACTATACTGATACAAAAGTGAATTGTTTGAAATAGAACTGTTTATATGTTTAAAAATGGATTCGGCATTAATGACAATGGTTGATGTGCCATAAAACCTAAACCAAACCAAACTATAAATATTCAATATTCCTTATTCTTCTCTCCAAGAATAAGAACCAGAATACCCAGCTTTCTCACTTTTCATACCTTTTTCAAGTGGTGGCCGATTGTGGATTTGGACGAGTTGAAATCAAGTACTATTGCTCAAGTACTTTTTTGTAGATTGCATTCTACTAATTATCTTAAAGCCTCTTGTTTGCAGTCTGACGAGCCTCCCAGTCTTAGTTCATCTGTAATATAATTGCCGAGGAATTTCGTTTTATATATCTTGCCTTTCGGTTTAATTAGGCTGAGAACCTTTCGCTTAGCGCATGGATTAGTTAGGTGCAACATGAGCGCAGGTGTTGACGCGCGTGCGGAGAGGATGTGTCATTCAGAGATGTCAAAATAAAAATCCCAGATAGGAATTATGACCGGGGGATGTGAATGACGTCATGCACTGGAAGCGTGGGCTGAGATTTGAGAAAAAGAAGTTAGTTGAGTTCTTGCCTCGGAGGAAGAAGGTGAACTTTCAGAGCTGGGCGAGGCCAGATGACTTTGTGTGCTACGGGCGTTGCACGTTGGTTGGGGTGAGAGCTGATGATGTAAAAGTAGTCAGCATAGAAAGATTGTGTCTCTCTCTCCTCATGTTGAAAAACCTTTAAACTCAAAAAGGTGAATAAAAGTTTCGTACCTGAACCAATTTCGTGAATTTCACGTTTTTGGATTCCCTATGTACATTTCTAAACATTTA
Source organism: Sepioteuthis lessoniana (assembly GCA_963585895.1). Taxonomy (NCBI): domain Eukaryota; kingdom Metazoa; phylum Mollusca; class Cephalopoda; order Myopsida; family Loliginidae; genus Sepioteuthis; species Sepioteuthis lessoniana. The sequence continues at coordinate 54,819,650 of OY757942.1, forward strand.
CAATACTAAAGCTCAGATAGACTACGTCATTATAAACAAGAAATGGAAGAATAGTGCATTGAATTGCGAGGCATACTCCTCTTTTGAGGGTGTGTCCACCGATCACCGAATAGTCACGGCGAAAATACGGTTAAGCCTACGAAAAAACGACAAACGAACAGCGACCACCAAACACTATGACTGGGCCCTATTAAACAACAAAGATGTAAGAGATAAATACGTATTAGAATTAAGAAACAGATTCGAAACACTACAAGAAAAGACGGAAAAAAGTACACCAAACGACGAATACGAAAATTTCGTCAATGCACACCTTGAGGCAGCAGCAAAATACATTCCAACAAAAATTAAAACTAAATATAAAGTCCCATGGGAAACTTTAGCGGTGAGAGAAAAACGTGCACTAGTGAAAACAGCCTCCAAAAACTATCGAAAAAACCCAACAAACACAAATGCCTTAAAACTAAAAACGGCACAATATCAATTAGCAGGCATATATATAAAGGAACAGACAGAATACATTCAAAATCAGATAGATAAGATTAGAGACTCGGTGGAAGATAGACAATCTAGAATTGCCTGGCAAACAATAAACGAAGTGAGCAGAAGAAAGAACACGGCCAAAGCAAAACTTAAAGCAGCAAACCAACAAGAAAGAATAAAACTGTGGAAACAGCACTTCGAAAACTTACTTGGAAACCCACCAAAAATAACGCCTGAACCAATCACCAGAATAATTAGCAAACAATTAGACATTAAACTTGGACCGTTCACACAAGAAGAACTCGACTCGGTTCTCAGAAAAATTAAAAATAGAAAAGCTGCAGGACTGGACGAAATTCCCCCGGAAGTATGGAAGACCAGACAATTCGACGACATACTGCTCCGCCACTGCAACGCAGTATACAATCAAAATCCGATAGATAGATGGACGAAGGGATGCATACTCCCCTTCCCTAAAAAGGGGGACCTCGGATTAGCCAAAAACTACCGAGGCATAACACTTACATCCATAGCTGCCAAAATCTACAATGCCCTACTACGAAACAGAATAGAACCCAAAATCGACAACATACTTAGAAAAAACCAAAATGGCTTCCGAAGAAATAGATCTACGACCTCACAAATATTAACCATCCGCAGAATCCTTGAAGGTGTACGGGCAAAGAACCTACAAGCGACATTAATATTTGTCGACTTTACCAAGGCTTTCGACTCCATTCACAGAGGAAAGATGGAACAAATCCTACTAGCGTACGGCATACCTAAAGAAACCGTAGCGGCAATAACGATTCTCTATAGAAACACTAAAGTAAAAGTACGATCACCAGATGGAGACACAGAATACTTCGACATAGTAGCAGGAGTACTACAAGGAGACACGCTGGCTCCGTATCTCTTTATCATTTGTCTAGACTACGTACTTAGAACATCGATTGACAAAATCAAAGAGAATGGCTTCGAACTGACGAAGAAAAGAAGCAGAAGATACCCCACAACAACAATTACCGACGCCGACTACGCCGATGACATAGCGATACTGGCAAATACACCTGACCAAGCCGAAACACTTCTGCATAGTTTGGAACGAGCAGCAGCAAGCATAGGCCTCCATGTTAATGCACATAAAACGGAATATATGTGCTATAACCAAACGGGGGACATCTCCACTCTAGAAGGAACCCCTCTTAAACTAGTAGACAAATTCACGTACCTAGGAAGCAGCGTCGAATCAACCGAAAAGGACATCGAAACGAGGTTAACGAAAGCATGGACAGCTATCAATAGGCTATCGACTATATGGAAATCAGACCTAACCGATAAAATGAAACGCAGTTTCTTCCAGGCAGCGGTCACATCGATACTGCTATATGGATGCACTACATGGACGCTAACAAAACGGCTGGAGAAGAAACTAGATGGCAATTACACAAGAATGCTGCGTGCAATCCTCAACAAGTCCTGGCGGCAACACCCAACAAGACACCAACTGTACGGCCACCTGCCCGCTATCACGAAAACTATTCAAGTTAGGCGAACCAGACATGCAGGACATTGCTGGAGAAGCAGAGATGAACTCATAAGAGATGTACTCTTATGGACCCCCACACACGGCAGCGCAAAAGCAGGACGACCAGCACGAACGTACATTCAGCAGCTATGTGAGGATACAGGTTGTTGTCCTGAAGACCTACCTAGGGCGATGAACGATAGGGAGGAGTGGCGAAAGAGGGTCAGGGATATCCGTGCTGCCAGCACGATATGATGATGATGATGTACATTTCACATATTCATATCTTGGCCGTATCGTGGACTTGGACGGTAATGTTACACATCTTTCAATGACCTATCGCCAGAAAAAAACTTTGAAAACCAGTTTCAGACTTCATGGTCAGTAATGACACTTTGGCCATAAATAGTACGAATTTTCTTAGCTATTTTTGTAACATTCTTATTATTCTTAAACTTCCACAACATGTTGAATATTTACTTTTACTTTTACGACTACAGTCATCAACTTCACTTACTTACCTACTGTAAACTATACCATATTTACCAACCCCTCCCCTCGGGCAGGATATGACACAAGGTCAATTTTTAAGCGGAGTTTAACAGGTTTGAATTCAGAGTTTTTCCTTCTCCTAGACTAGTTGCCTCACCAAGGCTGAACAACCTAGTCTGCCCTACTATTTACCCATAGCTGGAGGGAGAATAATCAGATTCATACCTTTCCCAAGGGTGTTAGTGTTATGTGAAATGTTATCAGTCTCGTCCAGGATTTGAACTCATGTCACCGTGTCCATTTCCTACGACAATAACCATTACACCACGGGCACCTCCCATCATAGATTAAATTATGATATTCACACTTTCACTATTGAAATACGAATGATCAATAAAAGCACTCAGGTAATTTCTGGTTATCTTAAAGATATTGGAAGTTTGAAATGTGTTATTACAACCTGTCGTGTTCAGTTAGACTTGCAATGTTGATTTCAAGCCAAGTCATAATTCCACTATTCACACTGTTGTTTTCAGTTTTACTGTTCATGTTCGCTGAAAATGCGAAAAGATCTCCAGTCTCCATGTACAATCACCTAGTTTTTACAAAGCCCACTTCCCCTCTTATGCAAATGAGCCTGCTTTATAAAATAGGCAATTTGGTGCACCATCACCAGGCCCTCTGCAAATGGTAACTTGACAAGTGAGACAGCGCATGTGTTTGGCATTCGATAAGTCACTGTTATGTCTATTACAAACTTGTTTTTTAAAAAATCATTAATGACGTAACCTAATACATGCTTAAAAGGTAAGATTAAAAAAAATATCAACAGTCAAGCTTTTAAATTTCAAAATTTAAATATGAGTACAGTTGGGCAACTTATATAATAAAGGGATAAGATTTTTTTATTGTATGGTTATGTTTTATTTCTAAGATATTGTCAGGCATAAAAACAAGGGCATTAAATACGAGGTGCATACGATAAGTTTCAAGACTTTTTTCGGATGAGCATTTAAAATTGTCGTAGACTCTTGAAAATTCACTATGTTATTGCTATACATCTTATGAGATGACTGACTAATTTTTATGATTTCAGCTTCAAATGAACAGCTACAGCAGCAATTGGAATACACCCTACTAAAACCTGATCGTCACAGCTGGTGAATTTCAAAAATGCAATCTAACACTTTAGAAGAACGATATGCAATAAAATTCTGTTTTAAACTTGGAAAAAATGCCACAGGAATGTATAGAATGCTTCAGACTGCTTTTGGACCATCTTGCATGAATTGAGCATCAGTTTTTGAGTGGCATAAGAGATTCAAGGAAGCCAGCGAGTCTGTGAGGGATGATGAGAGGTGTGGGAGGAGTAAAGAAGTCAATACACCAGAGTTGATTGGCCAAAGGCTTAGGGTTAGTGTTCGGGTTACTATGTTGAGGTTTTAAGGGAGTTCAGGAAGAGATTCCGTCGGAAGAGGCCAGCACTCTTCAAATCGGGTCAGTGGCATTTCTACCAGGACAATGCACCAGTCCACAACTCCATCTTTTTCACAGACTATTTGACCAAGATGAGTATCAAGACAGTTCGTAACCCTCCCTATAGGCCAGACCTTGCTCCCTGTGACTTTTGCTTATTCCCTAAGCTCAGAGGCTGTCATTATGGGACAATTGAGGAGATGAAAGAGGCTGTGACGAAGGTCATTGACATGCTCACACAAGAGGACTTCCATGGGACCTTCCAGAAGTACAAGGTCTTTTTTAAAGTGGGTCTGCAGCACACACGCGTCCAGCATGATCCAAAAATACCTTCGGCCCTGTCGGCATTCCCCCAATGGGGGCGCCTCAGACGCCAGTAAATAAAAACAGCAAACAATTGGTAAAGCAATTTGCTACCAACTCACTGAGTGGAATACAGTCGAATGTGATATCTTTGTAGGAAGAGTCCATTGTGTATCAAAAATAGGGATGATATCACAACGAGGTATATCTAAAAAATTGATATCATTTCTGTTCAGCCGGTTTTGTTTCATAGATTACTTCGACATTGTAGCAGGAGTACTACAAGGGGACATGCTTGCCCCATACCTCTTTATCATCTGTCTAAACTACGTACTTAGGACATCGATCGATAACATTAGGGAAAACGGCTTCATGCTGAAAAAGAAAAGGAGCAGAAGGTACCCCGCAAAAACAATTACCAACACCGACTACACCGACGACATAGCGCTACTGGCCAATACACCCAACCAAGCCGAAACACTACTGCATAGTTTGAAACGAGCCGCTGCAGGCATTGGACTCCATGTCAATGCACACAAAACTGAATTTATGTGCTTTAATCAGAAAGGCGACATCTCCACACTAGACGGAACCTCCCTGAGACTGGTTGACAAATTCACCTACCTAGGAAGCAGTGTCTCATCAACCGAAAAAGACATCGACACACGGCTAACGAAGGCATGGACAGCTATCGATAGGCTTTCGATCATATGGAAATCAGACCTGACCGATAAAATGAAACGCAGTTTCTTCCAGGCTGCGGTTGTGTCGATACTGCTGTATGGATGCACTACTTGGACGCTGACTAAACGGCTGGAGAAGAAGCTAGATGGCAATTATACAAGAATGTTGTGAGCAATATTGAACAGGTCCTGGCAACAACACCCCACAAGGCGCCAACTGTACAGCCACCTACCACCTATCACGAAAACCATACAAGCTAGACGAACCAGACATGCCGGACACTGCTGGAGAAGCAAGGATGAGATCGTAAGTGATGTGCTCCTGTGGACCCCTGCATATGGCCAATCAAAAGCAGGACGACCAGCTCGAACATTCATACAGCAGCTATGTGATGATACGGGATGTAACCTTGAAGACCTGCCGGAGGCGATGAATGATAGGGAGACGTGGAGAGAGAGGGTCAGGGATATCCGTGCTAGCCGCACGTCATGATGATGATGACCTATGTAGTTACTCAGATATTTACAGCTCAAATGATATCAAAGTTTTAAAAAATTATATTGTATTATTTAAACTCCTTGTAACAATTATAAAACTGTATTATCAACGTACTCTGTACCCATCAAAATTTCATAAATAAAAATTATAAAGATTTATACTATAAATTAAATTCTGAGATCAATTGTCGATTTCTAGACTGGCACCATCACGGTTCTCACAGGTCTATGATGCCTTAAGTGTCAGTCGGACCTCATGGTAACCTCCACCGTGATAAAAAGAAGTGACAAACACACCAAAATATCATCTTGGTTCACTAATACAAAAATCTATTCACTACTACACCTCTTAGTAGTCGTTGAGAAGAGAGAAACAGAAAAAAGAATTAGCCGTTTTAGCTAGACAAAGAGAAATAAAATGTCATGAAGAGAGAAAACAGACACAAAACTGGATACTATCTTTCTCATTTTCTGTTGTAGTCCATGCACGTACTTGTTTGCTGGTTCCATCTTCACAGCTTTGCGGTTGGTATGACACCCCTTTGTAGAACTCACCCAAAATGAGGGCCATAATTTTCGGCTCTCTTCACATTGTTGCATTTGGTCCCCAACTGATCTTTCTTTTCCTCTTTTCTATCCCGTGTCGACTCCCCTAATGGCTTTTCCATTTGAATTTCTTCCAGCCCATCAGAACTTGTCACCAATTTCTTGCTGAGACATTTGTATTTTTAACCCGGGCATCCACTGCTATCCCAACATAGACCTTCTCATTCATTTCCCCCTTATAGCCTTTCTCTCTGCCTCTTTCCTTGCCTTGATTATATTTCTCATATATGTTCCTTTCCTTTCCACCGTCCTGTGGTCGACAAGTACATCTCACATTTTCATAAATTCTTTGAGTCCTTGAACAGTTACATCACCACAATCCTCAATACTAATGAGTCCTCTTTTCTTGATACATAAAGTCCGTGTCATATTTTAGGTGTAAAGCTTTGTGCATCATCAGAAATTTCCTTGTTTTTGGGGGTCCCGGATATGACATTAAACCATCAGATACCAAGGCTCCAGCCTTGAAGCTTTTGGGGAATATGGAGTACCCTTTCATTGCCATTGTTCCCAGGTCTACTGTAACCTGGAGTGGTAGCACCTGTTAGGGTCCTATCTATAGATCAAATAGAACAAACTATGTGTGCAAGCAAATGACTCATGTTAAATTGTGACTGTTATATAGCAATACTTAAAACCATTTAACTTTGTGTAAAAAAGAGTTCAGGTTCGTCTAAGAATGTTACCTACAAAATGTGTTTACAAATCATATATTTAAAATATATCGTCATCCACAGACAAACCTATTTTTGTTTACATATATCCACTTAACAGCTACCAAGAGCTCGATTCATTTGAAGAGCCTTGCTTTACGCTAGTGGCAACCATCACTTCCCTCGCTAGAGAGGGCAACCCCACAGGGGTAGGGGAGCATATATATTGCCATCCACAGACAGACCTATTTTTGTTTACATATATCCACTTAACAGCTACCAAGAGCTCGATTCATTTGAAGAGCCTTGCTTTACGCTAGTGGCAACCATCACTTCCCTCGCTAGAGAGGGCAACCCCACAGGGGTAGGGGAGCATATATATTGCCATCCACAGACAGACCTATTTTTGTTTACATATATCCACTTAACAGCTACCAAGAGCTCGATTCATTTGAAGAGCCTTGCTTTACGCTAGTGGCAACCATCACTTCCCTCGCTAAAGAGGGCAACCCCACAGGGGTAGGGGAGCATATATATCGTCATCCACAGACAGACCTATTTTTGTTTACATATATCCACTTAACAGCTACCAAGAGCTCGATTCATTTGAAGAGCCTTGCTTTACGCTAGTGGCAACCATCACTTCCCTCGCTAGAGAGGGCAACCCCACAGGGGTAGGGGAGCATATATATCGTCATCCACAGACAGACCTATTTTTGTTTACATATATCCGAAAATTGTTTACAATATAACGAAAGGTAAGAATATCAGAATTCTATGAACAGCTATCAATAGGCTATCGATCATATGGAAATCAGACCTGACCAATAAAATGAAACGCAGTTTCTTCCAGGCAGCGGTCGTATCGATACTGCTGTATGGATGCACTACTTGGACGCTAACTAAACAGCTGGAGAAGAAGCTAGACAGCAATTACACAAGAATGCTGTGAGCAATATTGAACAAGTCCTGGCGGCAACACCCCACAAAGCACCGACTACACGGCCACCTACCATCCATCACGAAAACTATCCAAGCTAGACGAACCCGACATGCAGGACACTGCTGGAGAAGCAGAGACGAGCTCAGAAGTGATGTACTCCTATGGACCCCCACATATAGCCGGGCAAAAGCAGGATGACCAGCTCGGACATACATTCAGCAGCTATGTGAGGATACAGGATGTAGCCCTGAAGTCCAGCCAGAGGCAATGAACAATAGGGAGAAGTGGCGAGAGAGGGTCAGGGATATCCGTGCTAGCGGCACGACATGATGATGATGATGACATCAAGGTGTAGGAGAGAGCACTACTCCTTTCCCTGGATTGCTCCACTTTACCCTTGATCCCTACCTTATAATGCTGAGTGTTAAGCAAGATAGCATCAAGTACCATTTTTTGAGTCTTTGGTATGACTCAAGCTGGGATTGAACCCAGTTCTCCCAGGCCATTGGCAAACACTCTAACTATTATGCCAATTTCTTCTTGTTCTTCTAAGGAACTCTTTCTTTTTCTTCTGAGGTACTCCTATCTTACTTTTTCATCTTCTTCTGAGGTACTCCTTTCTTTCTCTTTTCTTGTTCTTTAGATGTACCCTTTCAATTTTCTTGTTCTTCTGTAGTACTTGTTTCTTACTTTTTCTTGTTCTTCAGACGTACTCCTTTCTTACTCTTTCTTGTTCTTCAAATGTACTACTTTCTTACTCTTTCTTGTTCTTCTGGGGTAGTCCTTTCTTTTTTCTTGTTCTTCTGACATACTCTTTTGTTACTCTTTCTTGTTCTTCTGAGGTACTCCTTTCTTACTTTTTCCTCTTCTTCTCAAGTAATTCTTTCTTAATTTTTTCTTGTTCTTCTTTGGTACTCCTTTGTTACTCTTTCTTGTTTTTCTCTGGTACTCCTTTCTTACTTTTTTCTTTTTCTTCTCTGGTACTCCTTTCTTACTTTTTTCTTTTTCTTCTCTGGTACTCCTTTCTTACTTTTTATTGTTCTTCTTAGGTACTCCTTTCTTACACTTTTTTTTAGGTACTCCTATCTTACTTTTTCTTGTTCTTCTGGGGTACTTATTTCTTTCTCTCTTCTAGTTCTTCTGAGGTACTCCTTTCTTACTTTTCCTAGTTCTTCAGACGTACTCCTTTCTTACACTTTCTTGTTCTGCTGGGCTACTCCTTTCTTACTTTTCCTAGTTCTTCAGACGTACTCCTTTCTTACACTTTCTTGTTCTGCTGGGCTACTCCTTTCTTACTTTTCCTAGTTCTTCAGACGTACTCCTTTCTTACACTTTCTTGTTCTGCTGGGCTACTCCTTTCTTACTTTTCCTAGTTCTTCAGACGTACTCCTTTCTTACACTTTCTTGTTCTTCTGGGCTACTCCTTTCTTACTTTTTCTTGTTCTATTGTTTCTCATTTCTCTTTTTTCAATTTAACCATGGCACATTCTTTAATTCCAAATACCACTCCGATATCTTTGCTGAAGATTCTACTCATCTGTAGAATGGTTTCTATTCGTCTAAATTTCTTAGATGACGCCTGATAATTATAATTACTCAGAATATTCGGACTATTGCCCTCATCTTTATTGATATAATCACAACATTTTGGCCGATACGTCCTTCAGCCTTCTTTAGGTGTTTTATGCCAAACACAGGAGTTCACAAAGAACTTACTATGATTCCTCAGTCCAGCTCTTTAACCATTACACCGCAAGGACATACACACACCCAGTTAAACTGTGTGTTTATGCTAAACTGAATTGTTAAAAATAGAACTCTTTTTACATTTAACGGTGTGTAAATAAAAAACTGTACTTATGCTAAACAGAACTGTTTATACGTATAATAATGGATTTGGCATTAAATAACCTACAATGGTTAATGTGCCATAAAACAAAACAAAACCAAACCAATCAAGTCTCCAAAACTCTTTTAAGCATCGTAGCTTTTTTTAGCAGTGCTATGGCCTAGATGCTTTCAATTCTTCCTCTAATCTCCACTTCATTGTGTCTCTTTGACAGGTTTTTGAGGATTGTTCCAAGTGCTCTGTCTATAATTGGTATCACTGTCAACTTCATGTTCCATAACTTTTTTCAGTTTTCAGGTAAGGTCAAGGTATTTGTCAAGCTTTTTGCTTTTCTTCACTCTGTGATCTGCTAGAATGGCAAAAACCACTAGTTAAAAAATTCTTTTCTTCTTGTTGGTTGATACTAGATCTAGTCTTCTGGCTTCGATTGAAAAAGAGTGGGGGATCTGTTTTTATCTTAAAATCACAGAGAGTTTCATTTTTTAGAACAGATTCTACTTTGTGCATATACAAGTTGTCATTATAGTAAAATTTTAATCTCTTGCACTGTTCCCAGGGGATTACCTCTCCCAACCAGTCATGTATACTCCTGTATTCCTTTTATTCTATTTTGCTGTGCAATATTTTGTGTGCTATTTTTCAGACTGTTGTCCTCATCTTTATTGTTGTTAGTCATAACACGACGTTTCGGCTGCTGTATCCTCCAGTCTTCTTCATGTGTCATTTATTTATCTGGGTATAGAAATGATTTTGCTGGTTGAATCATTTCTATACCCAAATAAACTAGGGATACCTGAAGAAGGCTGGAGGATACAGCAGCCAAAACGTTATGTTACACCTAACAACAATAAAGATGAAGACAACAGTCTGAAAAATAACACAAAATATTGCACATCAAGCCTCGTCTCCAAAATTCAGACAGATACTGTTTTGCTTCATTTACTTATTATGTGATTCTGTCACCACATAGCCTATACTCGCTATTCTTCGGCATATTATCAATTTTGCATACTGCTATAATTGCCCAGTCAGCTGGGGCTGTAGAATACATCGACTGCACCTCTGCAGAGGGGTAAGACCTCCCCAACTAGTGTCCTAGATATGGCACTAAACAATCTGATGGTGAGGTTCCAGTAATGCTGGAGCTTTGGGGAATGTGGAGAACCCCTTTATTACCATCGTTCCTAGGTCTGCTCTGGCCTTGCATGGTAGTACCTGATAGGGCCTTATCTATGGGTTAAATAGAAGTAACCGCATACTTATGCTAAACTAAACTGTTTGACTAAACTGAATAGCTTAAAATTGAAATGTTTTTGATAATTGAACTGTACTTATTTTTAAACTGCATGCTTATGCTAAACTGAATTATTTGAAATAGAACTGGGTTTTTTTTACATTGAAACTGTATTTACACCAAATTGAATTGTTTGATATAGAACTGTTTTGACATTTTACTGAGTAAACAAAATCTATACTTATGCTATACTGAATTAGCAGAATTAGAACTGCTTGAATAAACTGAATAGCTTGAAATAGAAATGTTTTTGACAATTAAACTGTGTATTCATGCTAAACTGAATTGTTTGAAATAGAACTGATTATTTGCATAAAAATAGATTTGGCATTAAATAACCTACAAAAGTTGATATGCCATAAAACCCAACCAACCTACCATACTGCTATAAAAAAATTCAGTTTCTCTCTTCAGGTTTCCTCTTTTCCGCCATGTCCCCGTCATCTCATTTGCAATTCCCTTTATTATTTAATTTTCAGCTTTACTTTCCATTTCTTATAATTCTACACTGGGTTTGGGTCTTTAACCAAGACCTAGCCTGAGGGAAGGTAGTGATTATATTTATTCTATAAAATGTTTTTGCTGCCTCTTTTGGGCAATATTTTTCAGTCACTCCGAAGGAGATGAGCAGTTCTGCAAAGTACAATTTTTTGTATTTCATTTATCTGTCCCTTTCTTGTTCATAACCAGTGCTCCCACTATTACTGGCACTGTGGTAGTTTTAAGGTGCAGCATTTTTTCAATTTCTATTTCCAGGTCTTTGTATTTGTTTACTTTGATATATTTTTGGTTATCATGTAGGATTTACACTTCCACATTTTTTAAATGGCTGTCGATGACCGCGTGGTGCAAAAAACTCTAGAAAATAGGACCCATGATTGAATTGTTCCCAAAAAGGTGGTGGACGTCAGTTAATTAAGTAGTTTCGGGAACCTATTGTACAGAGAAACCACATACCTTGTGACTTCAACTATGTCCGCACCTTTGATTTTGTCCCACGCAAAATAAATTATGTGTTTGGAGCCAGCTACATAACATGGTTACCTATATATACACTACACTTTCGATAACTAACTCTCTCATTCTTCACTTTGCCAGCTAGCAACACATAGCTCAAGACACGTAACATGGGTGCGTAAATAGTCTGCAACCTCTTTCCACTCCTGTTCTGCCTTTTGGCTGGACGTATTCCAGTCTCACACACATACACAACCTCAGACATATAGTCACATCCTGCTGAAGACAAATGACCAACGTGAGAGAAAACACAGCCCTCAAAAATACATTTTCTGTGTATTGCTACTTCAAATGAAATACTGAGTCAATGTTCACATATAGTCGTACAAGACACTTTTAACATTTAGTCTTCTCGTATACACCTTGATAATAACACATATACATACGAAAGAATTCTGACTTTCTTACCTTTCGTTATGAACAAGAAAGGGACAGATAAATGAAATACAAAACAAAATACATATTCACTATGGTTAACATGAATATTATAGTGAACGTATATTTTGTTTAGGAACGAAAGGTAAGAATGTCAGAATTCTATGAACAGCTATCGATAAGCTATTGATCATATGGAAATCAGACCTGACTGATAAAATGAAACGCAGTTTCTTCCAGACAGCAGTCGTATCGATACTGCTGTATGGATGCAACAATTGGACGCTAACAAAACGGCTCGAGAAGAAGCTAGACGGCAATTACACAAGAATATTGCGAGCAATATTGAACAAGTCCTGGCGGCAACACCCCACAAGGTACCAACTATACGGCCACCTGCCTCCCATCACGAAAACTATCCAAGCTAGACGAACCAGACATGCAGGATACTGTTGAAGAAACAGGGACGAGCTCATAAGTGATGTACTCCTATGGACCCCTACATATGGCCGAGCAAAAGCAAAACGACCAGCTCAAACATACATACAGCAGTTATGTGAGGATACGGGATGTAGTCCTGAAGACCTGCCGGAGGCGATGAACGATAGGGAAAAGTGGCGAGAGAGGGTCTAGGATATCTGTACAAGCGGCATGACATAATGATGATGATGATATGAGTTATTATCAAGGTGTATGCGAGAAGACACACACATGAATATTTAACAAACTATATTTAAAAATAAATACTGTCTTTGTACTGTTTCTTATTTTTTTACCTTGTTGATATATAAATTTATTTTTGTTTGTATTGCCTTGTTGTGCAATATTACGGACAGGTGCTGTTGTTGAGAGCACGCGAGCGTGTTGTCAATCAGTGAAAATGTCACAAACCTAGCGCGTGCAGGCAGAATGATCAGCAAAGTTAGACGTGAGTTTAAAATAATCACACATGAATTATCACGTGTTTTACGACAGTTTCACTGGTGACATCAAACATTCTGGGATCTTCGATACATAAGAAAACAAGTCAGGAGATTTTGGCAGAGTTGAAGGCAGGTTTCAAAAACAGGTGCGTCAAAGGTTCAGAAGACCCCAACCCGTCCAACCCAGCCTGTTATGACCCAACTGTCAGGAGCATGTCAACAGCCAGCTATCACCAACACCCGCCATCACCACCAAGAAGGGAGAGGAAGAACATAACAAAACAAACTTTTCGAGCTGCAACTATTATAGTGCAAGTGAATAAAAAAAACAACTACTATTTTTCTCCCTTAAAGTTCAAGTTTGAGCATTTCTTTTTCTGCGGACTCCTTTCTTTAAAACACAACACTTTGGTCCTATGGTACAGTTGTGAATATTCTTTTGTCGACGTTGTTTATATTTGCTAATAACAATTCATCACCACAACTACATGATCAACACTTGCAATTCTGTCGCTTATTATTGATTTGGTTTTAGTATAATTGGTCTTTATGGCATTGTTTTGTGCTGCTATAAGAAGAAATTCTGTATCCCTCTTAAGGTATCTCTTTGGTAGCCATGTCCAGGTCTTCTTGTGCGAGATTTTGCAAATTCATTGCTTGAAATATCCATACAGTTTCCCTGTTTTTCTTGTCATTCTGTTCCTCATTATATTGTCAGTGATGTTACTGGCTGCTGTAATTCGTCTTTCTTTGCTCTTTTTAATTTAGTCTTCAAGTTATCGTATTGAAGCATCCATGCAATCTTTAATGTTGGCATTCCTATATCCTAACTGTATATTCTTATTGTTTGTACTAGAGTCTCCAATTCTTTCTGGGGGTGTCCTCATGGTGTAATGGTTAAAGCGATGGGCTGCGGGATCGTAGTAAGCGAGTTCGTACTCCAGTTGCACTATTACGTTTACTTTCAGGCAAAGACCCTTGGGAAAGGTATGAACCCCCTTATCCTCCCAGCTATGGGTTAAATAGTATCACTACTGCTCTTCAAGGAGAATAGCTTTGGCATTAAATAACCTACAAAGGTTTATATGCCATTAAACAAAGAAACCAAATCAAAAACGACAAAGTAACAGCAAGAAACGGCAAAAAACTTCTTACACACACACTCACACACACACATATATATATATATATATATATATATACATTGGATGTCTCAAAATAGATGCAACCAATTTATATGATAATGATATATTACAGAGACAAGCACAATGTCGGTTATTTTAAACATGTTCTGTAAAAATTGAAGCCTTTGAGCTTGAGGTATCAAATCAATGTTGTTTTTAATTATTACATCAGCTTTCAGAACATGCAATCTCAGTAATAAATAGGTTTCATCAATTTCAAGTGGGGGGGGGTGTCCTTGTGGTGTAATAGTTAAAGCGATGGGCTGCGGAATCGTAGTAAGCAAGTTCGTACTCCAGTCGCGCTATTACATTCACTTTCAGGCAAATACCCTTGGGAAAGGTATGAACCCCCTTATCCTCCCAGCTATGGATTAAATAGCACCACTACTGTTCTTCTAGGAGAAAGACTTTGGTATTAAATAACCTAAAAAGGTTGATATGCCATTCAAGTTTTTCGACATTAAAACTGTATTTACACTTAACTGAATTGTTACTTAACTGAACATAATTGTTACAAAAAAATTAAATAAATAAATGCAAGTTTCTCAGGAGGCCTCTGACAAGAAGTGCAATCTGCACATGCCTAAAAAGATGAACTTCTTGACACCAAAGAGAAACTCTCTGAGAAGCTTGAATAGTTTGAAATAGAAATGTTTTTCACAATTAAACTGTGTACTTATGCTAAATTGAATTGCTTTAAATAGAACAGATTACTTACATAAAAATGGATTTGGCATTAAATAACCTACAAAGGTTGATATGCCATAAAACCCAACAAACCAAACCAAACCAATTCTTTTTCATTTATTGCAAACAGCTTGATGATGTCCACATACATAAGATAATTATTCTTTTCTTGTTTGCTTGTTTGAGTTTTATGGCATATCAACCACTGTAGGTTATTTAATGCCAAATTCGTTTTAATACAAATAGTTCTATTTCAAACAATTCAGTCTAACATAAGTACACAGTTTAATTGTCAAAAACATTTCAATTTCAAGCTATTCAGTTTAGTCAAACAGTTCTAATTAAACAATTCAGTTTAGTATAAGTATAGTTTTTGTTTACACACAACTAAATAAAAAAAATAGTTCTATTTCAAACAATTCAGTTTAGCATACAAAAAAGTTCTATTTCAAGCAATTCAGTTTAGCATAAGTATGCAATTTAGTTCTATCTGACCCATAGATAGGACCATATGAGGTGCTACAACTCCAAGCCAGAGAGAACCTAGGAGTGATGGCAATGAAGGAGTACTCCACATTCCCCAAAGCTCCAGCATTACTGCAACATTACCATCAGATTGTTGAATGTCATATCTAGGACACTCATTGTGGGAGGAGGGAGTCTTACCCCTCTGTAGAGAAGCAGTCACCCCCAGCCGACTGGGCAAGCAGAAGTCTAGCAAAACTCTGCACTGTTGTATCATTATCTCAGCAAAAATAAGCAGCCAAAAATCAGACTCAAAAAAGGCACCGCATAGCCCAGTTGAGGTAGATTAAAATGTTCTTTTTAGCCGTCCAACATCTTCGTGCCACTGGATCAAGACTTCCCAAGCCGAGAGAGTGGAATTGCCCCTATGCACCGGTCTTCTCACTATAAAACTTTCACACACAGGTCAGTTTTGCAACTCATCAAGTCATCATTGGATCCGATGGACAACCACCACATCATTCAAGTGGTTCCTGCCCATTCCTAGCCGCTCTTACGAGCAGCTTCGTCTACCCTTTTCAGAGTACTCCTATTACTTCTGCTACTACAGCCCTTTACAAGGCAAGCCAACTACATTGGTATGCGGTAATGGTGTAGACTTCTCAAGTTCACCACCTGAAGCCAACACTGAAAACAACGATGACTGACTAGCAGTTCCCCAGTCCAGGCTGCCTTCGCAGGCTGACTACTAGCCAAACATAGCAAATACAGCTGATACAGACTTCAGCTCAGTCACAGCTAATGCTGACCAAACCTCAGGTCAGCTGCTAATCAACCACTAGAACAGTGAGTAACTTACCTCAGCAACCCATCTAGACCTTGAGCTGTATGCCAGACAAGCAGGCTACATAACTGCACCAGCAACCAGTTCAACTCCCATCCAGACGGACTTGATAAAAGACATTATTGGGGAATAAGACTGTTGAGTTGAGGGGATTAAAAAGAGACAATAACAAAAAAATAAAATAAATAAATGCAAGTTTCTCAGGAGGCCTCTGACAAGAAGTGCAATCTGCACATGCCTGAAAAGATGGACTTCTTGACACCAAAGAGAAACTCTCTGAGAAGCTTTTATCCCCTGGACTTGGATGGACCTTTTTCTCTTAGCTGCTAATAGGGAGACATAGGCTGGCTGAGTCATAGAGCCTAGCAGCACCCTGCATCTCCTGCTAGTAGCAGTAAGACACACGACAGACCCTCAAACTTGTAATCGCCAAAGATGATTCCATAATATACTTCAAACGCTTGAACTGGGGAAGTCGACTATTTCTACTGCTTCAGGAAAAACATTCCCACCACAGAATAGTCATAAACCCGTAAATGTGGAGGTGTCTGTGGTGTAATGGTTATCGTCATAGGAAATGGACACGGCGACAAGAGTTTAAATCCTGGACGAGACTGATTGCATTTCACATAGCACTAATTCCCTTGAGAAAGGTATGAATCCAATTATTCTCCCTCCAGCTATAGGTAAATAGTAGGGCAGACTGGGTTCTTCAGCCTTGGTGAGGCAACTAGTCTAGGAGAAGGAAAACTCTGAATTCAAACCTGTTAAACTCCACTTAAAAATTGACCTTGTGTCATATCTTGCCCAAGCAGACGGTTTGGTAAATATGATGAACACAAGTATAAAATTTTACTCTAAAGGTATTTCTGTTTTCCCCTCAATCCTCAATCCCTTTTACAGCTCTATTTCTGTTTTTCCCTTCTATCCTCAATCCCTTTTACAGCTTCGACAGACTAAAGAAGATAACCAATAAATGGGCTGAGAAGAAAAAGGAGTCAGACACCAACCTCAGAATCTCCTAACAAAACCAACAATTAACCGCAACAATAAATAACCTTCTCATACGTCATCGAGTTTATGCTTTTGACATAAACAAATAGAACTTTCCTCAAACACTTTTTTATTTCTTACCAAATAAAAATTGTCTCTTTTAGCATAAAAACTTCGATTTGTTCTTCTAACCTTAGCCATTAACATTTATTTCAAACATTTACAGGATAGACATATTTATTAACCCCACAACAAAATTCAAACCAAGTATACTCCACTTGAAAATTAACCCTGTGTCACATCCTGCCTGTAGTAAGTGTCGTCGTGGTGTGTTTGGTTGATATTTTGGTCCTACAATTTATGTTAACTCATTATTGAAAAGCAAACGAAGCAAACGATGTAAAACAATGCAGACAAAAGAACATTCAAAACAAAGCAGTACAAACAAAATTAAATCTATATATCAACAAATACATAAAAAGGAAGCATTACAAAACATTACAAATATTCTAATATAGTCTGTTAAATATTCCTCTCTGTATGTGTGTGCGTGTATTTATGTAACTAACACAAATATCATGGAAAAAGACTAAATATTGAAAGTGTCCTGTAGACAATAAAATGTATGTTGACTAAGTATTTCATGCGAGATATCAATATACAGAAATATAGCAATGTATTCTAGGAGGAACGTGTCTTCTCCTATGTTGGTTGTTTGTCTTCTCTTTCAGGATTTGACGAAATTTCTGAGGCTGTGTTCAAGATTTGAACAAGTCCACCCAAAAAGTAGAACAGGAAAGAAAAAGGTTGTAGAATGTTTACACACCCATGTTACGCATATTGAGTTGTGTCTTACTAACTGGCAAGGTCAAGGTGTTTCAGGAAGTCGAAATAAAGAGAGAGAGAGTGCTGTCTCTGGAAGTCAAAATGTGAGAGAGGAAGTTCTTAGAAGACGAGAGTATATATAAGCAATGCCTGTCATGTGGTCGGCTCCAAAAGCGTGAGATAAAATCAAAGATGCGGACGTAGTTGTGAGCACAAATCACGTGATTTTCCTGACCAATAGGTTCTCGAGACTGATTAGTTTACCGACGTCCACCATCTTTGTTCCGGGAACAAGTGGTATCACGGCCATTTTAGAATATAGGCGTGTAAATCCTATAACTGCCGTGGATAAATAAATATTCAACTAAGCTAAATTGTTTGTTCCTTACTTGAAGAAATTAAACTGGTTACTTGATTTTTTTTTATTTTTTTTTTAGCTAGTTAAGTTGATTTTGTTTTTTTGCGTTGTTTTATCTTTAATTATTTCAACGAGAGAAGGAAACGTGAAGAGAATTAAATGGCTCACTTTAAAGAAAAACAATCTTTACTTTCAAGTTAACGTGCTTCTGTGACGTTATGGATATTCGTATACGAACCACAAATTCTTACTAGTTCCAGATCTCTAAAACCGTAATAAGTCATCAGCATCATTATTATTAAATTCTTTTTTTTTTTAAACTAGTAAAAGCACTTTTGCAACGATAAATAAATAGAAATTGTTAAATTTTTAAATTTAAAAACGTTTTTCTGAAGAAAACACGCTGTTGGGAGAATTTTGTTAGTACAGATTTTCGATGACACCGCTTAAAGATATTTTCAAATTACAAAATATGTATTAAAAAGTATAGAAAATTATCTTTTAAAATTAATATGTATATCACACTTACAGATTATTGTAATTTTCTTAAATATTCAGTTAAACAAATCTGAAATTAACTGCAGAGAAATTTTTTAATTAACCATTTTTAAGTTTAAATAAGAAAGAGCTATCACAACCATAGTTTCGTAGAATTCGAAAAAAAAAAAGATTGATTATTTTTACATCAATAATCAATATTAATCGAACTTAATGATATGCAGTTTTCTTTCATATATTGTGTAATTTTTTTTAAGTGTATGTAAATTATCTTGTAAATAAATTCGGAACTTACTTTTATTGTACTTGAAAACACGTCTTCTTTGTAATGTCTTTTCTATCAATTATCTCCCTTGCTTTGTTGCCATAACAATAATTCAGAGAGAAAGAGAGAGGGAGAGAGAAAGAGAAAGAGTGAAGGAGAAAAAGAGAGGAGAGGAGAGAGAGAGAGAGAGAAATTTGAGGAGTTTCATATCGATATATTATTATTTCTTTATGCCATTATTTTTTTCTATTGATAAATTTGCTGAGTGAGTAATACAATTAAAAAAGGCGAATAATGCCGTTTTGAAGTCCGAATAAAATCTCACATTCCAAACACGAGATTACCTCCCTTCTTTATTTTTTTACGTGCCTCATAATCTTATTAAATAAGAATTCAAAAACCAATTATAAAGTCCAACTTACCCCATACAGCGTATTTTATGTAAAATATGTTATGATAATTATTAGATTAAAAAATAAGGATATTTTCGCTACTGTTAAGTTAAAAAGTTCTGGTGGGGAGCAGTTATTACATTTTTAGATTCTAATATTTGTGGCAAGCTTACAAAAGCAGAAAATATTATTCTCTTCGTATACAATCCTTCATACACTATGGGAATAATTCTTGGCTAGAACCACTTTATAGTTTCTTTTACAACGTTTCTCCAGAATCTGTTTTTGGTAGGGGGTATAGTTGCATTATATTTTATCACAATATGAGGCAAGGTAAAAAAATATAAGGGAAATAATTCAATGTTTCAGATGACAAACGTGACGTAGGTATTGTCATTTGGCATCCCAAACATTGAATTATTCCCCCTTATATATTTTTACCCTGTCTTATATTTTGATCAATTTTTTTTTTCTACCTATATATGCGTCCAACTAATTTTATAGCTACTCTCGTTTCTACTCGAGCAAAAAAAAATTGGAGCTCACTCCTTTTCATGGCTGAGAATCATTCCTGGCTATTGGTACCATGTAACCTAGTAAAACCTGCTCAGCAGTTACTTAGAGAGGAAGGAGGCACCATGAAGTAACCCTTACTGCCCTAAGAAGTGCCCTCAGCAACTCTGCATAACCATTGTAAGTGCCCAACTATTTCTACGGATACAGTTTCCCTTTGTTAGTGAGTTTAATTCTCACTGGGTGCCCCATATATCTGTCCTTGTGCCAATTCTCATCGATAAGTAAATTGAATTCATTCTCCTCTTGATATCTCATAAAACTTACATTTTATTTCTTGGAAGACTTTAAGGCCATTGCAAATTAAATAAATAGTTGATTAAAAAATAATAAATTAAATAGATGGTTAATCAAATAAATAGATCACGACAATCTCAAAAACTTTTTTGAAGATAATAGAAATGACGTAAACATTTTATATGTACACCATTATTTCTACTGTAATTTGAATTTTGATATTGAACATAAACATAAGATACATTTTATCTTTGAAAATAAATAAACAACAAATTTAAAAATAAATCTACAAATAATTTTGACCCTGAACATAAAGATATGATTAACTGGGTTTTAAATATAAAATCAGTTTTAGTCTTAAATAAAAAATGCACAATAAATTTTCAATAATATATAATGATAATTTTGTTATTAAACATGAATATGAGATTCATTTTGACCTTAAAAAAGATGTACAAATAATTTTGACCCTGAACATAAATATAAGATTAATTTAGGTTTTAAACATAAATAGAAAATTAATTTCAACCTTGGATATAAATACACAATAAATTTTCAACTTAAAGATAAATATAATAATAATTTTAATAGTGAACATAAATATAAGATTCATTTTGACCTTGAATGTAAATATACAATAACTCTAAACATGAAAATACCAATAATTTTGACCTTGTACATAAATATACTCCCCTGTTAGGTGGAGCGGAAGAATACACTGACTGTACTTCTGTAGACGGAGTAAGATGCCCTACCCTATAAGGCTACTATGGGTGGCGGCCCAAAATGTATCAGGATAGGATCTTGGTGGTGGATCAGTCTTTGACATTTATAATTCAATTTAATATTAATCATTTGTTTGCACACAGTTAAATGATTGGTGCCCGTGGTGTAATGGTTATCGTCGTAGGAAATGGACACGGCAACACGAGTTCAAATCCTGAATGACACTGATTGCATTTCACATCGCACTAATACCTTTGGGAAAGGTATGAATCCAATTATTCTCGCTCCAGCTATAGTAGGGCAGACTAGGTTCTTCAACCTTGGTGAGGCAACTAGTCTAGGAGAAGGAAAACTGAATTCAAACCTGTTAAACTCTGCTTAAAAACCTGTTAAACTCTGCTTAAAAATTGACCTTGTGTCATATCCTGCCCGAGCGGAGATGTTGGTAAATATGATTAAATGATTTCAAGTATTAATATTTCGCATTATCAATTCTATTTATCTAGTATTTATATAATTAGTTGTCTGAATTTCTGAGACAAAGCTTGATAATTTTTATCATTCAGGATTTTTGGACTATTGTCTTCATCTTTATAGTTATATTCACAATGTTTCAGCTGATATGTCCTCCAGCCTTCTTCAGATGTTTCTTGTCAAACTCAGGATTCTACATGGAACTTTGAACCACATCCTTTATTTAATCCATGGAGGTCGTTTGTTTTGATTTAACCATACCAAGTTTTTATTTGACAAATGATACATGAATAATCTAATGTGCTGAGTCCCTGGAGTTAAATAAAATCCATATTGTGTTGAAATTGTAGATTTGGCTGTCGGATAGTTCTTGGTAACGACAAGTCTGGAGGAGCTGGAACAAGTCTTTATGCTCTGGGCACGACGTAGGTGTAGCTGTGGGGCCGGGTATCTGAAGATGGTCAGAGAGTCGGACATGTTGGGTCAGAGAAGCTAGATGAACAACAGATTGTTTAGTTGGCAGTTAACTGTCGGTGTGGTCAATGTTGGCTTCAAAGAGTGGATGTTAGTCTGAGTAGCATCATCTGCTCATGGATGGGTACTTTGCTCTGAGTATCCGTTATGTCTGGCTAGCTGCTACATCATTGTCCTTGTGGGTTTGGTGAGATAAGACCAACAGAAATCCTTAGAAAGACTGAAGAGGTGATGTCAGACTTATAATCATGAAAAGAGCTGGAAAAGACTTTTGAGTATAGTCCTAAAAAGGACAGGTAAGCTGAAGTAAAGGCTAAACAACTGCTGGCTGCTAAAAGGGCTGGACCAATGCATCTGCTGGTGATAGCCAGATAGAAGCATCTGGTCCTCACTGTTCTGGTATCACTGGAAAGGGCTCCATTGATTCAGAAGGATTGCTGCATGGCCACAGGTGACTGAAGTAAGGCATCTCGTCTCGATGTATGGCCTTGTTGGTTGGGTTTGGAGTGTTACAACATACAATGAGAAAAACTTCATTTAAAACAAGACAAACAAGGAACATCTAAAATTTAAACAATTTTTTATAAAACAATAAAGCGTCAACTTGGATTTGAATGTTCAGAAGTTCCGTTTTACAAGTAGTAAATTTTTGAAGTGGTGGAAAGTCAGATATTAGGAAAAAGAGGGAAAGGAGGAGAATGTTTTTAAAGAGTACTTATTCCTTTTTTCTTTTCTTTTTTTCTCTTTCTTTTGTGATCAGGTAGTGGAACTAGCAGAAAAGTAGTTTCGGCTCTTAACTCGAGGGCGGACGTTACTTCTCGACTGTTCACTGTATCTATGTGCTTCCTTGGGTCTCTTTTGTCCTCACTCACAGAGATCCTGAGTTTTTATCTCTCCCCACCGGCTTCAAATTCGTCACTCCAAAATCCTTCTCATTTTGGCGCAACCGCTTCCCATTGGCTACTTTAATTTTTATTATTTTTCTTTTTTTCAGATTTTTAACCGGATGGGTGCGTGGAGCCGATGCGTAGCGACACATTTATATATTTTGTATGTGGCAGCCGACAAGTCAACATCCAGTTGGGAGTTTTATTGTTAATTCCTAAATCCCCACAGATGCAAGGACCAGTGAAAGTCATCAAATTCTTTTTGCCTAAGGCCAGGGTTGGCCATTAAGTCAACGGAGCCCTTTCGGCAGATACCAGCACACAGACAACCAGATGCCTCTACCTGGCCATGAGCAGCAGAAGTATAATGCAGATAATGATAATTGTATCAATCCAGACTATTGGCATAAAAAGCAACAATGATAAGAGGGAGAAAAACTAGTAATAAAATAATAATAATAATAAAAATAATAATAAAGAGCATATCAATAAAAAGCAACAATAATAAGATGAAGTCAAACTAGTTATAAAATAATAGTAATAAAGTTTTGTAGCCATAACCATAATGATATCAATCACAACAGTAATACAAATACATATACAAATACAGGCCAACTCTGTCGTTTCAGATACAAACGAGTTTATTAACTTCTGGCTTCAGTCCATGGTGACATGAGGAGAGAGACTCAATTCTCAAAAGTCTTTGCTAACCATACTATGCTGACTCCACTCAAACGTGCAGCACATCTTGGGATGTCTAAGATCTCCGTCAAATTGTGATTCGAAAAACCCAACAACATCTTTCAACAGTCAAAATCCAACTCATGTCCTCCATGGTAAGAATCCAACTCCCACCTTAATGGTCCAATCTCAACTGACTCTTTTTCAAAATTCTTCAAATTCTCAGGACCATCTCTTCTGGGCATGATGTCATCCACGCTCCAACCCCATTTCTTGTCTGGGGGTTTATTAGGACAAATGGTGATTGTCATATCCTTTGCACGTGAGCATAAAACTGCACCCAATAACTCAAAACCTTGCCAAACTTGTAGTAGAAAGAATTTTGAATCATTATTTAGTGTGGGAATTGTTTTGGCCGTTTGACTTGCAAATTTATATATTTCGTCCAATGAGAATGACTGATGCCATTCTGACCGGGGAGGTGACCCGGGCACCATAAAAGGCCGTGCTAACCATTCTCACCCTCTCTTCGCTTCCTCACTTGCTAGCAGCAGGACAGACCATCCTTTTCTTTTTTCACCACAGAGAGTCCATTAAGCATTATGAGGAGAGTACATCCAATTTTTGGGCCATTGGTGTCTGGGAAATCATTCTTTCATCATTCATCTCTCCTTCTAAACCAATGGATCCTCGGAGAAACAAATTAGATATTTTCAACTCCTGCTTTGACTTCAGCGTCTCAATTCCAGCATCTCAATTCCAGCTTTGACTTCAGCGTCTTCATTCCTTCTTAACTCTACAACTGATTTCTTCTTCCTGCGACTTACAGCACAAGGGTTCCTTTCGTCTCAACCTGTTAATTGAAAACTAACAATATCTTCGTCAACTCATTTGTTCTTCCTTTTAATATAACAAGAGGCAACAGAACTCTATGACCTCCACTGCCATTTTTGTATGAATGGTAATATTATCTGTCCTCCTGTTATAAACTGAATGATAAATTATAATTAATGAAAAATGATTAATATAAAAAAAATCATTCCTTAATTACATAAGAATAACGAAGAGTGTGTAGAGGATGAGTTGGCGATTTAGTTCACTCAGGGTTTTGTTAGAAACAAAACTTTGGGTATCGTTCCGTAATTTACAACACAAAAAATATTAACAATGCAGACAAAAGAAAATTCACAACATGATAACGTAAAACAGATAATTTTATATACTAAACAAACGAAGAAAAAACAACACAAAGTTGCAAAATGATCAAATAT
Source organism: Sepioteuthis lessoniana (assembly GCA_963585895.1). Taxonomy (NCBI): domain Eukaryota; kingdom Metazoa; phylum Mollusca; class Cephalopoda; order Myopsida; family Loliginidae; genus Sepioteuthis; species Sepioteuthis lessoniana. Next base: position 54,844,607 of record OY757942.1, read on the forward strand.
TGTTTGTTATGTAATCATGTGTGTGTGTGAGTTTGTCTAATACAACTATTATGTGAATGTAAGTGTGTGTTGTTCAAATATGTCTGTGTGGACGTGTGTTCATTGTTAACATAGGGGGTTACAAGGTAACAATTCTTACTTAATTATATGTATGTGTATATACGTGCATGTATTAAATGAAAAAGTTCATAGCAGCAAAGTAAGCCTCCATTGGCTGGTTGAATGTGTTTATATGAGAGGCGATGTCAATATCCATGTAAAGTTTAGAATATCGAAATATGGTAAATATACTAATTTCATTATTGCAATGAGTGTAGTTTTGCTTGCTGCATGTCCTTCCATTTAACAGGCCATGTTTTGGAGCTGTCGTGTTGTCTGGTGCTATGGGATGCTCACTGGTATAGGAATTTATTGTGTATGACAATCATGGAGAACTGCTGTCAGGTTATCTAAGGGTAAACCTAACACAGAATATTTTGGTAAGGGAAAACAAAGTCCATTTAGACAAAAGTGACATATACCGGACATTGGCAGATACCAGACATTGGCATTATGGTTAGAGTGTTTACCAATGGCCTAGGAGACCTGGGTTCAATCCCAGGTCAAGTCATACCAAAGACTCGAAAAATGGTACTTGATGCTACCTTGCTTAACACTCAGCATTATAAGGTAAGGATCAAGGGTAAAGTGGAGCAATCCAGGGAAAGGAGTAATGCCTTCCCCTACACATTAGTGTAGTAGCTATCGAAAAGGAACCTTTGGGTCACCCTCAACTACGGTCGCCAACTTTACTTTACTATATTACACACAATTACCAAGCATGACGAAAGTTCCCAAACTATAAAAAGTTACAAAAGCTGTTTCACAGAACAAGTAGTGCTGATAGCTTTTTTCTGGTGTAGTGATATGGTTCATAAAGGATAAGTTGCACGCACATGCAGTATAAAAAGCAGAGACAAAAAAGAGGGAGTCCTCTTTGACTGGTGTCTGCTATCAAAAAGGGATAGAACACGCTTCTCGAAATGTCACATAACCAATGGTCACATGATTCTCAGACGCTACATCTATAACTTCCAAAAAGGAAGACAACTAGGTTCAGTTCCCTGACACTGGGAAGAACTGAGAGAGAGAGAGAGAGAGCTTTCAAAGGCATAGAATATATATAGGTAACTATGTCACATGACTGGCTCCAAACACAAGATTTATTTTTGTGTAGGACAAATTCAAAATGCGTAGACGTAGTTGAAAGCACTGACATGTGACCACTCTGTTCAATCAGGTTCCCTAAACTATCATAATTGCACTTTGAGGAACTGGTCATCTCCTTAGCAGAGTACTATTAATGTAACAGAAAAATATCACCCAAAAGATGCAGTAACCAACATAAATACATGGAATATATGGGGGTATCTGTATCTGACTCCATTTTGTTTTTTTCTTAACTCCATCTTATTTTGCTGGTTTCTTCTTGTCTGTCAAAGCTGCAAGGGAAGAATAAGGAAGAAAGGCAGAGAGAGAAAGATATCTTTTGATTTCAACTTTATTTTATTTGGGATTTTTCACAAATTCTGTAGTGAGGAAAAGTCTTCCTGAACTATTTGAGAACCATCATTTTTTCCAAATCAGGCATTGAAATTCACTATTCGTTTTCAGGTAGATATGTACAAATTCAGTGTTTTTTGATAGTGGTTTGATAAGTATACTTTTAATATCGGCTGCTCTTATCAGATATGGCTGCTATTAGGTAGATATGTTCATTATTCGGTGTTTTTAGTTGTGGGTTGCTGAAAATAGAGACAGTTGTTACTAATAAAAAGGTTAACCAGCATGCCACATAAAACAGTCTTGTGGCCTTCCACTAGCGCCAAGAAAGATATATAGGTGTTTTCAATCCAACGGTTACTGCTGAAAGAGAATAGGTTTCTTTCTTTTGCTGGGACAGTTGCTTTTCTTTGCGCATGTGTTGCCCTTACTTCCAGTCAGGGGCTTCTGGGAGTTTCTACATTTTTTAAATCTATTTTAATTTTATTTTATATTTAATTTTTCTATTCACTACAAATATAAATAACCACTATGTTCCCTCACTTTTGGTCTTAGGTAAAGGACGATAAAGGATTGTTAGAAACTGAAAATACAATTGAACATTAAATAATTATAATCAGAAACTGTACTTGGACCTTGTCGGAGAGCTAAAAAGTTATTGGACATAAAGGTAACAGTGATACCAATTGTAATTGGTACACTTGGAACAATTCCCAAAAGCTTGGTAAGGGAGTTAAAAGAGTTGGAACTCAGGGAATAAGCCGCGACTATCCAAACTTCAACATTCATGAGATCAGCTAGAATACTAAGAAGAGTCTTGGAGACTTAAGGAGACTTGTTGTCACTCAGTCTCCAATGGAAGACCATCAGCTGGTGTGAAAAAATAATATAACAATGATGAATTGGGTATTGACAAAAAGGTAACAATAATAAGATGGAGGCAAACTAGCAACAAAATTATAGGAATAATGAAGAGTGTGCTGACACAGAATGGTCGGATAAAAAGCAACAATAATAAGATGGAGACAAACTAGTAATAAAATGTCAATAATAATGAAGTATATTGACCTAGAATATTGTGATAAAATGTAACAATAATAAGATGGAGTAAAACAATTAAATTTCGGGAGAACATTCTCGATAATGTTGCAACTTTTTGGACAGACTTGCTTTTACTTATCCCCCGTGTGTATGAAGATATAAACTTGGAATTGCGCCTGCCGTAGAGCAAGATCGTTACTATTGGACCTTGTACTAGGCTAAAGTTTATTGAATTCGTATCTATAAATAATAATAATAATAATAATAATAATAATACGATGATTATGATGATATTAGGACAGTTGGGAGTGAAATATAATTAAAAAAAAGGAAAAATCAAAAAAAAAAACGAATAAAACTAATGAATAGATAAACAAATAAACAAATGGATAAACAAACAAACGAATAAATAAAAGATAAATGAATAAATAAATAAATAAATAATAATAATAATAATAATAAATAATAATAATAATAATAATAATAACAACAACAACAATAACAATTAATAATGATAAGAATGATGCACTTTTAGTGATTATCTCCCCCTGTAAGTATTGGTTTTTATTATCAATAGTTCGGATTGGTAACGCTAGAGCGGCGCTTCTGTCGTTCAATAGTGGTAAGCCATATAAGCTGACAAACGCAAGTATAGTTTCGTTTATGTTGTTGCTGGACATTTAAGATTCCTGTGAAGCAAACAGATTTCAAGCCCCAAAAAATAACCCACCAAAGTAAGTATTTATAATTTCTTTTTTTCAATGGTAACCGTTTAATACCGGTTATTTATTTATTTTTTTGCTCTTAGTAGATTAAAAGATGAAAAAAAAAGGAGACTCAAGAGAAGAAAAGATATTCATTCATCGTCCTGTCGCCATCATCTTTCGTGTCCTGTTATTTACGTACGCGATGTACATAAATTGGGGTTCAATTTATGTAGAAGTTTCTATTAAAAACCGATCCCCCACTTTATGTTCAGCCTCGATCGCTGTTTTAGGGAGATATTTATTCGTTTTTCTATTTTATTTTTTCCAGTAAAAATCTTGCTTAAAAATCAATTTACTTATGATTAAGGAAAATATGTATTTATTTGGTTTTTATAGATTTTATTTATCTAGAAATACCTGAAAATTGGTGGTGGGGGGGGGTCGTTCGATCATTTTTTTTTTCTCTCTAAATGAAATGATTAAGAAATAGCCTAATTAATTTAATAAATAAGTCTTTAAAATTGTTGGAATTGTTCAATATTTTTATGTTTAAAGATTACTTTTTAAGAGGCTTTTTTTTTATCTTTTTCCAATTATTAACCGTTATTTTTAAATAAACTACGAATTTATTTTCTCTTTATTTTTTTTTTTCAATCGTCCTTCCTCGACATTTTTTTTTCTCGTCTCTACTTTTTTTTTTTTTTTTTTTTTTTTTTTAATAATAATTAATTCGTAATTTTTGCTTCTTTGAAATTTTAATCTATTTACATTCACCCCATCTTTTTTATATTAGTCATTTTTTTTAATCTTATATATAGAGATTTTTTTTTTTTTTTTTTTTTTTTTACTGCCTCTAGATTAAAAAAAGAGGAACATCTTGCTTAGGTATTTTTGAAAATTTAACCGTTTTATATTAAAACTTTACATAAAACAAACCTTTTTAAGGCACACTCATACATATATATATATATATATATATATCCCCCTACACGTGTGTATATAAATTTTTGTCTCCCTGTTTGTTGGTTTGATTTAAGTTAATTGTTCATTCAGTTGAAGATGGAATTACCTGTGAAAAAAAAAGCATAATTGTAACGAAAATAATTATTAAATTAAGAAAGTAAGTTTTGATTGAATTTAAAGAAAAAAAATACTTCGAGTGGTGGGATATTTCAATTCTTTGTTTTAATTTTAAACATTTCCTTTTTGGAGAAAAAAAAAATAATTAAAAATTTGCATAAACTTCGACTTCGTTTTAACATTTGAATTTTATTTAAGTTTATTCTATGTGTAATATTTGGTTTCCTAGTATTTATTTTATTTATTTTTTCTAACTTGGCTATTTGTTTCACCTGTGCTCATCTAATTGCATCTTCGCCCGTGAAAATAGGATGATACCCACTTTTTATATATAATTAAACTTAAATTATTATTTTTATTTTATTTATTTTTAAACTCCCAATAACCTGACCCCCCCCCCCGGTGGGTTCCTGTAAATGTGGGGGTATTAATATCTACCCCACGCGTCTTTTTTTATTTTTTTTTATTCCACCCAGTTGGTGACCTCGAAGTAAAAATAGTTTTCTTTATTGCTATATAAAAATGTCTTCTTACCTATCCACTTTTATATCAAATGGATTATTTGTACATATGGCCTCTTTTTTTTTTTTTCTTTTTCTTCTTGGGTTTAATTTATAAATTGTAAATTTTTTTTTTTTTTTTTTTTAAGTGGGGAGCTTTCCCTCTTCGACTTTTGTGACATCATTGCTGTTTTTTATAATTACATTTTTACCTGATCTCTTATTGCGAGAAGTTGCGTGTATCATTTGGGATTCTGTAGATTTTTAAATTTTGGTAGTTAAGCTCTTTTCATTAAAATGGAATGCAATTCTCTGGTTTAAAATAAATTATAAGTATTTTTATTTTTTTGTCTCACTTGAAATTTCGAATCTTGTCAAATAACTTAGGAAATAAACACAACTAATTTATTTACATCAACACACAATTTTTACAACTTGGTCAATTGACTTGGGTATTGTAAACCAGACCTTTGGACTCGGCTTGTATGGGCTAAAAATAAACTTAATTTTTTTTTTTTTTTTTTTTCTGTATGACAAAAATGCAGTGAAATAATTTGATATAGTTAATCATTGTTCCTGTTCTACTTTCTGTTGGATTGTTTATTTTCGGCTTTGTTTACTCTGCCCCAGTGTCCGATTGTTTATAGCATCTGCTGTTAATAAGGGGTCACCCATCTAACTAAACCGGCGAATTGCTGCTTAACTTGGTTCCAACAGGAACCCGTACTTTAGGTATGATTCACCATGGATCCTCCATGTTTATTTGTTGTATGTGTTTGTTTGTTTTTATTTTTCCTGCCTGTTGAGATTACTTGCTAATTACTTAGTATTTTTATTTATTTTTTAATCTCATCACACACACACACCATTTCATGATTCAGCAACTATTACTTGTACACTAATGATCATATCTGCCTTTTTCTCTACCACTACAGGATTCTACCTTGTTAGATACCATATCACTTGTATTAACAAGTTTTCGCATAATAAAACTTGGCTTGACATTGTGCTTGATTTATCTATAAATCAGCGACCGTAGTTGAGGGCGACTAGAAGGCTCTCTTTCTATTTGCTACTACATTGAGGTGTAGGCAAGGACGTCACTCCTTCCTCTGGATTGTTCCTCTTTACCCTTGATCGTACCTTTTTTTTATAATGCTGAGTGTTAAGCAAGACGGCACCAAGTTTTTTTTTAATTTTTTTTTTGTTTTCTTTTACTTTACCTGGGATTGAACCTCTGGCCATTGGGGGAACACTCTAAACTTTATGGATCACTTCGTCTGATACTTTGAGTTTCTTGTTTTACTCAATCTTTAGACAGAAATGTAATTAAAGTTGCTAATCAAGTATCTACATAGCATGACATGTGTCTCGTGTTAGATACTCCATTTGGTACTTGCAATATGAGCTATGGTAAATAAAAACACCTTATAGTGGAAAGGAGTATAACATGAGTTGGAGACATGAGGTTTATAAGTCCCAAAAATTCATCCTGAATTTCTGGCAAGAACACTTGGTGTCATGGATAAGGCATTATCTAGAGGTTGCAGGTTCAATCGCATCAACAGATAAAACTAACAAGGAATACTTATAACTTAATACTTGTACCTGGTTATGGTTGACAGAATTGAAACAGTCTATCCCAGTGGTTCAAATAAAGGGTTCAGTTAGATTCTGTGTCAGCCAAAACATAACAAAGATGAGGTAAACGGTCCGAAAATATTCTAAGTAATAAGAATTATCAATCTTCATCTTGGAAATTTAGACAAATTGGTACTACCTGCTTCCCCCCCATTCCCATTTGCGGATAGTATAAAATCGATGACACTTAAAATAGAATTAGGCATACTAAGTTTGTTAATTTATCAATGTTATAGAATTGAGCATTCATTTTATGTAAAACTTTATTTGCATTTCTCAAAGTTTGCTATTATTCTCTTCTATATTGATGGAGAATCTCAATTTAGCTTAGGCTCTTAAGCCTTGATAATATGCATTCAATGATGGAGGCACTTGTAGTGTAATGGTTATAAGCATTGGCTGTTTGCTTTTTCACATCCATTCTAATACCCTTGGGAAATGTAGGAATTTGGCTCTTTAACCCTGTAGTGGCCTCCAGTCTAGGAGAAGGAAAACATACCAGTTGTACTCCACTTTAAAAAAATTGAACTTGACATATCCTGCTCGTGGTGGTGGATAAATATGTCCCATGAGGTATATGAATTTACTACTCTGCGTATGTTTAGCAGTTTATGCTTGCAGATCCTTACTAGTTAGATTCTGGTTGTCCTCTATTTCAGGCCTTGTATCAAAATATCTAGTTTTGTAAATAACTATCCTGCACAACAAATCTACTGGTAGTTTTTGTATATCAGAATCTAATGTACATTGTAGTTATCTAAAACATTTAAACTTATTTTATTTATTTTAGATGCCCAACATTAAATTGCAGAGTTCTGATGGAGAAATATTTGAAGTTGATGTGGAGATTGCAAAGCAATCTGTCACTATCAAAACCATGTTGGAAGGTAAGATTTTTTTTTTTTTTTTTTTTTTTTTTTTAAATACAATGTTCAATCTGATGCTATGATATTGAAGACATGAACTCATAACTTAAATCCAACACTTTTTTTTCTTTAGCTCAAAGGCAAGTGGCACGAATTATTTATTAACAGTGCCTATTAATTCCCTTGTGGTATTATCTGAAGTATGCAGACATACAATCTGTTTTTGTTTCAATGGTAGAGTTCTCTTCATCTGTTTGTTAATTTGCAGATCACTGAACATCAAATAATGGAGCATATCTTGCTGCTGCTGTTGCTTGTCTGTGTGTTTTTGTTTTTTATGTCATAGTTATTTCTAGAATTCCAACAACAAGCACACTTATCAAACAGAAGCATCAACTTTCAATAACTCAAATGGTTATTAGCGACACCCCAAATTCTCATGACAATTGTCAATGTGTTTTGGAGTTGAACTTCATTTCAACTTAATTCTTTTATGATCCACTTACTTTACTGCTACTCCTTCACTTAATGTGAGGAAGTTATTAAACCTAAATATTTTTGGCTGGGATAATTAAAAATAACTTGGGTTTTTTATCTATTTGTACTAGTTTCAAATAAATAATGAAAGGATTGTCAATAGGCAGGAATTACAGCAAGGATTGAGAGAATGGAGCAGGGTGTTTTTTTTTGTTTTTTTTTTTTTTTTTTTAAGAATGAGTTCCCCAAAAATTTTGGTTTTATGTGTTAGTCTTTTAATAAGTCTCTCTAAACAGATGTTTTTCACCCCCCTCAAATCTTATTAAAATTAGGGTGACATGGGTTGTCCTAAGATAGTTTTCATTTTATTTCAAAAATGACTTAGAGTTGTTTAAATAGAGCTATGATATCCTAGAGAAACTGTAACAAATGCAGATGACAGATTATCTAGTACTTCTTACAAATACACTTGTCCAAGACAAATCCTTATTGCATTGCCTAGGGCCAGTTGCTAGAGGCATTGGGGCCTCTACATTGAATGCAAAAAATGATATTTTAAACTCTAATGACCATGTCAGTTCTTATTGTTTACTCACATACACATAACAAGAGCAGTCTGCTTGGGTTGTAGAATAAATTGACAGCATTTCTAAATAGGAGTAACCCCTACCTCCTGTCCTGGATGAGACACTAAATCTGATGGGGAGGCTCAACCCTTGGACATTAGAGGTAATGTGGAGTACCCACTTCATTGCCTTTGCTCCCAGTTCCACTCTGGCCTGGAGTGGTAGCACTTGATTGGGTCCTATTTTTGGGTCAATTAGAACTCTTTGATATTTAAATTGTTTGCAAACAAACAACTTGCATTAAATTGAATAGTTAGAAATAAAACTCTTTGACCATTTAACTGTGTAAACAAATGACCAATGTTTAAATTGTTAGTGTGAAATAGCTATACTTGAAACATTCAACTGTGTGCAAACAAATAATTAATAGTAAATAGAATTATTCATATTAAGTAGGAATACGTGGAACCATTGAGCTGTGTACAAAAAATGAGCTTGGGTTCACTTAAAAATTCTATCTACAAAGTGTGTGGGCAAATGGATTTGATATTAAATAACCTACAATGGTTGATATGCCATAAAACCAAGCTAAATCATATATATTTAATGTGTATAAAGAGGATTTGTCATTAAATAACCTACACTGATTGATGTTCCATAAAACCACTCAAATTACATTTGCTGAACACATCTATTTTAAATAAGATGATTTTACAGATCCAATAGAGAAAAATATGGAATCATCTGGAAATTTGGCTTTCTAAAATAAATACCATCAGCAGTCTAAAGAGGAAAAATTAGTCTGTGGTTAAGAATGCTTTTCAACTTTTCCAAGTGAATTGACTAATTGAAAGGATAGACATCAACATTACTATAAACTTTAAGAAAATTAAAAGGTATATAAACTCTTTTGGGAAGAAAATTCAACATGGTACAGCTGAACATGTTGGCGGTTTGTCATTGGCTGCGTAAAATTTTAATGCTAATACAGGGTGGAACGATAAAATTGTCATCCTAAAGAATACAACACTACAGCTTTATTTTAAAACTTTTATTGAAAAAATCAATTCAGGTAACTTAATTATGTAGTAGAGCTGACATCTATTCAATGTAGCTGCCTTCAGTCTCAATCACTGCCTCAATCCAGAACTTTTCCACAAGCACCAGTGGGAGCTCGGCGGATGGCGGCGATCAGGCTGGCTTTGGTACTGTGGGAGGTCATGTTGGTGATGTTCTTGACGTATGACCAAACGAAGTAGTCCAGCGGGTTCAAGTTGGGGGAGGAGGGTACAAAGTTGTAGCACTTCTTCTGAAGCCAAGCTTGGGTCTCTTTGGACATGTGGGCTGGTGCCGAGTCCTGCTGCCACACCCAGGGTCTGCCACCGGCCACCTAATTGCACCAGGGGATCACCACACTCTTCAGCACATCCAGGTACACTTTGGTGTTGACTTTCAAGCCAACTTCGAAGATGTGAGGTGGCATGATGTGGCCCTCACTTGAAACCACACCAAAGACCATAACCGTAGCCGGAAACTTTGTTTTCATTACCCTGGGCACGTCCCTGTTATTAGTGGCAATCCAGATTTGCCTTTTGAGGGTGCTGGCAATGGTCCTGTTGTCATAACTTGGATCAGTAGAGTGTATAAGTTGTACAGCAGCGCATCTCCGATCTCGCTCGTTGAACATTGTGTCACTTTCAGACATGATAGAAGGCTCCTGTCGCTCTTGGGATTTGTCACAACTAGCCAACTAGTAGATGGTCTGCAACAAAAAAAGAAAACCAGTTTTCATTAAACAGAAATGGAATCATGTTGTCTTTTCTAGGGCGACAATTTTATCGTTCCACCCTGTATAAACAAAACGGGTGTTATAAAGGAAAACATTTGGGTAACCAAAGTTGTAGGATAAAAAACAAAAACTCAGCAATTTACCTTGAAAATGTAAAACAGAATGGGAGTTGGTGTTTATTGTATGACTCTAAAGAAATCAACCTGAATGAAATGGTATTTACATAGATTACAAATCAAGACAAAATATAATCTGAATTGACATGTAAACAAGTTTGTTGTGGATAAAGAGAAGCAATCATGAAATATGGATGAATAATGAATCTATTGATCAAATATAGTAAGACTGAATTTGTTTTTGGTTTAGTTTTATTCAAAAGAAAAACCTATGAAAATGAAGCTAGTTAATTTCTTTCCTCCTATTTATGAGAATGTATATCAGGGAAACGACCAGAGTAGATAGAAATACACATTGAAATTAACAACCCTTGTATAAAAAAGGGGATGGGATTATCATCTTTTCAGGATGATTTATCTTACCATTTGTAGAGCAAAGAAACTTAAATCTTTTGGCGTGAGGTATATCAACTCTGTGAAAAATGGCCAGTTAAATAATTTGAATTTTCAATTTAACTAAAAAAATAATTTTGTCACCAGGCCATTGGCCTAATGAGTAGTATTTGTCAATAGTCCCGGAGGCTGGGGTTCAATCCCAGGTCAAGTCATACCAAAGACTCAAAAAAAAAAATGGTACTTGATGCCAACTTGCCAACACTTGGCATTATAAGGTAAGGAATAAAGGGTAAAGTGTCACAATCCAGGGAATGGAGTTGCACCCTCCACGACACCTTGGTGTAGTAACTATTGAAAAGAAGCCTTCGGGTCACCCTTGACTAAGGTCACCGACTTTCTTTATTACACAAGAAGTTTTAGAATTTTTTGTTTTGGGGTTTAGCTGAATGCTTCAAATTAGTTATCCTATAACTTTTCCAAAATTTGTAATAGTGTCAAATGCTCATTATTGTTTAACAGAATCTGTTCATAAAAAAAACTTTGGAGACCAAGTCTTCCAAACAATCATAAGTGGCCACCAAAGCTTTCTTATATATTACCATGACCAGAAAATTTGGCAAGCATTGTATGTGACATACAGGAACATTGGATAGCTGTTATGACCTTGTTAGGTCTTGTCAGCAGTGTATACTTTGATCTCTCCCACCAGAGATTAAACCAGCAGCTATTTCCTTGCTCATGAGGTTATGATCACATGGAAGCGGATTTCCAAGTTGGAGATATGTAGCCCTTGAAGTGACCGTATCCTCTGTATAGTACACATGGACCTACAAGACACATCGGGTTAAGTGGTTGCTCGTTTACCATGACTATTTAACTTGGGAACACTTGTGTGTGATGTGGTAGTTTCCTCTCTGCATTTTGTGGTCACTTGTTCAATCTCCTGACCAGACCCAAACAGCTGTTCAGTGTTCCTGTATGTTGCATGCAGTCCTTGCTGGATTTTATAGTAATTCAATTTATAATATATAATTCAATTTACAATATATAATTCCTATTCAACTATATATATATATATATATATATATATATATATATATATATATATATATAATAAAAGCAACTCTTATTGCTGTCCTGAGAATTCTTCAATTACAGTGAAACTCTTTTCATCAATTTTTGTCTATTCATAAAATGTCAGATGATATCAACTAAAATTCTACTAACTTTTTTAAGAGTTGCTTGGATTATTGTCCTATAGGAATCTTTATTTCAGCTTTCAAAGTGTTTGATACTATGCAGGGTTACAACTGAATAATTTATTATTTGAAGGTCAATGACAGAAAAACACCCTCAAATTCATCTAAAAATTATACTTTCTAGTTATCTTTGTAAGAAAGATTGAAGAAAATTTAGCATTAAACTTGTCCTCTTAAAAAAAAAAAAAAAAAAAAAAAATTTTCCTGCTTGAAATTGCAGTAAAATTTGTAAGGTAGTTATTTTCATAAGTTTCTGCAGAAAGTCACCCCCCCCCAGCTTAAAAAAAAAAATGCATCTCTAAAGGTTTCTAGTGGAATTGGATTTGAAACTTCAACTAACGTAGAAAATAGATCGGAATCTGAAAATTATAAAGAAAAATTAAACAATTTTCTTATTGTTTTTAATAATTCTTATTTTATGAAACCTTGCTTTGGGTGGTATAGTAGTTATTGAGCTAGTCTAGTAGCCATTGTGAGGTCTGTTCTAACTGGGTACCTTGTATTTCTAGCTATTTGAGCTTGCAATCAAATCTTAATTCAACTATCTGGTTTTGAGATGAAAAGTTTCTGTATGTGATAAATGGACCAATTCCATCCCTATAAAAGTAACTCTTGTTTTTATCAGAAATCAATTTACTGTACAATTTGAATTTGATTCTTACAGCAGCTTTAAAAATTTCTTTTCTAAATGTTTTTTGTTATATGTAGATCTCGGTATGGATGAGGAAGATGAAGAGGCTGTTCCTCTCCCCAATGTAAATGCTGCTATATTAAAAAAAGTGATTCAATGGTGTACATATCACAGGGATGATCCCCCACCACCTGAAGATGATGAAAATAAAGAGAAAAGAACTGATGATATTTGTTCATGGGATACAGAGTTCCTGAAAGTGGATCAAGGAACTTTATTTGAACTCATTTTGGTAAGACAGCCATTTTCTTTTCTTGGAATGCACCATAAATTTCTGATTTTACAACCAACTTATTATATTAGTCAACTTAAGCAGACTGATTCTAATATCTCTTGTTATTAATGTTAATTAATAGTGACTTTATCAAATCTAATTATGTAAGTCATTTTCGCTGGAGATATTTAACTTTAGTATCTGGAAATTGTTTCTCATGTACATGAAATTTGTGGCAAAAATTACTTAAATGAGTTGAATACATAAACAATGGTGTTGTAGCTGCTTCCTTCAAGTCTGTAAAGTTGACTTTGGTTTTAAAAAAAAAAAAAAAATTTTAAATGGTAGTAGTAATTGTCAGTTAATTATTATTACTTGGAATTTCTGAACTATTGACCTCATTGTTATAATAACGTTTTGGTCAATATGTCCTTTGGTCTTCAAGTGTTTTGTTAAACTTTGGAGTCCACACAAAATCTTTTAACTCTTTTATTTGAACCCCCAGGGGTAGACTGTTCAATTCTGCAAACCTTGACTGGGTTCAAGTGTTAAGTTATAGTAAGTATTCCTTGTTAGTCTTGCCTGTTGATAGGATTGAACCTGCAACCTCCCAGATGATTTCACTCGGAATTACCTTTCAACTAAACATATTATCCACTGTACTGTCCTTGATGACAGTATATTTTAAGTAATAATAATTATCAAACTTCATTTCGGAAATTTAGATAATTTCAGTTAATGTTTCAGTCAAAAGATTCAAAATTGAGAAGAATTTAAGTTTTGTCTATTTTGTTTTATGAAATGAAAATGGAGATTTATCTTGTTGATAGAATTGCTAAGGTTTTAAATTCTTCCAGTTTTGTTGGGGAATATTTTGAATCTAGTTTTAATGTTTGTTTGTCACCCAAACAAAATAGATTTGTTGATTAACATGTTTATATTTTGATCTTCTTCATTCCAAAATGTTTCTGTTGCAGTTTGTATAAATTAAATTAGTTTATTGCTTGTATAAGTTAACTTTAAATAAGTTTCTAATCTTATCATGGCTTTCATTTCTCAAGTTGATATTTTACACAGGCCATTTGGATTTTTTTTTTTTTTTTTTTTTTTTTTTTTTTTTTTTTTTTTTTCTGGGAAATAATCTTGACCTTGACAATTTAAACATGGTAACAATCTGGAACACTATTGATAACACGAGTAACACCACATTATACAATGACTTGATAACTAATAGCAATCCTATTTATAGGCGTTCAGGCTAGGATTGATGTGGGATCTTTTAATCTCCTTTTTAAGAGTAGACACATCTAGGGAATTCTAAACCCAGAAACGTCACCTCCTTATATAAAAGGGATTTGGAGTGACCAAATGCTTCTTAGGACATATTTTTCTTGCCAACAGTAAATACTTGTTGACTCCATTTTTAAACTGGTCCTATGTCATACCCTACTTCCACGTCAGGGTAGGCATTAACCTGAGTGGCCAATATTTGTGTGACTCCAGTTCTTTTCACCAAAAGGTTAAATCAAGATATTGTTATGGAAGGAAGAGTGGGCAAAGCAAAGAATGAAAAATGACCTCGGGCCAACTCACAAGTTAAAAATAGCATATCAAAGAAAAAGGTCAGTGAGGGAGCTAAAAGAGGAAAGAATTCAGTTGATACAGTGCCATGTGGACTTGCTGAAAGGTCAGCAGACACTTGTTTCTTCAGATTGGACAAAAATAAGTCAGCCAGCCCTCAACACTGAGTAAAAGCCATAACTGATAAGTTACAAGGCTTAAGAATGGAAGTGGCAATATTCCCCATGAAAATAGATGAAGAACCACCCCAAATATGAAGACTTCCCTAGTAAAGTAAAAGATAGCCCAGATAAACTCCAAATAAGGTTCGCTTTATTTCTCTTTCTCACAGGCAACGTATGGATAAAAAAATAAAAAACCTAATTGACAGGACATTCTGCCCTTCATATAATTAATATTAATCTACTTTTCTCCGTAATTAAATGCTCCATTTTCTATTTTAACCCTGGGTCTTGTTCATCATCTTCAAAGATCGTGGCTTAGCCAAATGGATATCTGCTTTTATTTTATTTATGTTTTGTTCTCTTGCTAATGTATGTACCACGGGATCTCTGGAGAATGGGGTTCCAGAAGGTTAGGGTTTTTTTTCCCTTGCACCTAGAAAATTCTTTTAACTCGTATGTAATTTCCTGCTATTCATCAAAGTGGAGATGAGTGTTGTTTGGCCTTCTAATACAATGCTCTTATAGCTTACTAGGTAAATTAGCCGATATGGAGAACTAGGCTTCCTTTTAAGTGAAAAGTGATCTGAGTTAGTCTTATCAGGAGCATATTTGTTATTTCCAACACGTGTCATGATAATATTTATCAAAATTATTAAGACTATATGCTCACGTATGTGTTACTTTGAGATGTAAATTTTAGCCTGATATTTTTTGGGGTTACACCAGATACAAACTCTGTATAAATAGTTGGCCTTGGCCCACTGGTACATCTATAATTTCCTGCTACAAAAAGTTGAATGATACACATATATATATATATATATATATATATATATATATATATATATATATATATATATATATATATATATATATATATATATATATATATATATATATATATATATATATATACTGTTTTAGCATTTATCGCTATCTCTCGTATACATGAGGATGTGAGATCTCATTTACTGGTTCCATAACCTAGTTTGGTTATGGGGCACTTTTCATGTAGCATGTCTTGGATAAGAATAACCCCTAGTGGAGCTCATCCCTCTCCAAGTCTACAACTGCTTTGAATTCAGTTTCCCTTGTAAAGACCAGTTGCCATACCAAGGTTAAAGAGCTCAGCCTGCCCTACTATTTAATCATTGCTGGTGGGAGAAGAGTTGTATTCATACCCCCCCCCCCCCCCCCCCAGGATATTTATGCTATGTGAAAATGCAAATAGCCACATTCAAGACTTGAATTTTGGTAGTTCACTTTCTACAAAAATAACTGTTACACTACAAGCACTCCCTCAGCCCCCCCCCCCATATTATCTACATTAATGCTTTATTTACAATCCTTGAAAAATATGGCACTAAAAATGTTTCAATAGGAAGCTACAAATTGTTAGTCTATTTTCTTTTTAAGATCTTATGAAATGACAGAAAAATTCAGATTCACTGTTGCACTCACCCAGGTAATTAATTTAATAATTCTAGGTTACATAATTTGATCTTCAGTTAAATTAAAAGAATATTTGATAAGTGCAGTGTCTTTACTCCGTTGAAAAATATTTTCAATTTTAGCTTTGAATGAAGTTGTTTTGTGATGTCTAATTTTTTACTTCTGTCTTAATTTAGGCTGCAAACTATCTAGACATAAAGGGTCTGTTAGATGTGACCTGTAAAACAGTTGCCAATATGATTAAGGGCAAAGCTCCTGATGAGATACGAAAAACATTTAATATAAAGAATGACTTCACACCAGCAGAAGAGGAGCAGGTAAGACATTAACATTTTTTCTTTTTCCTCTTGATCTCTTAATGGACTGATGGGAGTGTACCTCTATTCATTCCTAATCAGTAGTCATGCATAGTAAATGCCCAACTCTTTAAGCTTTTGTTTACAAAATATTCTTTACTTTTAGAGCAACAACAATCTTTTTTTTTTTTCTTTTTTTAATTTGATGCTTGAATACTCAGCATTTATGATTCTAAAAAAAATTTTGCTTATTTGCACTTGTATATCTCAAAAGCTGACAAAGACTTCTCTCATGACCTGTTTGGTTTGTGGGGGGGTGCTATTCATGTAGCATATCCTAAGTAGGAATAGTCTGACAGACTGTCCATCTTTCTTGAGTCTGGTTTGAATTGGAAATTTTCCTTCTAGACCAGTTGACATAACAAAGTTAAAGAGCCAAGTCTGCATGGCTACTTGTATATTCTAAAGTTGTTTATTCTTTTTGGTAATAATGTTGAAACAATCTTATTGAAAAATGCTGAATATGTGTGTGCCCATGTGTAAAATAGAATCAGCAATTTACTCATCAAATTATGAGTCCAGCATTTAGTTCTTTAATCAAGGATTAAATGAAACTGCAAAATGTGCTGTGGTCACCTGACTTACAGGTGACACCAAAAATAGCAATGCTCATATTTTCAAAATTTGAATTTATAAATATCCTCAGTAAGTCTGGAAAAGATACTTTAACTCATTTTTAGATGAAAATGAGTTTTTGTATTTAAAAAAAAAAGAAAAAAGTGCTCTGATAGAGGTGGTATTACCCCCCCCCCCCAATGTTTGAATTATGAACACTGGAAGTCTGTTACTAAGTTTCATATGGTATGTGCACAATCAGACACTTCTATCTGGGTCATATGCACACCACATGACTAGTCAAAGTGTTTGTTTTGCAGACTAAGGTATCGTGGGTCACAAATAATTTTGTCATTTACAATTCCAAGAACCTATAGGAATCTATGTTTAAGGCAATTGATTTGCTTCTCTTGGACACCAGGTAGTTGTCACACTCCCCATCCCTTGCCTCTTTCCTAAATCCTCAACACGTGAAATTAGTCGAGATCATTATAGCAGTGACCACAAAAAATCTTAAAATTTTGTCTGGTTCATGTCTAGACCATCTTTTTTAGATGTAAGTGTTCATTGAATCCCAGTTGATGTTGGCCGTCAAGGTGGTTTGGTAGATCGCTTAAAACACTAAAGTTAGCGTCTCACTAGGTGCCCCTGTATCAAATCTACGTTCTCACTTTCCAATGGAAAAGCTGAGGTACAGGATGCTATCTTCATGGGGGGGGGCCTTCAACAGTAGGTATGTCCCTGGCATTGATCTTGTCTCTAATTTGTAGTGCAATAGAGGAGCTGCTGTTCTTGACAATCAATGATTAGGGATCTTATCAGTTTTTTTTTTTATGAAATTAATTGGGAGGGGAATTATCCCTCACTAAAAAATGTTTTTCTTTTTATTTCCAGGTGCGGAAGGAGAATGAATGGTGTGAAGAAAAATAAACTGTTATAACAAAAGGATTTTTTTTTTCTTCTTCTCAACCTCCAATTCTTTAAAAAAAAAAAAGGAAAAAAAAAAGGTTCTCCTCCACAAGGACACTTCACAAGTCTGGATAAGTTATGGCCAGTATTAGCTACCTGCCACTTTTTTTTTTTCCTGCCTACTGAAAAACAAACAATTACTGCTTCAGCCACTAACTGCATCCATTGTCCTTAGCTCCATCTGTCTCTTATCACTCTTGTTTATGGATAAGGAGGTGGGAGTTTTTTCTTCTCTTTCACTCTTTAATGATAATTATCCACCAAAAAATAAAACTGATACTAGGTTGGTGTGATATTCAGAATTCACTGAGTGTATCCACTTCTTACAGTATAAGGAGAGGCTTCTCTTTTTTTTCTCTCTCTCTCTCTCTCTCTCTCTGTCATTGGGTAAATCTGTCTTCCGTCATTAACAGTAATAAAATTTGAGTGGATATATCCACTTATGCAGTAAAAGGGTTAATATAGTTATGACTTTAATTCTTTTAATTTTGTACATAAAATTTAGTTCATACTTGAAATAAGTGTTACTAATAATTCAATTTTATAAGTTGAATTTTATTACATGCAAGATTAGACATTGAAAATAATGTGCATAATTTCTAACCCTCTCTCTTATCCATTGATTAAAATAATTGGACAGTTTTTCATTTGCTTCAAATAGAGGGAGCAAAGCTGGAAAGTAGATATTGCTGTGTTACTCTATTCCTCTTCCCAGCTTTCAGTGGATGATTGATTGGCAGGCTTTTTTTTTTCTTATTTGATAAAGAGATGGCAGTAGCTAATTGGCAAAGGCAGTTTATCTAGTCCTCCCATCCCCCCTTTTTTTCTCCCTCCCCTCAGAAAATGTACTAGAGAATAATCTCTTGTTGCCTCTCTTTCTTATTCAGCCTTTTTACTTTTTTTTTTATCATTATGTAGGTATTTCAATTGTCCTAGATGAAATATTAGGAGCTGTATCTTACTTTCCAAAACACTGTTGTTTTTTTTTCCTCCACAGATTCTAGCAAGTGTGGAAAATTTTTAGTCCTTCACAATTGTTTCTTTTTCATTATGAAAATACAATGTTTTATATTATATTGATCAAAATAGATTTCCTTAATTGATGTCTCAATATCCCAAATACACCTACTCGCATAACGTAACTTTCTGAGACCTTTTAAGCCCAATATTAGGGGTCTCGCCTTACCCAAGTTACAAATTAGGCCTAGCCTTGGCCAATTATTTACAAAGTTAGTGTAATCCCTAATAGTAAACTAAAATTCAGGCCTCAGAAAATTGTGTGTATATAATATATATATATATATATATATATATATATATATATATATATATATATATATATATATATATACTCTCACACACCAATATTTGACTACTAGTAGGCAGAAATGTGACCCTTGGTGTAGGGTGTTTAGGAGTACATTTTTCTTTTTAAGAGTGTGATAGCTGAAAGGATTTTCATGTTGCTCCAGCCTTCATCAACAAACTAAACAGATTCTAGTCAGATTTAGATTGTAATGGTTAAAAAAAAATAACTAAACTATTTGGTCTTTTATTCACCTTGGACACTTGAAGTATCTAGACTAAATTTTCAACTTTTTTTTTTTTTTTTTTTTTTTTTTTTTTTTTTTTTTTTTTTTCACAAAAGCTTTAAAATATGTTTATGCCTCAGCTTTTTGTTAAAAAAAAAAAATTTTTTTTTTGTCAAGGTTGAAGTATTCCTTCCCTGTCTCCTTTCTTCTTCTTTTCCCTCTCCCTCGCTACCCCTCCCTCCTCGCTGCTGTCTCTATGTGCATTTGGTTTTTCTCCATCAGTGAGGTGGGTTTTTAATTTAAAGAAAAAGTAAAAAGCAACAACAAGTGAATTTTTTTTTTCTCCAAACCAAAAACATATTTAATAAATATTTGTTCTCATTAAACAAATTTCTCAATGTTGTGTGTGTGTGTTTTGGGATCTTTTTTTTTTTCTTCTCTACTCCCCCAATTTAGTCTACAGTAATGGAAAAATGGGAAGGTAATATAAAAATGTTCAATTGTAAACCACTTCAACTTTCTGGTTGAAATCAGCTTTTTTTCTTTTTTTTTTTTTTTTTTTTTCCCTACCCACCTCATAATCAGCATCCCTTGTATAACTGTCAAACACCTGCAAAATTGAAAGAAAAACTTACCTTATGCAGGTGACACCAACCTCCACCCTGGTTAGTCATTGGGTGTGTGTTTTTTTTTTTTTTTTTTTTTTTTTTTTAATTAACTCTGACTATTCATGCGTGATGTTCATTTTAATGACTACAATTTCACCAAGTTTGACATGATGTGTAAATAGTAAGGAAATTAGTTTTGAACCTAATTTACATTTTAACATGGTTCCCTAAATCTCTTCAGTTGGTTTTTTGCTTGATAGAAGGGGGTCAGATGACCTGACTTGAATGTTTTAAACGGTAAGGAAAATTTTGGAATTATTCAGCTTACTCTGATTTTTTTTTTTTTTTTTTTTTTTTTTTTTTTTTTTTTTTTTTTTCCTCTGTCTCTATATCTTGAGCACATGTATGTATTCAACCCTCTCCCCTTACACAAATGTTGGTTTTTATTAGTTTGAATTTAGGTGTGTATGCTGTAACAAGTACGTTTTCTTTCTTTCTTTTAAGCCGACTCTTGTCAATTCTTTTCTTTTGCCAGCAATAGATCCATATAGGCTTGAGCTATAAGATCAGATTCTTGAATATTAAGTTTTATCATTAAATCCTTGGCAATTTCAATTCCTTCTGCTTGTGTCTGTCCTTCTTTCATCACAACCTATCAAAGAAAAAAAATAAAACAATTATCATAGAAATGTAAATAGTGATTGCAAACAATGTGGTGAAACTCTAGCTTCTCTTTGAACAAAAAACAAAAATTGCTCTGAGCTTGTCGCCTGTAGAGAAAGAGTTGACTTACCTCCATGGCAATGCATGGAAAGTAAAGTATCTTTCCTAAAGAAACATGGTTGCCATATGCATGAAAATACAGATGGCAGTCTTGTAAAATCTTGCAGGAACAATGTTGATATGCAAATGTTAAGTTTGAGACTTGATTTTTTTTTTTTGTTTTTTTTTTTTTTTTTTCTGTTTGCAATTGGTGAGTCAGTGTAAGTAATCTAGAAGATGATAAAAGCTCTGAGGACATACTACAGCATTGGGACAATAAATTACCTACATCACCAATAGATAAAAGGCAAAGTTTAGAATGATTTTTAAAAAAATTTGGGGGGGGTCCTTCCCTGCTTTAATCAGGTGACATCTCCACATTAAAGCATCAATAGGCTATCAGTCATATGGAAGTCAGACCTGACTGATTAAATAAAATGCCGTTTTTTTGTTTTTTCTTAAGCGGCACTCGTGTCATTACTACTATATAGATGCACCACATGGACCCTAACTAAACATATGAAGAAAAAGCTTGAAGGCAATTACCCAAGAATGCTGCAAGCTATTTTGAACAAGTCGTGGAGGCAACACCCTACAAAGCTGCACAGACACCTTCCACCCATCACAAAAACTATTCAAATTAGATGAAGCAGACATGGGACACTGCTGGAGAAGTAAGGACAAACTCATAAGTGATGTACTCCTGTAGGCCCCCTTCACATGGACAAGCAAAATTTGGATGACCAACTAGAACCTATATACAACAGTTCTGTGTCGATACAGGATGTAGCCGTGAAGACCTCCCGGGAGTGATGGACGATAAAGGGTCAGATCCATGCTGGCAGTGTGACATGATGATCCTTCCCTGACTTAGTGGTACTAGTAGACAATCTTTTTACTATTTTGCTGTGTGTATCCAGCCCAGTTGGCTGGGACTAGAATCTACTAGGTGCATTTCTGCAGAGGGGTAAAACTCTCCCAAGGAGTGTACTAGATATGATACTAAACAATCTGATAGTGAGGTTCCAGTAATGCTGAAGATTTGGGGAATGTAGAGTACCCCTTCAATGCCATTGCTCCCAGGTTCACTCTGACCCGGTCCTATCTATGGGTCAAATAGAACTTTTTAATTATGTAAGTGTGTAGACAAATGACTGTTAGTGATACATAGCTGTACTTGGGGACCATTTTAACTATGCACATGAATGAGTAATATTGACTAGAATTATTAGTGTTAAATAGCAATACGTTAAACATTTTGTACCTGAATTGAATTATTGGTATGACAGAGCAATACTTGGAACCATTTGACTGTGTGCAAATGAATTCCCTTAACTTTGTGAGGTGGGGAGTAGATTTCCTATTCGATCTGCAATATAAAAACTTGTATGGGGAAAATTTCAAGTTGTCTGTATCATAGAGTGAATGTGGTATTTTGGTGACTGCATTGTGAACGGTGATGGATGGAAGGAGATATTTTTGGTGTTTGGGTCAATGTGTATGGTTAGCTAAGATTAGTTTGGGACCATAGATCGCAATGATGATTCCACTTCCCTCTCCCAACAAACCCTGGGGTCTTGTGCTCAAGTGTATATAATTTTTTAATGATATAAAAAGAACAAACAAGAAACTTGCAGATAGTCATGAGACTGACATGAGGTAAAACTTTTTAGGTTTAGGGAAAAAATGTTTATTTCACTAATCTATGGGTGGATTCCTTGGTATCATTAAAAAGACTAACAAGAATACTCTTGGGTTGTTAGCCTTGTGTCAAACAGTATTTTCTATAATTCACCAAATGTCCATGCTCTAAGACCACTCAGGAGTTAAGGTCTTAAGCCTTTTTTGACCAAGTTATGTGTCTAATTTTTGGGTAAGGTCATTTAAAACAAAAAGCAATTAAAATATTTAGACAATCATTCCTCATAAGATTGGACTTTGGGTGGGTGTAGCTCCAAAAGTAATGCCATTTATATTGACCTCTAACATCAAAGAATGTTGGTGGTAGGGCAGTACAAGCTGAACCCACATAATTTTCTTTTTTTCTCTCCACTCATTCACAATGATGAATGCTCTGTAATTATTTTAGATTTCCAGATTGAAAAACTACCTTTAAACGTAATGTGATATGTCTAATTTTTTTTTTTTTCTTCTTGGGGGGGGGTAGCTTTTGTTAAACTTATTTCTTACAAAATGCTATGGTATTATTGGATAAATCTAGAGAATCGTAAAGTAAATATTCTGTGAAAAAATTAGAGGGTTTTTGTAGTGAAATTTTTTTAGTTCCACTAGCCACAAGTTAACCAGCCCATTGGCATAATGGTTAGTGTTCACTGATGGTTGGGGAGACCTGCAGTTCAGTGTCAGGTTGAGTCATACCAAAAACTCAAAAAAAAAAAAAAAAGTACTTAATGCTTCCTTGCTTAACACTTAGCATTATAAGGTGTGGAGCACTCCAGGAAAAGAAATAGCGCCTTACCCTACCTTTTGGTAAAGCTATTGAAAAGGACCCTTTGGGTCATTGAGTCCATTATCTATAAGAGTTTGGTTTCTTTTTAATGACATAAATCTTTTGTGACTTATTTAATGCCAAATCCATCCTTGTATAAGAATAGGACAGGTACTATTTAACCCAGGGATAAGGAGGTTCATACCTTTTCCAGGGGTATTAGTCCAAAAATGAATATAATAGCAAAACCGAAGTTTGTGCTCTCTACAATATTGCAGTCTAACACTAGCCACAACTCCATGGGGGTTCCCCTCAACAGTAATTTGTATATACGTTCTACATAATAGCATTACCAGTAATTGTTACAACAAAAACACAAATATGCAGGACAAACCAATTGTCCCTTACAGCTACCAATTACCCATCAAATCATGCAGACAGCACTGTACCCTGGCTGATCCTCAAGATTGCATCTCGTGACCACACACAGCTGCTGTAAATCTTGGCTGGTCGGCCAACCCTGACACATCTATGTGTAGTAGTGTATCCAAGATTTGTTCAAGGCAGCATTGTCTGCATCTAGAAATCCTGTTTTTATTTTATTGGATAGGTCAGATTTCCATGTGGTAGCTAACCTGTTTAGCATTCCACGGCTTTACCAGGCATATGCTAACATAACTTTCAGTGGATAAGATATTGCTGCTGATTAATGTGAACTGGTCTAAATTCAGAGGCTTGACCCTTTTAGTTTAAAACGCGTGTATTTTGTTTTGTGTTCACATAGAGGCCAATGCCTCCTCCTGCAACTTGCTCTAGGCTTTTGTTGCATCCCTCGTGGCCAGTTGATATTCCTTGGCTCTAGGAACAGATTTTTATTATATTCTAAAAAAACTTCTGTTCTCAGATTCTGTTATTGTAAGGTGTTTGTTTTATTTGTTTTCCTAACAATGAACATTGTATGTTTTACCATAACATTTAAACCTGTTAATGTTTGGGAAATAAAATTTTTTTAAAAATTGGGGCAGATTTATTTAAAGGAAAATAGCTAAGCAACATTTCATTTTCTTAAAATTCAGTATCTTTACTACATATAGGGGTATAGGAAATTACTAAGCTTTAGGGCCGGCATGGGCAACTTTTTTTCTTTTTTTTTTTTTTTTTTTTTTTTTTGAGAAGCATGAGACATGGCCCGACATTTATCAGTCATGCTGCATGATGAATAAAATTCTTTTCTGGTATAGGATGTATATGCAAAATCATCATTTCAATTTTACCGACAACAGCAGACACTTTCAGTAAAAACTGGCAAATCAGAGACCAGGATTGAAGGCGTTTAAGATCATTTGCAATTGTCCAGGTTTTTTTTTTTTTTTTTTTGTTTTTTTTAAATACCAGAGGAAATCTCCAGATTAGGATTACCTACATTGGATTCTGCAAACAACTGAACTCCTACAAAGGCAACCAGAATTTTAACTGAGTATACCTCAGCTATTTTTACTACAGAAAATGATATGTTTGTGCTTTTTTATTTTTTTTTTTTTAAGATCTTTTTACTAAAGAGACCAAAGAAAATGAAGTCTTGGAATAATATTATCAATGTGAACACGCACTGCTGCTATGATAATGTAATGGGATAATTAAAAGAAAAAAATGAATACTTGAAAAACCAAAGTATTCAATAGGAAGTACGGAAGAAAAAAATATTTTCATAACCTGTGAATCGAAATTTTATCAAAACTATTTTCTTTAAACTTACAGGTGCATATTTTAATAAATGTTGTTCTTGTGAAATTAGGTGGGCCATTCAAAAAACAAAATGGGTCATGTAGTTTGCACTTGATGGCCCGAGAGGAACCTTTTCATGTTCTAAGGTCACATTGAAGTTTGTCAACTGTAACTCGATATCTTTTAAGTATGTGTAGTGGATAAATGTGTAAACGATTGAATAAAAGCACAAATCTAAAAATTTAGTAAAGTTTATTTCTTTAATTTGAGTGTAAAGTTTAGCAAAAAAAAAAAAAATCAAGTTACAAGATTTTTTTCTTGTAAGAAAAGATAGAATTAAAGCAAAGATTTTCCATTTAAATTTCAAGAAAGAAAATGTTCACATTCGATGTAGCAGTTTGCATAATCTAAATCTAATTTATAAATTTTATGTAAAAGATGTGAATATATCACTATATAGGAGAGAATATTTATGTGCTAATATGTAAGCAGATGTAACTAAAAAAAAAAAAATTCATCAGCAAAGACTGATGGAATAAACATGTCTTGAGTAAAATATTTTTGTTGAATTTAAAATGATTAAGCAATGTTAAAATTCCATGCATTCTTGAGGGAAGAGAATGTTAGATTTTCACTCAAAAGGAATAAGTTGAAAGTTTTGAGTATATTAATGAATCTATAAATCTACTGAAGAAAGATTAAGGATTAGATAAAATAGAATCATAGATAAATAATAAACTAAGGTTAAAAATACATTTTTTAACCTATCTGGGGGGGGGGTTCTTAAATCATTCAAATTTTGTGCCACATATCAAATATTGTCTGCAAAATCTCAAATTTTAATACAAGTGTGTAAGTGGCGATTGGTCAATAAATGTAAAAATACATACAAAATTTACACTATTTTGGCACAAAAATAAACTGATTTTTATATATATATATATATATATATATATTTACTAACCCCTTCACTCAAGCAGGATGTGACAAAAGGTTAATTTTTAAGCAAAGTTTAATAGGTTTAAATTTAGATTTTTCCTTTTAGACTAGTTGCCTCACCAAGGCTGAAGAAATCAGTCTGCCCTACTATTTACCCATAGCTGGAGGGAGAATAATTGGATTCATAACCTTTCCCAAGGGAATTAGTCTCGCCCAGGATTTGAACTTGTGTTGCCGTGTCCATTTACTACAATGATAACCATTAAACCACAGGCACCTGATTTCTATATTTGTTTGAAACAAAATCTAATGTTCAAAATGCCCTGTTATGGGAGCTTAAAATATACTGACCATATCCCCAACAAAGGGGTAAGGTGCAGTCAGTGTATTCTACAGTCCCAGCCGACTGAGCAAGCTTCTAGAAATCCAGCTGATACGAGGAGAATAGAAGCAAGGCTTCAGAAAAAGCCGAAAAGAAGGAGTAGTATTATCTCGACTGCTCATAGGTCACACAAGAATTACACATTCTTACTTCCTTAAAGAAGAAGAGCAACCAATGTGCCATCCATGCAAGACTGCATAGATAATAACACATTCTCATTGAATGCATTGATCTGCCCCCAACAAGAGAAAGATTTTACAATGCAAGCTCTATGAAAGAACTATTTAAAAAAAAAACTAATGTGGATGCTATAATATCCTTCCTGAAAGCAGTGGGCTCATATGGAGAAATTTAAAAACCTAACCAATATAAGTAAAAAAAGTTGGCAACTGTAGTCGAGGGAAACCTGAAGGCTCCCTTTTCAATAGCTACTACAGCGAGGTGTAGGAGAGGGTGCTATTCCTTTCTCTGGATTGCTCCACTTTACCCTTGATATGTACCTTATAATGCTGAGTATTAAGCATGGAGGTATCAAGTACCATTTTTTGAGTCTTTGGTATGACTCGACTGGGGATTGAACCCCGGTCTGCCGGACCATTAGCGAACACTCTACCCATTAGACCAATAAACCAGTAAAAAAATACAATATAAACAATACCAAGGTGTATAAAAACAAATCAGTATCTGAAAATTACTGTACACGAATAAATAAACTCAAATAAAGAAAGTAAAGTTGTCTCCCCTTAGTTGAGGGCCACCCAAAGGATCCCTTTTCAATAGCTGCTACACCGAGGTGAAGGAGAGGGCGCTACTCCTTTCCCTGGATTACTCCACTTTACCCTTAATACGTACCTTATATTGCTGAGTGTTAAGCAAGGAGGTATCAAGAACCATTTTTATAGTCTTTGGTATGACATGACCTAAGATTGAACCCAGGTCTCCCGGACCATTGGTGAACACTCTACCCACTAGGTAAATGAACCGGTGTCTATATATATATATATATAAAAAAGTAAGTTGGCCGACCGTAGTCAAGGGTGACTCAAAGCCTCCCTTTTCAATAGCTACTGCACCAAGGTGTAGGGGAGGGTGCTACTCTTTTCTCTGGAATGTTCCACTTACCTTTGATCCATTTTTTATGATATTGTGTAAAGCAAGAAGGTATCAAATACCGTTTTTTGAGTCTGGTATAACTTTCTCTGGGACTGAACCTCAGTCTCCCAAGCAATTGGCAAACACTAACCATAATGCATATATATATATATATATATATATATATATATATATACACACACACACACACACTTCAGTATAGATTTATGTGTATTTATATTTCTACATTTGCTTTTGGGTGGGGGTTCCCATCTCCCCTGCAAGCTGGATGTGACACAAGGTCAGTTTTTAAACAAAGTACAACTGGTTTGAATTCAGAGTTTTCTTTCTCCTAGACTGGTTGCCAATCAAAGACTCAAGGACCCAGTCTTGCTGGAGAGGAGAGAAGAGATAGATTCCTGCCTATTCCAAGGGAATTAGCACAAAAAGAATTGCAAGCAGCTTCATTCAAAATTTGAACTTGATAGTCCTTGTATCAAATGCACTTAGATATGATATCAATATACTGTATGTCAGGGGTTCCCAACCTTTTCTACGACTTGCACCCCTAGAGAACTTATAATATTATCTCACATCCCCGCTCACAAAAGTGATATCTCGTATAGAAATGAAGAAGGCAATTCATACTGAATTTATTTAAGCTAATTTTTGGAATGATACAAAAAGGAAGAAAAAAACATTATAACAATTTTAAATTCAAATGGTACGAACAAATTTAGCATTTAATTCAATGTAAGTAAATTAAACGCACTGAAACTGTTGAGATTTAAAATCACCATACACACAAACCTAGAAACAGTAAATTTCTTAGATGTAATACTAAACTTAGCTAATTGCACATACGAACCCAACAAAAAAGATAATGACACACCAATCTACATACACACATCTTCAAACCACCTACCCTCAAATAACCAAACGAATCCCAAAATCTATCAGCCGTAGACTCTCCAGCAACTCCTCTAACATCGATATTTTTAACAAACACATATACGACAAAGCATTAAAACACGGGGTTATAGACAAGAACTAGAATTCACACCCCCAAAAGACAAATCTAAGCACAGAAGCAGGAAGATTATTTGGTTTAACCCACCTTACAATAAATACATATCATCCAATAGAGGTAGGGACTTGCAAAACTTAATCTCTAAATACTTCCCCAATAATAGCCCCCCTTCCCCCAGCCAAAATCTTCAATAAAAACAACATCAAGGTTAGCTACAGTTGCACAAACAATATGGCACAGATAATAAAAAAACACAACAAAAAAAATCGTATCGACTAATAGTATACCACACTCCTCCAACCAATGCAATTGTAGGGTCAAAAGCACATGCCCCCTACCAAATAAATGCCTGTATAAAAACATCATATACAAAAGCCACGGTAAAAACAAACAACTCTGTCAAACATTACATTGGTGCAACGGAGGGCACCATAAAACAAAGAATCCACAACCGTAATCTTTCTTTCAAAAACAGAAACTACGCATCTAATACCTCCTTATCCTCGTACATATGGCAGCTAAAAGACACAAACATCTCTCCCACAATCACCTGGGAGATACTAAAACAAGCACCTGTCTATAACAAAGCATTAAAAAATGCCTCCACAAAAAATTAGCCATCATCACCTACCCATCACAAAACACCCTACTAAATAAAAAATCTGAAATTCTTTCAAAATGTAGGCATGAGAACAAATTCCTTCTTTGACACTTCGATCCATACACATAACCGACCTAACACCTCAAGTATATAAATAAATAAAAACCTGAAGCACCGTAAGTACCATTTTCCTCCTCCATCCATCACACCTGCCACTCAATATGTACCAACTTTTCTATTAACCCCCATACTCTTATCCACATACCTCCACTATCTGCTATTTTAACTTTTTACGAGCATTAAAAATAGGCCCCATCGCGATACATTCACCTTACCGACAAAATTCACTCTAAACGTTTCTACAATAGTGCATTTACCACACAACATCAACTCAAAACATATAACTATTAAATAACGATCCCAACCGCCCAACTATCACCCAAACCCGCCATCCATTTCCTTAATCAATTTCCTTATTTTTCAATGACAACACCTAACCCCTCAGTTATAATCATCTTCGTACACAAACACATTATCATAACCCCTTTATTATTTTATTACGCACATACTAACAAAGAGATCTATAGTATATAATATTTACGCAACATTTCATTTATTTATTATTATTATTATAATGATACAATTCACTCCCTTGAATATTACACCAACATATTACATCACAATACAATATAACCTTATTTATACCCACTGTGATTCTAGACTACCCTACCACAAGCGTTCAAATACACTGACAAATCAAATCCTTATTCCTTCTCCTCGACATGCAGTGATGATGTTTCTTTCCATAGCTATAGTCACAATCACACACAGAAATAAAATAATGTAACGAATTCATTTCCGCTTAACCAACGCGCTGCGTTCATAGCCTGACTTAACCTCATAAAAACATGCATCCATATATAACTATAACACATACATGCATACACACACACCCACATACACTCACACACTTACAACCATGCATAAACGAAATCCCAATGGTTTTTTTGTTCGTATTTTTGATTTTCGATTCATTCCATCTTCTTAACTGCCTGATGATTGTTGTTTTGCAAAAAACTCCATGAAACCCAGGGTTGCAGACTATTTTCCATGGATTGAATATATATATATACATATATTATTTATTATTATTATTATTATATTATACATATATATAGTGTACAGAGGTTAAAAAAATCACACCCAAGGTCTTCAGAGGATGATTTTATTTGTAGAAATATTTGCCAATGTTAAATATCCACGAAAGATATTCACTTCTTTGGTTGTGTTTTATGGCACATCAACCCTGATGGTTACTTAATGCCAAATCTTGTTCTCACACACACACACACATATATCTGGGAAAAACTGGATATGACAGAATAAAAATGTATAGAGATGAAAAATCACACCCAAGGTCTCCAGAGGATAATTTTATTTGTAGAAAGATCTGCCAATGTTCAATGTTTTGGTTTTGAAACCTTCATCAGGGCATGTGAGTTATTAAAGGAATAAAATACTGGAACAATTTACATAAACACTGGTAGGGTTCGGTTTGGTTTGTTTGGTTTTATGGCATATCAACCTTTGTAGGTTATTTAACGCCAAATCCATTTTTATGTAAATATTCTGTTCTATTGAAAACAGTTCAATTTAGCATAAGTACACAGTTTAATTGTCAAAAACATTTCCATTTCAAACTATTCAAGCAGTTATATGTAATAATTCGGTTAAGTGTAAATACAGTTTTAATGTCGAAAAACAGTTCTATTTGAAATAATTCAGTTAAGCATAAGCACGCAGTTTACGTGTAAGTACGGTTTAATTGTCAAAAACGTTTCTATTTCAAGCTATTCAGTTTACTCAATTCATTTTAGCATAAGTATGCTGTTAGTTCTATTTAACCCATAGATAGGGCCCTATCAGGTGCCACCACTCCGGGCCAGAGTGGACCTGGGAGCAATGGCAATGAAGGGGTACTCCGCATTCCCCAAAGCTCCAGCACTGCTGGAACCTCACCATCAGATTGTTTAGTGTCATATCTAGGACACTCGTTAGAGGGGGGGGTCTTACCCCCTCTGCAGAGGTGCAGTCAGTGTATTCTACAGCCCCAGCTGACTGGCCAAGGTAGGGTTCGGTTAAGTTTAGTTTTATGGCATATCAACCATTATAGGTTATTTAATGTCAAATCCATTTTTATACATATCAACAATTCTATTTCAAACAATTCACTCGGGCATAAGTTTACAGTTTAAATGTCAAAAACAATTCTATTTCAAGCAATTCAGTTCAGTTGAGTTTGGTTTGGTTTTATGGCACATCAACCATTATAGGTTGTTAATGCCAAATCCATTTTTATACATATAAACAGTTCTATTTCAAACAATTCAGTTTAGTATAAGTATAGTTTTTTCTCTACACACAGTTAAATGTCAAAACAGTTCTATTTCAAACAATTCAGTTGAGCATACAAAAACAGTTCTATTCCAAACAATTCAGTTTAGCATAAGTAGACAGTTAATTCTATTTGACCCAAAGATAGGACCCTATCAGGTGCAATCACTTTGGGCCAGAGTGGACCTGGGAGTAATTGCAATGAAGGAGTACTCAAGATTCCCCAAAGCTCCAGCATTACTGGAACCTCACCATTAGATTGTTTAGTGTCATATACAGAACACTTGTTGGGAGGTGAGTCTTACTCCTCTACAGAGAAGCATCATCATCATCATCATGTCGCACTATCGGTACGGATATTTCTGACCCTCTCTCGCCACCCTTCCCTATCATTCACTGCTTTTGGCAGGTCTACCGGGCTACATCCAGTATCTGCACATCGCTGCTGTATGTATGTTCAAGTTGGACGTCCTGCCTTTGCTCGTCCCTGTGAAGGGGTCCACAGGAGTACATCACTTAAGAGCTTGTCCCTACTTCTCCAGCAGTGTTCCGCATGTCTGGTTCATCTTATTTTGATAGTTTTCATGACAGGTGGTAGGTGGCGGTAGTTGCTGTTTTGTGGGGTGCTGTCTTGTTCAATATTGCTCGCAGCAGTCTTGTGTAATTGCCGTTAAGTTTTTTCTCCATACATTTTGTTAGCGTCCACGTGGTGCATCCATATAGAAGTATCAATACTACTGCTGCTTGGAAGAAACCATGCTTCATTTTATCGGTCAGGTCTAATTTCCATACGACTGATTGTAACGTTACAGCCCTCGCCCCCACACACTTTACATCCTTCTAACCATTCTCTTCTTGGCCGGTGATCAACTAGTGGCCCGAGGGGGGTAACGCACATTTCTTTACCGCTACAAGAATACGATCGGGGGGGACAGGAGAAAATAAAACAAACGAACAAACACGAACAATGCTTGGGGTTAACTCAGAGCAGAAGGAGATTATGCAACACTACATGCATGTGCAGACTAACGCTAGCGTGGCAACTGGAATGCTGACATCTCTTGACTCGATCTTCTTCACTGGACCCTATCTTCTCTGCTACTGTCTCCGGAGTCGACCGCATCAGTCCGTGGTTCCACGCCAACTCTCTCTGCTGTCCCGTCGCCAACTGCTTGTCAGCTCCTTACTCCAACCAACTCTCTTTCGCGTCCCCTTACCACTTCCGGATACGGCAAGATTTCAGGTCCAAAAATCTTTTGTCTGGTTTTGCGCCAAAACAGACAAAGGAATCATCTGCTTGGCGGGCCACCCATATAGTGTTACACGATAGCCTTTCTATAGCTGTCCATGCGTTTGCTAGTCATGTGTCGATGTCAGCCTCAGTTGATGAGACACTGCTCCCTTGGTAGGTGAGCAGTCGGCTGTATTCTACAGGGCAAAACATTGGCAGGGACTGGAAGCCTAGTATGACTTAAGGGGTAGCGGGTTTAATAAATATAGAGCAGCAGACAGTTCTTTGATAAGAGGAGTTTATTCAAAATAAAAAAATGATGCGAGGAAATGAAGAATAGTGATTACATTCAAGGATATTCAAATAAAGTAAGTAAAGTTGTCTCCCTTAGTCAAGGGCGACCCGAAGGCTCCCTTTTCAATAGCTACTACACCAAGGTGCAGGGGAGGGCACTAATCCTTTCCTTAGATTGCTCCACTTTACCCTCAATACGTACTTTATATCGCTGAGTGTTAAGCAAGGAGGTATCAAGTATCATCTTTAAAGTCTTTGGTATGATGCGACCTGGGATTGAACCAAGGTCTCCCGGACCATTGGCGAACACTCTACCCGCTAAGCCAATGAGCTGGTATATAAAAAGTTGGCGACTGTAGTCAAGGGTGACCAGAAGGCTCCTTTTTCAATAGCTTCTACACCGAGGTGTAGGGGAGGGCACTAATCCCTTCCCTGGATTGCTCCACCTTACCCTCGGTACATACTTTATATCACTGAGTGTTAAGCAAGGAGTTATCAAGTACCATTTTTAAAGTCTTTGGTATGACGCAACCTGGGATTGAACCCAGGTCTCCCGGACCATTGGCAAACACTCAACCCACTTACTTGAATGTAATTACTGTTCATTTTTTTATGTTTATGTACGTCATTCCACACATGAGTTTGTGTTCCTTTTTAGTTTTATCGATTCTGTTGGGTTGGTTGGGTTTTATGGCATATCAACCATTGTAGGTTATTTAATGCCAAATCCATTTTTATACAAATAGTGTTATTTCAAATAACTCAGTCTAGCATGAGTACACAGTTTAATTGTCAA
This sequence comes from Sepioteuthis lessoniana, assembly GCA_963585895.1. Classification (NCBI taxonomy): domain Eukaryota; kingdom Metazoa; phylum Mollusca; class Cephalopoda; order Myopsida; family Loliginidae; genus Sepioteuthis; species Sepioteuthis lessoniana. Next base: position 54,878,404 of record OY757942.1, read on the forward strand.
AAACATTTCTATTTCAAACTATTCAGTTTAAACAGTTCTAATTCAGCTAATTTTGTTTACACACAGTTAAATATAAAAACAGTTCTATATATAACAATTCAGTTTAGCATAAGCCCACTGTTTAAATGTAAGTACAGTTTAATTGTCAAAAACATTTCTATTTTAAGCTATTCAGTTTAGTCAAACAGTTCTAATTCAGCTAATTTTGTTTACACACAGTTAAATGTCAAATCAGTTCTATATATAACAATTCAGTTTAGTGTAAGTACAGTTTTAATGTCAAAAACAATTCCGTTTCAAACAATTCAGTTTAGCATAAGCATGCAGTTTATATGTAAGTACGGTTTAATTGTCAAAAACATTTCTATTTCAAGCTGTAGGGTCCAGTGCTATACATGGGGGCCAAAAGAGTCAATAATACAGCTCACTCACCCAAAGATGGCCCAGCCAAAACCTCTTTTCTGGCAATTCAAAAGGTTTTCTTTTTTCAGGCAATTCAAAAGATATAAACAGACTGAGATTGACTGATTGGTTGGTTGGTTGGTTGGGTTTTATGCATATCAACCTTACAGACTAAGATAAAACAATCTAATTTCAAAGGTTATTTAACACCAAAGCCATTCTTGGAGAAGAACAGTAGTGGCACTATTTAGCCCAAAATTTGAGGGATAAGGGGGTTCATGCCTTTCTGAGGGTATCAGTCTGAAAGTGAACATAATAGTGTCACTGGAATCAAACTCGCTTACTATAATGTCACATTCTAACATGTTAGCTATGACACCACACGGACTCTCCCTCCCTAAGAGAAAGAGGATGATTGATTTTAATAGCATGTCAACCTGTCTAGGGTTATTTTATGCCAAGAGGTTAGAGAATTACCTTCATTGTATGTTAATATTTACATTTTCTAAGTATTTGTTTCTAAGAAGTTTTATCTTTAATACACTGTCCTATCAAAGACAAATAATTTTTTAAACAAATCTATTTGACACATAAATGAGACACTAACAAGTACTACCACTCTGGGTCAGAGTGGACCTGGGAGTAATGGCAATGAAGGGGTACTCCCCACTCCCCAGAACTAGACAAAGAGGAAAATGCAAATAGTAGGAGTGAGAGTTTCAATGGCGTGAGTATCATTAAAAATAAAAACAAGGGAAATATAAATTGTACATATGAGTGTTGCAAAGTAAAAGATCGTTTCAACATTGTGTTTATATTGTAAACAGAATCCCCTCCACCATGTAAAATTAATATTTCTCAAATCTGACAAATTGCCTGATGGTTTGGTTTGGTTTCTTTGTTTAATGGCATATCAACTCTTTGTAGGTTATTTAATGCCAAAGCCATTCTCCTAGAAGAACAGTAGTGGTACTATTTAACCCATAGCTGGGAGGATAAGGGGGTTCATACCTTTCCCAAGCTATTTGCCTGAAAGTGAACGTAATAGCGCGACTGGAGTACAAACTCGCGTACTATGATTCCGCAGTCCATCGCTTTAACCATTACACCACGAGGACACTCTCCCACAAATTGCCTGAGTAGAGAAAGGTCTTCTGAATGTTAAAAAACAAAAATTATTTGGAAAAAAAAAAAAAAACAACAACAAAAAAAAAACAGGACCAATCTGGTTCAGATGTACAAGACATGTTATAAAATAAATAAATAAATAAATCATCTATGTATTTATCCATCAAAATCTTATTTCATATTAAACTTCAAATTCTTTAAAATAACCAATTTTATATCAATAGTTTGTATCTTATGATTTAAAAAATAAGCATCGGATTTCTACACGTACAGATATTACACTTTGATCCTAGGTAGAGATACCAGAGGTACTAATGCATATATAAAGAAAAACAATCAAACAAGTCCTATCATGAATATAAGTGAGGGGGGATACAGTCAGCATATTCTAAGCTGACCAACAGGACAACAGATAATTTGCATACAGTTAAATGGTTTCAAATAAAAATAATAATCCTTGACATGACGAAGTCCACATAAGTCAGAGTGGACCTGGGAGTAATGGCAACAAAGAGCTACTCCCTAGTTTTCCATAATAGGAGCCTCACTACCGGCTGCAGTTTCACGTCATACCCAGCTTTATTGATCAGTGCTTTCACCATGACATGGCTAAGTCCACATAGGTTATCTAGTTCCTTATCATTGGTAATTTAGGCTTAGAACAATTTTTGTTTTGATCAAAATAACTAACTGATCTTGGAGGTTATTGTTAAATGCTTAATACGACAATGTGCTTCATGAATACAACAGACTAAACACCTTGACAACAAACAGTTTGAGAAATTGGTTGGTTTTTGTTTCTTTGTTTAATGGCATATCAATCTTTGTAGGTTATTTAATGCCAAAGCCATCCTTCTAGAAGAACAGTAGTGGTACTATTTAATCCATAAATGGGAAAAATTGGTCAGGTAAAGTTATTTGGTTTAACGGCATATCAACCCCAGATGGCTATTTAATGCTAAATCCTGTTCATACATATATATGGTTTGTAAGCAAATAATTCGTAGGTTACTTTATTTATAGCCAACATAGAGCTTATTTGTTTGCACATAGTTAAATGGTTTCAAGTATTGCTATTTAACATGGGTAATTCTATTTATCAAGTATTTCTATCAAATTTAATATCAATCATTTGCACACAGTTAATAACATTTATCTGCACACATTTTAATGGTTTCAAGTATTCCTATCTAACACTAATAATTCTATTTAATATTACTACACCGATGACATAGCAATACTAGCAAATACACCCAACCAAGCCGAAACACTACTGCATAGTTTGGAACGAGCCGTCGCAGGCATTGGCCTCCATGTCAATGCACACAAAACAGAATATATGTGCTATAATCAAACAGGCGACATCTTCACACTAGATGGAACCCCTCTAAAACTAGTAGACAAATTCACCTACCTAGGAAGCAGCGTCTCATCAACTGAAAAGGACATCGACACACGGCTAACGAAGGCATGGACAGCTATCGATAGGCTATTGATCATATGAAAATCAGACCTGGCCGATAAAAGAAAACGCAGTTTCTTCCAGGCGGTGGTCGTATCGATACTGCTGTATGGATGCACTACTTGGACGCTAATTAAACAGCTGGAGAAGAAGCTAGACAGCAATTACACAAGAATGCTGCGAGCAATCTTGAACAAGTCCTGGTGGCAACACCCCACAAGGCACCAACTATACGGCCACCTGCCTCCCATCACGAAAACTATCCAAGCTAGACGAACCAGACATGCAGGACACTGCTGGAGAAGCAGGGACGAGCTCATAAGTGATGTACTCCTATGGACCCCCACATATGGCCAGGCAAAAGCAGGATGACCAGCTCGAACATATATTCAGTAGCTATGTGAGGATATGGGATGTAGCCCTGAAGACCTGCCAGAGGCGATGAATGATAAGGAGAAGTGGCGAGAGAGGGTCAGGGATATCCGTGCTAGCGGCACGACATGATGATGATGATTATTCATTTGTCTGCATAGAGTTAAAATGTTTCAAATATAGTAAAAGAATTGAATAGTTATATCTGGTCCATAGATGGGACCCAAACAGATACTAGCACTCCAAGTCAGATTTGGTTTGCTTTGCTGTGCTTTTATGGCCTATCAAGCATTGCAGGTTATCTAATTCCAAATCCTTTTTATACATATATGAGGATCATTGAATAAGTTTCCAGACTTTTTTCATATGGGCATTTTTATTGATAGTACACATATGAAACTCTAGTCCCCTTTGAAGTAATCTCCTCCAGCTGCAATGCACTTGTTGTACTGTTCCAACAACTTCTGGAAGGTCCCATCAAAGTTCTCTTGTGTGACCGTGTCAATGACCTTCATCACAGCCTCTTTCATCTCCTCAATTGTCTCATAACGACAGCCTCTGAGCTTAGGGAACAACCAAAAGTCACAGGGAGCAAGGTCTGGACTATAGGGAGGGTGAGGAACTGTCTTGATGCCCATCTTGGTCAAATAGTCTGTGACAAGGATGGAGTTGTGGACTGGTGCATTGTCCTGGTAGAAATGCTACTGACCCGATTTGAAGAGTGCTGGCCTCTTCCAACGGAATCTCTTCCTGAACTCCTTTAAAACCTCAACATAGTAACCCTAACCCTAACCCTTTGGCCTATCAACTCTGGTGTATTGACTTCCTTACTCCTCCCACACCTCTCATCATCCCTCACAGACTCCCTGCCTTCCTTGAATCTCTTATGCCACTGAAAAACTGATGCTCGATTCAAGCAAGATGCTCCAAAAGCAGTCTTACGCATTCCATACATTTCTGTGGCATTTTCTCCAAGTTTAAAACAGAATTTTATTGCATATCGTTCTTCTGAAGTGTCCTCACTTCTAGATTGCATTTTTGCAATTCACCAGCTGTGACAATCAGGCTTTAGTAGGGTGTATTCCAATTGCTGCTGTAGCTGTTCCTTTGAAGCTGAAATCATAAAAATTGGTCAGTCATCTCATAAGATGTATAACAATAACATAGTGAATTTTCAAGAGTCTACGACAATTTTAAATGCCCATACGAAAAAAGTCTGGAAACTTATTGAATGCATCACATCTATTAAATATATATGATTTGGTTTTGGTGTTTTTTATGGCATATCGAACATTGCAAATTATCTAATTCCAAATCCTTTTTTTTACATGTATATCAAATATATGATTTCTAAACACATTTTGTAGATAACATTTTAAAAATAAACCTCAGCTCATTCTTTTCCACACAGTTAAATGGTTTCACTTATTTCTATCCAATACGAATAATTCTATTTACTATTATTCATTTGTTTGCACACAGGTCAATGTTTTCAAGCATCGCTATTACTAACAATTCAGTTAAACATCAGTCATTTGTTTACACACAGTTAAATGTAAAAACAGTTCCATTTAAAACAATTCAGTTTAGCAAACATACACAGCTTGAATGTCAAACAGTTCTATTTAACCCATAGATAGGACCCTATCAGGTGTTACCACTCCAGGCCAGAGTGGACCTGAGAGTAATGGAACAGGGATCATCATCAGATAGTTTAGTGTCATAGCCAGGACCCTTATTGAGGGAGTCTTACCCCTCTACAGAGATGCAGCTGGTGTATTCTGCAGCCTCGGCTGACTGGGCCATACGAATCAAAGCAGACCTGGGAGTAATAGTAATGAAAGTGTACTCTACGTTCCCCAAAGTTCCAGGACTGGTGCCTCATCATCAGATTATCTAGTGTCATAGCAAGGATACTCATTGAGAATGGGGGGGGGGTCTTACCCCCTCTCCAGACATGTAATTAGCATATTCTAAAAGCCCTAGCTGACAGGATGATTGAGCAATTTGTATGTTTGTTTTTGTTCGTCAATAAACTGATTTTTTAAGATCTATTTTAAATGATTGATTTTAACATGGCAATTTCTCAAGGGTTATTTTATGCCTGAAGGTTAGGGAATTGCATACATTGAACAATTATGGTACTTATGCATCTATGTTACCGCAAAAAAAGCCGAACTTTCCCGAGCATTTCCAGGCCGATAACGGAAAGAATCAGAATATTCCGGAACAAAATTTAAGCAAGCAGATGATAAAATAAGTCAACCAATATGTTGACAAAACACATGAAGACCAAAAAAAAAGAAAGAGGAAAAGACAATTTTTAATGGATAATGTTACCAACCTTTTCAGGAGAAAAAGAATAAATCAACAGTCAATGTATGGTAATTTTCAATATGAAAAAATAGTTTGAATTTTTATTTTATCTATCAGGGTGGTTTGTGTATCATTTTTTTATCTTTTTAAATAATTTTTTTCGTATTTCTGCACTTATTGTACCGTGCAGAAGTAATAACGTGTTAATTTAGAAATCCATTCTTACCATGGGGAATGGGGGATGTTTTATAACTATTCTGTACTTTCACCTAACAATTTAATAATAATCCAGGTCCTGCATTTGGTGTTACGGCATCTCCAGGCATAACTTTTCCTCATTTTTATTTTTTTAGGGGGCAAGGATGCTCACATGCCCGGCAACTTTTAATTTTGCCAATAAGGTTTTTTCTTGGCAGAATTGGATCACCATTTCTGCACATTGTAGATTTTCACTTAGCTGCGATAAATTCATGTTTACAATTGTTTGTAAATTTGTAAACAAATTGATTGAATTATTTTATCTAAAATTTGATTAGCTAGGCGTTTCGGCATATTCCGATTCCTTCCAGAAATGCTCGGGAAAGTTCAGCTTTTTTGCGGTAACATAGATGCATAAGTACCACATTTTTATTTACATTGTATAGATGCTTAAGATTTTGCACAGTTATATGATATCAAGTATTCCTACAGAATATAATTAATTTGACATATAAATGAGACTCTCCCAGGTACTACAAACTTTGGGTCAGAGTGGACCCGGTGTAACAACACCTCATCCACATGGCACAGTAGAGAAGAGGAAAATCTCGTATTTTGGTTTGGCGCGCAATTTAATTCAACACTGAATTTCACCCAATCAGGATGACTTATCCTATTCAACCCGGACCTTCATTTCCGGCTAGCAAAACGGGTGAGTGGCCAAACCCAGTCTCTTTGGCTTGAGACAGCGTCCAGAACAGATGTTCTTCTGACCATCCCTACTTAGCGATGCTTTTTAGCTAGACAAGCCACCCAGTGTGGACATCTCACTGTGGCTTTAACACTAGCAGCAGCAACATGGACACTCAACGAGGGAACCATCTAATTTATGGATTTCGTACAAGGGATCCCAGTTGAATATGAATTGGATGCATTCAGCATGCCTTCCCCAGGCACCACTTCATGTCACCCCAAAAAATGGCTATGTCGATCTGAGCGTAACTCCGCTCTCGTCACACTAGCTCATATTTCACTTCTGGTCCACATTAATGGAGATAACGCAGACTCTCCCCGCAAAATATCAGATACACAAAAATACACGATGACTCTAAACACAATCCCTCACACGTCCAGCAGCACGCTGCCATCTCAACATCCCGCTAAGCCATTTCGTCTCCAACACTAACAAGCCTAAACACCACGAGTCTTGCAGCACCAAAAGCAAACCATATTCAAAGCTGCAAATAAAAATTTCTTTGTTGTGTTGTTAAAGAAAAGTTTCATAATTCATTTGTGTTGCCTAAAAAATATAGTGTTAGAGAAATTAACAATTTTCCGAAACCGCTATAGCACCATCTCAAATATCGGCAAGCATTACATTTCTCAAATACAATACAGACCTGTTGTTTATTATATGAAAAGTTTATTTTCTGATCACTACATTTCATAGCAGTCGGCCGTCATAACACGAGAGGTAGAGAGGTTGAAAGAATTACTTGAGTCGTAGAAAATCAAATTCATGGATGGTAGATGAACAAAATACTCAATTTTGCTGCTCTCGTTCCCTCACCCCCAGAGGGCTTGAATCACTGAACTCTACCAACTGTCTCCAACCTTCATCTCTGCCCCAACTAAAATAAACAACTTTGCTTGTATAACATATTAATTATCTCTACCTCTAATGATATAAGAACACGTGTCTTTAACTATCCAGTGTGGCATTATCACTGAAACCTTCCAGCGATGCCTATCACTCAATCCTCAGCTAACAAAGTGTTTATTTTTCAACATCCTATCTTGAACCCCAAGTTCAAAACAAAAGCAAACATTGCTATTTATCACTAACAATTCAATTAAACATCAGTCATTTGTTTACACACAGTTAAATGTAAAAACAGTTCTATTTAAAACAATTCAGTTTAGCAAACATGCACAACTTAAATGTCAAACAGTTCTATTTAACCCGTAGATAGAACCCTATCAGGTGTTACCACTCCAGGCAAGAGTGGACCAGGGATCATCATCCGATGAAGGAATCGGAATATGCTGAAACACCTTGCTAATCAAATTTAAGATAAAATAATTCAATCAATTTGTTTACTAAGTTACAAACAAGTGTCATACCCAGGACTATTTTGACATGAGCCGACATCCTGGTCGTTGTATGCGTATGCATACAACTTTTTCAATGCGACCTGCACTTCAAGTCAACATTTTCTAGACAACTTATAATTTATCACCACAAATAAAATAATTAACTAATATAATTATCATCTTTAAGTATATTATACTGAGAGTAATGTCAATGAAGGGGTGCCCGTGGTGTAATGGTTTTTGTTGTAGGAAATGGACACGGCGACATGAGTTCAAATCCTGGATGAGACTGATTGCATTTCTTATAGCACTAATACCCTTGGGAAAGGTATGAATCCAATTATTCTCCCTCCAGCTATGGGTAAATAGAAGGACAGACTGGGTTCTTCAGCCTTGGTGAGGCAACTAGTCTAGGAGAAGGAATACTCTGAATTCAAACCTGTTGTACTTTGCTTAAAAAATTGACCTTGCGTCATATCCTGCCCAAACAGAGGGGTTGGTAAATATAATGAAGGGGTACTTTAAACTTCTCAGATCTCTAGAATCAGATCCAGTTTAATGTTATACCCAAGACACCCCTTTTTATTAAGGCGGAGGGTATTACCCCTCTGCAGGGGAGGGGGATAGTCTGCACATTCTAAGCCTTAGAAACAAAGCAAGGAAACTTTGGCATGAGCTGATGACAGGTTTTTTTCTACTTTTCCATCACTGGTTGCCTTACACGATCTAGCCCGTTATTTAACCATAGCTAGATTCATGCCTTTCCCTAGGACACTAACATGAAGGGAAATGTTAAAAGCCTAATCCAGGATTTGAACTCAGATTATTGAATCCATTTCCAGCAAAAGCGTTATAGTATAATGTCCTTGGCAGGTCCTTCAGACGGCATCCATTGTCCACACAGAGCTGATGAATATAAGTCTTTGCTGATCGATCAGCCAACACTCATGTCTCCATGTGTGGGAATCCACAGAAGAACTTTGCTAATGAGTTGGTAATTACTTCTTCTGCAGTACTCAGTATGTCTTGATCATCTTATTTGAATGGTTTGTGAGATGGGAGGCAAGTGGCCCTACATCTGCCGTTTTGTAGGTTGCTGCTTACAGGCTATGCCTTCATGCAAAATGCCATGCAGCATCCTTTTGTAGTTCACAGCTAGCTTTTTTCCCAAGTGCTTTGTTAATGTCCAAGTGGTGCAGCCATACAATAGTACTGACATAGCCATAGCTTGGAAGAATACACAATTTATTTTATCTGAAAGATCAGATCTCCATATTGTTGATAACCTGTTGATAGCAGTTCATGCCTTTCTGTGCATGTTGACATCACTTTCAGTAGATAAAATATTGCTACCTAGGTCTACTAATTTCAATGGCTTGTTTTATCTGAGTTCATGTAGAAACCAATGCCTCTTGCTGACTGTCCCAGGCTGCACAGTAGATTTTGGGCTTGCACAGGTGTATTTGCTAGAAGCACTATATTATCTATGTAGTTGGCATCTGTGATAGCTTCTGTGAGATATCATCTGCTTCTTGCCTTTTTTAAGTGTGATTCAGTCTAGTTATTTGGTTTAATGGCATATCAACCCTTGTGGTTTATTTAGTGTCAAATCCTATATATATATATATATATATATGATTTGTAACTTTATTCTTAAATGAATTAGAGCCCACTTATTTTCACTCAGTGAAGTAGTTATAAGTATTGCTATCAAACTGAAGAATGAAGAGAGAAAGGGGGAAAAAAAAAAAAACCAACAGAGCAACACCAAAGAGAGAGGCAATCCGTGACTGGAATTCATGTTGCATATTGACCCTCAGACCAGCTGTCAAATAAGAGATGCATCTGTGTAAATAACAGGTGCATCCGGTTGAAGATATCAGGGTATAACCTTGACTGTGGACGGGTTGAATTGGGTGCATATGTGACACCCACAAGAAGCAGGTGGACATCAAACAATTATATAACCTGGTGCCACGGAGAGTTGAGTTAGTTGGATTCAGTTGCAGTTCGAGACAGTGAGAACCAGCTCCCTAGAATGGGCCCTCAGGACCCCCGGTTGAGCAGTCCAGCAGAATGAGAAAGAAGTGCTGCTATAGTCGGAGGAACTGGGGGTCAATATGTTGCAGTCTGTTCAGTCTCCAACTTACCTCTCACATGCAACCCTTTCGAATAAAGTGAGAGGTATATCTTTCTAAAGAAGTGTGTTCATTGTTTACTATGTTTCCGCATGTATATGCATATATATAGTTGTATCACGGCTATATAACATTCAGTTACTCACTGAACCCTCCTCCAGGCGACACCATACCCACTCGAATTTCTTAGTATTCACTGACAACATACTGTCTTCGATATTATTCACTATACCTCGGAGGCAAAAGAGTTCCTCCTCAACCCTCACTACGTCCTTCTTTTATAGTTGGTAAAGCATGCAGGTCACATGTGGTCAATATGCATAAATATTGCAGTTCCAGTGAATACTTGTTTTCTCCTTACATTAAAGCTCCGCACACCAAACAAAGACAAGCTCTTTTATGGCAATGATAAGGTAAGTCATTACTGTTTCCATTATTGGATTCAAGTTCCTGACTGTCACGTCTGCGACACAAACAATAGTTATTCTATTCAATATTTTCTAGTATTGTTATCTAACACTAATAACTCTATTCGATTTTAATCATTTATTTGCACACAGTTAATGGTTTCAAGTATTGCTGCCTAGAGGTTAGGGGATTGTGTTCATTGTATATTTATATCTAATTTTGCAAAAATATTTTTCATTTGTTTGCACACAGTTAAATAATTTCAAGTACTGCTATCTAATACTAATAATTTTATTTAATATTAATCAATTGATAGAGCACAGTTAAATAGTTTGAAGTACTGCAAATAATCCTATCAAATATTACTCTGACCCAGTCGGCTGGGGTTGCAGTATACACCAACTGCATCCTTGCAAAGGAGTAAGACTCTCCCCAACAGGTGTCCTGGATATGACACTAAACAATCTGATAGTAAGGTTCTAGTAATGCTGGAGCTTTGGGGAATAATGATTACCTCTTTATTGCCATCACTCCCAGGTCCACTCTGGCCCGGAGTGGTGGCACCTGATAGGGTCCTATCTACGGGTTAAATAGAACTAAACAGTGTACTTATACTAAACTGAATTGCTGGAAATAGAACTATTTCTATATTTAACTGTGTGTAAACAAAAAACTGTATTTATGCTAAACTGAATTGTTTGAAATATAACAGTCCATATGTCTATAAATGGATCAGGCATTAAATAACCTACAATGGTTGATATACTCTAAAACCTAACCAAACCAAATCATATATATCTAATATATATGAATAAAGAAGATTTGGCATTATAATAACCTACGATGGTTGATATGCCATAAAACCCAACCAAACCAAATCTTTATATATTTAATATATATGTATAAAGAAGATTTGGCATTAAATAACCAACACCGATTGATATGCCATAAAATCCAACCAAACCAAATCATGTATATTTAATATATATTTATAAAGACGATTTGGTATTAAATAACCTACAATGGTTGATATGCCATAAAACCCAACCAAACCAAATCATATATATTTAATATATATGTATAAAGAGGATTTGGCATTAAATAACCTACAATGGTTGATATGCCATAAAACCCAACCAAACCAAATTATATATATTTAATATATATGTATAAAGAGGATTTGGCATTAAATAACCTACAATGGTTGATGTGCCATAAAAGCAAATCAAACTAATATTAATCATTTGTTTGCATACAGTTTGATATTTATCCAACTTCTCACTAGGCTGGATTTGACACAAGGTCATTTTATTGTGGAAGCCACACATGAATCAAGACTCATAAAGAAATTTTGCCAAAATGTATGTTCTCATCGGCATTCCCTAATGTTTGCACACAGTTTAAATGATTTCAAGTATTGCTTTCTTGATGCTATTGAATCTCAGCTACTGCTGTCAAGCACGTTTATAATAAAATAGGGTTGGCTACTTATTTGTCACAAGAACATTTTGAAGAGTACAGTCAGGTTGGTTGGTTGAGTTTTATGCCATATCAACCTTTGTGGGTTATTTAATGCCAAATCCATTTTATGCAAACAGTTCTATTTCAAACAATTCAGTTTAGCATGAGTACAGAGTTTAATTGTCAAAAACCTTTCTATTGCAAGCTATTCAGTTTAGTCAAACAGTTCTAATACAGCTAATTCAGTTTAGTATAAGTACGGATTTTGTTTACACACTGTTAAATGTCAAAACAGTTCTATATTAAACAATTCGGTTTAGTGTAAGTACAGTTTCAATGTCAAAAACGGTTCAATTTCAAACTATTCAGTTTAGCATAAGCACGTTGTTTAAATATAAATACAGTTTATTGTCAAAATCATTTCTATTTCAAACTATCCAGTTTAGTCAAACAGTTCTAATTCAAACAATTCAGTTTAGCATAAGTACACAGTTTAGTTCTATTTAACCCATAGATAGGGCCCTTATCAGGTGCTACCATTCTGGGCCGGAGTGGACCTGGGAGCAATGGCAACGAAGGGGTACTCCGCATTCCCTAAAGCCCCAGCATCACTGGAACCTCACCATCAGATTGTTTAGTGTCATATCCCGGGCACTTGTTGTTGTTGTTGGTGATGGTGGTGGTGAGGGTTACTCCTCTGAAGAGGTGCAGTCAGGGTATTCAACAGCCCCAGCTGACTGGGCAAAGTACAGTTAGGACAATCATGTTGGTGCTAGGGGTTAATACGACCGTCCAAATGATCAGATCAATTTTTTCGGATGCTGGTGTTGCCCAATAAAGGCTAAAGTAAAATGTTACAAATTGTGTGACCACTTTGATTGCCAAGTCAGATTCCTCAACCACCAGCATTCAATTCAGAAAAATTATGGTTCACCACCCACAGCCAATAGGTGGCCTCATTAGGGGTCGGAGTCTTACCCCCACTGTAAAGGTGCAGTTGATGTACTCTATAGCTCCAGGAAACAGAATGATTTTTTAGAGTTTGATTATTTTCTTTCATTACAGTAAGCTTTACATTGACTAGAAACATTTTTATTATACCCGTTTCTGAAAAGAAATTGAACCTAGTGACCTAAAAAGATATGATCTATATTTTGGATTTTTTTAGAAATTGTATTCTAATAAACAATCATTCTATAAATTCTATTGAATGGTAATCTTTGATAGGCCATTTTTCTAGGCACACGTTAGAGTGGATGTGCTAGTGTTGGCTGACAAGCAACAACTTATTTGTAGCAGCTCTGAACAGACACTGGATGCCGTTTAGGTGACCTGCCCAGGACTGATGGAGAGAGATAGTCAGAGACCTGCCAGGGACTGATGGAGAGAGAGAGAGATATTCAGAGACCTACTGGGGACTGATGAAGAGACAGAGAGTGAGTCAGAGACCTGTCAGAGAGAGAGAGAGAGAGAGATAGTCAGAGACCTGCCAGGGACTGATGGAGAGAGAGAGAGAGAGAGTCAGAGACCTGCCAGGGACTGATGGAGAGAGAGAGAGATAGTTAGAGACCTACTGGGGACTGATGAAGAGAGAGAGTGAGTCAGAGACCTGCCAGAGAGAGAGAGAGAGATAGTCAGAGACCTGCCAGGGACTGATGGAGAGAGAGAGAGAGAGAGATAGTCAGCTGACTGGAACTCGAACTGCAACTGACTGAAGCCATCTGTGTCACCTGATTAAATAATTGTTTGATGCCCACCTGCTTCCTGTGGGCATAAGTATCTGCACCGAATTCAACCACGTCCACAGGTCAAGGTGATATTCCAATATCTTCGACCGGATGCACCTGTTTCCGCTGTTCCTCAGCTTATTTACACAGGTGCATCTCTTGATTGGTTCACGGTTCACGGCACGGTTGAGGGCCAATATGCAACAGTAGTAGGTGTGTTCTACAACCCCAGCCGACTGGGCTATATTACAAAATTTGACCCAGTAAATGAAAATATAGAAAACACTGGTAAATATGATGGTCAATCAAAAAGTTCTAAGCCTCACCAAGATTTTAGATTTCTTGTACACCCATCACTTATTTGTGTGTTTCACCTGTACAAAAACTAGATTAGAAGTTTTAATTAGTCCTTCTAGTCTTATAATTAGTAGTGTGTTACTAAAATGTTTAATTATGACTCTTCTTTGTGGTTGAAGCTTAGAATTTTTTTAACAACTTTTATGCATTTGAATTTCTCTAAGATTTATTTTAAGAAATGAAATTAAAATCAAATCAGCCAAACTGATATGATCTGACTCGTAGACTTATGTGGTGCATTCAATAAGTTTCCAGTCTTTTTTGTACAGGCATTTAAAATTGTCATAGACTCTTGAAAATTCACTATGTTATTGTTATACATCTTATGAGATGACTGACCAATTTTTATGATTTCAGCTTCAAAGGAACAGCTACAGCAGCAATTGGAATACACCCTACTAAAGCCTGATTGTCACAACTGGTGAATTTCAAAACTCCAATCTGGACTTTAGAAGAACGATATGCAATAAAATTATGTTTTAAACTTGGAAAAAATGCCATGCGATGAAAGCTGGATCTATTGCTATGACCCAGAGACCAAGAGACAGAGTTCCCAGTGGAAGCATGCTGGCTCTCCCAGACCCAAGAAGGGCAGAAAAAGCAAATCCACCAACAATCTTTTGATGATCCCTTTTTTTGACAGCACTGGCATGATCTACATGCACTGGGTTCCCACTGGACAGACAGTCAACAAAGAATACTATGTTGAGGTTTTAAGGGAGTTGAGGAAGAGGTTCTGTCGGAAGTGGCCAGCACTCTTCAAATCGGGTCAGTAGCATTTCCACCAGGACAATGCACCAGTCCACAACTCCATCCTTGTCACAGACTATTTGACCAAGATGGGCATCAAGACAGTTCCTCACCCTCCCTATAGTCCAGACCTTGCTCCCTGTGACTTTTGCTTATTCCCTAAGCTCAGAGGCTGTTGTTATGAGACAATTGAGGAGATGAAAGAGGCTGTGATGAAGGTCATTGACACGGTCACACAAGAGGACTTTGATGGGACCTTCCAGAACAGTACAACAAGTGCATTGCAGCTGGAGGAGATTACTTCAAATGGGACTAGAGTTTCATGTGCATACTATCAATAAAAGTGCCCATACGAAAAAAGTCTGGAAACTTATTTAATGATCCTCGTACATATATACAAC
Organism: Sepioteuthis lessoniana; assembly: GCA_963585895.1. Lineage (NCBI taxonomy): Eukaryota > Metazoa > Mollusca > Cephalopoda > Myopsida > Loliginidae > Sepioteuthis > Sepioteuthis lessoniana. Next base: position 54,893,618 of record OY757942.1, read on the forward strand.
TTTATATGGATACTGGATGCAGTCTAGAGGACCTGCCAGCAGCAATGGATGATAGGGATGGATGGCAAGAGAAAATCAAGTACCTCTTTACTATCAGGTTGATTTGACGATAACACATCACTCAATAAGTCCCAGGCCTAACTAATAAAACAACAACTTATAGGCAAAATTTGACTTTATTCATCAACAAAGTCTCCTTCTAGGGTGATACGCTGATTCCAATGCTTCTCTGGAGCATTCTTTTGAGGTCTGCAAACAGCCAGAAGTTGCTTGGGGCCAGATCTGGAGAATAGGGTGGGTGTGGAAGCAATTCAAAGTGCAATTCAGGTAGTTTTATCATCATTGTGATTGACTTGTGACATGATGCATTGTCTTGGTGAAAGAGCATTTTTTCTTCTTCATTTGTGGTCGTTTTTTTTTATGATTTCTTCTTTCAAACGCACCAATAATGCTATATGATATTTGCTATTGATGGTTCATCTTTTCTCAAGGTAATCGATGAACAAAATACCTTGCACATCCCAAAATATGGAGGCAAAACCTTGTCTGCTGATGTTTGCGTCTTTGGTTGCTTTGGACGTCTTTCACCTGCTGCTGTCCACTCAGCTGACTGCCAATTTGACTCTGGAGTGAAGTGGTCAATCCATGTTTCATCCATTGTCACAAGTTTATGCAAAAACTCCTTTTTTGTTGCGTTGAAACAGTTGCAAACAACGCTCTGAACTGCTGATGCGTTGTTGTTTTTGATTGGCTGGAGTAAATGCATCACTCACTTTGAACACAGCTTTCTCATAGACAAATGTTTATGCAAACTGGGGAATACACTGCGTTCTCATATCTTCAACTCCTCTGCTATCTCACGCATTTTTTGGTGTTTTCCGAGACAACTGCAGAATTTGGGCGACCTGAGTGTTTAGCATCATTTGTGTCTGTACAACCGTATCTAAAGTCAGCATACCATCTCTTAACCACTGTTTCTGACAAAGCAGAGTCCAAATAACACTTATCAAACCATTGCTTTGCTTGAAAAGTATTTTTTCCCATCGGAAAGCATTGCTATATCAACACACGAAATTCAAATTTTTCCATTTTTTTGAAAATTTGCAACAATAGCTTCACTTAAATAACTGTAATTTGTAAACTAATAACCCGATTGGACTCAAATTTTGACATGTGACATTTGAAGGTTAGTACTTTATAAAAATCATGTGGATTTTTTATTAGTGGCACCATCTATATGTTAGGCCCGGGACTTATTGAGTGATGTGTTATGGTTTCAAGTAACATGTTCATGTACGACCACTCTTGGTCAGATTAGACCTGGGAATAATGTCAATGAAGGTGTACTCAACATTCCTCAGATCTCCAGAACAGACGCTTCATCATCAGATTCAGTTTACTGTCAGTGTGAACCTGGGAGTAATGTCAATAAAGAAGTACTCCACACACCCCAGATTTCCAGAACTGGAGCCTCATCATCAGAGGCAGTTTAGTGTCCCACCCAGTACATCCGTTTCAGTAGAGATCATACCACTCTACAAGAGTTACAATCAACATTTCAATTATTCTTATCTATATCAAACAATTCGCACACGCTTATATAGATTGAATAGCTATTTAATACTAACCATTTTGTAATAGATCTATGGGACTGTAATGAGTAAGTCACGCTATTACGTTCACTCTCGGAGAAATACCATTGTGAAAGGTATGAACCCCCTTATCCTCCCAGCCATGGGTTAAATGGTACCACTACTGCTCTTCTAGAAGAATAGCTTTGGCATTAAATAACCTATAAAGGTTGACATGTCATTAAATAAAGAAACCTGAAACCTGATCTAATGAGTACTATGACTTCAAGTCAGAGTGGACCTGGAAGTCATGGTAATGAAGGGGTTCTTCACACACCCCAGATTTCCAGAACTGGAGCCTCACCATCAGATGCAGCTTAATGTCATACTCAGAGCAACTCTTTTGTTTTCAGGGAAGAGGTCATGCCAGTATGCAGAGAATGCAGTAGGCATTTTAGTTATTCTTATCCAATACAAATAATTTGCATTCGTTTATATGGTTTCAAGTATTCCTATCCAATACAAATGATTTGCATTTAGTTTTATGGTTTCTTATTTAATACTAATAATTTTATCATTTCAAGTAGTATTCCCTAATACTAATAATTATATGGTTTCAAGTATTTTTACCTAATACTAATAATTATATGGTTTCAAGTATTTTTACCTAATACTAATGATTATATGGTTTCAAGTATTTTTACCTAATACTAATAATTATATGGTTTCAAGTATTTTTACCTAATACTAATAATTATATGGTTTCAAGTATTTTTACCTAATACTAATAATTATATGGTTTCAAGTATTTTTACCTAATACTAATAATTATATGGTTTCAAATAATTATTTCTATTAAACAATAGTCA
>OY757942.1:54901057-54906057 GCA_963585895.1 Sepioteuthis lessoniana
GGGCCCTATCAGGTGCTACCACTCCGGGCCAGAGTGGACCTGGGAGCGATGATAATGAAGGGGTACTCCGCATTCCCCAAAGCTCCAGCATTGCTGGAACCTCACCATCAGATTGTTTAGTGTCATATCCAGAACACTCGTTGGGGTGGTTCTTACCCCTCTGCAGAGAAGCAGTCGGTGTATTCTACAGCCCCAGCCAACACAGAGTTAAATGTCAAAACAGTTTTATTTCAGATAATTCCGTTCAGCATAAGTACACAGTTTAGACGTCAAAAACAATTCTATTCTGAGCAATTCAGTTCAGCACTAGTAAGCATTTACAATGTCAAAATAGTTCTATTTTAAACAATTCAGTTTAGCATAAATACGCAGTTTAAATGCAAAAATCAGTATAGTGAATGAAGCACGTAGTTCTATTTAACCCATAGATAGAACCCTTATCAGGTGCTACCACGTCGGGCCAGAGTGGACCTGGGAGCGATGGCAATGAAGGTTTGTTGGTTTGTTGGGTTTTATGGCATATCAACCTTTGTAGGTAATCTATTTTTATGTAACTAATCAGTTTTATTTCAAACAATTCAGTTTAGCATGAGTACACAGCTTGTCAAAAACATTTCTATTTCAAACAATTCAGTTTATTCAAGCAGTAAAATAACAATTCATTTTAGTATGAGTAAAGTTTCAATGTAAAAAAAACAGTTCTATTTCAAATAATTCAGTTCAGCATAAGAAACAATTGTTTGGCATAAATATGCAGGCAGCATAAATCATTCCATTTACTTTTCCTCATTTGTTTGCACACAGTTAAATTATTACAAGAGTTTATATGTAACAATAAGAATTTAACAGTCATTCGTTAGCACAGATTTGAATAAATATGCATTATATCTTAGAGATTAATAGTTCAAAAAAGTGACTGACCTTATAGGTTTGCCGACAGTTAAGTAGTTTCAAGTATTGTAGTTTTTGATTATTTCTTCAAGATTAAGGCTGGCAACTAGGCGGTCTGTGTCGCTATCCATACTCTCTATACTATACGTCCTTTGTAGGGGTTTTGTTGCTTGTTGAGAATTGGATTGTTTGGTTCTTATAGGTGACTTTGTTGTTGAGGGTATTTTGAATGTACTTCCTGGTCTTTCCTTATTCACTTTGGTGTTCATTTGTATTTTCGTAGTTTGGCAAATGGGGAATTGTGATTTTTGTTTCAGTTGTTCAGGTCTTTTGGGAGACAAGTTTTTTAGTCTATCTTTAATGCTTTTTGGTGGACGTATTGGTGATTTATGTAACGGCTGTTTTGATAGAGATTTTGCACTTTTAGGAGTAGTTCGTGTTGGAGTGATAGATCCTACGTGTGTTTTTGTTTGAACTACAACTTTGGACTTTCCCCATTCGCAACTTGTTGCTGAGCTGGTGCTTGGTAAAATTCATCCGAATGTAGTTTTTTCAGGTGCTCCTGAAACTTTGGCCAATCATTGGTTTCCAGCTTGAGCAATTTCTCCACAAGTGTTCTATATTTGCTGTCGTCATTGGTTCTATCCGCCTTCCGTGCAACGGAGGCGTAGCTGCTTTCTCCCATATAGCTCCCTACAATTCTCCAAGCTTCCAGGAAGGAAACATTCCTCTTGTGTTTGACCTCAATAATTTCTTTTTCATTTTGGTAAACAGTACAAGTTCTTACATAAGCCGGATGATCTAGTTGGCAGTTTGCACATCAAGTTTCTTTTAAACAATCTTCCTGTGGTGTCCAAATTTCTGACATTTGAAGCACCTCAGAGGAGCTGGGACGTACTGCTCAACTCTCTCAAGACAATAGCCGATCTTCACCTCTTTTGGAGTTTGGGGCTTATTAAATGGTAGGATGTAAGTGTTGGTTTGGATTCGTTCTTCACCTTTTTTAATGGATATTCTCTTTATATTTGTAACTCCCTGTTTTTCCAGGGCTGATACTATCCGTAGCCAATACCAACTCTCTACTCCTGATAACTCCCTTAGAAGTGTTCAGTTTCTCATGCGGATACGCTCTGCATTTGGTTGTATGAAACGTTTTTATTTTTAATATGTTTTCTGCCTGTCTCCGGCTGTCTACCTCGACAAGCAAGTTACCATTCCTTTTTTCTTAACAGTTTTCGGACTAGCTCTTGTAGATATCACTTTTTCTATAAGGAAAGGTGAGAGTTTGGATAGGCATACCTCCTCCAAAGATTCAATAACAATGAATCTGGGGAAGTCTGCTGTTTCATTCTCCGAGTCTGATTCTGAAAGGTTCCGTTTAGTTTTAAGTTTTTTATTTGCACCAATTGCTTGGGGTTTTTGTGTTGAAGAATCCATATATTTATTGTTTGAGTTTCATTGACTATGCTCCCCACCCACCACGAAGCCCCATTCGGGGATACGCCTAGGGAGAAACCCATTCGCCTAGGAATACCAGTGCTACATAATCAGTATACTCATGCTGATGATGGACAATTTTATTAAGTTCCTGGGTTTTGGTTCCCAAGATGACTACTCACCCAGGGACAGAAAGGTTATAGGTCTTTCTTCAGCATGATTGACCCTACAGCCATCGCCCTCATTCAGATTTTAAAGTAATCTGATAGAGGGCTGACATGACCAGCCGATTGATTGGATCAGGCCCCTCCGACCTCCCGTCTAGCCCAAGTAAGGGCCAAAGTGGAAGCTGAAGCTTGATGGTCGGTTGTTTTATGGTGTAAAAAACCCTTTTCAGTTCATTTAATGCCAAATTAAATTTCAAACAGTTCAGTTTAGTATAAGCACAGTTTTTTGTTTACAAAGAGTTAAATTTCAAAACAGTTCTATTTCAAACAATTCAGTTTAACATAAGTACATAGTTTCTATTTCAAAACAGTTTAGTTTAACATAAGTTCACAGTTTCAATGTCAAAAACAGTCCTATTTCAAAGCAGTTCAGTTTAGTAAAAGTACGCAATTTCAATGTCAAAAACAATTTTATTTCAAATAATTCAATTTAGCATAAGTACACAGTTTAAATGTCAAAGTGGATCTGGGAGTGATGGTAATAAAGGAGTACTCCGCATTCTCCAAAGCTCCAGCATTACTGAAACCTTACCATCAGATTGTTTAATGTCATATCCAGGACACTTGTTGGGGGAGTCTTACTCCTCTGCAAAGATTCAATTGGTGTATTCTACAGCCCTAATCGATGGGGCAAAAGTATTGCTGGAGTTACCTGGGTTATTGGTATTATGCTTCAGCCTCCAAACTTATGCCCAACCCAAAAGTCATCATCCAATGTCATCTTTGTGGTAGCAGTCAACATCATCAAGTCATGCCAATAGCACTGTTTCCGTTGACTCCCTCTCTCACCATATGTCTCATCCATCACCCCAGATAGGTCCTCCAGATGGCATCAAGTGTCCACACAGAGCTGATGAATGTACATCTTAGCTGGTCGGCCAATATGTGGGAATCCACAGGAGATCTTCACTTATAAATTCATCCTTGCTTCACTAGTAGTACCCAGCATGTCCTGTTTATCTTACTTGCATCATTTGTTAGATGGAAAGCAAGTAGCCACACAAGTGCTGTTTTTTGTGGGGTGCTGCTTCCAGGATTTGTTTTAAAAATGGCATGTAGCATCGTTGTGTAGTTCCCGGATAGGTTTTTCTCCAAGTACTTTGATAAAGTCCAGGTGGTGCTGACATACAATAGTACTGACATAGCTACAACTTGTAAGAATCCCTGTTTTATTTTATCAGAGAGAATCAATTTTCAGATGGTCAGTAGTCAGTCTGTAGCAGTCCATGCCTTTCCTCTGTGCATGTTGCCACTGCTTTCAGTAGGTGAGATATTGCTACCCAGGTATGAGAAATGGTTCTATTAAATTTAGAGGCTTGTCATTTGATGTTGAGATGGCTCCATCTTGTTTAGAACATGAGGTCATGTAGAGGCCAATGCCTCTTGCTACCAGTTCCAGGCTCTGCAGCAGACATTCAACTTGCACAGGTGTATTTGTGAGAAGCACTAGATCATCTGTGTAGTACACAACAAAATAAGTTGAAGGAATTAAATAAATACACTGCTGAAAAGAATATTTGAAGGTTCCATGATAAATATTTTTCATGGCTGTAATTTTTTTACTGCCTTGACTTTCTTCAATGTTAAACTGCAAAATTTTCAGCTCAACATCAAAAATATATAAAAATTATTTTTACAAATTAAACGACAGAAAATCTTTGGATCTTGTCAATAAGTGTTGATATCCATAAATTGTCATTGCATTCCACCATCTTTAACTGCATCTGGTAGTGGAAATTTGAGGTATGAATGTTTTTATCAATAATAAAATTTTGTGAATCTTTTTCCAGGGGTTATTTTTGCCCAGTTGACTGGTGGTGGTTGGGGTGTAGATTACACCAACTGCTTCTTTGCAGAGGGGTAAGACTCCCCCAATGAATGTCCTGGATATGACACAACACAATCTGATGGTGTGATTCCAGTGATGCTGGAGCTTTGGGGAATGCTAAGGACCCCTTCATTTCCATCGATCCCAGGTCCACTCTGGCCCTGAGGGTCCTATCTATGGGTCAAATAGAACTAAACTGTGTACTTATGCTAAACTGAATTGCTTGAAATAGGACTATTTTGACATTGAAACTGCATACTTATGCTAAACTGAATTGTTTGAAATGGAACTGTTTTTTGTATGCTAAACTGAATTGTTTAAAATAGAACTGTTTTTGACATTGAACCTGTCTACTTTAGCTAAACTGAATTGTTCGAAATAGAACTTTTTATATGTATAAAAATGGATTTGGCATTTAATAACCTATAATAGTTGATGTGCCATTAAACTAAACCAAACCAAGGGTTCTTACCCCTCTGCAAGGGATACAGTTAACACATTTTAACTCTTACCGACAGGACAACGTCCAAAAGGAACAGACACAGTAAAAAGTGAGTCATCCACTTCAGGTAACAGATGGTCATCTACATAAAAGGAAGGGACAGACAGTAGTTCTG
>OY757942.1:54911057-54918557 GCA_963585895.1 Sepioteuthis lessoniana
CATGTAGGAGTGGGGAAGGATTTCTTTTTGTTAAAAGATATACCTAGGAAGCCATGGGAAGAATCATGGTGGACATAAAGGTGGACAAACCCAATGACGAGTCAACAGCTGGACGGACGAATCCCACAGGATAACAGCCAGAGTCAAATAGTTCGATCGGGGAACTAGTGCTGCTTATCTATTAGGGTGGCTTCTATAGATGAAAATAAAAACACAGCCATTGAAAGATTAATATGACTCATATTCAAATCACTTGTCCAAACCGCATCGTTCTTCACATGGGTAAAAAAGTGGCATGTCCTGCTAAGGTTGGAGCCCGAGCCCCAGTTTTCGAAAAATCAGCTACAGAACTTAAACTAAAAAAAAGCACAATACAAATAGCGTCATTCAACGTTAGAACATTAAATTGAATAGGCCAACTACCGGAGCTGACAGCTTCTGCGACAGATCATAACATAGACATAATATGGAGGTGCCTGTGGTGTAATCATTATCGCCGTAGGAAATGAACACGGCAACACGAGTTCAAATCCTGGACGAGGCTGATTGCATTTCACATAGCACTAATACCCTTGGGAAAGGTATGAATCCAATTATTCTCCCTCCAGCTATGGGTAAGTAGTAGGACAGACTAGGTTCTTCACCCTTGGTGAGACAACTAGTCTAGGAGAAGGAAAACTCTGAATTCAAACCTGTTAAACTCTGCTTAAAAACTGACCTTGTGTCATATCCTGCCTGAGTGGAGGGGTTGGGTAAATAGGATAACATAGACATAATATGCACACAAGAACACAGATACTTTCATAGCAAAGATATTAAATGATATGATAACACCAATGGATGGACATTTGTCTCAGCATCTGCATGGAAAAACTCTGTCAATGCCACGATAGGATGTGTAGGTATACTTATAGGACCACAGGCCCTAAAATCACAAAATATCATCAAGAAAATACAACCGAGGATGATGGGAGCCACATTTAATGGCAACCCCAGCACAACAATCATCTCTTGCAACAGCCCTACCAACATCAGTGAAGAAATGGACCTCATCACCTTCTATAATGAGCTATCCTCCCTTGTTCGTAGCATCCAGAAACACAATATTCTTTTCATCAGGAGAGACATGAGTGCCTAAATAGGTAAAAACGTAAACAACAAATTCAGCTTACACCATTTGTCAAACAGAAATGGGGAACATCTAACAGATTTCATGCTAGAAAATAGTTTAACATACCTAAATACTAAATTTCATAAAAGAAAGGGAAAACTATGGACCTACGTCTACACAAACAACGCTGAAGCACAGATAGACTACATCCTCATAAAGAAGAAATAATAGCGCATTGAATTGTGAGGTATATTTCTCTTTCAAGGGTGTGTCCTCCGATCACCGAATTGTCAGAGGAAAGATACGACTGAGCCTATGAAGGAATACAGCCCAAACAACCACAACCGTACACTATGACTGGTCCCTGCTTAACAACAGAGATATTAGAGATAAATATACATTGACATTAAGAAACAAATTCAATGCACTTCAGGAGATATCAGAAACATCTACTCCGAATGACAAATATGAAAACTTCGTCAATGCTCACTTAGAAGCAGCAACAGAATGCATACCAACTAAACAAAGACCTAAACTTAGAGTCTCATGGGAGACATTAGCGGTTAGAAAAAAAGATGCAGATGTAAAAATCACCTCCCTACGCAATAGGAGGAACCCAACCAATATCAAAACTCAGAAACTTAAGAAGGCACAAAATGAATTAATAACATATACCTAAAAGAACAAACAGAATACATCCAAAATCAGATCAATAGGATAAGAGGCGCGGTTGAAGAGAGACATCTAGGATAGCATGGCAGATGATAAATGAAGTGAGCAGAAGAAAGAGTACTGTAAAAGCTAAACTGAAAGCTGCCAACCAAGAAGAATGAATATACCTGTGGAAACAACATTTTGAGAATTCATTTGGAAAACTTCTAAAAGTTATGCATGAACCAATCACAAAAATTATTGGTAATCAATTAGACATCAAACTAGGACAGTTTACACAAGAAGGACTCGACTCAGTATTAAAAAAAAACTAAAATTAGGAAAACAGCAGGGGTTGATGAAATATACCCAGAAGTATGGAAAACCAGGGAATTAGACAACATACTGCTCCAACACTGTAATGGCGTATATAACTAAAGCACAATAGATGGATAGAAAAGGGATGCATCCTCCCTTTTCCTAATGATCTCGGAATAGCCAAGAACTACTGAGGTATAACCCTTACATCCATAGCAGCCAAGAACTGCAATGCTCTACTACGCAACCGCATAGAATCAAAAGTTGAGAAGATACTTAGGATGAATCGAAATGGCTTTTGGAGAAATCGATCCACAACATCATAAATTTTGACTGTCAAATTGTAGATGCTCATACAAAAAACTTTGAGGCAACAGTATTATTCATCGACTCAAGGCATTTGACTCCATACACAGAGGGAAAATGCGCAAATATTTCTTGCCTATTGCCTCTCCAAAGAAACTGTCAATATAAGAACATGAAGGTAAAAGTCCGCTTACCAGATGGAGACACAGACTACTTTGACATTGTAGCAGGTATGCTACAAAGAGTCACATTAGCTCCATACCTGTTTATTATCTGACTAGACTATGTGTTTAGAACGTCTATTGATTTAATGAAAGAAAATGGTTTCAAGTTGGCAAAGGAAAGAAGCAGAAGATACTTTGCACAAACTATTACAGACACAGACTACACTGATGGCATAGCGCTTCTAGCAAATACACCTGCCCAAGCCAAATTCCTGCTACATAGTCTGGAACGAGCAGCAGGTGGCATAGGCCTCAATGTCAATGTAGACAAGACAGAATACATATGCTTTAATCAAAGATATGACATCTCCACACAAAAGGGAGGTCTTTTGAAACCAGTAGGCAAGTCTACCAACCTTGGAAGCAACATCACATCAACTGAGACAGACAACAACATTCAACTAGCAAAGGCATGGACAGCTATCAATAGGCTATAAGTCATACAGAAGTCAGACCTGACCAATAAAATAAAACGCAGTTTTTTCCAAGAAGCAGACATGTCGATACTACTAAATGGATGTATGGGGAAAAAGCTGGACGGCAATTATACAAGAATGCTGTGAGCAGTATTGAACAAGTCCAGGAGACAACACCCCTCAAAACATCCGATGAGTGGCCACCTACCACGTGTCATGAAAACTATCAAAGTTAGATAAACCAGACATGTGGGAGACTGCCAGAGAAGTAAGAATAAAATGATAAGCCATATACTCTTGTGGAGCCGTTCACATGGACAAGGAAAGGCAGGACAACTAGAACCTACATATAGCAGCTCTGTGCTGATACAGGATGTAGCCTTGAAGACCTCCCAGGAGTGATGGAAAATAGAGACAGGTGGCAAGAGAAGTCAGGGAGATCTATGCTGACAGCACTACATAATGATGATGATATATACATACACCCACAAAATGTATATGTAAAGATATATATACCCACATACGAAGTATACATATATATATATATATATATATATATAAATAAAAACATACACACATACAGAATACACACACACATATATATATATATATATACACATACATAAACATATACAGTATGCACATATCCCTTGATTTTTTTCAAGGGGTCGGACGAGGTTGGGCTTTTCTTTCTTTTTGACCAATAATTTTTTCTTTTTCCCCTGGGCAGTGATTCGAGATACTTTTATCTCTTGTTCCTGGTGGGTTTTTTTTTGTTTTTTTCTGGTACCATGAATACTGGTAGATATTAGATTAGTAAATATTTAAGCTCTGGTGTTGTCCATTGAGCACTTTCTTTGCTCTTGTTACTATGGAGAGAGCGAACATAAATTATTCATATAAGAACATACCAATACCTAATAGGCATCAGTATAAGTTAGTTCTGTTGAGAAGGATAGAATCTTTTATAAAAAATATGAGGTGGAAAGCATATTTTTTTCTCAATACAATTAACTGTACGGAGAAGGAGGGACGGGAGAAATATGGGTTTAGAACTACGAAACACCCCACCATATCAAAGAGATGGACAAGTTTGAGGCTGAAATGATAGGAATGGTTAAGGAGATAAAGTTTAGGAAAATGCGCAATAATATTCAGCAAAAAATGTATGAAGATATGAGGAGATTTAAGGAGTCTGAAAACATATTTGTAAAGTCGGATAAGTCGGGCAATTTGTATGAAATAGAAAAGGGAAAATATAAGCAAATGATGTTTAAGGAGGTGGTTAAGAATTATAAGAAAGCACCACCTGATCTAAAAAAAAAATTAACAGGACTTCTTCAGATCTTTTTGATAAAAAAAAAACACTAGAATAGACACATATGAGTGGGAGGGGATAGAAGAGGGGTGAAGAGTTACCTCTTCATTAAGCCCACTTCCATTTTAAATTTAAATTTCGGTTAGCAATGTAGTAAATTTATTTAAAAAAAAATTTTTTTTCGTGTTTTGGGAAATTTCAAAAATGCGTAACAGGATGGAAATAAATTTATAATCCTATGTGACCAGTTTTGTTGTTTTTCTAAAAGAATTTATCGCTCTGTATTATTGGTACATTGAGCTCTTTACCAGGAAAATTTAAATATTCATTCATGAATAATTTCTTGTCCTGATGGAATTACTCCCAACTCCGGTTTAACTGGACCAAGAATACTCATTTTGCTCCTGAATGGTTGAGCTCTCTTGGAAAATTCCAACTTAACATATCATCGGAAACCTTACCAACTCAGAAATGGATAACTATACTCCGGAATATTCACTGAAAAATATCCCTTATCCATCTTATCATGTTTTTCGATTGGCTTTGACAGAGAAAATTGTGGATTTCGTCAAAAGATTGCGGTGGAAGGCCTTTTTCTACCTGGATTCATGTGAAAACACTGACTATGTTAAGAAAGAGGTTTATAACCTCAAATCCCAAAATACTCCTCGAAATAACAGGCTACTAGACTCGTTTGAAATGGACTTATTTAAACTAATTAAAATGGTTAAATTTAAGAAGGTACGTAATAATTTTCAAATGAAATTAAGCAAAGATATAAAGGAAGTAAAAACGTCTAAATATATATGGGTGAGGTCAGATAAATCAAAAAATATATATAAAATTAAACCCTCTAAATTTTAAAGAGCAAAATTTCAAATAATTATAAAATAGACTATAATAATACTATTGAACAAATAGATAAGGATACTTCTAAATTTGCTAGTAGATTACAAATTGAAGATAGGTTAGGAAAATTTAAAAAGAAAGACGCTTATATTCTATTTAAGGATCATAAACCAAATTTTGAAAATAAATTGCCAACCAGACTGATTAACCTCTCTAAGACAGAGTTAGGTAAGATATCTAAGTGTATTATTCAAAATATTGTAAATAGTGTTAAAAAAGCTAACCATTGCAATCTTTGGGGGAATTCATATGAGACCATTGAATGGTTTAGAAGGATAAAAAAATAAGAGTAAAGCTACTTTTATACAATTTGACATCATTGATTTCTATCCTTCCATAACAAAAAATATTTTAATAGATAGTATTAACTATGCCCGTAAATATATAGATATAACTAATGAACAATACGAAATAATATTAGCTTGTAGGAAAACAGTTATAAAAAATAACGATTCAACTTGGGTAAAAAATGGATTAGATAATTTTGACGTTCCAATGGGGGGGTATGATTCCTCCCAAATAGCAGACCTTGTAGGTTTATATATATTAAATATGTTTACTAGAATCATTAGTCCTCAGCAATTAGGTTTGTATCGTCATGATGGTTAATTGTATATCCCAAATAGTAATGGCCCTCTTAGCTCTAGCGTACAAAAGAGGATTATAAGGGCCTTTAAGTTTTTGGGATTTAAGATTGAAATCTCATCAAATATTAAAATAGTCAATTTCTTGGATGTGACTTTAGATCTATCAAATAATTTTTATAAGCCTTTCATAAAGACCAATCAGAATCCATCGAAGATTAATGTTAATTCAAATCACCCTAAAAACATAATCAAGCAAATCCCAAAAGCAGTAAATTTAAGAATAGGTAAGCTATCTGCAAATGAAAAGATTTTCAAAGAGAGTAGTAAAAGATATATAGATGCCCTTAAAAATAGTGGTTTTAAGGAGGATTTTAGGTATTTAAAAGAAGATATAACAAATGAAATGACTAAAGAAAATAATAATTACGATCAAAAAAATAAAAATAAAAAAAGGAAAATTATATGGTTTAACCCCCCTTTTGGTAAACTAGCAAATACAGATGTAGGTAAATATTTTTTGAGACTGATAGATAAACATTTTAAACAAGATAATATATAACATAAAATATTTAAAAGGAAAACCTTGAAAATAAGTTATTCTTGCACTAAAAATATTTCTCAAATAATAAATAGTCATAATAATGAATTAATTAATAAATTTCATAACCAAGTAAATAATAATAATATTAATAGTAAAAAACAGAATGTAATTGTAAATCTCGAAGTGATTGTCCAATGGATGGTTTGTGTAATTTAGATAACGTGTACATCAAGCTATTATTTATCCAAAAGAGGACATAAATGATAAGAAATATTATATTGGCGTTTCATCTACTAATTTTAAAATTAGGTATGGAAATCATAAATTCTCCTTCTCCCATGAACATCAAAAAAATCAAACTGCTCTATCAAAACATTATTGATGATTAAAAAATAAAGGGTTAACCCCAGACATTCAATGGTCCATATTGAAAAGATCTAGTACCCCAAAATCTTTCGATAGTATGTGCAATCTGTGTCTTGAAGAAAAAATCCACATTTTGCTTTTACCTGAGCCAAAAAAATTATTAAATAAGAGAAATGAACTAATAGCTAGGTGTAGACATAGGGCTAAATTTAAACTATAAATAATTTACAAAATGTTTTTAAAAAAGCATAGAGTTAATTTTGAGAATAAATAAAATAAATTGTTAGATAGAAAATTGTGAAAAAGCATATAATACATACGTACTACGCATAAAAAGTGTAACTGAAATTTTAAAATATATTAAATTAAATATTTGTTTTTGTTTTTAGTTTAATATATCTATTACTGTATCTTTACGTGAGGTTATTAACTAAAGTTTAAATATAATTCAATAAAAAATCTGTAATTTAGGTCTAAATGTAATTAAAAAATTATTAATTAAAAAAAAAAAATTTTTTTTTAAAAATAAATTTACAACATTGCTAACCGATTTTTTAATTTAAAATGGAAATGGGCTTAATGAAGAGGTAACTCTTCACCCCTCTTCTATCCCCTCCCAGTCATATGTGTCTATTCTAGTTTTTTTTTATCAAAAAGATCTGAAGTTGTATATATATATATACACACACATACAGTACATATATATATATATATATATATATATATATACACACACATACAGTACATATATAT
>OY757942.1:54926057-54931057 GCA_963585895.1 Sepioteuthis lessoniana
CTGGTGGAAATGCCATTGAGCTGATTTGAAGAGTGCTGGCCTCTTCCCTAGGAATCTCTTCCTCAACTCCCTTAAAACCTCAACATAGTAACCCTAAGCATTTGGCCAATCAACTCTGGTGTATTGACTTCCTTACTCCTCCTACACCTCCTGCATTCAATAAATCCCAGAAGCAAGAGCCTACAAAACAAAAATTGTATAGCCACTTCTCATCACACAAACCATCAAAGTAAGATGAGCAAAACATGCTGGGGACCGCTGGAGAAAGAAGGACAAAATCACGACATTCTTGAATAGACTCCTACCCATGGGCACACCAGTGTTCTTTTTGAATTTTTTTACATACCTTAACTTTGCGAAGTTTTAATCGACCATTTGGTACATGAAAGAAAATATCTTCCTGGCACATGATAGTTGGTTCTGAACCACTTTCAGCTTTGGCTCTCGTTTTCAGCAACTGGACATCCGAGATTCTGGCTTTAATTTCAACATTAGACGGCATTATGAGGCTTAAAAAAATAAAATAAAATAATTGTAAAAAAATATAAACAATTGAAAAACAATAAAATATCAGTAAATTCACATCAGCTCTGTGTGGACACAGGGTGCCATATAGAAGACTTGCCGAAAGTAATGACTGTTAGGGATGGAAGGCAAGGGTTGGTTTGGTTTGGTATGGTTTAATGGCATATCAAACATTGTAGGTTATTTAATGGTTGGTTGGTTTGGTTTTATGGCATATCAACCATTGTAGGTTATTTAATGCCAAATCCTTTTTATACATATATATTAAAATAAATGATTTCTAGACATATTTTGTAGATAACATTTTAAAACAAGCCAGTGCTGTTTTTTTTTTGCATACAGTGAAATGGTTTCACATATTTTTATCTAATATGAATAATTCCATTAACTATCAATAATTTGTTTGCACATAGTTAAATTTTTTCAAGTAATACTATTCAACACTAACAATTCAATTAAACATCACTCATTTGTTTAAACACAGTTAAATGATCAAACAGTTCTATTTCAAACAATTCAGTTTAGCATAAGTCAACAAAACTAAATGGTTCCAAGTATTGGTATGTATCACTAATAATTCAATTAAACATCACTAATTTGTTTAAACACAGTTAAATGATCAAACAGTTCTATTTCAAACAATTCTGTTTAGCCTAAATCTATTGTTTTCACTCAGTTTAAATATCAAACAGTTCTATTTGACCCATAGATAGGAGACCCTATCAGGCGCTACCACTCCAGGCCAGAGTGGAACTGGGAGTGATGGTAATAAAGGAGTATCACAAGTGTAATATACTTAAAATTCTCCAACTCAATGAGGATTTTGTGGAGTCCTCTTAGTGCCAAACATCAATTTTAATCATCTAAATTCCTGATGTATTATATGTGGGTTGGAATATATATATATATATATATATATATATATATGCATGCACAGTAACAGCAATATTAACAGCAAAGTCGAAAGGGTGTAACAATTCATAGTTTTCACTAACATAACAACTCCAAGCAACTGATACGAAACTAACAAAGAAGAAATATACGGAGCTTTAATAGAGATCCAAGGAAGACCTCATTCCAAATATGTTTTATGGCATATCAACCTTTGTGGGTAATTTAAGGTCAAATCATGCTTATATATATATATATATATATATATATATATTCTTTTAAAATAAATAAATAAATATATAAGCATGATTTGGTATTAAATTACCCACAAAGGTTGATATTCCATAAAACACAAGCAACAACCTCGGCTTATTCAGAATGAGATCTTCCAAGCAGCAGTCATGTCGATACTGCTATATGGATGCACTACATGGACGCTAACTAAATGTATGGAGAAAAAGCTTGATAGCAACTACACAAGAATGCTGCGAGCATTCCTGAAGGCAGCACTCCAAAGTCCTGAAGGCAGCACCCCACAAAGCAGCAGCTGTACGGCCACCTACCACCCATCATAAAAACTATCAAAATTAGACGAACCAGACATGCAGGACATAAGTTACAGAACCCTATGGACCCATTCATATGGACAAGCAAAGGCAGGATGACCAGCTTGAACCTACATACAGCACCTATGTGCCAATATGGGATGTAGTCCTGAGGACCTACCGGAAGCAATGGACAATAGAGAAGGGTGGCAAGAAAGGGTCAGGGATATCTATGCTGATGGCACAACATGATGATAATGATGATATATATATATATATATATATATATATATGTGATTTATAAGCAAATAGTAAGCAAGCCAAAACTCATTTGTCTGGACAATTAAATGGTTTCAAGTACTGCTATATATTTGTCTAAGTTTCTGAGATGATGCCTGATAATAGTTATCACTTGAAATATTTGGATTATTGACCTAATCTTTTTTGTAATACTCACAATGTTTCAGGCACAATATTCTTCAGCCTTCTTCAAGTGTTTCATGTTGAACATAGAAGTCCACACAGAAACTCGAAGTAAAACCTTTATTTGAACTACCAGGGTATATAACATAGGATCAACGTGTTTTGCTTTAAAGAAAGATGTCCACAGAAAAAAGAAATACTCAAACTTGAAGGTAAGGGAAGAAAATATAGCAGTCGTTTATTATTCACTTAGGGCTATGATCGTTGCAACTCGAAAAGTTCATTTTAGTTACGTTCTTCTTCTCCCTTCCTCTTGGTGGTGACAGCGGTGTGGGTGAGAGCTGGCTATTGACACACGCCGGACAGATAGGTCGTAGCAGACTGGGTAGGATGGGTTGGGGCCTCGGAACCTTTGACATGCCTGTTTTGAAAGCTGCCTTCAACTCTGCCAAAATCTCCTGACTTGTTTTCTTATATAGAGATTTTGGGGAACAAATCAAAGTTAAGTAAGTCGACTAGACTTCTGAAACCAACTTATTATCACAATCAGTCTATGCTGAAATAGTTAGCAAGTAAGTTACAATAGATTTGTGAAACTGAGTAGTGAGTTCAGTCCTCACTGTGTGCACCACACACACATCTACTCTTGTGCTAAATGTGAGTCATATACGCACATATATATATGTATATATATTGAAGACCATCTCAAGTGTGTTTAGCCCAGGCAGATGGGGCCGTAGAATATACTGACTGCATCTCTGCAAAAAGGTAAGACCCCCCCCCCAACGAGTGTCCTGAATATTGAATATGACACAAAACAATCTGATTGTGAGGCTTTGGTCCAGGAACTTCGGGAAATGTGGAGTAACCTTTCATTGCCATTACTTCCAGGTCCACTCTGACCCAGAGTGGTAACACCTGATAGGGTCCTATCTATCGATCAAATAGAACTGTTTGACATTTAAACTGTGTGCAAACAAATGACTATTGTTGAATTGCTAGAAATAGAAGTACTTGACCGTTTAACTGTGAGTAAATAAATGACAGATGTTTAATTGAATTGTTAGTGATACATAGCAATACTTGCAACCATTTAACTGTATGGAAATGAATGAGTATTGTTGAATAGAATTGTTAGTGTTGAATAGCAGTTCTTAAAACTCTTTAAATGTGTGCCTGAATTGAATTATGGGTATTATATAATTATAAATGGAACCAATCAACTATGTGCAAATAAAACTATTAATGTGGAATATTTAAAATGGTTTAACTGTTGTCGAAATTATTTTTTTGAATGGTATAGGTTTGTATTGACGGAACTTTTTTTGCCTTTACTGGAGGAAGCAGATCAGTGATGTGACTGGAACTAACACCATTTTTGACGTTGAAGTGGGAAATAGAAAATTCGGTTTTTTGGGGGAGAAGACTTTGGTGGGAGTGGACCACTCAAAAAAGGAGCTCCATGCTTGACTGCTGAGAACCATGTGGTGTGAAGAAATTTTCCTCTGAATAGGAAAATTTCTAATGGTTGATTGAGAGCCTGATGGAGTTCTAACAGGTATCTTTTTTCAATTGCTGAATCTCCAATTCGAAAGAAGATATTTTAAATTGCTGACCTGAAGAAATTTTATCAAGTTTTAAGTTCAATTGCCAAGTCTCCTATTCGAAAGGAGATATTTATGATTGCTGAACGGACGAAATACTTTCAAGTTCTCTACTGTAGAATTATTATGCCAAGAACACAAAAAATTATGAATACTGAACATGAGGCTGGAAGGAATTCTTCCCTTCAAGAATCTTCATAAAGGAACTTTCTAAGAAACAAACTGGTGAAATCCATAATTACCCAACCCCTCCGCTCGGGCAGGATATGACACAAGCACCTCCCAAATTGGTGAAATCTGTCTCAATACATTTTTTCTTAATTACAATTGTTGCTACAGTTCAACTGAAGATTTTACTGTCAAGAAGACTTCCATTTTTTTAAAGGACTTTTTGAACTGGTAAAATTGTTTTATTTTCGAATTCAAATGAATTCTATTATTTCTCTGTATCCGTATGTCTGCTTTGTTCGTTGTTTTCAGCCCAAATCCTTTTCAGAGATTACTGTCTAAGGTTATTCATTCAGTCATTCAACTGAACATTAAAGTGCAATAATTTTAGCAGTATGTGCTTTCTTTCTTTTTAACTGGCTCATTGGCTAGTGGGTAGAGTGTTCGCCAATGGCCCGGGAGACTTGGGTTCAACCCCAGGTCACGTCATACCAAAGACTTTTAAAATGGTACTTGATACCTCCTAGCTTAATGCTCAGCAATATAAGGTATATATCAAGGGTAAAGTGGAGCAATCCTCGGAAAGGAGTTGCGCCCTCTCCTACACCTCGGTGTAGTAGCTATGAAAAAGGGAGCCTTCTGGTCGCCCTTGACTACGGTTGCCAACTTTACTTATTATATATATTTCTTTATCTGTAAATAAATAAACAGTTTATTGGATGCAAATGTGACTTTTATTCCTGGTTTAATATTGGAATTTAAATTGAAACACATTAAGGTGGTTATCTGGTGGTTAAAGAAGGCAGTGAGTTATCTCCCTTACAATGTAGTTGGGTTTGTTTTC
>OY757942.1:54936057-54938557 GCA_963585895.1 Sepioteuthis lessoniana
TGAAATAATGAAACGAATTCTTTTCCGCTTAATCAACACGCTACATATGTAGGCTGGCTTAACCTCATAAAAACATGCATCCATATGTAACTATAACACATACACGCATACGCATACACCCACATATACTCACACACTTAAAACCACAAATAAATGAAATCCCAACGGTTTTTCTCGGTATTTTTTCGTATTTTCAATTCATCCCATCTTCTTAACTACATGATGATTGTTGTTTCGCAAAAAATTCCTTGAAACCCAGGGTTGCACACAAAATTCCATGAATGAATATATATGGGTATACCAAATATATATTTATTTGTTATTATTATATAATAATGCAATCCAAGATATTGAGCACTCTCCAGATTTTATTCCACTTGGTTTGACATAAACACATAAACTAAATTAGTGACAGCCAACACTCTTACAATATATATGTGTATATATATATATATATATACACACACACACACACATATATATATATATATACACATATGTGTGTATATATATATATATATATATATACACACACACACACATACATACATATATATATATATATATATATACACACATATACACACACACACACATATATATATATATATATATAGATAGATATACATATATAAAAACATATATATACACAAACATATATATATCAACATACACAAACATATATATATATATATATATATATATAACCATACATACACACACACACATATATATATAAACATACATACACACACACATATATATAAACATACGTACACACACACATATATATATATAAACATACATATACACACTGTTACGTGGGGTAGAAAATAGGAGAAATATATTTTTTATGTACATTACAAATGTGTTTTATTTGTCCTTATTATTCCAAGACGAATTCTGTCCTACTTCAAGTCGATTCCGACAACATCGAACACCCTGTCAGCTATTTCTCACGAAAGTTCAATTCCTGCCAACGGAATTACTCAACTGTAGAAAAGGAAACTTTAGCTCTTGTCTTGAGCCTACATCATTTTGAGGTTTATACATCCTCATCTTGTTATCCGATCGTCGTATATACTGACCATAACCCCCTTACTTTCTTACTCCGAATGAAAAGTAAGAATAGGAGATTGCTGAATTGGAGTCTGATCCTACAAGAATATAATTTAAACATCCGACACATTCGAGACATTGACAACGTATGTGCCGATACCTTGTCACGCAGTATAACTTAAGGGCCTAAATATTTAGTGCACACAATGTAAGATACATGAAGAATAAGTACTATGAAAAACTTCAATCTCACAAACTCTAACACGTAGAATTTTGAAAAACGATCGCAAGCGATCCTTTTTCATTTTTTTTTTTTGGTGGGTAGGTGTCACGTGGGGTAGAAAATAGGAGAAATATATTTTTTTATGTACATTACAAATGTGTTTTATTTGTCCTTATTATTTCGAGATGAAGAATAAAACTGTGAAGAAGAGGCGCCAAGCATACCCTTTCTAATCACGCATGATTTGCTCGGTAGTTCACGAGGCTAAAGGAGGAAGAGAAAAGAAAAACGACGACGACAAGAAATGGAATTGCAAGTCAACCCCTTTCCACTATTTACCCATCTCGGCTAGCCTTGAACACTTGGAGTGAACTTTGGGTGACCTTATCAACCATGTGTCCGGCTCTAAGAGTCAGGGAAGAGACCCTTCTGGTTTTTGACTGGCAAAGTGACAATAGTAGTAGCGGTCCTGACTTCGAGGCGTCAACATCCATCCAAGAACTCCGTTTCAATACACCCGAAATGTGACTAAGAAAAAGACAGAAGAAACCTAACTCCTCGTGGCACTTAAGTTCAAGCTTCTCCAAGAAAAAAAAAAGAACGAAAGAAAAAAAGGAACGAAAGAAAAAAAGAAAAAAGATTATTAACAAGTCCTAAAACCTCAGTGAGTTTCATATTTCTTTTGCTTCTATGTGTCTACCTTGCAAATCTGTTTGAGTTGTGATTCATCTCGGACTTCATATATACATAGTAACGTTAGTTTTCCATCCCCTTTTGTTCTTAAAGGCTTTTTTTATATTCTTATTTTTCCCTAATTGAGTTGTTAATGTTATAATAAATTTGGTTGTTGAATCATCAAATTGTGTTATGTTGGTTTTGTGAGTACTGGTACATATATATATATATATATATATATACATATATAAACATATATATATATATATATATATATATATATATACTTCGAAAACTAATCCTAACATGTACTACTGAAGTTCCATTTTATGACCATCTTGGAAATATTTATGTTCAGACAATTGGCGTATCTATGGGGTCTGTCCTGGGCCCAATTTTCAGTAATTTCTACATGTCAGATCTCAAAAATAGAATTTTTAATAGCATAAAAAAACCTCCAATATACCTAAGATATGTTGATGACATCCTTATTCTTACTAATAATATTAACGAAATCAACATACTACAAGACACCTTCCAAAA
>OY757942.1:54947267-55237267 GCA_963585895.1 Sepioteuthis lessoniana
GCTATGTAACAGATAGAGATCCGAAAAACCCAACTACATCTTCAACGGCCCAAATCCGACTCTATGCTTCAATGGTCGAGAACTCAACTCTCTGCTTCCATAGTCCAATCTCAACTTCTCAACTGATTCTTTTTCAAAATCCTCAAATTCTCAGGACCATCTTTCTGAACATGACGTCACCCAGACTCCTGCTCCATGTCCTGTCTGGGAGTTTATTATGACAATGGTGATTGTCATATCCTTTGCGCCCGAGCTTAAACTGCATCAATTAACTATAGACTTGGGCTCTTAACCCGAATAGTTCAAAGCCCAACCAAACTGAATGATAAAATATAACTAACGAAAAATGATTAATATAAAAAAAATCACTTCTTAATTATATAAGAATACATCATATTTTTTTTACTTGTCTATATTTATATATTGGGTTGAGTCATAAATAATTTACGTTTAGTTCATTTGCTTAACGGCATATCAACACTTTATGGGTTATTTATATTTTTTACTTGTCTATATTAATCCTGTATGTATTGGGTTGAGTCATAAATAATTTACGTTTTAGTAAAATATGATTCAGCAATGAATAAATTTCACTCAATAATATATTTGCCATTATTTTGACCCACTTCTTGCTATTTATTTGGTAACTTTTGATTCCTAAGTAAAATTCAGCTTTTCTCGAGAAGTTTTAAATAAACGTTTTCATTTGATCTTCGTGAGAAAACTTTTTGCCATTCTGAGTATTTTGTAGTGAACGTAAAAGATGGAACCACTTGGTGCAAGGTGTGGTGAATATTGTCAATGAGGTAGGTCAGACTAGCCTAAATCAAATATTTTTTGCTACGTGATTCTTGCCGAAGGCTGCCTGCCGTTATCATTCAGATAAACGTTTCTTCTGGTGACAAGTATGGGTGTTTTCTTAGATTTTCATGCATACGTTGCTGCTGTTGAAAGTCTGTATTGAGTATCTGATTACAGTTTAAAAACTAAAAATGAATAATACCACCGTGATCCCAACATATATACAGAATAACTTTTCTTCGATGACGCACTGCCTTTGAGATTGGCTGCAGAGATTTCTCATAATCCATAGCCTTTTGAGTTGAACATTGTCATAAAAGACTAGTTTTTTTTATCCCTTGTAATGATATTCTTGAGAAGCAGGCCATTTTTCTGCCTTGAAAGAAAATTTGTCTCTATAAATATACAATCTTTCTAATTCTTCTCTTAAAGAGTATGAACTGAAATGCTTGGCTTACTCACTTTTCTTATCCTTTTCAAGTGGATAGGGATGAGTTGAGGTCAAGTGCTAATTCTCAAGTACTTTCGTGTGGATTGAATTCCACCAATCCTCTTAAAACATCTTGATCGAGGTCTGATGAGCCTCCTGATCTGGGTTCATTTCTTAGTGACGTTATGGAGTCTTAGGGCAAGCTGGGTGCCGTTTGCTATCTGACTCCATCCAAGGTTCATTTTATTCTTATCCCACTTTTGTTTTGTTGGTTTGACTTCTTGGATAAGAAGGCCGTAAAAGAATTATACGAAAGAAAATAGTAACCGATAGGAGACGAAGAAATTTTTTATATTTTTCCTTTATTGCTGGGTTCAACAACCATTCAGTGGGTGAGGAAATTCTCCCTGAATACAAATGAAATAGTTGAATCCCCCAGTCATGGTGTTAAAAATGCGTTTGTCGTTTCTTGGGTAAATATGTGTCCTTATTCGGTATTTAAAGCTTTAACAACGTATTCGGTATATAAAGCTTTTGAGATGTGTTAGTCACTTTTGGGAGTTCGTCTAAATCCGGTGTTTTAGTCATGGGTTGGTAGTGAAAGAGACGACTACAACCAGTGGAAGGGTTAGTCAATGCGTCGTCTAAGGACGAACGCGTGGCGTCCTTCACCAGTTAGCAAGGTGTTGTCACTCTGCTAGTCGCTGCTGAAAGAGAAAGATTCCTTCTTTTGTCGGGACGGTCCCCTTTCTTTGCGCATGCGTCACCCCTCTTCTTGTCAGAGGCCTCTGGGAGTTTCTGCATATTTGAATAATTATTTCAATTCAATTTAATTCTTTATTTATTTATTCATTTCCTACAACGTATCGCCAGAACGAAACTTTGAAGACCAGTTTCGGACTTGGTAGTTAGTAATGACACCTTGGTCATAAATACTAGAAATTTTTTTAATTGTTTCAGTAGCGTTTTTTATTCATAAACTCCTACAACATTACAAGTCAAATATGCACTTTCAGTTCCTTCCAGCCCAATCGGCTAGGACTGTAGAATACACCGACTACCTCTCAGCAGAGGGGTAAGACATCCCCAATGGATATGACACTAAACAATCTGATGGTGAGGATCTAGTAATGCTAGAGCTTTGGGGAATGCAAAGTACCCTTTAATTGTCATCGCTCACTGGTCCACTCTGGCCCGGAGCGGTAGCATTTGATAGGGAACTGTTTGACATTTAAATTGAGTGCACACAGATGACTTGTGTTGGATTGAATTGTTTGAAATACAACTGTTTGATAATTTAACTGGGTGTAAACAAATGATTGATGTTTAATTAAATTGTTAGTGATACGAAGCAATACTTGGAACCATTTAACTTTGTTGACTTATGTTTACAAATCATATATATCAAATGTATATGTGTTATATAATCACGATGATCTCTGTCGCAACAGTACATATACAAACGCACCATAAAAATACAATACAGGCGAAAACAAGCGGACTCTGTAGTTTATTAATTTCTTGACTTCGGTCCATTGCGACACGAGGAGAGAGATACAATTCTTAAAAGTCTACGATGACCATACTATGCTGACCCCACAAACGCGCGGCGCATCTTGTGGTGTTTAAGACATCTGTCGGTAGAGATCCGAAAAACCCAACTACATCTTCAACAGCCCAAATCCAACTCTCAACTGATTCTTTTTCAAAATCCTCAAATTCTCAGGACCATCTCTTGCGGGCATGATGTCATCCACACTCCAGCCTCATTTCCTGTCTGGGGTTTAATATGACAATGGTGATTGTCATATCCTTTGCGCCCGAGCGTAAAACTGTACCCAATGACTATGCTCCTGAACTCTTAACCAGAATAGTTCAAAACCCAACCAAAATGAATGATGAAATATAATTGACGAAAATGATTAATACAAAAAAATCATTCCTTAATTATATAACATATGTATAAACTAGATTTGGCACTAAATGTCCTTTATCATTAAGGGTTTTCGGACTATTGTTTTCATAGTTGTTTCCCCAACGTTTCCGACGATATGTCCTCCGGCCTTCTTCAGGTGTTTGTCGAACTCGGGAACCTACACGGAACTTCGAACTACGTCCTTTATTGAATCCACGGGGGTTGCCTGTTCTGATTCCGTTAGCCATTACCGGGTTCATAACTAATCCACTTTTCAACGAGAATTTTGCCAATCATCGGATCCTGTTCGCAGCGCGATGATGAATACTGGTTGACTTGTTAGTGATCTGACACACAAATACAATGATTCCCATTGCCATTTACTGGATGAATATATGGGTGAATAGACACCACTCATGCAAATGTGTTGGGCAGGTCCATCCTAGCAAAATAGACCAACCCATTAGGTGCTCTCCTATATATGAGGTAAGCTTGTCTGGCTTGCTTTTAACAAGATTAAAAAAGCAGCCATGTTAGCAGGTGGGTCATTTGACTTTTACAGACATGAAGTTTTCAGTTGAAAGCAAAATGATTTGTGCATCTCCTCTAGTTTGAAGATTTTCTAAAGCCAAGGTTAATGAATTGAGTGCCTGAATCACTCCTTGAAATTCAGTTTTTACTGCACGAATAGCTTTGTAACGTGAATTCCAACGAGTGGTTACCATAAGTTTCATCATGACCTTCACATGCGAAGATAAAACTTCCTACCTGTTATTGGAAGAGGAGAAAAATGTTTAAAATCTCTCAATCACCCCGAATGGTATGAACATGGCATAAATTTAGCTTTCCCATTTATGTTTAATAAAAGACGCTGAACGCCACCATGAACCCCAGCCATACTAGCCGCATTATCAAATCCTATCCCTCTACAGTTTTTGAAATCAAGTGTCTCTTTCTCTAGTCGATCCAAAATCATCTTCTTGATATCATAAGCTGTTTTCCCATGCTCAGTGATAAAACCAATAAATGATTCTCTTACCTCCACTTCTTTGTCTTTAACAATGACATATCGACAAATGAAACTCATCTGATCAGTATGAGAAATATCCGACGTGCTCCCTCCGTATGATCGCAAAATAATCGGCTTTTCGAATTCAATCTAATATATTTTCCTTCACGTGGTTTCTCAAGATATGAAGAAATTTATTTTGGATTTTCGGTGATAAGTACCGCCGGTTATCATTGACTTCTTTCAAGTAATGCTTTCCAAGAACAGGACCATACTTGCTCATTAGTTCAACAAGTTCTATTAAGTGACCTTTATTGAAACTATATACATATTTTCGATGATCTAAAAAAAAACAGGTTCTGTTTCGTCCAAAACTTCACAACATCAAGTAATCATGTTAAAACCTGTCTCCAAATCTTGTTTTATTTCATACTTTGTTCTTGTAATTTACTGTTAAGAGTTTTACCTTTATTAAGGGTCATTTCCAACATGTTCAATTCCTTGAAAGCTCTTTGGTGTTCAGATGAATTTTCATGTTCAGGCATTTTTGAATTAAGCTTCCAGAACTTCTAAAATCCAGAATTTCTTGCTAGACTTGATTTGCGTTGCTCTGTCCTCAGGGAGAGGCGACAGTAGAAACAATTAAGAGATTTGTTCGTCTTTGAGCACAGCTGCCATAATCTCAAACCAGTCTCTTCATTCTCCATGGTTTCGTAAAACTAGTGTTGTAGCATTACCCTCGGACTATTTTTTCCTGGTGTTACAGTCGGAGCCAACAGTTCATCTTTATTTTGCAACTTTTTAGGTCTCAGTGTTACAAGAGCAACAAGCATCTGTCCTGAGCAAGTTTGTGACCAAATACGATGTCTTTGTACTCAGCAGTCTCTGTTTTGCCTGTTCTATTTCTTTATTCCCAGTAGCTTTATCAGTTTATCTTCATATTCATACTTGTCTTTACTGCACTTCCTTTGGCACATCATCAATGTCACCTTCAATTTATTTAACAACGTTCATTCCTGCAGGAAATTCCCCTTCAACTTTTATTTCTATATTTACCTCCACCGTATTCGCATTTTCTCCATGTTTCTTCCCTTCTAGTTCTAATGTATATTCAGCATCCTCGTCTTTGCATTTTTCTTTAGCTACAAATTTCTTCTGAAGAAAAACATGTAAAGATGCAGCACATTTTCTTTCCTCGTGTTCTCAGGTAGCTTTCAACTTGCGATAAGCTGCACCACTCAGTTTTTACCGTTTATTCATTCTAATCGATGAAAAAATAGAAAAAGAAACAAACTGGAAAATAACATACTCGACGGCAGAGAGAACTTTTATTTATTATACTAAGATACAATTTAGCACAAGGTTGAAAGTGGGGTTGTAAAAAAAGGTTGATAATTTTTTTAACTATCACGAAATTAGCTAGACATATTCGTGACCCATCTTATAATAGCATAGAGAAGTGTTGCTTAAAAATAGTAAAAGTAAATAATTACAGGAGTTTATCCTATACAACCAATGACTGTTTAAATCTTTTTTTAAATTCAATATTTTAAATTTATTATCTTTTTTAAATACATTTTCTTATCCCTTTTTTATTCTATTCTTATATTCTATATGATAATCAAAAAATTTAATCCATAATAATGGTCGTAATAAAATAACTGAACATTAAAATTTTATTAGAAATGTTCACCTCTGATACTTGCATTAAACATTCACGTATATTCCAGTGAGCTGACTGACAATTATTTTTTAGGCAAATTATTTACCCCTTCATTATACGTTTTTGTTTAACATTTCGGCGTTATGAAAGATGGTAATGAAACTAAACTAATAAGGACAGAAATACTAAATAACAATTTATCTATTTCCATCAGATCAGCAGATTATTTAAAAGATATTTGTGTTTTACAAGAAAGTTTTTAAAACAATGAACATTAAAAGTTTGATATGATATTGTTAAATTGTATTATATTATATCCGACCTAATACTTTCTTTTATGTAAACGTTTTAAAAGAAAAGTGAACACGTAGCTAAGTCAATTTTCAATTGCACATATTCAAGTACTTATACACCCACACCCACACATATATATGTATATATAGTCATCTACAGACAGATCTGTTTCGTTCTATCAGTGTGGCTAGACAGTATCTCCCCGTAGCTGGGATCGAAACCCGGATGACTCAAACGCCAAGCCAAAGCTTCAAACCATTTAGCCAACGAGGAGATATTAGCTATGAAGTACATTATAAACGGTTATGAATCACAATTACTATTGTTTACATACATCCGTTCAACGGCCGCCGAGATCTCAATTCAAATACGAAGAGACTTGCAAACAATGGCAACACGATTACTTCTTCGCTAGAGAACTCGACCCTACGGGGGTAGGGGAGTATATATATATATATATATAAACCCAAACAAAAGCACAATTGCATTAACATTTAGCTCTGGTCTTCATGTTCTCTTTTCAAAGAATAGTTGACTCCGAAGTTTTATTCATTTTTTGTATGAAATGTTGGTTAATTGAAGCGACGTCCTTTAAAAGCGCCGTCTTTCCATGTTGAAAAGTTTTTGTTGACTACATCTTTTGAAAATCGCCTGCTTATTCAATTATAAAATTAATATATACACCAAGACAGCTTTTAATTCTCAACCACTAAAAAAGGTCCTTTTAATTATTCATAAAATTTAAGACTTGCGAGAAATTCTATTTATTTATTTATTTATTATTTATCCTTATTTATTTATTCAAATTTTATAATTAGTTTTGTTTTATATTGCAAAATTATATTGAAGGAATATTTATTTCTAACAATGATTAATATATGCCAGATTAGAAAAAAAGAGGGGAGGGTTGACATATGCTGATGTTTGTATCATAAACAATTTTTACCAAATTAACACGTATGTTGTATGGTTGGTTTTTAACTTAGCCTGGTAATATGGGAAAGAATTGTTGTAGGGGTTGTATTGTGTTTGTCAGCATGTATACCTCCGAGTCCGTATTGAGAGGTAGGCAAACAATAATTTCTAAGTAAAACGAAGAGTCAACAACAGTAAGCGAAACAGTAAAAGCAATAAACTAGAAGTTTCAGTACAAGAAAAATTGTCTTTTAGATATATCATTATCATATTTACCCAACCCCTCCGCTCGGGCAGGATATGACACAAGGTCAATTTTTAAGCGGAGTTTAACAAGTTTCAATTCAGAGTTTTCCTTCTCCTAGACTAGTTGCCACGCCAAGGCTGAAGAACCCAGTCTACCCTACTATTTACCCATAGCTGGAGGGAGAATAATTGGATTCACACCTTTCCCAAGGATATTAGTGCTATGTGAAATGCAATCAGTCTCATCAAGGATTTGAACTCGTGTCGCCGTGTCCATTTCCTACGATGATAACCATTACACCATGGACACCTCCTTTTAGATATATTATTATTATTATTATTGTACAATTTATACTAGCAATAGAATTGTGATAAGCAAGTAACACCTTTCAACATATCCTTCTATCACCTCTTTCACTGCTACTAAGAATTTCTCAAGACCGTTATTTCCAGCGCTTCTTTCAAAATCCCAAGACAAAATGATAATCGGTAAGAAAGAAGAGCAATATATATTTTCTTCCCTCACCGGATCGGCTGGGAGTGAGGTGGGATATGTTGCTCTTAGCTCTTAGCTAGCTGGCTTACGTATCACGTGGTTTTTAGGCGCTAACGATCTTTGATTTTTCCACATCTCGACTCTAAAAGGTTTTTAAATTGTGTGTTAGCGTTGGTTAAATCTGTCCTTGGTAAAAATTTATATATATGTATCTGCTATCTATAAACCATTACCCGTGTGTTCTTAAAATAAGTTGTAGAAGTTAACGAAGCCTCGACTTTAGCAGTGAACCGGGATAGCAATCAAAGTTTAAAAGTGTAAAGGAGAGAAAGGAAGGTAGGAAAAATGTGTGTAAAAAAGGGAGAGAGAAGTACATATTCTACTATCAACTTGTAAAAAAAGCGACGACTATATTTCTAAAAATAAAACATTTTTTCCCACAAAAATGAACTTATTCTCGAAAAAAAAAAAAAGATAGTTCTACCAACCCCATTGCATTCGTTTTCGCTATGCAGGTTGAGTTATAGTTTCATCTCTTTTAGAACAAAAAAATAATAATAAAAGATAAAACGTATCATGAAACGATACAAATGAGTGAAACAAAATAAAATTAAAAGGAAGAGAAACATTGTAACTAAAAAAAATTACTCGCCGTTGGACCGCAACATTATAAAAAGTTATTAGAAACAGCTTATGAGCGAAATACCGTCACTTGGAACTTGATTTCAAAGTTCTTTTTCATTTTCTTTTCTGGGCTGCTTCTGTCTTCTGAAAGTCCGCTAATCAGTCGGGAAAGCACCCTGCATCTAGAATAGAATATTTCCTTTTCGCTGTAGCTTGTTCCGACGATTCCGTTGGCTGGTCTTGTTGGAATTCAAATTTCGCATAGGATTTCTTCCACATTCCTTCTGCTTCAAAATTTCGTTCCAAACTTACACTCTCTCTCTCTCTCTCTGAGTAAGCAGGTGGTACGAAACAGTTGGTTTCTTTCTGCGTAGAGAATACCCTCAATCGGTTTAACTCCGTTTCTTTGGGTTGTGGTGGTCTAACGGATAGCTAATCTAGATTCTTGACCCGGCACGACTCCCTTGTGTCGGCTGAATGGTCCTTACGCAACCATGGCAAACTAGCCACTAGGCGCATTCTAGACAGCTCCCGACTAAGATTAAACTGCCTGTGAGAAGCAAAAGTGCCAAAAGACAATAGAGAAAAGAGCAAAAAGAGGCTAACTGCCTTAGGTGACCTGTTTTTATAGCCGCAAGGGGCCAATAATGATCCAACTTTGAAATAATAACTGCTTGAATGCCATTGGCTTAACTGCCAGATTTACAAATTCCAACATATTAAATAATTACTCCTCTGACAAAAATTTGATTTTGATTTTTGTAGAAACAATTTTTTAATCATTTTTTTGTGTTTCTACAACTTGATGCGAAAAAGACAATTTGGATCAATTGAAGAATCTCTTTCCCACAGACATGCTTGGGAGGTTTCTACACTTGTGCAGGAATTAATATTCTACAGCTGATCCTAAAAGAATATTCTAGAATATTCTAAAAATGTTCCTGAAAACTCTAAAGCGTAATATTTGAAAATTTTACATTTTAATAATCTTAACTTTCCTTTTTATATTACCAACTTAAGATTCTTAATTGGTAATATTGATATAAAAATATAATCTTGTAATATGCACAAGATTTGATTTTTCAGAAAATGTTTAGTTTAAAAATCTCTAGTAAAATTAAAATTTAACGTAGAATGTTTTTATTTCCACAAAGTAGTGATTTCATAGAAAATCTATTGAAATCTCTGAAGAGCGTGACATTTATTCAGTTTTTAAGCGTTAAAAATTTCAAAGTGTAAACAAACTTTAAATCTTGTTTATTTCTGGTTCAAATTTAATACGAATGTTTTTCTTTATTTAAAAAAAATCTCCAATCTTTTTCTACGAAACGAAATAAATAACATTCATTTTCAACTAGTTTCAAAGATGTACAGTTGATCAGTCTAAGAGGAGATTCTTACTGTTGAGTTAAGTTGGGGGTGAAGATTTTACAGTTGATCTGTCTGGGAGGTCCTGCAACTGATCCAATGTTTTATATCAACATTTTCCAATAATAAAAAAGCAAATAATGGGTTATCTTCAAGATACGCTCTCCCGAAATTTTTAGCTTTTTTAAGGAATTAACAAATTAACAGCGTGGGCCAGTGTCGTACGCTTTTGGTCTGCTTTTTTCGGGAAAATAAACTTGTTTTTCATCTAAATTCTTAAATAATTTTCTTTTACAATAAATTAATTTGGGCATTTTTCAGTAAATATGTATCAATTAACTTAAAAAAAACAAAACAAAAGAATGTTGAAAACTTTTTTAACAATGGATTGAAAACTTTTTAACAGTGAATTGAAAACAAATGAAACATTATTTCGGAAGTTCCCGACAAAAGGCAGATCAAAAGAACGTACGAGGCTGGCCCCCTGCTGCAACTATGAAGAGAGCATTCCTTAAAAAAGAAACTGAAATTTTGGGGATTGTGTATCTGAAAATAATCAAATAAGTAAACAGTTGTTGTTGTTTTTTAATGAATAAACAGTTTAGACTTCTTTCATGACGTCATTGCAGTTATATTGAAAAGACATAACGTGAGGGTCGTTATTGTGCAGGGACCGGCAAAATAGCCTCTTCCTAATTTTCAAATTTAAATGAAGGCTGTTTTGTTCAAAAATGTTCGATGTATCAATGTAGCCGTTACCGAGAATGAACTCTGACAAGCGCCATGACAATAAACCGAAAAAGATCTTACTTTCAGTGTTTAATAAGGAAATTATTCGGAATTAGTCCAATGACTTCGAACCTTCCTCCTTCGGGATCCATACCCCCTCAGCGAATCTCCATTGCTCCACGATCTTGCCTCTCCTCCAAATGACTCTCAATATCTTCCACAGAATTTGTAGAATCCCTTTACACCGCTTATACACAATGTAAGGTACCCCACTTGGTCCTGGTGCTGAGGAGGATCTTGGGGCTCTCACAACTTCTTGCATTTCCTTCCAGGTTGGCAAGCGGGTATCATATTGGACCACTAGTGGCTTCTGATGAATTAAGCGGGTATTTATACCCATTTCTAGCTCTTTTGCAGGGTCACTCATTGTATCTCGAAGATAGTTGTTAATTTCTTCCTCCGATGCCTCCAAATTCCCATTTCGCCTCTTCCCTAGCAATGTTCTTGAAAAGCCGAAGGGATTAGACAGGAAATTTGCCCGCTTCCTTGATCTTTCTTTCCTCCTCCTCCTGTGCCACTCCTCTCGCCGTAAAGTTTTTAATTCCCCTCTGAGTGTTTCTCGGAGCTCCTCGAGGGGTTGACGCTCTTCTATACTTGCCCTTTTATAGAGCTTCTTAAGGGATCTTATTTCTCTCCTTAGGTCTTTCATTTTATTCACCCTACGGTTGGCAGTGTAGGGCATCCTTGGCTGCCGGAGCTCGACGCAACCAAATCTCTCTGACGCCAAGCTAGTTATTATTGTCGTCATGAAACTTAGTCGCCTCTCCACGTCCCCCTTCGTAGCTGACTGGATTATCTCACAAATGTCATTGTCGAAGTTCTGCCAGGCTCCCTTGTCGTTCACTGGGGGCCATTTTATCTTCTTACGGGACTCCTTGCCCAGAGTGAGAGGAACTGAAGCTTGGAGGGACTGGGCGCTGTGGTATGACTCCTGTCCCTGTACCTCTTCCGTTTTACCAGGGCTTGCACCAGCACGTTGCTCCCGGTTACCCCCCTCCAGACATTTCATCCGGCTTTGATGTATCTTCAAGCCTCTTTGGTTCTTGCACGTCTTACCACAAATGCATCTGCTAAAAGTTGGTTGGGCATTCCTGTTCACTTCCGTTAAATCCATCCTTTAAGACTTCAAAGAAGAAGACGACTTTTCTTTATTTTTTCAAGCAACTTTTCGTCTGAATAAAAAATTGTTTGTATATTTTTTTTTCAGATATATCAAAATCTCTGAAAATATGTTATCATACATTGGAACGTTTTAATCATACATTTTTAGATAGATTAAATGAATCTATTTGATTACAAATATTTCATCTTAGACAGAAGAGTTGGAAGGCTTTCAAAATTCGCTGTAAATTTTTTAAATGAAAAAAAAATGTAGGTAAATTGCATCAGAAGAAATTTGTTTTTTGATCAACCCAAATAAAAAAAAATTTTTTTTGTAAAACTCCACTAGAAAAACACGGTATAAAAATTCTCGTTTTGAGTTTTTTAAAAACAAAATAAAATTTAATAACTTTTTTAGGGTATTCACATCGTAAATTTTGTTCTTTTTTATAAGTGGGCTTCTCGTTTTTAATCTTTCTGGAAATGTAGAAATTAGCGATTAAAAATTTTTTTATTCAAATGGCCAAACGTTGAAACCCTCTTGTCAAGTGATAAAAACTATTTTCTTGAGTTTTTTTTTTTTAATTAAAGAAGCTATTCATAATACAATTAATTTATTAATGAATAAAATACCAAAAACTTTCTTAAAATTTCAATATGTTTGAAGTTGATTTTGAAATAATTGAAAAAAAATATCTTCGGACATTTCATTTTTATCAAAAATAATTTAAAAACGATCCAAAAATTATTTAGGTTGATTATCGTTATACAAAAACATGGAGACGTAATACATATATTGCTTGAAGAAAATATACAATAATGTAGAGATGTGTCTTGGAATGTCCCACTGTAGTCTTGTAGTATCAACAAGAAGTCGCTCACCGCAGGGCCAGATCAAAATGCCGACATCTCAGACAGTTGTCCGAGCTTATTAAAAGCTGAGGTCATCAACAGGGTGGCCAGTCACGTGTTTGTTATCTTCCCAACAAAAAGTAATGGATGTTAAAAATAATAATTAAAAAACAAAATATGTTTCTTTTTTGAAACACCATAACATAAACGCGTTTTCAATTTTTTTTTCACCCATAAAATGCCGTTGTAGTGGGTGCATTTAGCGAGTGAGAATGAGTTCTCGTCCGTATTTTACGGGTATTACTTCACGATTAGTTCCACCACAAATACAACACAAATTTTTGCAAGCACATAAACAAATGGAATATGACAACAACGAACATTAAAAAAAAAACAATTTAATATTCATAACAAAACAGGAATGAAAATAAATGAGAAACACAATGTGCGAGTGGTCTTGTTGCGGAGCCAATGATTATGTCGACCCCGCAAATGAATTATGTGAATGAGAACAGCCAAAGCAATATCAAGGAACAAAGGTGAGATAATAATAATTACAAATGACAATTTATTTGGTCGTATTTACAAGCGTGAATGTAAATGTCCGTGGCGGTTGTATGTGTTCACAGCTGGGCGTTCGACGAGGGTCGCTGGCGTAGGTCGAGTCGTTGAGTACAGCTAGATGTTGGATGCTGGTAAGCTGAGGTCGGTCGAGTCGTTGAGTTCAGCTAGATGGTCGGTGCTGGTCGTTGAGTACAGCTAGATGGTCGATGCTGGTCGTTGAGTACAGCTAGATGGTCGGTGCTGGTCGTTGAGTACAGCTAGATGGTCGGTCGAGGTTGGTAGATCGATATCCCTGGTTGTGACGGTATGTTGTGGTTAACCAAGGGTGTGTCGATCGGGTTGCTGACTCGTACGGCGGGTCGTACGTGAGTCAGGTGTTGCAGTGGTAGAACAGTCCGTAACAGCGAGTCGTTACGTGGACTGCGTTGTACCTTGCAAGAGCGTCGAGGTCGAGGAAAGGCTAGGGCCTTGCTGGGCCCCCTAGCCGTGCGGACGTATCGGACGGGAACGAAAGCTTTGCCGTGTCAAAGCCGTGCGAACGAGCGGACGAGAGCGAAGGCTTTGTCGGGTAAAAGCCGTGCGGACGTATCGGACGGGAGTGAAGGCTTTGTCGTGTCCAAAGCCGTGCGGACGATCGGACTAGTGCGAAGGCTTTGTCGGGTCAAAGCCGTGCGGACGAGCGGACGGGAACGAAGGCTTTGTCGGGGCAAAGCCGTGCGGACGAGCGAACGAGAACGAAGGCTTTGTCGGGGCCAAAGCCGTGCGGACGAGCGGACGAGAACGAAGGCTTTGTCGGAGCAAAGCCGTGCTGACGAGCGGACGGGAACGAAGGCTTTGTCGGGACAAAGCCGTGCGGACGAGCGAACGAGAACGAAGGCTTTGTCGGGGCAAAGCCGTGCGGACGAGCGGACGAGAACGAAGGCTTTGTCGGGTCAAAGCCGAACGGACGAGCGGACAGCAGCGAAGGCTTTGTCGGGCCAAAGCTGAGCTGACGAGTGGACAGGCCAGAAGGCCAGGCTAAGATGGGCGTTATCTTAGCGCTGCGCAGATAGCGAAGTGGTAGCTAAAGGCTGGACCGTGCCATTAGCGCTGCGCAGCTTATCGGACTATCGGAACCGAGTGAGAGTTAAGACCTGTTGGTCTTAGAATCCGTCTTCGTGTTTGCCGCCTGGCCGTCTACTTCGACTGATCATTACTGACCGCCAGAGATGCTCTGACCCGCAGACAGAGACCTCTTATGGTCCTAAAAAGGACCTTTGTGCATACCTATGTAGGTGGAAAAAAAAAGCGGATCTACCACGAGAAGTGGGATCAACGTCGGAAGTTAAGGTGAATGCGACCGCACAGAATGCAGGATTCCTCCTTAATGAGCTTCGCTAGGAGCGTGCCAACGAGCGTTAAAAAGGGCCTGTTGATATCACGAAAGTGCTGTGACACACAGCTCAGCCGTGTGGATATAAAATTCTTTGATAAAAAATGAGTGTAGCCGTAAAGTATTTTCCTAACCTGCTATAGGCTGGCGACGACTCTTAGTTCAAGTCTTATCAGGTAATTTTTGGCCGAAGTGTTTTGTAAATGTTATTAATTTTAATTCATCTTTTTCTTTTAGCTATAACGAGATGTCAAGGTCGTTAGAAAGAAAAAGGGCTTAGTCAGTTCCGGTCGTACTCGGATATAATCGTCCTAACTCGGGCGTGTAACTTGATATGTTTAGGTTTATCGGCCGGTCGCGGCAGTCTGTTGTAGAAATACAGTTATGGCCAGTTGAATGAAAATAAGATTGTTCACACGTGTGTGTTTAAATGTCAATAAAGTCTATCAAATAAATGGTTCCATGGTTGGCCAAAGTAAGTTGGATAAAAATAATTGTCTTTACTTACATATGTGGGTATGTGTGTGTATATTGTGACGTGGTATGCTACCGAGAGAGGGAAGGGGATGTCAATTCCCCTACCCTTCTGTGTTGGAATCAACAGGCAACTAAGACTGACCGCTAAAACGGTTGGAAAATGAAGGTCAAAGCTACCTGCACTCCATGACCCGGAATCTGTTGGACAAAGAAAGGAATCCAGGTCACACGAGTATCGTGATCGGATGGAATAGTGGGAGAAGGAAAAAGTCAAATGATAGGCCCATAGACCCTCAGCACCAAAATGCCATTTTTTCGTTAGAGAAATTTGGAAAAGAATCTTCAGTTTTGGACAGAAGTCGGTGAGAGAAAGACACCGATTTACAGCCAACTCCGGGGAAAGACTCCCGCAAAAAGATAGAACAGAGTTTGGGGACAGAAGTCGGCGTAGAAAGACACGCTGATTTACAGCCAACTCCGGGGAAAGTCTCCCGTAAAAAGAGTCTTTAGTCTTTGGACAGAAGTCAGCAGAAAAAGACGCTGATTCAGCTGATTCCGGGGATATAACTCGCCCGTAAAAAAGAGAGAAATGAACCTGACATAAACCTCGTCAAAGATAAGTACAATTTAAACTGTTTTCCTTCTACTCTTCCTAAATATTGGGAAGTTATATGTATTAAAAAAAGAATGAGAGAAACTGTAAAGATTCTGTTTCATCAATAGTAAATTAGTGAATGAACTTTGTTACATGCTTCAGTCCAGCGACTTAGATATTTTCTCAAGTAAAAGAAGAAAAGAAAGAAAAAAGTGAAAAGAAGAAAAGGACTGTTAAGGAACATTTATGTTTGATACTTCCTTCTGGCTTAATATTGCCGGTATTTCAAAAAGAAAAGAGAAAAGAAAAGGAACTGTTTCTTAAATCTTATCATTATTTGTTTGGTCGTCGCCTATTAAAATTTTGTTATATTTTAAATGCACCCTTGTATTGAAATCTTTTGGTTGCGTTATTTCCTCTATCGATTCGTCTTCTTTTGTGCGTATCTGTTTCAGTCTCGTATCGCTTTCATTAATTCTCGCTAAACGTCTTATTGCTACCCTAAAACATTACAAGAGAATTTTGGAAGTTTGACTGCAGTTGATACTTTCTAACCTCGAAGTCCGTTTTTCCGATATCTGAGTGGGTATGAAAACGAAGGACTTGGTGGGGTATATGAAAGTGAATTGGATACCCCCTTACCAGCGTCGGAGATCAGTCTAGCCCCAAATTAACCCCCACATTATTTGCCGGTTTACCATATGCCCGAAATAGGGGTCTTGACCAGGACTTATTTTGCGGATGGTCAAGTGTCAGATTGCCTTCGACATCACATGCGCATAAAATGGACTCACATCCTAGGATAATTATTTATGCAGCGTCACAATATGAATGATGGACTGTACGTATGGGTCTTGGCTTTCATTAAGTCTGCACGTGTGTTTTTTTAAGATTTTGGCGACAACATGTCGCATTGATAAAAGAAAGTTGCATGCCTTTTCCTTTGAGTCTTTTTAGTAGGAAGAAATGAACCTTTGACCGTGGAAGGAATGAATTGAATGACTGAATGGCAGTTATGGTTGATTAAATTCTTCGTTATCTATACTTTAGTAGTGGATCAAAAAATAGTTTTATTGCAGGTCCTAAAATTTAAGCACGTAGACATTTCTTGACCAATCAGATTCGTATTTTTACTTATTTATTTTAGAGCCTAAATATTTTCTGTTAATTAGTTTCATTTTCTAGAATGTTCTTATTTTGTGTTTCTAGCAGATTGGTTGAAAAATATAAAAATGTAACTTTAATGTTAATGCGATTTTGATCCAAAATTTCTAGAATGTTCTTATGCATGTTTTTGTTCACTAAGACTAAAAAATGTATATTCTATACCGTCTCCATAAAGTGCCGCACGGATTCCCCAGGGCTCCTTTTGGTCCGCTACTGCCTCAGGGTTTAATATACCATTAAACTAAATAAACTAATTCTAACCGTAAAATGAAAGGCAGGGTTCGTCCATCATTTTCTGTGATCCTAAACATTAAACCAATCTCGATTCGTTTTTTCCCCCAAATTGAATATTTTTTCATAACAGCTTGGAATTGTGTTTGTGTTTTTTGTATTCACCTTGGAATGGATACAGCATTTCGATTTTACTCGGAACATTTTGTAATCCAGCCGTTGGAAAACAAAACAGAAAAACAAAAAACCTGAGAAATCCTATTATGAAAATTCTTCTGGAATAAATAAAGACGCCACCACGGGAAATGTTTTGGGGTCATTTAGTGCTTCCAAGTTCAACCCGTGGAAATTACACGTTTTAATTGAAAACAATCTTTCTTTCTTTTTCTTGTTTGCCTGCTTTCTTTCTTTCTTTCATCTTCTATCATTCTTTCTTTCCGAATAATTTTTCTTTCTTTCTTTCTTTCTTTCTTTCTTTCTTTCCGAATAATCTTTCTTTCTTTTTTTCTTTCTTTCTTTCCGAATAATTTATCTTCTTTCTTTCTTTCTTTCTTTCTTTCCGAATAATTTATCGTCTTTCTTTCTTTCTTTCCGAATATCTTCTTTCTTTCTTTCTTTCTTTCTTTCTTTCTTTCTTTCCGAATAATTTATCTCCTTTCTTTCTTTCTTTCTTTCTTTCTTTCTTTCTAGATTATTTATTCTTTCTTTCTTTCCGAATTATTTATTTTCTTTCTTTCTTCCTTTCTTTACAAATGTTCTTTTTCTTTCTTTTTTATTTCAATTTTATCCAAGTTATTTACCTCATGTCTTTGTTTCTTTACAAATTTTCTTTCTTTCTTTCTTGAAAGGATTGTCAAACTCATTTAAGAAGGTAATCCTAAATGGAATGTGTCGAAAGACGTTGGATATTCCTCGTCATCTGTGTTTAAAATTTGGTGCAAAAATAAAAGAAATGAAGTGATTAAAAAAGGAAAACATACTAGTCAGCCACTGTTAAAGTTTGTATTGTGGGACGACTCATAGTGTTAGTATAAAATAAGGATAAACGAGTATCAGAGGAAAGAACGATTTGCACGCGTGTACACAAGCTTTATTAGCTGGTAAAGAAGAAAGGGCATACCAATTGGGCGCCAAGATATGAGGCGTCTTTAGACAAGTCACGTGACACGCCATCGTGTAGAAATCGAGGAAATAGTTCGGGGATTTTTCTCACCGAACACAGTACATATAAATAGGTGACTATTTCATCTGATAATTCCAACAACCACAAAAAACGCCAAATAGTCAGGAAGCCTTGAAAATTGAAAATGTACATAAAATAATGAAAAATAAATTGTTTCGTTTGTGCCTGCGTTCGTGCGTGCGTGTTTAATAACTTTTTAGTGTTTCTTCAAAACTTAGTTTCATTTCATAATTGTTTTCATACGTTGCTGAGGATGTTGTTGGTGGTTGGTTGGGTTTTATGGCATATCAACCTTTGTAGGTTATTTAACGCCAAATCCATTTTTAAGCAAATAATCAGTTCTATTTCAAACAATTCAGTTTAGCATGAGTACACAGTTTAATTGTCAAAAACATTTCTATTTTAAGCTATTCAGTTTAGTCAAACAGTTCTAATTTAGCTAATAGCATATGTACGCAGTTCTTTTTAAACAATTCTGTTCAACATGAATACACAGTTTAAATGCAAAAAAACATTAAAGTAAAAAAAAACACGGTTTAATTCTATTTAACCCATAGATAGGACCTTTATCAGGTGCTACCACTCCGGGCCAGAGTGGACCTGGGACCGATGGCAATAAAATGGATACTCCGCATTTCCTATAGCTCCAGCATTACTGGAACCTCACCACCAGACTGTTTTGTGTCATGTCCAGGACACTCGTTGGTTGGGTCTTACCCCTCTGCAGAGAAGCAGTCGGTGTATTCTACAGCCCCCACCCCCAGCCAACTGAGCAACGTTGCTAAGGAGACAAATCAGATGATCAGTTGATAAATTTACCAAATTTTACTTATAGTTTAATATTCAGAAAGTATTTAACATGACCCCCCCCAAAAAAACAAAGCAACATTTACCCTCAAACTTCTGCCCCACCCTTGCTCAAGGGTTGGGTTGAAAAATAGCTGAACAAGTAAAATGTTGCAATTTGTTACTTCAAAGTATTACGGGCATTGGCCCAGCGGTTAGAGTGTTCGCCAATGGCCCGGGAGACCTGGGTTCAATCCCAGGTCGAGTCATACCAAAGACTTTAAAAATGGAACTTGATACCACCTTGCTTAACACTCAGCATTATAAGGTACGGTTCAAGGGTAAAGTGGAGCAATCCAGGGAATGGAGTAGCGCCCTCCCCTACACCTTGGTGTAGTAGCTATCGAAAAGGGAGCCTTCGGGTCACCCTCGACTATGGTCGCTAACTTTACTTTTACTACTTTTATTACGGGCATTCAAATGATATTTTATAAGCAATGGCCACGTAGAAGTGCAGATTATTCGGTGAAAATTCAGTTTGCTTGTGTATATGTCCCTCTAATGAACGGCAGAAATACTGACCACTTGGGTCTCAAGGGTTAAAATTTTAATAGTTACAAGGCAAATTCAAAATTTTTCAAATGTTGCTGTCCAAAATTGAAAATACAATCAAACTAGCAATTGAACATAAAAGCAAGTATCTTAAAAAGTGGATCTAAATCTGACGGTATGAAAATGCACGAATATGAAAAAAATATGTCTAAAAGGATGATTCTACATTGTTGAATGAGATAGATAGATAGATAGATAGATAGATAGATAGATAGATAGATAGATAGATAGAATGAGACTACGATAGATAGATAGATAATGACCATAATAAAAAAAATAGATAGAGAGATAGATTATTTACTTCCATAGAGAGATAATGAACATGCTGATAGATAGATAGATAGATAGATAGATAGATACTTTTTAAAATTTTATACTGTGTGTTTTTCTAGTGGAGTTTTAAGATAAATTTTGAAAACAAAATTACGTTTTTTCGTTTCATTTAACAAAAAAATTTGATTTGAATAAAATTCAGAAGACACAACATCACATATTTAAACGCCTGGGTGAAGGTTTAATGTTAAAAAAAAAAAACCGGAAACGTTAAACGTTAGCAAATAATTCGACTATAAATAAAACGATCCTCTGAAAACATTGTTCTTTTTCAGATTTCTACATTTTTATAGCAACATATGCGTACGTAAGCAACAATATACATGAATAATTGACTGATTGATTTTTAATATGCTAAGAGCTTAGGAAACATTCATCGGACGTTCACAATTATATTTTTTGCTTAGCTGTTGCTTAAGAGTCCCCACCCCCGAACATTTTTTGCACATGGTCCCTTGGAGTGATTTTTGTACAGATTTATTCGACCAACAAACAGGACTCTGATAGCTTCTGTGGCGCTTTATAAAAAGAAAAAAAAAGAAAAAGAAATTTTGAAAATATAGCAGTTCCCAGAAGCCTCTGACAGGAAGCGAAATCCGCGAATACCTGAAAGATAGTCTTACCGGCACCCCCCAAAAAATTCTGCCTCAATTCAGTCTGACGCTGGACAGACTTTCTCCTCTTAGCTGTTGGCAGGTGGCGCACGTGTTCACCGAAGTCTCGAATTTGGTGGAAGGTCGCGTCTCCTGCAAGCAGACGCCTTTATTGAAACATCTGCAGGACATACCACAAATTTAC
This sequence comes from Sepioteuthis lessoniana, assembly GCA_963585895.1. Taxonomy (NCBI): domain Eukaryota; kingdom Metazoa; phylum Mollusca; class Cephalopoda; order Myopsida; family Loliginidae; genus Sepioteuthis; species Sepioteuthis lessoniana. Next base: position 54,967,889 of record OY757942.1, read on the forward strand.
AGTTCATAAACAGACCGAAAATGACTCTTAATATATTTTAAAACCTTGTCTGGGAGACACGACTATTTCCAATGGTTTCAGAAACAACTTCCACGACACAGAATAGTCATTAAAAAGCCAAAAATAAAGTTGGAATTAAAGTGTATCTTCGTCTCTTTTCTTTCCTTCTTTTCTTCCTTTCGTAATTCTCTTGCAGCCTTCCACAGACTAAGAAGCCGACAAGTTAATGGGGCAAGATGAACAAAAGAAGTCAGATACTTAAACCCAAAATCAACGACTGATGACAAACAACGACGATAACCCACGAACTACGAACAAATAAACAACAAAACCTTTTTTCAGTCCCATAGTACTACTACTTGTCTAGGTCAGTGGTGACCCGGGATTAATGACAATGAAGGGGTACTCCATACAACCCAGAATTCCAAAACTGAAGCCTCACTATCCGATACGGTTTAATTTCTGACCCTAGTTCCCCCGATTTTTTGACGGGGGTCTTACTCCTCTGCAGAGAATAGTTAGCGTATAGTATACTAAGCCCTCTCGACAGGACAATATTATATATAATTATTACCTATTTCATAAGACGGTCAAAGGTTTCTGTGATATTTAGTGATGATATAATCATATCTATTTGTCAAGCTGTTTAACACCGTCTGGTAACAGTTATTGATCGATCGATCTCTTATTTATATCTATCTTGCTATTCATACCTATCTAGCCATTTAACCTTGTTAATACCTGTCTATTGATCTATCTAATTCATATTCATATCTATCTAGCTAGCTATTGAACTCAATCTGTTTATATCAACTTAGTCAATATCTATCTATCTATCTCATTCTGTTCATATCTATCTAACTATCTATCTATCTATCTATCTATCTATCCAACTTATATCATATCTATCTATCTAACATATATATATATCAATTCAACTTATATTATACGAGGTGCATTCAATAGGTTTCCAGACTTTTTTGGACAGGCATTTAACATTGTCGTATACTCTTGAAAATTCAGAATGTTATTGCTATACATCTTATGAGATGACTGACCAATTTTTACGATTCCAGGTTCAAATGAACAGCTACAGCAGCAATTGGAATACACCCTCCTAAAGCCTGATTGTCACAGCTGGTGAATTTCAAAAATGCAATCTGGACGTGAGGATACTTTAGAAAAACGATATGCAATAAAACTCTGTTTTAAACTTGGAAAAAATGCCAGAGAAACGTATGGAATGCTTCAGACTGCTTTTGGACCAAGAGACGGAGTTCAAAAGTGGAAGCATGCTGGCTCTCCTAGACCCAAGTGGGTCAGACAGAGCAAACCCACCCACAAACTTTTGATAATCCCTTTTTTTGACAGTACTGGCATGATCTACATGCTCTGGGTTCCCACTGGACAGACAGTCAACAAGGAATACGATGTTGAGGTTTTAAGGGAGTTCAGCAAGAGATTCCGTCGAATGAGGCCAGCACTCTTCAAATCAGGTCATTAACATTTCCACCAGGACAATACACCAGTCCATAACTCCATCCTTGTCACAGACTATTTGACCAAGATGGGCATCAAGACAGTTCCTCAGCCTCCCTATAGTCCAGACGTTGCTCCTTGTGACTTCTGGTTATTCCCTAAGCTCAGAGGCTGTTGTTATGAGACAATTCAGAAGATGAAAGAGGCTGTGACGAAGGTGATTGACATGCTCACACAAGAGGACTTCTATGGGTCCTTCCAGAAGTTGTTGGAACGGTACAACAAGTGCATTGCAGCCGGAGAAGATTACTTGGAAGGGGACTAGAGTTTCATGTGTGTACTATCAATAAAAGTGCCCATACGAAAAAGTCTGGAAACTCATCTATGAACCTCGTATCTATCTATCTATCTATTTAACTCACACCCACGTTTAATTAGACTAAGATCTAACTTGGTTTGTTAATATCTATCTACCTATCTATTTAACTTACTCATCATCATATCTAGCCGTTTCACACACACACACACACATACATACACACGTATATATGTTCAATCGATTAACGTCTATTAAACTCGGTCTGTTAATATCTATCGATCTATCTGTCCCAGTCAATTCATATCTATCTTTTTCCAAGAAGATGGGTTTTCATTATATATATATATATATATATATATATATATATATATATATATATATATATATATATTAATGTTATATTATAAGTGTGTTGGTTGTCACTAAATAATTTTGTGAGTAAGTGCCGAACCAAGTGCAATATAATATGGACAGTGCTCAATATCTAGGGTAGAGCTATTATATAATAATAATAATAAATAAATGAATATATATATATATATATATATATATATATATATATATATATATATATACTCTCTACCAGCATTCACGGTTACCAGGAAAAAAGAAAAAAAAAAAAAACGCCAGGAACAAGAGATAAAAATGATGATCCATTGAGGTGAAACTTTTGTAGGAGAATTCCGACTCGCGATTTAAGTTAATTATATATATATATATATATAATTCATGGAATATTGTCTGCAATCCTGGGTTTCATGGAGTATTTTGTAAAACAACAATCACCAGGTAGTTAAGAAGAGGGAATGAATCGAAAATCAAAAATACGAAAAAATACAGACAAAAAACCGTTGGGATTTCGTTTATGTGTGGTTGTAAGTGTGTGAGTGTATGTGGGTGTGTGCGTATACGTGTATATGTTATTGATACGTATGGATGCGTGTTTTTATGAGGTTAAGCCAGTCTACGAACGTAGCTCGTTAGTTAAGCGGAAATAAATTCAAGTGTATCTTAATAATTCGTTACATTATTTTAATTCTGTGTGTCGGTGACTATAGATGTGGAAGAAAACATCATCACTGTATGTTGAGGAGAAGGAATAAGGATTTGATTTGTTAGTGTATTTGAACGGTTGTGTTAGGGTAGTCTAGAATCACAATGGGTATAAATAAGGTTATATTGTATTGTGATGTAATATGTTGGTGTAATAGTCAAGGGAGGGAATTGTATTATTATAACGATAATAATAAATAAATGAAATTTTGCGTAAATATTATATACTGAAGATCTCTTTGGTGGTATGTGCGTAATAAAGGGGTTATGATAATAGTGTGTTTTTTACGAAGATGATTATAACTGAGGGGTGGGGTGTTATCATTGAAAAATTAAGGAAATTGATTAGGGAAATAGATGGCGGGTTTGGGTGATAGTTGGGCAGTTGGGATGGTTATTTAATAGTTATATTTTTTTTTTGTTGATGTTGTGTGATAAATACACTATTTTAGAAACGTTTAGAGTGAATATTGTCGGTAAGATGAATGAATGTAAAGCGATGGGGCCTATTTTTAATGCTCGTAAAAAGTTAAAATAGCAGATAGTGGAGGTGTGTGGATAAGAGTATGGGGGTTAATAGAAAAGATGGTACATATTGTGTGGCAGGTGTGATGGTTGGAGGAGGAAAATGATACTTACGGTGCTTCAGTTTAAAAATTTTTTTTTTTTATATATACTTGAGGTGTTAGGTGGGTTATATGTATGGATCGAAGTGTGAAAGAAGTTGTTTGTTCTCGTGCCTACATTTTGAAAGGATTTCAGATTTTTTTATTCAGTAGGGTGTTTTGTGATGGGTTGGTGATTATGGCTAATTTTTCGTGGAGGCAATGGAGGCATTTTCTTAATGTTTTGTTGTAGGCAGGTGTTTGTTTTAGTATCTCCTTGGTGATTGTGGGAGAGATATTTGTGTCGTTTAGCTACCATATGTACGAGGATAAGGAGGTATTAGGTATCATTATATAATCATTAGAAATACATATTAATATATAAATATATTTTAGTTTTCATAGGAAGGTGATTGTCGCAATAAGACGGCATGAAACAAATTGTCGCTGATAAACATCCATGCTATTATATATATATATATATATATATATATATATATATAAACTAATATATATTTATATATATATATATATATATATATTTTTTTTTTTTTTTTTTTTTTTTTTTTAAATATATATATATATATATAAATATATATTAGTTTATATATATATATATATATATATATATATATATAAGACGGCATGAAACAAATTGTCGCTGATAAACATCCATGCTATTATATATATATATATATATATATATATATAAACTAATATATATTTATATATATATATATATATATATATATATATATTTGTTTATTATTATTATTCACTTCTTTAGAGTTTTTCACATCTGTATTAGCTGATGGTTTTTCACTGGAGTTTGAGTGACAGCAAGTCTCTTCAAGTCTCCAGGACTCTTCTTAGTATTCTGGCCGTTCTCAGTAATGCTGTCATTTGGATAGTCTCTACCCGTCCGCCAACTTCCAAGTCCTCCAGGCCTTTTAATAATACTTTAGTTATTGTGCCAAAAGCACCAATCACAATTGGTACAATCGTCACTTTCATCTTCCACATCTTTTTCAATAACAATTATTATTATTATATAGCTCTGTCATAGATATTGAACTCTCTACAAAGTGTACCGCATTTGGTCTTCGATAAACCCACCAAGTGAGATAGTGACAACTATACACCGTTATATATATATATATATATATATATATATATATATATATATATATATATATATATTATTTTTCGATGTGGTTCTGTCAATTATTAATATTAATAACTTTGTCTAGTATTATTCCTAATTCTAGTTGCTTTTTATTGAAATTCAACTAACGTATGTACAAGAAATACTTCATATGATAACTCTTTAATTGTGATAAACATTTTTTCGCTATATAAACTTTTTAAAGAAAGACTTAAACGAGACTTAAATGAGACTTAAACGAGACTTAAATGAGACTTAAACGAGACTTGTCTCATAATCAGACTTGGTCATGGGAGAGTTTATAACTAATGTAACATGTTTTGCGCGGGAATAACCAAACAAAGTGGTTTTAATTCAGAGTTTTCCTTCTCTCCTAGACTAATTGCCAAACCAAAGTTGAAGACCCAGTCTGCCATACTATTTACACGAAGCTGGTGGGAGGATTGTTAAATTCATACCTTTCCCAAGAGTATAAGGACAAAGTGAAGTGAACACAATCTCGTTCAGGGTTTGAACTCAAATCGCCGGGTTCCAGCGACGATAACCGTTACGCCATGAACTCATCCTTTCTAAATATATATTTAGAATAACTATTTTCATTCATAACAAACAATCTAGATGTTTCTTCATGCGTTTTGTTGGCGTCCATATGGTGCATCCGTAGAGTTGTACTGACACAGCCATAGCTCAAAAGAAATCCCATTTTATTCTTTTTCAGAGAGACCAGACTTCTATATGACTTATAATCAGTCAATAGTACTCCACGCCTTTGTTAGACGTATGTTGACATTACTTCCAGTTGATGAGATATTGCTGCCGAGGTATGTGAGCTTGTCTACAAATTTCAGAAGCTAACCACTTCAAGAGGAGATAGCACCTTCTCGTTTAAAACACACAAACTCTGTTTTATTTGCGTTCACGTCGAGACCAATGCTTCCAGCTAATTAGGTTATTAAGTGGGATTCGGTGCATTTACAAGAAGCTCTTGACGATCTACGTCGTCTGCGTCTGTCATAATTTATGCTGGAGATCGTTTGTTTCTTGTCTTTTTGCTTTCTTTTTTTTTTTTTTTAGTGAGAAATATTTTTTTTTATTAGATATGATTGCAAATGACTCAAATCTTTCTATAATTTTTTAATGGCAAAAGGAAACTACTTTCGAAACAGCGAACACTTTTTTCCCAAAAGTTGACTCTAATATATATTCTTCGTTATCAAAGAGTTTAATTAACTTTCGCTGTGGCCATTAACGAAATATGGGTGAATTATCTTGGGATAGCCTCTATTTGCACTGAATGTTTCTCTGTGTTTCTAACCGACAACAAAAATCCATCTATTGATTGATACAATTAAACTTATTGTTTCATCTTCACATTGTATATCTAGGAATTGTCAGGGCATAAACTAATTCAATATTTAATTAGGTAAACTATTTCTTTGCACAAATCTATCTCCCACTCTGGTTCTCTCTCTGTCTGACAATTTGGGTCGCTGCTCGTTTCTCTTCACCACCCCTCTCTCTCTCTCTCTCTCTCTATATATATATATATATATATATATATATATATAAACTCAGTCTGTTAATATTCATCTGAGTGAGTAAATCTATCTATCTATCTATCTATCTATCTATCTAAGAACAGACATATATATATGTATGTTTATTCTTATATATATATATATATATATATATATATATATATATAAAAGAATAAACACACACACACACACACACACACATATATATATAAGATTAAACATATATATATATATAAAAGAATAAACATATATATATATATAAAAGAATAAACATATATATATAAATATATAAGAATAAACACACGTATATATATAAGAATAAACATATATATATATATATATATATATATAAGAATAGACATAAATTTATATACAAGAATAGACATATATATATGTCTATTATCTACTTCGCCGTTAAATTCAGTCTGTTAACATCTAAATCTATCTATCTTTTAATTTATTTATCTATCTATCCCATTCAGTTCATATCAATTTGTTAATATTGCTGCGGAGATAAAGGGTTCATACCTTTCCCAAAGGGCATTAGTCCGAAAGTGAACGTAATAACGTGACTGGAGTTACCCACTATGGCACGGGGATTCCCCCCCACTCTCTCTCTCTCTCTATATATATATATATATATATATATGTCTGTTTTTATCTATCTATGTCATCATCAAGCTGCGCTGACAACTTAATTCCCTTGACACTCTCTCTCTCTCTCTCTCTCTCTCTCTCTCTCTCTCTCTCTCTCTCTCTCTCTCCCCATTCGGCTCTATCATCTATTACCCTAGGCAGGTTTTCCAGAAGACATTCAGTGCCCGCACAGTGCTTATGTATATGGATTTTTCCTGGTCGACAAACACTGAGTGTTCATGTGTAGGAATCCACAGGAGAACGTCATTTAGGAGTTTATCCTTACTAATCAAGCATATCTTCTGCATCTTTCTTGGATGATTTGCAAGATGAGAGGTAAGTGGCCGTACAACTGATGTTTTATAGGGTGCTGCATTCAGGATTTGTTCAAAACAGTTCGCAGCATTTTTGTGTAGATGCCATCTTGCTTTTTAACCAGGCCTTTTATTAGAATCAAGGTGGTGCAGTCATATAATAGCACCGATACGGCCGGTGATTGGAATAATTCCTGTTTTATTTTATCATAAAGATCAGATTCCTATATGATGGCCTAGTCATTTGGGGCTGCAGAATACACTGACTTTTCTATACAGAGGGGTATGACACCACCAACGAGTGTCCTGGATTTGACATTAAACAATCTGATGGTGAGGATTCAGTAATGCTGAAACTTTAGGGAATGCAGAGTACCCCTTTATTGCCATCGCTCCCAGTTTCTCTCTGACCCCAGGAAGCGTAGCAACTGATAGGATAAAAAGAACTAAACTATGTACTTATGCTAAACTGAATAGTTTGAAATAGAACTGTTTTGACATATAACAAATATGTGTGCAAATAAAAACTATACTTATAATAAACTGAATTGTTTGAAACTTGTACACAAAATGCCTTAATTCGGCGTTAACCCGAAAAGGGTTGATACGCTGTAAAACCAACCAACCAACCAACCAACCATTCCTTTATGAACAATAATCTGTCAATAGAATTCCACGCTTTTCCTATGCGCAAGCTGACATCACTTAGAGTAGATGAGATATTGCTACCAAGGTATGTACTCTTGTCTCCTAATTTTAGAGGCTTGCCATTCAATGTGGAGATAGTTACATCTTGGTTAAACAACATGAACTCTGTTCATATGGAGTCCAGTGCTTATTGCTGCCTGTTCCATTCTATGCAGCAGACATTCGACTAACGTAGATGTACGAGGATCATTAAATAAGTTCCCAGACTTTTTTCGTATGCTTTGGTGCTTTGTCCTGCTAGAAATGCCACTGACCCGATTTGAAGAACGCTGGCCACTTCCGGCCGAATATCTTCCTGAACTCCCTTAAAATCTCATCATAGTATCCCTAACCCAAACCCTTTGGCCAATCAACTCTGGTGTATTGACTCCCTTACTCCTCCCACAACTCTCATCATCCCTCACAGACTCTCTGCCTTCCTTGAATCTCTTATGCAACTCAAAAACTGATACTCGATTAATGCAAGATGGTCGAAAGGCAATCTGAAGCATTCCATAGGTTGTTTCTGTGGCATTTTTCCCAAGTTTAAAACACAATTTTATTGCATATCGGTCTTCTAAAGTGACTGATTGCATTTTGAAATTCACCAGCCGTGACAATCAGGATTTAGTAGGGTGTATTCCAATTGCTGCTGTATCTGTTCATTTAAACTGAAATCATAATAATTAGTCAGTAATCTCAAAAGATGTATAGCAATAACATACTGAATTTTCAAGAGTCTATGACAGTTCTAAATGTCCATACGGAAAGAGTCTGCAAACTTATCGAATGCACCTCGAACATACATATATATATATATATATATATATATATATATATATATATATATATATATATGTATGTATACATGTATATATATACATGCATATATATATACATATATATACATTTAGATATATATATATACATATATATATACATATATATATACATACATATATATATATACATATAAATATATATATATACATATTTATATATATACATATACATATATATACATATATATACATATATATATACATACATATACATATAAATATACATACATATATATATATAAATATATATATATTAATACATATTTATATATACATATATATATACATATATATATATATATACAGACATATATACATACACAAATATACATACATATATATACATACATATATATACATACATATATAATATATACATATATACATATATATGTATACATATATATATATATATATACATATATATATATATATATATACATATATATATATATGAATATATATATACATATATATATATATCAATGTACATATATATATATAAATACATATATATATAAATACACATATATACATAAATATACATAAATATAAATATACTTATATATATAAATATATATATAAATATACATATATATATAAATATATATATAAATATACATACATATATATACATATATATATACATATACATATACATACATATATGTATATACATATAAAAGTATATATACATATATTATATATATATAACATATACATATATAAATACAAATATATATATATACTTATATATATAAATATCCATATATATATATATACATATATATATATGTACGTATATATATAGATATATATATACATGCATATATATATATACATATATACATACATATATATACATATATATATATACATATATATATGTACATATATATATGTATGGATATATATGTATGGATATATATGTATATATATATATGTATTTATATATATTTATGTATATATGTATCTATATATATGTATGTATATATGTATGCATATATATGTATGTATGTATATGTATGCATATATATATATATGTATATATATGTATACATATATATATACATATATAAATACATACATATATATACATATATATACATATACATGCATACATATATATACATACGTATATATGAATACATATATGTACATATATATATATCGATACACATATATATATATATATATATATATATACATGCATATATCTCCATACATATACATATATAAACATACATATATATCCATACATAGGTATACATACACATACATATATATCCATACATATATATACATTAGGGAAGGTTGATTTTTCACGTTTTTTTTTAATATCAAAAGGAATAATGCACTGAAAGTTGTGTATATACCTATTAGATACTCATACCAAAAATTAGATCTGAATCTTCAGCGGTTTTTTGCTAATTTGGCATGAAAGATTTTGAATAAACATGTACTGAAACGTCCTCGATTTTGCCAGATTTGGCCTAAATATTGATGTAAAAACCAAACAATTTCAGTATTTGAATTAGGAAATCTTATTTTATTCTATGGAAATATAATAAATAAATTATAACAAAACTTCAAATTGAAAACTGAACCCCTACCCCACCCTGCTTTACCTGTGTCGAATCTAAAATGCTATTATTCACGCAGTAATATTCGAATATATTGAAAAAAACAAACTTTTTCCTGATATGACGATGAATTACAGAATTCATAGTTAACTGGTGAAAAGATTAACTTGCCAGATTTCCCTTCACATTCCCAAGGTGTGGAACGGGCAGTTAAGTGAGTAACGGAGGTTTCTCAATCCGTGTATGGCTTTGAAGTAAGGCACCAGCACAAACTTGCAAAAGTTTTGTGCCAACAATTGAGACCAGCGTTTTCATCTAAGGACTCATATATGGAACTATTTGATTCCATATATTAAAAATTATTAAACAATTATTTGTTTTTTCATATTTGTTTATTTGTTGTATTTCAATTCATATAATTTTTGGTATGAGTATTTAATAGGTATATGGACAACTTTCAGTGCATTATTCTTTTTGATATCTAAAAAAAAGTGAAAACTCAACCTACCCTAATGTACATATATATATACATATATATATACATATACATATATATACACACATATACATATATATATACATATGTATATACACATATATATATACATATATATACATATATATATACGTATATATATATACATATATATACATATATATGCATATATATATACATATATATACACGTATATATATACATATATATACACACATATATATATACATATATATATATACAAATATATACATACATATATATATACACATATATATATATACATATATATATACATATATATACATAAATATATATATATGTATACATTTATATATATATATATATGCATATATATACATTTTTATATATATACATATATATATATATATACATATATATACATTTATATATATATTCATATATATATATACATATATATACATGTATATATATATCATCATCATCATCATGACGTGAGGCTAGCACGGATATCCCTGACACTCTCTCTCCACGTCTCCCTATCATTCATCGCCTCCGGCAGGTCTTCGGGGTTACATCCCGTATCATCCCATAGCTACTGTATGAATGTTCGAGCTGGTCGTGCTGCTTTTGATTGGCCATATGCGGGGGTCCACAGGAGCACATCACTTACGATCTCGTCTTTGCTTCTCCAGCAGTGTCCGGCATGTCTGGTTCGTCTAGCTTGTATAGTTTTCGTGATAGGTGGTAGGTGGCCGTACAGTTGGCGCCGTGTGGGGTGTTGCTGCCAGGACCTGTTCAATATTGCTCTCAACATTCTTGTATAATTACCGTCGAGCTTCTTCTCCAACCGTTTAGTCAGCGTCCAAGTGGTGCATCCATACAGCAGTATAGACACGACCGCCGCCTGGAAGAAACTACGTTTCATTTTATCGGTCAGGTTTGATTTCCATATCGATAGCTGTCCTATCCATATAGCTGTCCATGCCTTCGTTAGCCGTGTGTCGATGTCTTTTTCGGTTGATGAGACGCTGCTTCCTAGGTAGGTTAATTTGTCAACCAGTTTCAGGGAGGTTCCGTCTAGTGTGGAGATGTCGCCTTTCTGATTAAAGCACATAAATTAAGTTTTGTGTGCATTGACATGGAGTCCAATGCCTGCAGCGGCTCCTTCCAAACTATGCAGTAGTGTTTCGGCTTGGTTGGGTGTATTGGCCAGTAGCGCTATGTCATTGGCGTAGTCGGCGTCGGTAATTGTTTTTGCGGGGTACCTTCTGCTTCTTTTCTTTGTCAGCTCAAAGCCGTTTTCCCTAATGTTATCGATCGATGTCCTAAGTACGTAGTCTAGACAGATGATAAAGAGGTATGGGGCAAGCGTGTTTCCTTGTAGTACTCCTGCTACAATGTCGAAGTAATCTGTGTCTCCATCCGGTGAACGCACTTTCACTTTGGTGTTTCTGTAGAGAATCATTATTGCTGCTACGGTTTCTTCTGGTAGGCCGTATGCTAGTAGTATTTGTTCCATCTTCCCTCTGTGAATGGAATCGAAGGCCTTGGTGAAATCGACAAATAGTAAAGTCGCCTGTAAGTTTTTTGCCCTCACGCCTTCTAGGATTCTACGTATGGTCAATATTTGTGAGGTCGTGGACCTGTTTCTTCTGAAGCCATTTTGGTTTTTCCTCAGGATTTTGTCGATTTGGGGTACTATGCGGTTTCGTAGTAGGGCATTGTAGATTTTGGCTGCTATGGATATGAGTGTTATACCTCTATAGTTCTTGGCTAATCCGAGGTCCCCCTTTTTAGGGAAGGGGAGTATGCATCCCTTCGTCCATCTGTCTATCGGATTTTGGTTATAAATTGCGTTGCAGTGTCGGAGCAGTATGTCGTCGAATTGTCTCGTCTTCCACACTTCTGGGGGAATTTCGTCAAGCCCAGCAGCTTTTCTATTTTTAATTTTTCTAAGAACCGAGTCGAGTTCTTTAGTGAACGGCCCTAGTTTAATGTCTAATTGCTTACTGATAATTCTGGTGATCGGTTCCTGCGTAATGTTCGGAGGGTTTGCTAGTAGTTTTTTCAAAATGTTATTTCCACAGTTTAATTCTGAACGAGGACTTATTCTATAAGGGATCAAGTGCCAACCTGCCCCGTCTTCACACGTGCGAAAATAAAACCCCGTTCTGGGATAAAAGTAAACCTTTCGCGTCACAATACATATATATGTACATATATATATACATACATATATATACATACATGAATATATACATACACATATATACATACATATATATACATACATATATATGCACGCATATGTATATATACATACATATACATGCATACATATATATATATATATATGCATACATATATACATATTATATTCTCACATAAATATGCTTATATACACATATACATGTTCATGCAGGATACATACTGACGCAATGAATAACAACGAGCGAAGACATCTTTAGAAAAATATGTACCTCTCACTTTATTGTAAGGGTTCGAAAAGGGTTACTCAGGGTTTTATTGTGAGAGGGAGTTGGAGATCGAACAGAACTGCAATATATTGACCCCCACTCTTATGGCCGTCAGCGTTGTGTTTTTCTCGTTCTCCAGGGCTGCTCAACCAGAGGCCCAGGGGCCCAGCTCTCTGCTAGATGATGGCTTTCTTTACTGCATCTTATCACCAACTGGCCTGGTCCCTAAACTCCATCGGGGTTCCCGAGGGCCCCTTCGACCGGGTGTGGCTTTCCCTACCACATCTCGTCTATAACTCCGTACGACTCTAACTCAATCGGGGGTCCCGTGGGCCTCCTCCGCCGGGCGGTTGTTTTCTCTACCACAGCTTGTCTCTGTCCTCTCTGGTCTCAAACTCACTGACTTCCTGTCTTCACTGAGTTATATAATAGTTTAATCACCTACTCAATCTTTGGAATGGCATGTTTGATCGTCATGCAGTTCAGAGGTCACTCTCTTCCGGTGCATCAGTCTATTAGTGTACCATGGGATTTTTTTACCTTGTCCCATTTCGTTAGCCAAGCACGCCTACGCGATTTGCTCTCATAACTGCCATTGGAATGTGCCACTTCCTCCCGGTGCATCACCTTGGAATAGCAAGTTTGGCCGGGTCGAAGGTCAAAATACAACATATATATACCACACATATATACCATACATATATATATATATATACATATATATGTATGCATACATATATATATGCATATATATATATATAGATATATATACATACATACATACAAATATATATATATATATATAGTGCAATTGGATGGAAATTCTAACCTGGTTAAGTCGACATTATAAATTTATTTCGGCGGAGAATATAACTATACTCTCTGTCTCATCAGATGACTTTTTACATGCTTTTCTCGAAGTTGCAAAACAACAAATGTGGAGTTACAGTTCGTATTTAAAAAATTAAAAATTTTTAAAAATGATAAAAGATAAAAATTTTTAAAAATTCATATTCTTAGGTAAGTGTAGAGGGGGTAAACATATATATATATATATATATATATATATATATATATATATATATATATATATATCCCAGTTTGTTATTAACTGTTGATTAGATTAAAAAGAAAGTTCTGTTGTTGTTTTTTATTGAGATATATAATCAACTTAATGATCAAATACATATTCAATCAAATAATTTTCAATCAAACAATTTTCAATCCAATAATTTTCAATCAAACAATTTTCCATCCAACAATTTTCAATGACATCTCTTTGAGTAGGATAATTACTAAATCTTCCGACATAAAAACCTCTTTATATTTTCAGGCAAAAAAAAAAATAACAAACACGTCTATGTCTTTTTTTTAATAAAGTCATAACTGATGCACTTTGTCTCATTCAGGAAATACAGTAAAGACATTTTTTAAAGTTGGTAATCTGACTGGGCGTAGCTAGGAGTGTAGGTTGGATGAGGTAAAACTTTCGTATTCAATGTCCAAATCTTTTTAAGGAAAGATTAGCATTTCCTAACACTTTACACTTTATTTTCTCCGAGAGTGTAAATATCCCTCCGATCTTTGGACGCTAACGAAACCTTTTTGAATTTGTCAACGCCATACCTCAAACAGCTATCATCTACACTTTTTTTTTACCCAACCCATCCGTACGAGTAAGATATGACACAAAGTTATTTTTAGTGGAGTTTAACAAGTTCAAATTCAGAGTTTCTTTCTTTTAGACCGGTTGCCATAGCTACATTCAAGAGCCAGTCTGTCATACTATTTACCCATTGCAGAAAGGAAAAATATTCGATACACACTTTTCTCAAGTGTATTAGCTTTTTGAATTTGAGGTGCAAACAGCCAAGTCCAAGATTCGAACTCAGATCGCGGTGTCAATTTCCAACGACGATAACCATTACAACACGAGCGCCTCCATACACTTATTTTTCTATCGGCTGAATCAACTGAAAAATTATTTTATTTCAACTGTTCTTGAAAGCGGAAAGGAAAGATTAGAACAATCTGTTTTTATTTTCTAATTTTGGCTTAGTTTGGCACAAGGCTAGAAATATGGGTCACCCAGCAAGAATCAAACTCAAAATTGACAACTAGCTAATAACACTAACATACCCTACCATATAAGGGACTAAAAATCAAAACACTAAATCATATGCAAATACAGCGTGGAACGATAAAATTGTCGCCCTAGAAAAGACGACATGATTCCATTTCCGTTTAATGAAAACCGGTTTTCTTTTTTTTTTTGTTCCAGGCCATCTACTAGTTGGCCAGTTGTGTACAAATCCCAAGAGCGATAAGAGCCTTCTATCATGTCTGAAAGTGACATAATGTTCAACCAATGCTCTCTACCGATCCAAGTTATGACAACAGGACCATTGCCAGCACCCTCAAAATGCATCGCTGGATTGCCACGAATAACAGGGACGTGCCCAGGGTGATGAAAACAAAGTTTCCAGCTACGGTTATGATCTTTGGTGTGGTTTCAAGTGAGGGCCACATCATGCCATCTCACATCTTCGAAGTCGGCTTGAAAGTCAACACCAAAGTGTACCTGGATGTGCTGAAGAGTGTGGTAATCCAGTGGTGCAATCAGGTGGCCGGTGGCAGACCCTGGGTGTGGCAGCAGGACTCGGCGTCGGCCCACAAGTCCAAAGAGACCCAGGCTTGGCTTCAGGAGTGCTACGACTTTGTACTCTTCTCTTACTGACCCCCCCTCCTCCCCAACCTGAACCCGCTGAACTACTTCGTTTGGTCATACGTCGAGGATATCACCATCATGACCTCCCACAACACCAAAGCCAGCCTGATCGCCGCCATCCGCCGAGTATTCGCCGAGTTCCCGCCGGCGCTTGTGGAAAAGGCATGCTCCCAGTTCCGGATTGAGGCAGTGATTGAGGCTGAAGGCGGCTACATTGAATAGATGTCAGCTCTACTACATAATCAAGTTACCTGAATTGGTTTTTTTTTCAATAAAAGTTTTAAAATAAAGCTGTTGTGTTGTTTTCTTTAGGACGACAATTTTATCGTTCCATCCTGTAGATGTCAGCTCTACTACATAATCAAGTTACCTGAATTGATTTTTTTCAATAAAAGTTTTAAAATAAAGCTGTAGTGTTGTTTTCTTTAGGACGACAATTTTATCGTTCCATCCTGTAGATGTCAGCTCTACTACATAATCAAGTTACCTGAATTGATTTTTTTCAATAAAAGTTTTAAAATAAAGCTGTAGTGTTGTTTTCTTTAGGACGACAATTTTATCGTTCCATCCTGTAGATGTCAGCTCTACTACATAATCAAGTTACCTGAATTGATTTTTTTCAATAAAAGTTTTAAAATAAAGCTGTAGTGTTATTTTCTTTAGGACGATAATTTTATTGTTCCACCCTGTATATGCCTCAAATAATCAGACATTCTTTTGAAGGTCTTGTCTGTATTTTGTCAGCTTGATCTTATTACTGCCCTGTTGTCATGGTAGCTGTATCCCTTGCAGAGGGGTAAACCTTCCTCCAAAAGAGTGACCTGGGTATGACACTAAACTGCATCCGATGGTGAAGCTCACCCGGTGTCATATAGGAATAAAGTAAGACACTAATGTTTGAACACCGATCACCAGTAAACAGAAATGACAGACCCCCAGATAGTATATATAGAGGTATTGTGCTGTTAGGGAAGTGTGGACTTGTTAGAGTGGAGAACGTTAGTCGAGTGGACTTCAGCGAGAGAAAGATTTCAGTAATAGCTTGGCCGGTGCACTCTTGTTTCAAAGAAATTCTGTTATTGTTCTAGGCAAGACTGTAGTGTTACGGATAGTAACAATCTTTCGTTTGTTTTATATTCTATTAATGTATTCATTTCGCTTAAAATGAAATATTTACGTTTTTATAAAGTTGCCTGTATATCATTTCTTCTTTTGATGCACATGTGAGCGTTACAAAATACAGATTAGTGTAAAATGTTAAGGTCTCATTGTGGTTTGAATAGATCAATTTGGAAATTTTTAGTATTGTTGAGGAATAAAAAAAATACATATGAAAAAATGATCTTTTTTAAAACCTTAAATGTTATCTGAGCCAAAGAACTGACAAGACTTTCTTTTCGAACAATAGCAATTTTATTTTATTATACTGATTGACAGTCTTGTTGTCAATCAATTCCAAAATCAATTTTTCTTTAACTTAAGGTCAGTAAGTGCACCTCCTATTGTGTTAAACGTCCTAGTTATCATTTATGGTTACAAAGATTAGGAGCCAATATAAAAGTAACGAATGTCTCATCATTTATTTAGCAATGTATCAGATGTTTATTGATTTGTAATATTAGTATTGGGTTGCTTAGAGGTAGCGGAGATATTTCATCGAAAGATACTGAGTCGAGTACCAACTCACCAAGGATCAATATTAGTATATCCATGATATACTAACACATATAAACGGAAGGAAAGACGGGATAAGCTCTTTTACGCACACAGAAACATTTAATATATACATGATATACATACAAGTTGTATAGAAAAGAATACGTGTTAGGATCCCATCTTTGGGTCAAGACAATCTGTTTAAATACGATTTATATTCGCTTGGACCGGGTGCACAAAAATCCTCAAAGGAAACAACTATACAAAAAATGTAAACATGAACCTACAATGAACGTAATTCCCTAACCTCTGGGCATAAAATAACACTAGACCGGTTGACATGTGGTTAAAATCAATTAATCATTTATTGCTGTTCCTTTGGTCTGGCGCGGGCCCTATTTATGGGACAAATGAATTTGAAAATTATTAGTATTAGATAGGAATACTTGAAACCATAAAATTATTAGTATTAAATAGGAATACTTGAAACCATAAAATTATAAGTATTTGATAGAAATACTTGAAACCATAAAATTATTAGTTGTAGATAGAAATACTTGAAACCATAAAATTATTAGTATTTGATAGGAATACTTGAAACCATAAAATTATTAGTATTAAATAGGAATACTTGAAACCATAAAATTATTAGTTGTAGATAGAAATACTTGAAACCATATAACTACACGAAGATTATGTGTACGGTGAATAGTTGCTTGGAGCTGTTATTGTTTATAAAGAATTATCATTTGATCTTTCACTGGAGTTCAAGTGATAGCAAGTCTTCTCGGGTCGCAAGGACTCTCCTGAGTATTCTCATGCTGATTTCCAGTTCCTCCCGTTATTTCTCCAGGGTCTTGGGGACCGTTCCTAGTGTACCAACTACAATTGCTATTACCTTGACCTTCATGTTACTCAATTTCTCCGGCCCTCTGGCAAGGTCTAAGTATTTCTCTACCTTTTCGTATTCTTTTATTTTCACTCTGTGATCTGCCGAAACGGCAAAATCCACGAAACGGCAAATTCTCTCTCTCTCTCTCTCTCTCTCTCTCTCTCTCTCTCTCTCTCTCTCTCTCTCTCTGTTAATTAACACTGAGCCTGGTCTTCTGAATTGAACTAGGTGGCGTGGGTCTCATTCTCTTTGATTGATTCTGACTTGTGCTTATACCATTTGGTAGTATGGTCAAGTTTCGATCTCTTGCACAATTCCCGGTGGATTGCCTTTCCTACCCAATCATGCCTAATCTTGCATTCCTTTTGTGCTAGTTGGCTGAATCGGCTTATGTGATTAACCGTTTCATTTTCCTTCCCATAATCTACGCATGTTATTCTGTTACGCCCTATCAATTTTCGCTAGAATGCAATTGGTCCTTATGGCGTTGTTTTGCACTGGAAAGGATAACCTCAAGTGAGAAACTGAATCTCTTCGAAGAGATTCAGTTTCTCACTTGAAGTTTCCCTTTCGTAGCCATGTACAAGTTTTCTCGTGTGTAATTTCGTTCGTTTGTCGCTTAAAATCTCTATACATTTGTTTTTCTTCCCATTTCTGTTTCGAAGTTTTTGTTGGTACTATTTACCAACCCCCCCGCTCGGGTAGGATATGACACAAGGTCAATTTTTAAGCGGAGTTTAACAGGTTTGAATTCAGAGTTTTCCTTCTCATAGACTAGTTGCCTAACCATGGCTGAAGAACCTAGTCTGTCCTACTATTTACCCATAGCTGGAGGGAGAATTATTGGATTCATACCTTTCCCAAGGGTATTAGCACTATGTGAAATGCAATCAGTCTCGTCCAGGATTTGAACTCGTATCGCCGTGTTCATTTCCTACGGCGATAACGACTACACCACGGGCACCTCGAAGTTTTTGTTGGTTGTCTGTCTGGTGTTATGCTCTCAATGCTTGCTACTGTGATAGTTGTTGGAACGGTACAATAAGTGCATTGCAGCCGAAGGAGATTACTTCGAAGGGGACTAGAGTTTCATGTGTGTACTATCAATAAAAGTGCATATACGAAAAAAGTCTGGAAACTTATCGTATGCACCTTGTACACTATTTTTTATTAATTTATTTTTTTTTTTAATTTCTGGTTGTTTGATGGTGTCCTCTTCCAATATACACAAGTACTTGTAGTTTTCCATCTCTCAAAGCGTTTTGTTTCTTTCTGGATTTGGCAGTTCTATTTTAGTGGTTAAATTGGTTTTCATAGGACTATTAATTATTTGACCACACAAATGAATAACGAAACTTCTTTTGAAAACACAACAAAAGGTTTATTATAGTAGCAGGTGTAAAAAAAAAGTAAGTGTGGGAAAGTGTCCCTTTTGGTGTCGCCGGTTAGTGTGTTTGGTCCTTGAGTTTGTTGGAAGTGTGTGTGAAGCTAGTAGCAGCGTGTTCTTCAGCGAAGGGGTTCCAAGTGGAATCCGTAGCAGTGGATGCAAGAAAGGTCTGTCATGGCCGCTAGCTAGGTGCTATCTGACCATGTATGTGTGTCACTGTAGCGGGTTGCTCGCATGACTAACCGCATGGCTAGTTCTTCCGTGTGTGAAGCTAGTAGCCGCGTGTCCTTCTGTGAAGGCGAGAGAGGTCCATCATGGCCGCTAGCAAGGTGCTATCTGTCGTTGTCGGCTGACCGCCAAAGGGACTAGAAAAAATAGTTCTAGAGAAGGAAAAAGAATCAATGCGCACTGTCTGGCGATTGGTCGGTTATAGCCGAATCGCTTGGCGGGGGCATTGATTCGCGAAAGGAAATAGTTCTGTGACTGCTACACAATTATTTCCGTTGTTTTTCTTTTCCCACTTTTCATTATAAGCATAGCGCATTTTTTAATGCCAATTACGAAGGAATTTTTTCTTGCACGTGTGTTGGTTACGTTGTTTACTCCCTCGCTAAATGTTGTTGGAAAATAAAGGAGGATGAAGAAGGAAGAAGATGCCGTAAGGTTTTTATGATGGTTTTTAATGGTAGAATGGAATAAAGGGTTTACGTTTATGCTGCAAGTCTCGTAGGAAGGAAAGAAGTAAGGAAACGAAATAAAGTTGTTATACAGTTGAGAAAGCATTTTAGCAGCTAAATGCCTAAGCGAAGATGTGCATTGTTAGGTTAAGGCATTGTTGAATGTGTGAGTGAGGTATGTCACCATAAGTGTAGCAAAAGTCGTGTTGCTCCTGTGTGTGGCGTATTGAATTCATCTAATTCATATTCAACTGGGAACCCTCGGTCTAAGAGAATAGACGCAAGGGGTTCATAAATTAGATGGCTTTTCTCATGGTGGTGCTGCTGCTGCTGCTATTGAAGAGAGCGGACAGTCATTACGTCTGTCCTGAACGAAAAAGTTATTAGGAAGAGAGAGTGTTTGGCGGCTTTCCCCAATTTGCGCTGCCCGGAAAGATGGTCCGGGATGAATAGGATAAGTCTTCCTGATTGGGTGAAAATATGCGTCGACCCTAACGGTCGAATTAAATTACGCGCGCGCAAAAAAAAAACGAAATTCTTTCTGCCTCACCAATTTTATTTCTGGCATTCTTATTGTTTGTATCAAAATCTCCTGTTCTTTTTCATTTGTTTTGCAAAAAAACTTTATGTCGTCCATGTACACAAGGTGAATAATCTTTTCTTGTGATTTTGTAAATTTGCAGCCCCCGGAGCATTTCCTAAGTATGCAACTGAGGGACATCGTTACGAATAGCAGTGGCGAGAGTGAGTCTCACTGACATATGTCTTTTTTCGAATTTTACCTCAGCCATCGATTCCACCCTCCAATTTTCCATGGCATTCGTGATGAAGTTTATGATTTCATCGGATATTTTGTACATTTCAAACGCTGTTATCCGCGTTTACGATGCTCTATCAAAGGCCTGCTTGAAGTCAATCTATGCTATGGCTCCGTTTTTCCGGCTCGTTTTGGTGGGTCTATAAATTGTGGGTTGATTATAATCTGTGCACCTGTCATAGATGTGACCTGGTACTCTCACAAAAAAGAGGACATTTAGGCGGACCACAAAAAAATCAAAAACTCTCGTTTAAAACTTACTAAGTTTTCGCTTTTAAAAGTCCAACGGTCTCTTTTTTTAAAACTGTTGGATTTTAAATCTTAATTCGTTACTTAAGCCGCTATTTTGTGCGTGATTATTAAATGATTAATACAAGTGTTTTGTTGTTTAAATACGAGTCATTTGGGGATATTCCTCAACGCTCAATCTTTGATCACTGTTTGAGTATTGAATTCACAATTCTTTTCTTAAACGTAATTATTTCTAATCACCCATTGATTCAGTAACAGATTTTTCTTTAAAAATTCCAGTTACGTTGCTTGGGAGGGGGGAATTCTATTGCTAAAAAGTCTTTACACTTCAGTTTTTTATGTTCTTTAAAAATTCCAGTTACGTTGCTTGGGAGGGGGGAATTCTATTGCTAAAAAGTCTTTACACTTCAGTTTTTTATGTTCTTTAAAAATTCCAGTTACGTTGCTTGGGAGGGGGGAATTCTATTGCTAAAAAGTCTTTACACTTCAGTTTTTTTATGTTCTTTAAAAATTCCAGTTACGTTGCTTGGGAGGGGGGAATTCTGTTGCTAAAAAGTCTTTACACTTCAGTTTTTTATGTTCTTTAAAAATTCCAGTTACGTTGCTTGGGAGGGGGGAATTCTATTGCTAAAAAGTCTTTACACTTCAGTTTTTTATCTTTTTTTACTAACCATCATTCTAAGTTGTAAAGTTGTCTCACCTTAGTCGAGGGCGACTACAACAAGGTGTAGGGGAGGGCGCTACTCCTTTCCCTGGATTGCTCCACTTTACCCTTAATCCGTACCTTATATTGCTGAGTGTTAAGCAAGGAGGCATCAATTACCGTTTTTTAAGTCTTTGGTATGACGCAACCTGGGATTGAACCCAGGTCTCCTGGACCATTAGCAAACACTCTACCCACTAGGCCAAAACCGGCTCATTGGCCTAGTGGGGAGAGTGTTTGCCAATGGTCCGGGAGACCAGGTTTAAATCCCAGGTTGCGTCATACCAAAGAATTTTAAAATGGTATTTATACCTCCTTGCTTAACACTCAGCAATATAAGGTACGTATCAAGGGTAAACTGGAGCAATCCAGGGAAAGAAGTAGCGCCTTCCCCCTACACCTCGGTGTCGTAGCTATTGAAAAGGGAGCCTTCTGGTCGCCCTCGACTACGGTCGCCAACAACTACTTACTTGTCATCAATTTTTCAGCGTTTTTTTTTAACAAAGTCACGTGACTTGGGGGAAGTCAGTACTACTAGAAATTCTTTACTCTTTAGTAGTATTAGTATTATACGAGTTTTTTCGCACCGTCGTCAACTGGTGGCCTTTCACTGGAGTCTGAGTGACAGCAAGTCTCTTCGGCTCTCCAGGACTCTTCTTAGTATTCCAACTGATCTGAACAATGATGTGGTCTGTATGGTCACGATTCTTCCACTGATTCCCAATTTCTCCAATTTTTTTTCCAAGCCTTTGGGGACTGTTCCAAGTGTACTATCGATAACTGGTACTACTGTCACTCTCATGTTCCCCAGTTTTTTGTTTTGTTTTGTTTTGTTTTTGTTTTTAGTTCTCTGGCACAATACAAGTATTTGTCTATCTTTTCGATTTCTTTTATTTTTACTCTATGGAACGACAAAATCACTTGATAACAAGTTCTCTTTTTTCTTGCTTATTAACACGAGGTCTGGTCGGCTGGCCGGAATTTGGTAATCCGTTTTGTATCTCAAATTCCAAGAGGATTTTATACATTTCATTCTCAAGGATGGATTCTTGTGTGTGTAACATACTGACCTCCGACCCGGCCGGGCTGTCAGATGATAAATGTACCTGTGTAAAGAACAAGTGTATCCGGTCGAAGATATCAGGGAATCAGGGGATGACCTTGACTGTCGACGGGTTGAATTGAGTACACATGTGACGCTCGCAAGAAGTAGGTGGACGTCAAATTATCATATAACCCCGGCGACAGGAAGTTCAGATCAGTTGGAGAGAAGATGCTGGAATGAGAACCATGTCCCAATTGAGGCTGGGCCCCCAGGCCCCCGTTTGAACAGCCCAGGAGAACGGGAAAGAAATGCTGCTGTAGCCTGAAGAGTTGGGGGGACAATATGTTGCAGTTCTGTTCAGTCTCCAACTCACCTCTCACACATAAAACCTTTCGTAACCCTTTTGAAACCTTTAAAATAAAGTGAGAGGTATATTTTTCTAAAGAACTCTGTCCGCTCGTCTTTAATTGAGTCGTCGTTATGTTTCCGCGCGCATATGTATTGTCACGTGATAGCCCACGGAGACGATAGAGGTAAGATTAATACTATCCTCCCGTTGAATTAACAGTATCTAGCCGTCAAAAAAAGTGACCTTTAAGAGAGAATGTGGGTCACAGAGGGGGTATCAACAGGTGTTGGTACTTAGTAACCTCAGGTCGCCGGACACCGGAAGGGGAAAGAGAGAGAAGCCAAATGATTGGCTGGGACCCCAAAACGGAAGTGGGACTTCCTCCCCTCAGCGGAAGTAAATAATAAGAAAATTAGTTTTTGAGCAGGGTTCGTAGCGGGCAGACGAACCATAGCCAGTATTCCGGGTTGAAGACAAAAGAATACCTGAGACATGAGGGACCCCAGGTTCTTCAAGCCTGTGTAAAAAAATAGAATAAAGTCTATTAGCCCGTGAAAGAAGAAAGATTCTCCAGTGGAACACCATCGAAAAATAAGATAAGTAACTTTGGGACCATTTCTCCTTTATACCCAAATTTTGTATACCACTCTCTCTCTCTCTCTCTCTCAACTTGAAGAAAAA
Organism: Sepioteuthis lessoniana; assembly: GCA_963585895.1. Lineage (NCBI taxonomy): Eukaryota > Metazoa > Mollusca > Cephalopoda > Myopsida > Loliginidae > Sepioteuthis > Sepioteuthis lessoniana. The sequence goes on from OY757942.1 coordinate 54,992,255, forward strand.
CAAAAGTCAAGAAAAGACATTTATATTCGTGGACTGTCCAATTATTATATATTTTGACACTTTGAAAGTGTATATAACTGTAGTAAAGGAATTCATATATTTTTATGTTACCACGTGGTCTATGTTGTTCTTTGCCGTTCTACAAATTTGTTGTTGTCACATTTCCTTTTCAGCTTCTATTCGCCTTATGTTATCTTGCTTAGAATTATCCCATTAATTCCTTAAAAATATCACGCGGGAAACCGGAGTTGCCGACTACTACAATATAATATTATTACGACAAAAACCTATAGGTCCATATTCTTCTGTTGTCTAGGGGAAGAAGTTTAGCGGCCTGGTGGGTGTGTGATAGTGTGAAATTTGGAACCCCTTTGCCAGCGGCGGTCAGTCTGGCCCTAAATTAATCCCTCACGTAATATGCCAGTTCTTATATGCCCGAGAGAAAAACTCTGAACGAGGACTTATTCTATAGGGGATCAAGTGCCAACCTGCCCCATCTTCACACGTGCGAAAATAAAATCCCGTTTTGGGATTTTAGTCAATTTGCCGTCACAGTATTATGTGGCTGTATTACATGTGCACATATATATACCATTTGTTAATATTTTCAATTTTTTTATATTCTGTATAATTCTGAATGGATTATAATAATTATTATTATTACTCCTTGAGAGATTTTCACATCAGCGTTAGCTGATGGTCTTTCACTGGAGTTTGAGTGACAGCAAGTCTCCTCAAGTCTCCACTTGTTATCATTATTACTTACTCCTTGAGAGATTTTCACATCAGCGTTAGCTGAGGGCCTTACACTTGAGTTTGAGTGACAGCAAGTCTCCTCAAGTCACCAGTTATTATCATTATTATTTACTCCTTGAGAAATTTTCACATCAGCGTTAGCCGATGGTCTTTCACTGGAGTTTGAGTGACAGCAAGTCTCCTCAAGTCTCCAGTTATTATCATTATTATTTACTCCTTGAGTGATTTTCACATCAGCGTTAGCCGATGGTGTTTAACTGGAGTTTGAGTGACAGCAAGTCTCCTCAAGTCTCCACTTGTTATCATTATTATTTACTCCTTGAGTGATTTTCACATCAGCGTTAGCTGATGGCCTTTCACTTGAGTTTGAGTGACAGCAAGTCTCCTCAAGTTACCAGTTATTATCATTATTATTTACTCCTTGAGAAATTTTCACATCAGCGTTAGCCGATGGACTTTCACTGGAGTTTGAGTGACAGCAAGTCTCCTCAAGTCTCCACTTGTTATCATTATTATTTACTCCTTGAGAGATTTTCACATCAGCGTTAGCTGATGGTCTTTCACAGGAGTTTGAGTGACAGCAAGTCTCCTCAAGTCTCCACTTGTTATCATTATTATTTACTCCTTGAGAAATTTTCACATCAGCGTTAGCCGATGGTCTTTCACTGGAGTTTGAGTGACAGCAAGTCTCCTCAAGTCTCCACTTGTTATCATTATTATTTACTCCTTGAGAGATTTTCACATCAGCGTTAGCTGATGGTCTTTCACAGGAGTTTGAGTGACAGCAAGTCTCCTCAAGTCTCCACTTGTTATCATTATTATTTACTCCTTGAGAGATTTTCACATCAGCGTTAGCTGATGGTCTTTCACTGGAGTTTAAGTGACAGCAAGTCTCCAGTTATTATCATTATTATTTACTGCTTGAAAGATTTTCACATCAGCGTTAGCTGATGGCCTTTCACGTGAGTTTGAGTGACAGCAAGTCTCCTCAAGTCACCAGTTATTATCATTGTTATTTACTCCTTGAGAAATTTTCATATCAGCGTTAGCCGATGGTCTTTCACTGGAGTTTGAGTGACAGCAAGTCTCCTCAAGTCTCCAGTTATTATCATTATTATTTACTCCTTGAGTGATTTTCACATCAGCGTTAGCCGATGGTCTTTCACTGGAGTTTGAGTGACAGCAAGTCTCCTCAAGTCTCCACTTGTTATCATTATTATTTACTCCTTGAGAGATTTTCACATCAGCGTTAGCTGATGGCTTTTCACTTGAGTTTGAGTGACAGCAAGTCTCCTCAAGTCACCAGTTATTATCATTGTTATTTACTCCTTGAGAAATTTTCATATCAGCGTTAGCCGATGGACTTTCACTGGAGTTTGAGTGACAGCAAGTCTCCTCAAGTCTCCAGTTATTATCATTATTATTTACTCCTTGAGTGATTTTCGCATCAGCGTTAGCCGATGGTCTTTCACTGGAGTTTGAGTGACAGCAAGTCTCCTCAAGTCTCCACTTGTTATCATTATTATTTACTCCTTGAGAGATTTTCACATCAGCGTTAGCTGATGGTCTTTCACAGGAGTTTGAGTGACAGCAAGTCTCCTCAAGTCTCCACTTGTTATCATTATTATTTACTCCTTGAGAGATTTTCACATCAGCGTTAGCTGATGGTCTTTCACTGGAGTTTAAGTGACAGCAAGTCTCCAGTTATTATCATTATTATTAACTGCTTGAAAGATTTTCACATCAGCGTTAGCTGATGGCCTTTCACTTGAGTTTGAGTGACAGCAAGTCTCCTCAAGTCACCAGTTATTATCATTATTATTTACTCCTTGAGAAATTTTCACATCAGCGTTAGCCGATGGTCTTTCACTGGAGTTTGAGTGACAGCAAGTCTCCTCAAGTCTCCACTTGTTATCATTATTATTTACTCCTTGAGAGATTTTCACATCAGCGTTAGCTGATGGTCTTTCACAGGAGTTTGAGTGACAGCAAGTCTCCTCAAGTCTCCACTTGTTATCATTATTATTTACTCCTTGAGAGATTTTCACATCAGCGTTAGCTGATGGTCTTTCACTGGAGTTTAAGTGACTGCAAGTCTCCAGTTATTATCATTATTATTTACTGCTTGAAAGATTTTCACATCAGCGTTAGCTGATGGCTTTTCACTTGAGTTTGAGTGACAGCAAGTCTCCTCAAGTCACCAGTTATTATCATTATTATTTACTCCTTGAGAAATTTTCACATCAGCGTTAGCCGATGGTCTTTCACTGGAGTTTGAGTGACACCAAGTCTCCTCAAGTCTCAACTTGTTATCATTATTATTTACTCCTTGAGAGATTTTCACATCAGCGTTAGCTGATGGCCTTTCACTTGAGTTTGAGTGACAGCAAGTCTCCTCAAGTCACCAGTTATTATCATTGTTATTTACTCCTTGAGAAATTTTCATATCAGCGTTAGCCGATGGTCTTTCACTGGAGTTTGAGTGACAGCAAGTCTCCTCAAGTCTCCAGTTATTATCATTATTATTTACTCCTTGAGTGATTTTCACATCAGCGTTAGCCGATGGTCTTTCACTGGAGTTTGAGTGACAGCAAGTCTCCTCAAGTCTCCACTTGTTATCATTATTATTTACTCCTTGAGAGATTTTCACATCAGCGTTAGCTGATGGTCTTTCACAGGAGTTTGAGTGACAGCAAGTCTCCTCAAGTCTCCACTTGTTATCATTATTATTTACTCCTTGAGAGATTTTCACATCAGCGTTAGCTGATGGTCTTTCACTGGAGTTTAAGTGACAGCAAGTCTCCAGTTATTATCATTATTATTTACTGCTTGAAAGATTTTCACATCAGCGTTAGCTGATTGCCTTTCACTTGAGTTTGAGTGACAGCAAGTCTCCTCAAGTCACCAGTTATTATCAATGTTATTTACTCCTTAAGAAATTTTCACATCAGCGTTAGCCGATGGTCTTTCACTGGAGTTTGAGTGACAGCAAGTCTCCTCAAGTCTCCAGTTATTATCATTATTATTTACTCCTTGAGAGATTTTCACATCAGCGTTAGCCGATGGTCTTTCACTGGAGTTTGCGTGACAGCAAGTCTCCTCAAGTCTCCACTTGTTATCATTATTATTTACTCCTTGAGAGATTTTCACATCAGCGTTAGCTGATGGCCTTTCACTTGAGTTTGAGTGACAGCAAGTCTCCTCAAGTCACCAGTTATTATCATTGTTATTTACTCCTTGAGAAATTTTCATATCAGCGTTAGCCGATGGTCTTTCACTGGAGTTTGAGTGACAGCAAGTCTCCTCAAGTCTCCAGTTATTATCATTATTATTTACTCCTTGAGTGATTTTCACATCAGCGTTAGCCGATGGTCTTTCACTGGAGTTTGAGTGACAGCAAGTCTCCTCAAGTCTCCACTTGTTATCATTATTATTTACTCCTTGAGAGATTTTCACATCAGCGTTAGCTGATGGTCTTTCACTGGAGTTTAAGAGACAGCAAGTCTCCAGTTATTATCATTATTATTTACTGCTTGAAAGATTTTCACATCAGCGTTAGCTGATGGCCTTTCACTTGAGTTTGAGTGACAGCAAGTCTCCTCAAGTCACCAGTTATTATCATTATTATTTACTCCTTGAGAAATTTTCACATCAGCGTTAGCCGATGGTCTTTCACTGGAGTTTGAGTGACACCAAGTCTCCTCAAGTCTCAACTTGTTATCATTATTATTTACTCCTTGAGAGATTTTCACATCAGCGTTAGCTGATGGCCTTTCACTTGAGTTTGAGTGACAGCAAGTCTCCTCAAGTCACCAGTTATTATCATTGTTATTTACTCCTTGAGAAATTTTCATATCAGCGTTAGCCGATGGTCTTTCACTGGAGTTTGAGTGACAGCAAGTCTCCTCAAGTCTCCAGTTACTATCATTATTATTTACTCCTTGAGTGATTTTCACATCAGCGTTAGCCGATGGTCTTTCACTGGAGTTTGAGTGACAGCAAGTCTCCTCAAGTCTCCACTTGTTATCATTATTATTTACTCCTTGAGAGATTTTCACATCAGCGTTAGCTGATGGCCTTTCACTTGAGTTTGAGTGACAGCAAGTCTCCTCAAGTCACCAGTTATTATCATTGTTATTTACTCCTTGAGAAATTTTCATATCAGCGTTAGCCGATGGTCTTTCACTGGAGTTTGAGTGACAGCAAGTCTCCTCAAGTCTCCAGTTATTATCATTATTATTTACTCCTTGAGTGATTTTCACATCAGCGTTAGCCGATGGTCTTTCACTGGAGTTTGAGTGACAGCAAGTCTCCTCAAGTCTCCACTTGTTATCATTATTATTTACTCCTTGAGAGATTTTCACATCAGCGTTAGCTGATGGCCTTTCACTTGAGTTTGAGTGACAGCAAGTCTCCTCAAGTCACCAGTTATTATCATTGTTATTTACTCCTTGAGAAATTTTCATATCAGCGTTAGCCGATGGTCTTTCACTGGAGTTTGAGTGACAGCAAGTCTCCTCAAGGCTCCAGTTATTATCATTATTATTTACTCCTTGAGTGATTTTCACATCAGCGTTAGCCGATGGTCTTTCACTGGAGTTTGAGTGACAGCAAGTCTCCTCAAGTCTCCACTTGTTATCATTATTATTTACTCCTTGAGAGATTTTCACATCAGCGTTAGCTGATGGCCTTTCACTTGAGTTTGAGTGACAGCAAGTCTCCTCAAGTCACCAGTTATTATCATTGTTATTTACTCCTTGAGAAATTTTCATATCAGCGTTAGCCGATGGTCTTTCACTGGAGTTTGAGTGACAGCAAGTCTCCTCAAGTCTCCAGTTATTATCATTATTATTTACTCCTTGAGTGATTTTCACATCAGCGTTAGCCGATGGTCTTTCACTGGAGTTTGAGTGACAGCAAGTCTCCTCAAGTCTCCACTTGTTATCATTATTATTTACTCCTTGAGAGATTTTCACATCAGCGTTAGCTGATGGTCTTTCACTGGAGTTTAAGTGACAGCAAGTCTCCAGTTATTATCATTATTATTTACTGCTTGAAAGATTTTCACATCAGCGTTAGCTGATGGCCTTTCACTTGAGTTTGAGTGACAGCAAGTCTCCTCAAGTCACCAGTTATTATCATTATTATTTACTCCTTGAGAAATTTTCACATCAGCGTTAGCCGATGGTCTTTCACTGGAGTTTGAGTGACAGCAAGTCTCCTCAAGTCTCCACTTGTTATCATTATTATTTACTCCTTGAGAGATTTTCACATCAGCGTTAGCCGATGGTCTTTCACTGGAGTTTGAGTGACAGCAAGTCTCCTCAAGTCTCCACTTGTTATCATTATTATTTACTCCTTGAGAGATTTTCACATCAGCGTTAGCTGATGGCCTTTCACTTGAGTTTGAGTGACAGCAAGTCTCCTCAAGTCACCAGTTATTATCATTATTATTTACTCCTTGAGAGATTTTCACATCAGCGTTAGCTGATGGTCTTTCACTGGAGTTTAAGTGACAGCAAGTCTCCAGTTATTATCATTATTATTTACTGCTTGAAAGATTTTCACATCAGCGTTAGCTGATGGCCTTTCACTTGAGTTTGAGTGACAGCAAGTCTCCTCAAGTCACCAGTTATTATCATTATTATTTACTCCTTGAGAAATTTTCAAATCAGCGTTAGCCGATGGTCTTTCACTGGAGTTTGAGTGACACCAAGTCTCCTCAAGTCTCCACTTGTTATCATTATTATTTACTCCTTGAGAGATTTTCACATCAGCGTTAGCTGATTGCCTTTCACTTGAGTTTGAGTGACAGCAAGTCTCCTCAAGTTACCAGTTATTATCATTGTTATTTACTCCTTGAGAAATTTTCATATCAGCGTTAGCTGATGGTCTTTCACTGGAGTTTGAGTGACAGCAAGTCTCCTCAAGTCTCCAGTTATTATCATTATTATTTACTCCTTGAGTGATTTTCACATCAGCGTTAGCCGATGGTCTTTCACTGGAGTTTGAGTGACAGCAAGTCTCCTCAAGTCTCCACTTGTTATCATTATTATTTACTCCTTGAGAGATTTTCACATCAGCGTTAGCTGATGGCCTTTCACTTGAGTTTGAGTGACAGCAAGTCTCCTCAAGTCACCAGTTATTATCATTGTTATTTACTCCTTGAGAAATTTTCATATCAGCGTTAGCCGATGGTCTTTCACTGGAGTTTGAGTGACAGCAAGTCTCCTCAAGTCTCCAGTTCTTATCATTATTATTTACTCCTTGAGTGATTTTCACATCAGCGTTAGCCGATGGTCTTTCACTGGAGTTTAAGTGACAGAAAGTCTCCAGTTATTATCATTATTATTTACTGCTTGAAAGATTTTCACATCAGCGTTAGCTGATGGCCTTTCACTTGAGTTTGAGTGACAGCAAGTCTCCTCAAGTCACCAGTTATTATCATTATTATTTACTCCTTGAGAGATTTTCACATCAGCGTTAGCTGATGGTTTTTCACAGGAGTTTGAGTGACAGCAAGTCTCCTCAAGTCTCCACTTGTTATCATTATTATTTACTCCTTGAGAGATTTTCACATCAGCGTTAGCTGATGGTCTTTCACTGGAGTTTAAGTGACAGCAAGTCTCCAGTTATTATCATTATTATTTACTGCTTGAAAGATTTTCACATCCGCGTTAGCCGATGGCCTTTCACTTGAGTTTGAGTGACAGCAAGTCTCCTCAAGTCACCAGTTATTATCATTATTATTTACTCCTTGAGTGATTTTCACATCAGCGTTAGCTGATGGTTTTTCACTGGAGTTTGAGTGACAGCAAGTCTCCTCAAGTCTCCACTTGTTATCATTATTATTTACTCCTTGAGAGATTTTCACATCAGCGTTAGCTGATGGTCTTTCACTGGAGTTTAAGTGACTGCAAGTCTCCAGTTATTATCATTATTATTCACTGCTTGAAAGATTTTCACATCAGCGTTAGCTGATGGCCTTTCACTTGAGTTTGAGTGACAGCAAGTCTCCTCAAGTCACCAGTTATTATCATTATTTTTTACTCCTTGAGAAATTTTCACATCAGCGTTAGCCGATGGTCTTTCACTGGAGTTTGAGTGACAGCAAGTCTCCTCAAGTCACCAGTTATTATCATTATTATTTACTCCTTGAGAAATTTTCACATCAGCGTTAGCCGATGGTCTTTCACTGGAGTTTGAGTGACAGCAAGTCTCCTCAAGTCTCCAGTTATTATCATTATTATTTACTCCTTGAGTGATTTTCACATCAGCGTTAGCCGATGGTCTTTCACTGGAGTTTGAGTGACAGCAAGTCTCCTCAAGTCTCCACTTGTTATCATTATTATTTACTCCTTGAGAGATTTTCACATCAGCGTTAGCTGATGGTCTTTCACTGGAGTTTAAGTGACAGCAAGTCTCCAGTTATTATCATTATTATTTACTGCTTGAAAGATTTTCACATCAGCGTTAGCTGATGGCCTTTCACTTGAGTTTGAGTGACAGCAAGTCTCCTCAAGTCACCAGTTATTATCATTATTATTTACTCCTTGAGAAATTTTCACATCAGCGTTAGCCGATGGTCTTTCACTGGAGTTTGAGTGACAGCAAGTCTCCGCAAGTCTCCACTTGTTATCATTATTATTTACTCCTTGAGAGATTTTCACATCAGCGTTAGCTGATGGTCTTTCACAGGAGTTTGAGTGACAGCAAGTCTCCTCAAGTCTCCACTTGTTATCATTATTATTTACTCCTTGAGAGATTTTCACATCAGCGTTAGCTGATGGTCTTTCACTGGAGTTTAAGTGACAGCAAGTCTCCAGTTATTATCATTATTATTTACTGCTTGAAAGATTTTCACATCAGCGTTAGCTGATGGCCTTTCACTTGAGTTTAAGTGACAGCAAGTCTCCAGTTATTATCATTATTATTTACTCCTTGAGAGATTTTCACATCAGCGTTAGCTGATTGCCTTTCACTTGAGTTTGAGTGACAGCAAGTCTCCTCAAGTCACCAGTTATTATCATTATTATTTACTCCTTGAGAAATTTTCACATCAGCGTTAGCCGATGGTCTTTCACTGGAGTTTGAGTGACAGCAAGTCTCCTCAAGTCTCCAGTTATTATCATTATTATTTACTCCTTGAGTGATTTTCACATCAGCGTTAGCCGATGGTCTTTCACTGGAGTTTGAGTGACAGCAAGTCTCCTCAAGTCTCCACTTGTTATCATTATTATTTACTCCTTGAGAGATTTTCACATCAGCGTTAGCTGATGGTCTTTCACTGGAGTTTAAGTGACAGCAAGTCTCCAGTTATTATCATTATTATTTACTGCTTGAAAGATTTTCACATCAGAGTTAGCCGATGGTCTTTCACTGGAGTTTGAGTGACAGCAAGTCTCCTCAAGTCTCCACTTGTTATCATTATTATTTACTCCTTGAGAGATTTTCACAGGAGTTTGAGTGACAGCAAGTCTCCTCAAGTCTCCACTTGTTATCATTATTATTTACTCCTTGAGAGATTTTCACATCAGCGTTAGCTGATGGTCTTTCACTGGAGTTTAAGTGACAGCAAGTCTCCAGTTATTATCATTATTATTTACTGCTTGAAAGATTTTCACATCAGCGTTAGCTGATGGCCTTTCACTTGAGTTTGAGTGACAGCAAGTCTCCTCAAGTCACCAGTTATTATCATTATTTTTTACTCCTTGAGAAATTTTCACATCAGCGTTAGCCGATGGTCTTTCACTGGAGTTTGAGTGACAGCAAGTCTCCTCAAGTCTCCACTTGTTATCATTATTATTTACTCCTTGAGAGATTTTCACATCAGCGTTAGCTGATGGTCTTTCACTGGAGTTTAAGTGACAGCAAGTCTCCAGTTATTATCATTATTATTTACTGCTTGAAAGATTTTCACATCCGCGTTAGCCGATGGCCTTTCACTTGAGTTTGAGTGACAGCAAGTCTCCTCAAGTCACCAGTTATTATCATTGTTATTTACTCCTTAAGAAATTTTCATATCAGCGTTAGCCGATGGTCTTTCACTGGAGTTTGAGTGACAGCAAGTCTCCTCAAGTCTCCAGTTATTATCATTATTATTTACTCCTTGAGTGATTTTCACATCAGCGTTAGCTGATGGTCTTTCACTGGAGTTTGAGTGACAGCAAGTCTCCTCAAGTCTCCACTTGTTATCATTATTATTTACTCCTTGAGAGATTTTCACATCAGCGTTAGCTGATGGTCTTTCACTGGAGTTTAAGTGACTGCAAGTCTCCAGTTATTATCATTATTATTCACTGCTTGAAAGATTTTCACATCAGCGTTAGCTGATGGCCTTTCACTTGAGTTTGAGTGACAGCAAATCTCCTCTAGTCACCAGTTATTATCATTATTTTTTACTCCTTGAGAAATTTTCACATCAGCGTTAGCCGATGGTCTTTCACTGGAGTTTGAGTGACAGCAAGTCTCCTCAAGTCTCCACTTGTTATCATTATTATTTACTCCTTGAGAGATTTTCACATCAGCGTTAGCTGATTGCCTTTCACTTGAGTTTGAGTGACAGCAAGTCTCCTCAAGTCACCAGTTATTATCATTATTATTTACTCCTTGAGAAATTTTCACATCAGCGTTAGCCGATGGTCTTTCACTGGAGTTTGAGTGACAGCAAGTCTCCTCAAGTCTCCAGTTATTATCATTATTATTTACTCCTTGAGTGATTTTCACATCAGCGTTAGCCGATGGTCTTTCACTGGAGTTTGAGTGACAGCAAGTCTCCTCAAGTCTCCACTTGTTATCATTATTATTTACTCCTTGAGAGATTTTCACATCAGCGTTAGCTGATGGTCTTTCACTGGAGTTTAAGTGACAGCAAGTCTCCAGTTATTATCATTATTATTTACTGCTTGAAAGATTTTCACATCAGCGTTAGCTGATGGCCTTTCACTTGAGTTTGAGTGACAGCAAGTCTCCTCAAGTCACCAGTTATTATCATTATTTTTTACTCCTTGAGAAATTTTCACATCAGCGTTAGCCGATGGTCTTTCACTGGAGTTTGAGTGACAGCAAGTCTCCGCAAGTCTCCACTTGTTATCATTATTATTTACTCCTTGAGAGATTTTCACATCAGCGTTAGCTGATGGTCTTTCACAGGAGTTTGAGTGACAGCAAGTCTCCGCAAGTCTCCACTTGTTATCATTATTATTTACTCCTTGAGAGATTTTCACATCAGCGTTAGCTGATGGTCTTTCACTGGAGTTTAAGTGACAGCAAGTCTCCAGTTATTATCATTATTATTTACTGCTTGAAAGATTTTCACATCAGCGTTAGCTGATGGCCTTTCACTTGAGTTTAAGTGACAGCAAGTCTCCAGTTATTATCATTATTATTTACTCCTTGAGAGATTTTCACATCAGCGTTAGCTGATTGCCTTTCACTTGAGTTTGAGTGACAGCAAGTCTCCTCAAGTCACCAGTTATTATCATTATTATTTACTCCTTGAGAAATTTTCACATCAGCGTTAGCCGATGGTCTTTCACTGGAGTTTGAGTGACAGCAAGTCTCCTCAAGTCTCCAGTTATTATCATTATTATTTACTCCTTGAGTGATTTTCACATCAGCGTTAGCCGATGGTCTTTCACTGGAGTTTGAGTGACAGCAAGTCTCCTCAAGTCTCCACTTGTTATCATTATTATTTACTCCTTGAGAGATTTTCACATCAGCGTTAGCTGATGGTCTTTCACTGGAGTTTAAGTGACAGCAAGTCTCCAGTTATTATCATTATTATTTACTGCTTGAAAGATTTTCACATCAGAGTTAGCCGATGGTCTTTCACTGGAGTTTGAGTGACAGCAAGTCTCCTCAAGTCTCCACTTGTTATCATTATTATTTACTCCTTGAGAGATTTTCACATCAGCGTTAGCCGATGGTGTTTCACTGGAGTTTGAGTGACAGCAAGTCTCCTCAAGTCTCCACTTGTTATCATTATTATTTACTCCTTGAGTGATTTTCACATCAGAGTTAGCCGATGGTCTTTCACTGGAGTTTGAGTGACAGCAAGTCTCCTCAAGTCTCCACTTGTTATCATTATTATTTACTCCTTGAGAGATTTTCACATCAGCGTTAGCCGATGGTGTTTCACTGGAGTTTGAGTGACAGCAAGTCTCCTCAAGTCTCCACTTGTTATCATTATTATTTACTCCTTGAGAGATTTTCACATCAGCGTTAGCTGATGGTCTCTCACTGGAGTTTAAGTGACAGCAAGTCTCCAGTTATTATCATTATTATTTACTGCTTGAAAGATTTTCACATCAGCGTTAGCTGATGGCCTTTCACTTGAGTTTGAGTGACAGCAAGTCTCCTCAAGTCACCAGTTATTATCATTATTATTTACTCCTTGAGAAATTTTCACATCAGCGTTAGTCGATGGTTTTCACTGGAGTTTGAGTGACAGAAAGTCTCCTCAAGTCTCCAGTTATTATCATTATTATTTACTCCTTGAGTGATTTTCACATAAGCGTTAGCCGATGGTGTTTCACTGGAGTTTGAGTGACAGCAAGTCTCCTCAAGTCTCCACTTGTTATCATTATTATTTACTCCTTGAGTGATTTTCACATCAGCGTTAGCCGATGGTCTTTCACTGGAGTTTGAGTGACAGCAAGTCTCCTCAAGTCTCCACTTGTTATCATTATTATTTACTCCTTGAGAGATTTTTACATCAGCGTTAGCTGATGGTCTTTCACTGGAGTTTGAGTGACAGCAAGTCTCCTAAACTCTCCACTTGTTATCATTATTATTTACTCCTTGAGAGATTTTCACATCAGCGTTAGCTGATGGTCTTTCACTGGAGTTTAAGTGACAGCAAGTCTCCAGTTATTATCATTATTATTTACTGCTTGAAAGATTTTCACATCAGCGTTAGCTGATGGCCTTTCACTTGAGTTTCAGTGACAGCAAGTCTCCTCAAGTCACCAGTTATTATCATTATTATTTACTCCTTGAGAGATTTTCACATCAGCGTTAGCCGATGGTGTTTCACTGGAGTTTGAGTGACAGCAAGTCTCTTCAAGTCTCCACTTGTTATCATTATTATTTACTCCTTGAGAGATTTTCACATCAGCGTTAGCTGATGGCCTTTCACTTGAGTTTGAGTGACAGCAAGTCTCCTCAAGTCACCAGTTATTATCATTATTATTTACTCCTTGAGAAATTTTCACATCAGCGTTAGCCGATGGTCTTTCACTGGAGTTTGAGTGACAGCAAGTCTCCTCAAGTCTCCAGTTATTATCATTATTATTTACTCCTTGAGTGATTTTCACATCAGCGTTAGCCGATGGTCTTTCACTGGAGTTTGAGTGACAGCAAGTCTCCTCAAGTCTCCACTTATTATCATTATTATTTACTCCTTGAGAGATTTTCACATCAGCGTTAGCCGATGGTCTTTCACTGGAGTTTGAGTGACAGCAAGTCTCCTCAAGTCTCCACTTGTTATCATTATTATTTACTCCTTGAGAGATTTTTACATCAGCGTTAGCTCATGGTCTTTCACTGGAGTTTGAGTGACAGCAAGTCTCCTCAAGTCTCCACTTGTTATCATTATTATTTACTCCTTGAGAGATTTTCACATCAGCGTTAGCTGATGGTCTTTCACTGGAGTTTAAGTGACAGCAAGTCTCCAGTTATTATCATTATTATTTACTGCTTGAAAGATTTTCACATCAGCGTTAGCTGATGGCCTTTCACTGGAGTTTGAGTGACAGCAAGTCTCCTCAAGTCTCCAGTTATTATCATTATTATTTACTCCTTGAGTGATTTTCACATCAGCGTTAGCCGATGGTCTTTCACTGGAGTTTGAGTGACAGCAATCTCCTCAAATCTCCACTTGTTATCATTATTATTTACTCCTTGAGAGATTTTCACATCAGCGTTAGCCGATGGTGTTTCACTGGAGTTTGAGTGACAGCAAGTCTCTTCAAGTCTCCACTTGTTATCATTATTATTTACTCCTTGAGAGATGTTCACATCAGCGTTAGCTGATGGCCTTTCACTTGAGTTTGAGTGACAGCAAGTCTCCTCAAGTCACCAGTTATTATCATTATTATTTACTCCTTGAGAAATTTTCACATCAGCGTTAGCCGATGGTCTTTCACTGGAGTTTGAGTGACAGCAAGTCTCCTCAAGTCTCCAGTTATTATCATTATTATTTACTCCTTGAGTGATTTTCACATCAGCGTTAGCCGATGGTCTTTCACTGGAGTTTGAGTGACAGCAAGTCTCCTCAAGTCTCCACTTATTATCATTATTATTTACTCCTTGAGAGATTTTCACATCAGCGTTAGCCGATGGTCTTTCACTGGAGTTTGAGTGACAGCAAGTCTCCTCAAGTCTCCACTTGTTATCATTATTATTTACTCCTTGAGAGATTTTTACATCAGCGTTAGCTCATGGTCTTTCACTGGAGTTTGAGTGACAGCAAGTCTCCTCAAGTCTCCACTTGTTATCATTATTATTTACTCCTTGAGAGATTTTCACATCAGCGTTAGCTGATGGTCTTTCACTGGAGTTTAAGTGACAGCAAGTCTCCAGTTATTATCATTATTATTTACTGCTTGAAAGATTTTCACATCAGCGTTAGCTGATGGCCTTTCACTTGAGTTTGAGTGACAGTAAGTCTCCTCAAGTCACCAGTTATTATCATTATTATTTACTCCTTGAGAAAAGTTCACATCAGCGTTAGCCGATGGTCTTTCACTGGAGTTTGAGTGACAGCAAGTCTCCTCAAGTCTCCAGTTATTATCATTATTTTTTACTCCTTGAGTGATTTTCACATCAGCGTTAGCCGATGGTCTTTCACTGGAGTTTGAGTGTCAGCAAGTCTCCTCAAGTCTCCACTTGTTATCATTATTATTTACTCCTTGAGAGATTTTCACATCAGCGTTAGCTGATGGTCTTTCACTGGAGTTTGAGTGACAGCAAGTCTCCTCAAGTCTCCACTTGTTATCATTATTATTTACTCCTTGAGTGATTTTCACATCAGCGTTAGACGATGGTCTTTCACTGGAGTTTGAGTGACAGCAAGTCTCCTCAAGTCTCCACTTATTATCATTATTATTTACTCCTTGAGAGATTCTCACATCAGCGTTAGCCGATGGTCTTTCACTGGAGTTTGAGTGACAGCAAGTCTCCTCAAATCTCTACTTGTTATCATTATTATTTACTCCTTGAGAGATTTTCACATCAGCGTTAGCCGATGGTCTTTCACTGGAGTTTGAGTGACAGCAAGTCTCCTCAAGTCTCCACTTATTATCATTATTATTTACTCCTTGAGAGATTTTCACATCAGCGTTAGCTGATGGTCTTTCACTGGAGTTTAAGTGACAGCAAGTCTCCAGTTATTATCATTATTATTTACTGCTTGAAAGATTTTCACATCAGCGTTAGCTGATGGCTTTTCACTTGAGTTTGAGTGACAGCAAGTCTCCTCAAGTCACCAGTTATTATCATTATTATTTACTCCTTGAGAAATTTTCACATCAGCGTTAGCCGATGGTCTTTCACTGGAGTTTGAGTGACAGCAAGTCTCCTCAAGTCTCCACTTATTATCATTATTATTTACTCCTTGAGAGATTCTCACATCAGCGTTAGCCGATGGTCTTTCACTGGAGTTTGAGTGACAGCAAGTCTCCTCAAATCTCCACTTGTTATCATTATTATTTACTCCTTGATAGATTTTCACATCAGCGTTAACCGATGGTCTTTCACTAGAGTTTGAGTGACAGCAAGTCTCCTCAAGTCTCCACTTATTATCATTATTATTTACTCCTTGAGAGATTTTCACATCAGCGTTAGCTGATGGTCTTTCACTGGAGTTTAAGTGACAGCAAGTCTCCAGTTATTATCATTATTATTTACTGCTTGAAAGATTTTCACATCAGCGTTAGCTGATGGCCTTTCACTTGAGTTTGAGTGACAGCAAGTCTCCTCAAGTCACCAGTTATTATCATTATTATTTACTCCTTGAGAAATTTTCACATCAGCGTTAGCCGATGGTCTTTCACTGGAGTTTGAGTGACAGCAAGTCTCCTCATGTCTCCAGATATTATCATTATTATTTACTCCTTGAAAGATTTTCACATCAGCATTAGCTGATTGTCTTTCACTGGAGTTTGAGTGACAGCAAGTCTCCTCAAGTCTCCAGGACTCTTCTCAGTATTCTGGCTGATATCAATAATGCAGTAGTTTGGATGGGCACCATTTGTCCTGTTATTTCTAAGTCCTCCAGTCCTTGTGCAAATCTTTTGGAGCACCAATCACAATTGGTATAAATATCAATTTCATGTTCCACAGGTTTTCAGTTCTCTAGCAAGGTCTAAGTACTTGTCTTTCATTTTGCTTTCTTTCAATTTTACTCTGTGGTCAGCTGGGATACCAAAGTCTACAAGTTTGCAAGTTCTTTTTTTTGTTGTTGATTATTCGATTTTTTCACATCTGCGTTTGCTAATGGTCTATCACTTGAATTTTAGTGACACCAAATCTCTTCAAGTCTCCAGGACTCTTCTCAGTATTCTGGCCGATCTCAATAATGCAGTAGTTTTGATGGTCATAATTCTTCCTCTGATTCCCAATTTCTCTAATCTTTTTCCAAGCCTTTTTTGGACCGTTTCAAGCTCATCAAATATATTTGGTATCATTGTCCCTCTCATGTTTCACAGCTTATTTTTTCAGCTCTCTGACTAGGTCCAAGTATTTATCTATTTTTTTGCTTTCTTTTATTTTCACTCAATAGTCCGCCAGATAAGTTTTTTTGTATTTTTTTTTTCAAGTTAATTAACACTAAGTCCAGTTTTCTGGCCGAAATTGTGTGATCGGTCAGTATCTCAAAGTTCTAGGAAATTCTATTCGTCTCATTTTCTCGGTCAGATTCTGGTTTATACATACGAGGATCATTTAATAAGTTTCCAGATTTTTTTCGTATGGGCCCTTTGATTGATAGTACACACATGAAACTCTAGTCCCTTTCCAAGTAATCTCCTCTGGCTGCAATGCACTTGTTGTACCGTTCCAACAACTTCAGGAAGGCCCCATGGAAGTCCTCTTGTGCGAGCGTGTCAATGACCTTCGTCACAGCCTCTTTCATCTCCTCAATTGTCTCATAACGACAGCCTCTGGGCTTAGGGAATAACCAAAAGTCACAGGAAGCAACGTCTGGACTCTAGGGAAGGTGACGAAGTATCTTGATGCCCATCTCGGTCAAATAGTCTGTGACAAGGATGGAGTTGTGGACTGTTGCATTGTCCTGGTGGAAACCCACTGACCTGACTTGAAGAGTGCGGGCCTCTTCCGACGGAATCTCTTGCTGAACTCCCTTAAAACCTCATCATAGTAACCCTAACCCTTTGGCCTATCAACTCTGGTGTATTGACTTCCTTACTCCTCCCAAACCTCTCATCATCCCTCACAGACTGCCTGCCTTCCTTGAATCTCTTATGCCACTCAAAAACTGATACACAATTCACGCAAGATGGTCGAAAGCAGTTTGAAGCATTCCATACGTTGTTTCTGTGGCATTTTTTCCAAGTTTAAAACAGAATTTTATTACATATCGTTCTTCTAAAATGTCAGATTGCATTTTTGAAATTCACCAGCTGTGACAATCAGGCTTTAGTAGGGTGTATTCCAGTTCCTGTTGTAGATGTTCATTTAAATTTTTCGTTGAGACAAAGAAGGCATTTTTTTTTTATGTTTTATTGTAGGCAGGTGCAGAAAAATGCCTGTACAAAAACGTCATATACAAAACCACGGTTAAAACAAACAACTCTATCAAACATTACATCGGTGCAACGGAGGGCCCCATAAAACAAAGAATCCACAACCATAATCTTTCTTTCAAAAACAGAAACTACGCATCGAATACCTCCTTATCCTCGTACATATGGCAGCTAAAAGACACAAACATCTCTCCCACAATCACCTGGGAGATACTAAAACAAACACCTGCCAACAACAAAACGCCAAAAAAATGCCTTCTTTGTCTCCACGAAAAATTAGCCACTATAACCTACCCATAACAAAACACCCTACGAAATAAAAAATCTGAAATTCTTTCAAAATGTAGGCACGAGAACAAATAACTTCTCTCACACTTCGATCCATACACATAACCCATCTAACACGTCAAATAGATAAAAAAAAAAAATTAAAAAAAACCTGAAGCACCGTAAGTACCATTTTCCTCCACCAACCATCACATCCGCCACACAATATATGTAACATCTCATATGTACTATCTGTTAATTTTACATTTTTATGACAATTAAAAATAGGCCCCAACACTCTACATTCATCTTATCTAACCGCATACACTCTACTCTTTTCTACAATAGCGTATATATCACACAACATTAACACAAAACATATAACTATCAAAAATAACCATCCCAACTGCCCAACTTTTACCCATACCCGTCAAACCTGCCATCTATTTCTTTAATCAATTTCCTTAGATTTATAATGACGTCACTTTGCTCTTCAGTTATAATCATCATCGTGCATAAACATACTAACTATTATTGTAACCCCTTTATTATTTTCATTACGCACGTACTATCAAAACGGAAATGAATTCGTAACATTATTTTATTTCCGCTTAACCAACGCGCTACGTTCGTAGACTGGCTTAACCTCATAAAAACACGCATCCATACGTAACTATAATATATACACGCATACTCACACACTTACAGCCACACATAAACGAAATCCCAACGGTTTTTTGTCAGTATTTTTTCGTATTTTCGTTTTTTGATTCATTCCATCTTCTTAACTGCCTGATGATTGTTGTTTTGTAAAAAAACTCCATGAAACCCAGGGTTGCAGACAATATTCTATGAATTATATATATATATATATATATATATATATATATATATACTCCCCTACCTCCGTAGGGTTGAGTTCTCTAGCGAATGAAGTAATCGCGTTGCCATTAGCGTTTATCGCAAGGCTCTTCATATATGAATTGAGCTCTCGGTAGCCGTTAACCGGATGTATGTAAACAATAGTAATTGTGATTCATAACCATTTAAAATTTACTTCGCTGCTGCTGATTCCTCGTGGCTGAGGAGCAGAGTCTTGGATTGGCGTTTGAGTCAACCGGGTTTCGATCCCAGCTACGGGAAGCTAGTATGTCTAGCCACCCTGATGAGTTCTGATAGAACGAAACAGATCTGTCTGTGGATGACTATATATGATTAGTTAATAGTTTGTAGGTAACATTATTTTTTTAACAAGCCAGAGCTTTTTTGTTTACAAACTGTTAAAAAGTTGAAATATTGCTCTCTAATACTAATAACTATATTTAATATTAATCATCAGTTTACACACGGTTAAATGATTTCAAGCAGAGTAAATGATTGGATAATTCTCTTTGACCCATAGATAAGACCCTATCAGATACTCCCACTCTGGCCCAAAGTGGACCAAAGAGTAATAGAAATAAAGAAGCACTCCACATTCCTCAAGGCTCCAAGACTCGAGCCTCACCATCATATATTTTTTTACTTACCGGGGCACACGTTGGGCTTTTTTTCCCCCCTCTGCCGAAGTGTCGTCGGCGTATTCAACATCCCCAGTTGACAGGATGGTACTTGTATCTGACTGGAATACTTGAAACTATATAAGAGTGTGCAAAGTATTTTTAATAGCATGAAATTACTTGACGCTATTATAGTTTACAAATGATTGTAATTAGTTACTTGAAACTTTATAGTTGCTTGCAAAAAAGCTGACTTCATTATTATGTAACCCAACAAAGTTTGACATACAGTAAAAACCAACCCACCAACCAACCAACCCACCAACCCATCAACCAACCCACCAATCCACCAACTAACCAGCCCACCAACCAACCAACCAACCCACCAATCCACCAACCAACCAACCAACCAACTAACCAATTCACCAACCAAACAACCCACCAACCAAACAACCCACCAACCAAACAACCCACCAAACAACCCACCAAACAACCCACCAACCCACACATCCACCAACCAACCAACCCACCAACCAACCAACCAACCCACCAATCCACCAACCAACCAACCCACCAACCAACCACCAATCTACCAACCAACCAACCCACCAACCAACCAACCCACCAATCCACCAACCAACCAACTAACCAACCAACCAACCAACTAATCAACCAAAAAAACAACTAATGTAAAATTCAGTGTTGGTGTATAATAACATAATGACTTATGTGTTGACATATACATATATAAGTTGATGTTATAGCAATCAGATGAAAAAAACAAGGGAAAGGCAGATATATTGTCGTGTTACACCATAGTTTTTAAATACTTTATCATTAATCTCCCTCAATGGCCCTTGAATTTTAGGTTTGGTTTGGTTTGGTTTTATAGCATATCAACCCTTGTAGGTTATTTAATACCAAATCCTCTAATATATATATATATATATGATTTGGTTGGGTTGTATGGCATATCAACTATTGTCGGTTATATGATGCCAAATCCTCTTTACACATGTATATCAAATATATATGATTTTGTTAGGTTGGGTTTTATGGTATATCAATCATTGTAGGTTATATATATATATATATATATATATATATATATGATTTGGTTGAGTTGGGTTGTATTGCATATCAACTATTGTAGGTTATATAATGCCAAATCATCTTTATATTGATATATCAAATATATATGATTTGGTTAGGTTTGGTCTTTACGGCATATCAATCATTGTAGGTTATTTAATGCCAAATCTTCTTTATATATATATATATATATATATATATATATATATATGATTTGGTTGGGTACAGTTTTATGGTATTTCAACCATTGTAGGTTATGTAATGCCAAGTACTCTTTATACATGTATATAAAATATATATGATTTGGTGGGGTTGGGTTTTATGGCATATCAACTATTCCAGATTATTTAATGCCAAATCCTCTTTATCCATATATATTAAATATATATATGATTCATAAACACATTTTTTATGACATTCTTAAACGAGCCTAAGCTTTTTTTTTTTTTTTTGCACACAGTTAAATGGTTTCAAGTATTGCTATATAACAGTCTCCATTTAATATAAGTCCTTTGTTTGCACACATTGTTCTATTTGACTCATAGATAGGACCCTATCAGGTGCAACTACTCCGGGCCAGAGTGGACCTGGAAGCTATGGCAATGAAGAGGTTCTCCACATTCCCCAGATCTCCAAGGCTGTAGCCTCGTCATCAGATAGTTTAATACCATATCCAGGACACTCGTTGTGACAGGGTTACCCCTTTGCAGAGATGCAGATGGCGTATTCAACAGCCCCAGCAGACTGGGTTGTGGAGTTTGGGGGTAGACTTTTTAGACTACTCACCGAGAGAGGACTTCTGGTTTCATTCCCTTATTGAAGAAAGTTTTGCTTTATTAATCCTTTCAGGTTTTGTCTTTTATTTTGAGCAGCCTCGTTTTCACCTTTTTCTGGTGATTAATAAACCTGTTCATTATTCCTAACTTTGCTTCAGAGGTTTGACTGTCGAAAGGTGTTTAGCTAACCGACAGAGACTTTACATGGGTTCCTTCGAAACAGTCGCTTGTCATCAAGTACGGTACATATAAAAAATATATTTACGTACATTGCCTTGTCAGTTGGGGCTGTAGAATACACTGACTGCACCTCTGCAGAAGGGTAAGACCCACCCCCCATGAGTGTCCTGATATGACACTAAAAAGTCTGATGGTGAGGTTCCAGCAGTGCTGGAGCTTTGGGAAATGCGGAGTACCCCTTCATTGCCATCGCTCCCAGGTCTGTTGCAAACGATCTCAAATGCTTTCATTCCTCGTCTCTGATTGGCCTTTTTTTTACCGGAAATGGGTGCTGTTGTCGGGAAATTCATAAATAGAAATAACGATTTTGCGAACAGCTTATACGAGATCGAATAAAACAAGTGGCAGCATGTGCGTCTAGTAAAAGCCAGTCAGTTTTGGGGGAACTAAAGATTTAATATTGGCTTACAGCCCACACAAAACTATAAAACTTGGTGTGTAAATAGCTCTGTATAAGATCTACAATCTGCGCAAGTTTCATTGTTCTGTGGGGATGAAATCCTTGACTTAACGAACAGTTTTGCTATTTGTCATTAGGTGACACGAGGGGCCCTTTCTTTGTCAAATAGTTCAGCTGGCAAGGGGGCGTGCTCAAAGTAAAACTCTCTTTTGCATCAATAACAAATTAGTACGCATGTGTGTTTGGTTGGGTTTTATGGCACATCAACCATTGTAGGTTATCTAATGCCAAATCCTCTTTATACATATATATATATTAAATATATATGATTTGGTTTGGTTGGCTTTTATGGCATATCAACCATTGTAGGTTATTTAATGCCAAATCCTCTTTATACATATATATTGAATATTTATGGTTTGGTTTGGTTTGGTTTTATGGCATATCAAACATTGTAGGGTATTAATGCCAAATCCATTTTTATTCATATCAACAGTTCTATTTCAAACAATTCAGTTTAGCATACAAAAGCAGTTTTATTTCAAACTATTCAGTTTAGCATATGTTCACAGTTTCAATGTCAAAAACATTTCTATTTCAAACAATTCAGTTTAGCGTAAGTACACAGTTTCACATTCAAAAAACAGTTCCATTTTTAAAATTTCAGTTTAGCATAATTACACACTTTAGTTCTATTTAACCCAAAGATAGGACCCTATCAGGTGCTACCACTCCAGGCCAGAGTGAACCTGGGAGTGATGGCAATGAAGGGGTACTCCGCATTCTCCAAATCTCCAGCATTACTGGAACCTCACCATCAGATTGTTTTGTGCCATATCCCGACACTTGTTGGGGAGGGGGTCTTACCCCTCTGCAGAGAAGCAGTCGGTGTATTCTACAGCCCCCCCCCCCCCCCCAGCCGACTGGGCAACCCAGGCTTGGTGTCGCACACAACTTCTAAATCAGTGGTGGATATAGGTATCTTCGAAAAACTTTTTTAAAAAAAGGAGTTGTTTCGAAGAAGTGGCAGTAGTTGCTGATCGTTTGCTTGTTTTTCCATTAATGTTTGGTATTTCAAAATTCAGCCAAAAAAAAAAAAAAAAAAAGAAAAGCATTGATACTCTGAATCATGGTGTCTGTAAGAAGTATGTTAACAATTCTTTTGGTGAACAGGATATCTGACGTGAATGGCATTTGATAATCTAATCTGATGTTACGTGATTTTAGCTTTTACGGAACGCACACAGCAAGGGTTTGTTGTCAGTAAGGATTTAGAAAGTCCGCTCTTCCTACAAATATTGAAAGTAGCGGACAACTGAATAAACCGAGAATCTCGCATCCAAAGGCACCGTACTTGATTTCAATTGGCCTTCGGTTCTTGAATAAAAAAACGCGAGGAGTCCCAATAGCCTAATGGTCAAAATGGTGGATTGCAGCTTCGAACTAAGCGAGTCCAAACTCTAGTGGAGCTGTTGCATTCAATTGAACTAATGCCCCTTGGAAAAGATATGAAATACCTTATTCTCCCGGCTATAGGTTAAATAGTATCACTAATGTTCTACAAGGATGGCCTTGGTATTAGATAACCCAGAAAGGTTGATATGCCATTAAACAAAGAAACCAAAAATAAAGAATAAGTCTTTTTCAAATAGTCTACGAGAAGCCTGCCGTCAAAGGTCTTGTATCTCATCTTAATAAAGGTTTCTTGGAAAAGAAAGAAATTAGTTTCCAACTGTCATTGAGTTTTGTCTGCAGGACGGTGCCTACGCCAATAGAAGAGGCATCGACCACCAAATACAACCTTTGCCTAAAAAATATGACAATTTAACTGCTTGAGACCATACTGATTTAATTCAATCAAATGCTACCAAGACAGAGACAAATAGAACAATTTCACAATTTTTGACATTACCTAAGCTGTCTGTCAAAAATTTTACAATCTGCACAGGATTCAGCTGAAAACTTTTAAAAATATTCACCATCGTAGCTTTCGTAGCTTTCTCGTGGTGTCTGATACCAGGAATTTAGACATGGCTTCTGCTTTACAGAGGGAAGGAGAAATTCTTGCCGAATTTTTGAGATGGACAAGGAAAATGTCTTCTAAGTTTCAGAATTCACATCTTATTAGCTTAACAACTTTTGATTTTTCAAAACGCTCAAAAGCAAGCTGTACGTGTTGAATGTGTTTCTCTATAAAAGAAATTAATTATGAGAACATATACAATCATATCATGTCAATGTTCATATGTAATCACATCATTTTAATGCTTAATTTGCAATTACATCGTGTCAATGTTTATATGCAATCACATTGAGTCATTTCTTATATGCAATTACACCTTTATAGAAGGTACTATTTACCAACCCCTCCGCTCGGGCAGGATATGACACAAGGTCAATTTTTAAGCGGAGTTTAACAGGTTTGAATTCAGAGTTTTCCTTCTCCTAGACTAGTTGCCTCAACAAGGCTGAAGAACCTAGTCCGTCCTACTATTTACCCATAGCTGGAGGGAGAATAAGGGGGTTCATACCTTTCCCAAGGGTATTTGCCCGAAAGTGAACATAATAGCGCGACTGGAGTACGAACTCGCGTACTACGATTTCGCAGTTCATCGCTTTAACCATTACACCACGAGGACACCCACCTTTATAGAAGGTGCCCGTGGTGTAATTGTTATCGTCGTAGGAAATGGACACGGCGATACGAGTTCAAGTCCTGGACGAGACGGATTGCATTTCACATAGCACTAATACCCTTGGGAAAGGCATGAATCCAATTATTCTCCCTCCTGGTATGGGTAATTAGTAGGGCAGACCGGGTTTTTAAGCCTTGGTGTGGCAACCCGTCTAGTAGAAGGAAAACTCTGAATTCAAATCTGTTAAACTCCGTTTAAAAATTGATCTTGAGTCCTATCCTGCCCGAGCGGAGGGATATGTAAAAAAAATGGAGGTGCCCGTGGTGTAATTGTTATCGTCGTAGGAAATGGACACGGCGATACGAGTTCAAATCCTGGACGAGACTGACTGCATTTCACATAGCACTAAGACCCTTTGGATAGGTATGAATCCAATTTCTCTCTCTCCAGCTATGGGTAAATAGTAGGATGGACTGATTTCTTCAGCCTTGGTGAGGCAACTAGTCTAGGAGAAGGAAAACTCTGAATTCAAACCTGTTAAACTCCGCTTAAAAATTGACCTTGTGTCATATCCTGCCCGAGCGGAGGGGGGTTTGGTAAATATATATATATATATGCAATCACACATTGTCAGTTTTCGTATGCAATAACATCATGTCAATGTTCATATACAATCACTTTCATCTGAATATTCAAATGCAATCATTTCGGGTCAGTATTCATATGGAATCAAATTGTGTCAGTTTTTGTATGCAATCACACATGTATTCAAATTATATCAATGTTTCTATAGAATCACATAATTTTAAATGTTCATTTGCAATCACACTATCTCATGCAATCACATCATGTCAATATTTACATGCAATCACATCATGTCAATATTCATATACAGTCACATCATATCAATATTCATATACAGTCACATCATGTCAATATTCATATACAGTCACATCATGTCAATAATCACATCATGTCAATATTCATATTCAATCACATCATGTCAATATTCATATACAGTCACATCATGTCAATATTCATATACAGTCACATCATGTCAATATTCATATACAGTCACATCATGTCAATATTCATATACAGTCACATCATGTCAATATTCATATACAGTCACATCATGTCAATATTCATGTACAATCACATCATGTCAATATTCATGTACAATCACATCATGTCAATATTCATATACAGTCACATCATGTCAATATTCATATACAATCACATCATGTCAATATTCATATACAGTCACATCATGTCAATATTCATGTACAATCACATCATGTCAATATTCATATACAATCACATCATGTCAATATTCATGTACAATCACATCATGTCAATATTCATATACAGTCACATCATGTCAATATTCATATACAATCACATCATGTCAATATTCATATACAGTCACATCATGTCAATATTCATATACAATCACATCATGTCAATATTCATGTACAATCACATCATGTCAATATTCATATACAGTCACATTATGTCAATATTCATATACAGTCACATCATGTCAATATTCATATACAATCACATCATGCCAATATTCATATACAATCACATCATGTCAATATTCATATACAGTCACATTATGTCAATATTCATATACAATCACATCATGTCAATAATCACATCATGTCAATATTCATATACAATCACATCATGTCAATATTCATATACAATCACATCATGCCAATATTCATATACAATCACATCATGCCAATAT
Organism: Sepioteuthis lessoniana; assembly: GCA_963585895.1. Lineage (NCBI taxonomy): Eukaryota > Metazoa > Mollusca > Cephalopoda > Myopsida > Loliginidae > Sepioteuthis > Sepioteuthis lessoniana. Next base: position 55,018,443 of record OY757942.1, read on the forward strand.
TCATATACAGTCACATCATGTCAATGCTCGTGTACAATAACATCATATCAATGTTCATTTACAATCCCAACGTGTCAAGGAATTAAATTGATGTAATGTCCATACGCAATCTCTTCATGCCAATGTTAATATGCCATCATATCATGTCATGCAATCCCATCGTATTAGTATTCACATACAATCATATCAAGTGTTACGCCGCCATGTGCCCAGTGGGCTTGCATGGTGCTGTTCGTTCCCGCCAAGTCCACCAGTTAACGCAGGGCACAGACGTTGACTGTGGTTTGCCGAACGCTATTTAATGTTACAGGTATCACCAACTCCTTAGCGGAACCACATTTTAAAGCCAGTAGGCGAGTTATAGGCGAATTATTAAAAGTCAACACGGCTACCTGGTTAGCTTTCCCCTCAATTACAAGGTCTTCGACAAATACAATACTTCCACAAAAAAGGACTCTGAAATGCCGTGTCTGTGTTAACTAGATTAATAACAATATTCTTTTATTGAATACAAGAAAGAAACAAAGAAAAACAATTCAGGTAAAAGTCAGAAGCGAGAAAGTCTTTCTGTATCTCGGAGGAGCCTCCACTAAAATATCCGTATCCCGGACGAGGTCCCCTTTTAATATATGTTAATGGCGGAAGGTGAGAATGTAGTTCGTCAGTGATAGATACGTTCCGCTTTCCTTTGTACTTTGGGATTTAATGGTAGAGCTCGTGCTCTTAATTTCAAGTTTATCATTGGGGAAATATTCCCTCTTTTCTCCTTTATCTTATCGGAGTTATTCTTTTCTCCCGTAATTTGTCTTTTGTTCACGTGAATGCTGCAAGATAAATTTGAATATACTTAAATTGTATGTTCACTTACTTGGGATTTTGTGGAATTTATTCTCTTCTCTTTTTCCCTTCGTTATTGGGTTTCCATTACGCGTTGGTTGAAGGATACACGTCTTATTTCAGATAAAACCAAGATTAATAATTGTCTCTCTCCTCGTGGACAAGTCTTTTCTTTGGGTATTCGTTTAACGAGGCTCACCATACATTGGAGTGCTGGTTCATTCAAAGGAAAAGCTCTTTCTTTTCTCTCAGGGTTCTCTGCGCGGCATTATTTTGGAATTTAGGTTTCTTTCATATCCCAAATTTCGTGTCTTCACTCTCCGACGAAGCAACGGCAACTAACTTAAGTTTCCGTAGTTTGAAAATTCACCACATGTTGGTTTTTTGGTGGTTTCTTCCTCAGTACACATCATGATCGCAGGTCTGCCTCTCCGCCGACGCATATATAGCTAATAGAGAGTAAGGTTCTCCCATGCTAATGTCACTTTGTAATGATCGTGATGGGTGAAGAGAGAGACGGCCTCTCTTTCCATTATTCTGCTTAGTACTATAGTCGGCTGAGCCAGCGAGTCGCCCCTCTTTCTCCCATATAACCCGGAGAATGTATGCCATATTTCCTCGTCACAAAAGCCAATGTTCATATGCAATCAGAAAATATGTTTATATTAAATCACGTCATGTCAATTTTGATAGGCAATGATATTGTGTCATGGAATCACATTATCTAAATCTTCACATGCATATTTACCAACCCCTCCGCTCGGGCAGGATATGACACAAGATCAATTTTTAAGCGGAGTTTGAATTCAGAGTTTTCCTTCTCCTAGACTAGTTGCCTCATCAAAGCTGAAGAACAGTCTATCCTACTATTTACCCATAACTGGAGGGAGAGTAATTGGATTCATACCTTTCCCAAGGATATTAGTGCTATGTGAAATGCAATTAGCCTGGTCCAGGATTTGAACTCGTGTCGCCGTGTCCATTTCCTACGACGGTAACCATTACACCACGGGCACCTCCTAAATTTTCACATTCAATCACATCATTTAAATGTTCTTTTGGTTCATATCCAATCATATTAAGTCAATATTAATATCCAATCACATCGTGTCAATTTTAATCTGCAATGACATTATGTGATTGTCAGTTTTCATATACAATCACATATATTCATATGCAATTATTTCTTGTCAAAACTCATTTGCAATCACATCATGTCAATGTTTATATGAAATCCCATAATGTCAATGTTTCTTTTTTAATTGGAATCATTTTGAGATGAGGCTTCTTAATCTGAGAATTATTTTTTTATTTATTGTGGACTTTTTGTCCTCATCTTGGTAGTGGTTTTTTTGTGTTGTTTCTTCTTTCACTACGTTTCGGCCAAATTTCACCTCTGGCCTTCTTCATGTGATTTACCGCGACCTCGGATAGGAATGCTGAGTCTTGTAACCATATCCCCAGTAATTACTGCCTTCCATAGTTGTTGTCTATCGAACCACATTTTTGACCAAATAAACCTCTGGCCGGCTTGGGTAGGATTTGAAACCGCTATCTTCTGACAATGCTCACCTGGAACCGTAGAGACTCAACGCCTCTATCCGCTGCGTCACGGGCCCCGAAAAAAAGTCCGCAATAAATAAAAAATTAATTCTCATGTCAATGCTTATATGCGATCACATTGTATCAAAATTCATATGTAACCATGTTGATTCAATTTTCATATGTATCACATGGTGTCAGTATTCATATGCAATCACATAATGTCATAGAATCACATCCCGTTAGAATCTATAAACAATCAAATTAAATCATGCAATTATTTAATGTCAATGTTCATATGCAATCAATTGATAACAATGTTGATAGGCAATCATTTCATGTAAAAGTTCATATCAAATCATACCATGCTAATATCTATGTGCTATCACATTATGTCATGGAATCACATCATTTCAATGTTCATATACAATCATTTTTGGTCAGTGTTTATATGGAATTAAATTGTGTCAATCTTCATATACAATCTCATCATCGTGTTAATTTTCGTATGCAATCATATTTTTTTAATGTTCGTATTCATTCACATCATGTCAATGTTCATATGATATCACTTCAAGCTAATGTTCATATTGAATTACATTATGTCAATGTTCCTATGATATCACTTCAACTTAATGATCGTATTGAATTACATTATGTCAATGTTCCTATGATATCACTTCAACTTAATGATCGTATTGAATTACATCATGTCAATGTTTCTGTGATATCACTTCAACTTAATGATCGTATTGAATTACATTATGTCAATGTTCCTATGATATCACTTCAACTTAATGATCGTATTGAATTACATTATGTCAATGTTCCTATGATATCACTTCAACTTAATGATCGTATTGAATTACATTATGTCAATATTCCTATGATATCACTTCAACTTAATGATCGTATTGAATTACATTATGTCAATGTTCCTATGATATCACTTCAACTTAATGATCGTATTGAATCACATTATGTCAATGTTCCTATGGTATCATTTCAACTTAATGATCGTATTGAATTACATTATGTCAATGTTCCTATGATATCACTTCAAGCTAATGTTTATATTGAATCACATTATGTCAATGTTCCTATGATATCACTTCAACTTAATGATCGTATTGAATTACATCATGTCAATGTTTCTGTGATATCACTTCAACTTAATGATCGTATTGAATTACATTATGTCAATGTTCCTATGATATCACTTCAACTTAATGATCGTATTGAATTACATTATGTCAATGTTCCTATGATATCACTTCAACTTAATGATCGTATTGAATTACATTATGTCAATGTTCCTATGATATCACTTCAACTTAATGATCGTATTGAATCACATCATGTCAATGTTCCTATGATATCACTTCAACTTAATGATCGTATTGAATTACATTATGTCAATGTTCCTATGATATCACTTCAACTTAATGATCGTATTGAATCACATTATGTCAATGTTCCTATGATATCACTTCAACTTAATGATCGTATTGAATTACATTATGTCAATGTTCCTATGATATCACTTCAACTTAATGATCGTATTGAATCACATCATGTCAATGTTCCTATGATATCACTTCAACTTAATGATCGTATTGAATTACATTATGTCAATGTTCCTATGATATCACTTCAACTTAATGATCGTATTGAATCACATTATGTCAATGTTCCTATGATATCACTTCAACTTAATGATCGTATTGAATCACATCATGTCAATGTTCCTATGATATCACTTCAACTTAATGATCGTATTGAATCACATTATGTCAATGTTCCTATGATATCACTTCAACTTAATGATCGTATTGAATTAAATTATGTCAATGTTCCTATGATATCACTTCAACTTAATGATCGTATTGAATTACATTATGTCAATGTTCCTATGATATCACTTCAATTTAATGATCGTATTGAATTACATTATGTCAATGTTCCTATGATATCACTTCAACTTAATGATCGTATTGAATCACATTATGTCAATGTTCCTATGATATCACTTCAAGCTAATGTTTATATTGAATCACATTATGTCAATGTTCATATGATATCACTTCAACTTAATGATCGTATTGAATCACATCATGTCAATGTTCCTATGATATCACTTCAAGCTAATGTTTATATTGAATCACATTATGTCAATGTTCATATGATATCACTTCAACTTAATGATCGTATTGAATCACATCATGTCAATGTTCCTATGATATCACTTCAAGCTAATGTTTATATTGAATCACATTATGTCAATGTTCATATGATATCACTTCAACTTAATGATCGTATTGAATTACATTATGTCAATGTTCCTATGATATCACTTCAACTTAATGATCGTATTGAATTAAATTATGTCAATGTTCCTATGATATCACTTCAACTTAATGATCGTATTGAATTACATTATGTCAATGTTCCTATGATATCACTTCAATTTAATGATCGTATTGAATTACATTATGTCAATGTTCCTATGATATCACTTCAACTTAATGATCGTATTGAATCACATTATGTCAATGTTCCTATGATATCACTTCAAGCTAATGTTTATATTGAATCACATTATGTCAATGTTCATATGATATCACTTCAACTTAATGATCGTATTGAATCACATCATGTCAATGTTCCTATGATATCACTTCAAGCTAATGTTTATATTGAATCACATTATGTCAATGTTCATATGATATCACTTCAACTTAATGATCGTATTGAATCACATCATGTCAATGTTCCTATGATATCACTTCAAGCTAATGTTTATATTGAATCACATTATGTCAATGTTCATATGATATCACTTCAACTTAATGATCGTATTGAATTACATTATGTCAATGTTCAAGAGCAATCATATTGAGTCAATGTTCATATGTAATCATATAGTGCCAAGTTTATGCCAAAATCATATCTTATTTTATCAATGTTCATATGCAATTATACTTGGTTTTCTTATCACTATATAATTTTTACACAATTATTTGATTTTCAATATTTCAAAGAATTATATGATTTCAAGTAATCAATAATAATTAATAATATTTTGTAAACGATTATAACTTCACATAACTATTCTTAATACTTACTTGAACTTGTATCGGCTTTCACCCTGGTTGGGTTGAACCGGATTCCTCCCGAGCAAGTACAGCGTATCGCTGTTTATGTTGCTTATGAAGATACTTTGGGGTTTGATTTTCCACAGACGCATTGACAGAGTGATTCGAGGCCACGGGTTGCCCGAATAGACACCTCCTGGATTTTCACCAGTGCCCCTTTAGCCGGGTTGCGGCCCTAATTCTGTTGGGTGCCAGACCAATCCGCCTCGGGTGGCCCTACCAGGAACCGAAGTTCCCGACGGCATAGCTCTGGCACTACCCATTGCCACTGTCCTGCCACGTTGAGGAGGGGTTGGACTTTAGATCTTCTTAATACCAATAATTTTCACTCTGTTTTTCGGCTTGAACATCTCAAGTAATTAAATGTTTTCAAGTCGCTACAACTACTACTGCTGCTACTACGATTACCACTACTACTACTATTTCTTGTAATAATAATACTCCTTTTGAACAATTATAGATTTAAGTATAAATAATTTTCACGCATTTATATGCTTTCAAGTATTCCTATCTAATACAAATAATTTGCACACAGTTATATGCTTTCAAGTATTCCTACCTAATACAAATAATTTGCACACAGTTGTATGGTTTCAAGTATTCCTATCTAATACAAATAATTTGCACATAGTTATATGATTTCAAGTATTCCTACCTAATACAAATAATTTGCACTCAATTATATGGTTTCAAGTATTCCTATCTAATACAAATAATTTTCACACATTTATATGATTTCAAGTATTCCTATCAAATACAAATAATTTGCACACATTTATATGCTTTCAAGTATTCCTTTCTAATACAAATAATTTGCACACGTTTATATGATTTCAGGTATTCCTATCTAATACAAATAATTTGCACACAGTTATATGATTTCAAGTATTCCTATCTAATACAAATAATTTGCACACAGTTGTATGGTTTCAAGTATTCCTATCTAATACAAATAATTTGCACACATTTACATGCTTTCAAGTATTTCTATCTAATACAAATAATTTATACACAGACGGTTTCAAGTATTTCTATGTAATACCAATTTTATAACTGATCTTAATTGACCCATGGATGGGGTCTGAAAAAGTACCCCCAGTCTGGCTCAGAGTGGACCTGGTAGTAATGGTAATAAATGGGTGCTCCACACTCCCGCAGAGTTCCAGAACAGGAGCCTCACCACTGGATGATGTTTATGTCATACGTAAGACACCCCGCTATTTAGTAGGATGCTGTGGACATACACTATGTTTTGCGGACAGAACGGCATCTTTTTGGCGCATAATATATTTATATGCTTGTAAAATTTTTTCATTTGATTTATCTTTATTTAATTATTTTATTTATTAGTAGCATTTTTCGACCTTTCTCATTGAAGCTTGGCTCTTTTTTATATAGTAATGAAATTCTCTCTCTCTCTCTCTCTCTGTCTCTCTCTCTCTGTCTCTCTGTCTCTCTTATATATATATATATATATAAGTTCGGAAATTCATCTACCAACTCCAACCTAAAAACAAGACACTTGTCAGGAACCTTAAAAGGATCCTAATAAAATTATTTAGACCAAATATGTCTTAATTATTTAACCAAACATGCTTAAATGAAGGACTGCTGCCTAACTATACACACACGTGTGTGTGTGTGTGTGTGTGTGTGTGTTCACGCGCGCGCCCTCGTGATGTAATGGTTATCGTCATGGATACGGCGACCCGTGTTCAAATTCTGGACGAGGCTGTTTGCATTTCACGTAGCACCAATACCCTTGAGAAATGTATGAACCCAATTATTCTCCCTCCTACTATGGGTAAAATAGTAGGGTAGACTGTGCTTTTTAACTTTGGTATGACAACTAGTCTAGGAGAAGGAAAACTGTAAATTCTTTCCTGCTTAACTCCGCTTAAAAAATTAATCTCGTGTCACACCCTGCTTAGCGGAGTTAGTACATACATGTGGGTGTGGGTGGGTGGGTGTGTGAAAATTATAAAGCAGTTTCCGGTCCATTTTGCAAATAAATGATTTTTTAAGGTCGCCGTTCGCTGAGGATGTCACTTTTAAATTAAAGTTCTCATTGCGTTTACAATTGTAACCCATAAAAATGCGGCACATTGTAGCACGATTTCTATTAGAGTAGTATACACTTTCATACGCTCTAGCTTAGAAAAATAGAAAATAAAGTAATTTCCTCTACAAGTTGCAAGTGAATAATTATTTGGGTGGGTGGGGGTCTGCACCAGAGTTGAACTTCATCTTTTTTGGGTTTTTTTTTGTTTTTTAATATACCAAGTTCTCAATGCAACGAGGATGATAAAGAAATATTTAGAAAAATCCCTCATTTCTTTTTAAATGTCATCATGGTACGCTTTACAACGCGAACGCAACGTGTGTTCGAATTTAGGTAAAAGCCGGGACTTTAAATAATACTGATTTTCAAGGCAAGCCTTCTCTGCTTTTTAAGAATGACACTAAACGATCTTACTTTTACTCTATGTTAGACTACACTAAACAAACTTGATAGGAATCGGTTTTGTTAGAAAAGAAAATGCTAGCCGCTTTCTTGTCCAGTCGTTACTACCGTGTGTAAGAAAGAAGTCGATATGGGTGAATGCATAGAAGAAGATGGATTTTTAAGGCAGTAATCTTTGAAGGGATTCTGGTATTACATTCTTCTTACTTACTCTTAGCCATTTATAAAATACTGTGCTTGTAAAATCTATCTGCTTAAAAAATGCAGTTACAATGAGGTTATTTTATCGTGGGTCCAGTACGTGTGCAGTCGTTCGATTCCAAGTTATTTTCACTTCTCAAGTAAAATTATTGTGGATGCAGTCTTTGGAATCTGTATGTCTTTTTTTTTTTAATTTTATTTTATCTACTGATATATATATATATATATATATATATATATATATCAAAGTCTTTTTCTTTATACGCGCGTTAAGTATTAAGTGTGGGTGTGATTACTTGCACTACACGTGTGTGTGTGTGTGTGTATAGGGGTGTGCATGTGTGTGCGTGCGTGCGCGTAAACATGCTAGTTTTTTTTATAATAGGTTTTACCTTCACCAATTAAAAAAAAAATTCTTGCAATAAAAATTTAACTTTATAGACTAAAATTGAAAAGAAAAAAAAAACATTTGATATTTACAAAAAGAAAAAGAAAGGAAAAAAGAAAGGAAAAAAAAAGTAAGAAAATAAAAAGAATTTAAGTTTTAGGAGTTTTTTTTGCGTAAAAAATTTACGGTCTTTTATTTAAATTTGAAGTATTTATTTTAAATGCTTTTTTTTTAAGCAAAATTTAAAAAAAAGATTTTGCAAAAAGTAACTTAAGTAAAATTAAAACACTTTGAAAAGTAACAAGACAATAATTTTCGCACATATTTCTGATATTTTAAAATTAAACAACACGTTTATTTTTTTTTCTTTACTTACAAGAAAAATTTTTTTTCGGATGAGTTTCATAATTATATAAAAGGAAAAATAATGGTTGAATTTGAAGGTGATTTAATATTTCACATTATATTTGAGATATTTAAATGTTTAAAAAAAATAGATATTTTATTTACTTATAGAGTAGTTTTAATTTTTTTTTAATACTTAAGAAATATATTTTATTTACTTTTTACAATTCACAGCCAAAAAAAATTGTCCGTATTTTTTCCATACAAACTAAATCTGAACTAGATAACTTCAAGCAAAAAGCCAAACCCCGTTCAAACCGTTTTTATATCAAAAATAAAAGATTATCTATTTATTTTTGAACTTTAAAAAGCTCTTAAAACTAACTTTAGTAAAATAATAAATTCCTTCAGCTTCTAATATTTAAAAAGAAACTGTTTTTTAAAATGAAATTCGTAAGATTTTTCTTCAGTTGTTTTTATTATCTTCTTCCTTCCTTCTTCTCCAAAAAGTGGAGATCATCGCTTTAAATAGATAAAATAAAAAGACCTTCTTATTGTGGTCCAAAAGTTGGGGATCTATTTATATTACAAATAACACTATAAATCGATCCCTTACTTTGTAACCGTTTTTCAAACGATTCTTCAGCAAAGAAGACTCGTAATGTATCCCTACGCCTTGCATGAACGACGAGAAAGAAGAAAAGAGAAGAGATTTTTCGATTTGGAGAAAATCTGTAAATATATATTCAACTCGAGAAATTCAAGCTTATTTTTGTGTTTCTAGTTTGGCTTTGACTTTAAACATTTGTTTGATGTTTGTTCTAAGTAGGAAATCGTTTTTAAAGTAGGGGACTATTTTTTGATTGCATGTTAACCGGACCCGAACGACGACAGCCATATTGCAATGTAACGACTACAGAACATCACCGTTCTAACTGAACTTGGAAAAAAATAGGTAACCGTTTCTTTCAATCTTTTTAACGCTCCTGAATTACTATTTTTCGTCTCTTCATCAACACGGATCTTTTACCAATTTTTCTGCTCGGCTTTGCACCGAATGTTCCATTTTTCCTCGATCTATAAACACCAGTTTTGGATTTTTTTCCCTTTCCCCTCTCTTTTCCTTCAGGAAGATAATCGAGAAATGGGGGATCAGTTTATAATAAAAATGTATTAAAAACTGATCCCCCACTTTATGACTTCTGACTTATCTATGTGTGTATATGTGTGTGTATGTTGTGTAAATATTCAAATTGGTTACTTTTTTAAAAAAATTGGATACCTGGATATTTTAATTGGTATTTCTAATTTACCTGTAAAAGGTGTTTTTTTAAAAATTGTTTTCATTGTTATTGTTAAGTAAGTATTTTTATTTATTTTTTTTGTCGGTTTATGATTTGTTTGTTTTCGGTTTTTTTTTGGGGGGGGGGGTTCCTGGAAAATAATTTCTTTATCATCTCGACATTTTTATTTTCAACTCTAAATCTTTCATTTGTCCATCATTCCTCGCTTCTTTTTTTTTCTTTTCTTTGCTTTTTTTTTTTTTTTTTTTTTTTTTGCTTATATAAGTCTCATAAAATTCGGGGATCGGTTTGTAATTGATCTCAATACGTAATTCGATCCCTGACTTTCCGCCCAACCCATAACTGTATATTAAGTCATTTTTTTTAAAGAGCTTATGATATCACCGTATATATTTTTGTTTTTATTTTCGTAATTTTATGTCATTAATGTTTTTAAACAAACGTTAAAACAACTTTTTTAGGGGATTTTCTTCCACTTTTTAAGGGTTTAAGTTAAAAAAAACAAACAGTTAAATTCATTTTCTTTCCTCTTTCCTTTCTTCTAACTCTGCCTTGCCCATTTTTAACCTTCTTGTCTGCTTTTTTTTCTTCATTTTCATTTTTCTTTATTTTAAGGGTAAATATTTCTTAATCTAAACACAGATTTTTCAAAATTTACATCTAATTTTGTTTTAGTATTATTTAAAGTAAAATCCCTCGGTATATATTTTTTAATTTTTAAATGTAAACACCTCTCTGTGCACGTTGTCAGACGACGTCTTTTTTGTAAAAATCTGGTCATAAAGTGGGGGCTTGATTTATATAAAGAATATATTTTTAAAATGATCCCCCATTTTTAGCACATTGAGAAAAACTTGCAACACCTTTTGTGTGTATATTTTTCTCTTTATTTCTAAATTCAATTAATGTAAAATATACTTTTAAAAATTATATCAATAATTTTTACAAAATTATTTTAAGAAATACTTGATTTTTTTTTTCTTGCTAAAATCGTGGTTTCAAAGATATTTTTCATTTTGGTTAGGAATTTGAATTAAGTTCTTGCTTTATATTTATTTGCAGTGTATTATATATATATATATATATATATGTTAAATAGTTTGTTTTGGTTTTAATTTAAATGATGATTAGTTTTATCATCATCGGGGGTGAAGGTCTTGTTTATTTTTTTCCCTTTCGTTTGTGTTTCATAGTAATACGTTTGTGAAGAAAAAACAGAAAAAGAAAAACTTCACCTTATTTATTTTAACGAGATTTTTAATTGTAGAGATGAAAATCACTTTTTAAAAATGTAATTTAGAATTAAAAAAAAAAACTTTTTTTTTTTTTTTTAAATTATTAAATAAGATAAAACAAAACCAAGTTTGTGGGTAATAATCTTTTAAAAACCGACATTTTATAGTAGTAGTAGTAGTAGTGGTGTTCATATGAGGAAGAGATGTCAATTTCGGTCACGTGACTTGCCTCATCGCAACTGGCTCTGTTCAAAAGCTGATGATAATCCCCCCCCTCCGTTTTTTTTTTTCTTCTTACCTTTCTTTCTCTCTCATCCCACCCCAATTCTATCACCAGTCCACCCACCCCCCAATTACAATCTTTACGTTTCCCTTAAAAAACAAAAACACGCATTACCTCTAATGTCCCATAAAAGTTAGTACGATCTCTTCGTAGAAAATCTGTATGCACATGTCTCAACAATTATGGGACAGAGACGATCATATTCTGTTTATTATTATATTCATTTATTTACTTTTAAGTGTCAAGAGTTCTTTTATAAGTTTATTTCGCGATATGAGAATAAACAAATAATATATTGTAGTAACTGAATATGTTAGATTTAGTTGTCTATTCGCATCATTAAAAACAAAAAAAAAAAACGTTTTTTTACTTCCCTTTTCATTTTAATTTTTAAAATCTATCAATAGTGAAGTTCAAATTCTTCAGTTTATATAAGCTTAAAATGAATATAAACTTATATATAATATAACCTTATAAATTTAACCTTAATCTAGATACAAACTAATATTTATTTTATACTTGGTCAGTCTTACGTTCAATAATAGTGTTGAATAATAAATATCTCTCTTTTCCGAAATAACAAAATCAGATTGATTTTTAGACCGAATTTTTAAAATCCTTTCTTTTATTTTCATTTCTTTTCTATACCTTTTTTGAGGTTTTTTTTTTTTTTTTTTTTTTTGCTTGTTTTTCCTTGAGAATAAAATCAATGACTGATGTTTCTTAGCAAAAAAAGTAGATAATTTCGTATTCGTAATCTCATAATAATGAGAGTAAATATTATAGCTATTTTTCCTTTCTTGAGATTTGTCCTCTTTTTTTTTTTTCTAATAATCAACTGACATGATAATTTCTATCTTTCTTTACTTAAAGCTCTTTGTCATAGTTATTGAATGTTTATTGTCAAGTTATATTATTTGCATATGATGATAAGTCACACTTTCCATTCTATTTAGCAGTAGCAGCTTGTCTTTATTTCCGTCAGTTTTTTTTTTACCGTGACTCATTTCGTGAATACATTTGTACTGTAATTTGAGTCGGTAATAATAATGAAAAAACATTTTATTTATTTATTTATTTATTTATTTTTATTAGCAGAAAGTATAATTTAGAAAATAAACAAAAATTATGAATATTGGTCTATTTTTAAAAAAGCGGAAAAAGTTACAAAACAATTGGTGAAAATAAAAATATTTTTCGTGGAGTAGAAAGGAAACTATCTTTTGTCTTTTTATCCAACTTGTATCATCTTTCTAAAAAAAAAAAAAAGAAAGAAAAAAAAATTAAAATGATCTATCTTTTTATTTTCACTTAATTTTTTAGATAATTACTTTTTGGTTACTTTAGTGTTTTTCTCTAGATAAGATTTTAGTCATCTAAAATTTGTAATGAAAAAGTAATTTGAGATGGGTTTTTTATTTATTTTTTTAAGTATTCCCGATTATTTTTAATATTTTCTAAAAGTTAATCAACAAGAAACAGTTTCTATTTTGTTCATTTTTAATTTATCTATTTAAAAATACCAGTTCCGGAGTTGCACGTGAGAATCCTCCTAAATTTTAAGAAGAAAGTTGGTATTTAATGTTTAGTCTTTTTTTTTTTTAATTCATATTGGCTTAAATTGGTTACAAAAACTAAATACCTTGTCGTCTCATTTTACTTGTATCTGCTTTGAATTTCCTTTTCAATAAACACATATGTTGTTACTTAATGACATTATTTGCTGTAGTTTTTAGGAAAACATTTTATAGTAGTTCGATCTTCAACCTCAAGATCGCAAATTTAGAAGCATACCTTGGACTTGGCATAAGGCAACAAATAAGGAGCATCGAGTGGAGACTAGCTTGCTAACTACGGTAGTGTCCAGGATCATTGGTTTATTTTCAAAACAGCCCTCCTTTCCTTCTTAAAAAGATAACAATAGCAAATGTCTTTTTCATGCCATTCTTCTCTCTCTTTTTTTTTCCAGTCGTTACGTATGAAATTTTAGAATTTGTCTTCAATTGAGAGTTAATTTTAATATGATGATAAATTTTTTTATTTTATTTTGTTTAAATTTTTTTTTTGTTTTTTTTTTTTTGTTTTGGTCATTCTTTTCGATTACGACATCTGATTTTTTCTTTCTTTCTTTTATCCTTCCATCTCGTCTTTTTCACAAAGTAAATAGCTAAGTTTTTATATGTTAACAACTTAATAAGAACACACAAAGTGATATCATTTCTACTATTCATACTACTTAACATAGCTTTATTGTTAAACAAAGTTTTATCCTTTACATTATTCAAGATTTAGAGGAGGGGCAAATTTTAACCGTCTGTCGTTCTGTTACCGAGGGGTGGATCATGATTCACTTAGTGAAGATGTTGATTTTTTTTGTTTTGTTTATATAGTTTCATAATATATTAAATTTATTAAATGCTCACACCGTTATACTTACATATATATATATATATATATATATATATATATATATATACTCACACACGTCACCTCATGTGGTGTAATGGTTAGCTAGATAAGAAAATCATTGGTAGTGAGTTCGATTTTCACTAGGCACCTTTTACTTCTGATTTTGTCCCACATTTAAACTAAACAAATAACTATATAGTTTCATTAATGGAGGAAACGATACCTTATGAACCGTTTTCTGGAGGGGGGGGTCCATTTATGTACCCATAATTTGTGATATTTTCATTTTCGAAGATTCTACACTAGCCTAGTTTTTCAAAAATATTTTCCGTTACCGTTGGAGTTTTGTTACATCAACATGAATGAATCCACATGGTCTTTTCTCTCTCTCTCTCTCTCTCTCTCATAAAAAAAACAAACGATTCTTTAACCGTATTTGATTTCTAAATTATTAATGTCTACCTCTCTCAAAAAAAAAAAAAAAAATTAAATTTTCTCTGATAATTATTTGTCTTTGTTCGATCAAAAATCAATCGTGGTGTTCATTTGTTCAATCTCATCGGATTTTTTTCTTTACTCTTTTTGTCCCATACAACAACTGTATCAAAATAAATAACTTTTTTTGAAAGTCATTGAAAATATATTTTTAAAAAAGCATCTCTTTTAAGGATTGAAATCAGTTGTTTACTTTTTAACGTCGTTGTATTCATGACTTGTTTTAGAAAATGCAAGTCCAATTTATATGTAATAAAATTCATTTTTAATGTCTTTTCAAAAAAACTTTGCATCACCATAATTTCTTAACAAACCGTTAAAGGCTAAAATAACGAGAAAGGTTTTAAAATTTTTAACCGAAATTTTTTAAATCAGTTTCCGCTTGGCTGTTGTTTTTTAATTTGTTCTTAAGAAAAAGAAATTTAAAAGATCTTATTTATTTTCTGTATTGGATGTATTAATTTTTTAATATGAATGGCTACAGATGACAAACCTTTCATATTAGAGTGCAGATATTAATTTCATATTTTTACATTCATTTAATTAATAATATCAGAAATAAACTGGTTACCCTTTAATGTGTTTCTTGTCCATCCATAAAACTTGTGTGTTTATTTGTAACACTTGTATTGCTTTAAGAATATCCACTTTTTTAAAGTCTAAAAACGGTTAACAACAAAATGGGCGGACTATTGGAGAGAAGTATCATTTTAAAGTCTCAGTAGGCCACGCCTTTTCAATTGCTTCAAAAAGCAATGTATTAAAAAATATATATATATTACTAAATCGACGTTATGTGTATAAATTAAAAAAAAAACCTTTGGGGTTAATCCTTACACTATTGTTGTGGTGAACACATAGCAATGGGTAGCCTATTTTATTTGCCTTTTTTTTATATTTATTTAAAACTATTACTTATCAAATTGTGTGGATTGACTAAAGATAATTTGTTGCAAATCTTGATTTGAAAAATTACTTTTAAAAAAAACCCAAAAAACTTTAGGCATATTTGAAGATAGCAACCAACTTTATGCGATTTTAATTTAAAGATTAATTTTTTAAATTGTCATATGTAATGTTTAGTTTTGTTAAAAAGAACTATATTAGTTATTTTTACGGAAAAATATCTTTAATTTTTGCATCACAACTAAATCAATACACGGACAATTTTCACATCGTTCACAAATACTACAAGCTGAGACGAGTTAAATTTGGTCTTTATTTCACAAAGATATTTTTATGTACTTTTTTGATAGTAACAATAATTATTTTTTTTAAATTTCCTCCCTGCAAAAAAATTTTAAATAAATTATTTACTAAGCTTAGCTTAGTTGTGGCACAAGACTGGAAATATGAGGTACCTTTTGAGAATCGAACTCACAGTCTATTAACTATTACCCTGAAAAACTATAAATAATCCTATTGAAAAGCAGTAAATATTTTCTCTTATTAGTTCCCTTATTTTGGTTTAAGAAAGAAAACATTTTTTCTTCAAAGACCTTCCCACCAATCGTTACAAAAAAGATTTTCTTTGATTTTCTTGTTGCCAATTTGAATTAATTAGAATTTCAATTTATATTGGAAGGAGACAAAAAAATGATTTTTTCATCACATAAAGGATAGTTTTTTGTTGTTGTTTTTTCTTTCAAGAAACTTATAAAGATTAAGTTATCTTATCTTTTTTCTCTCTCCCCTAACGAAACTTTTTTTTTTTTATTATGCTTCACCTCTAAATTATATGAACCTCTTCTATAAATGAATTATAAACTTTTTGATTCTCGAATTTTGAATTATCCAGTTTTCATTAGAAAAGTAGGCCATTTTCAGCCGTTAAAAGAAAAGAAAAAACAACATACATCGTAAAGAAAAAGGCGGACTTCTTTGTAGTCAATATAATAAATTAAGATCAATCAAATTTTTATGAATTTTAAAACATATATTAAAAAATAGTTAAGTATTTGATGGAAGTGAATAATAGAGTAATTTAATTAGTAGTGTTTTTGTTGTTTTTTGTTTTAGTTCCTTTTCCTTATCAGTCACATTTAAAATGTAGGTCGTATTTATTTACTTAAACTTAGTCTTTCTTATGACTTGTAAAGTATTTCATTTCTCCAAATATTTTATTGAAATTGTTTTGACTTTTTTGCAAGTGTCATTATTTTTATGAAGATTTTATCTTGAGTTTTTAAAACTCTCTCGACACGAGTTGGATCATCAATAATCTCTCTATACCAATTATTGTTTATTAACTTATTTCATTGAATTATTGTTTAAAAAAATATCTATTAGGCTTAAATAAAAAAACTTACATTCTTAAAATTCTTTTGAAGTGTCAATATAAAAAGTTTGGAAATCTATACCCTAAAAAAAAAGGTTTTTTTTTTTTTTTTCCATTGAACATCAGTTTATTTTATACATTAAGCAGCTATAAACCTAACATTAAATTAATTCATTTTTAGATTTATTAATTGAATTTATTTATTATTCAGTAAAAAAATGTGCTTTTTAAAAAAAAAAACTTTTAACGTTAATTCATTTTATACAAGAAGCAGCAATAAACCTTGCATTTTTTTCTTTTTTCTTTATTAATAATTAGATGATATCCCCCATCTTTTGGATTTTTCCATAAACTCATTGTTATTATCAATCTTAGAGTATTTTCTAATACCCCTAAATCACTTTAATTCGATCTCCTGTTATAACTGTAAACAGACTTTTTCTATGTCTAAAATCATTTAATAATAATAAAAAAAAAAGATAAGTTTGTTAGCATAAAAACTTTTCCCTATCAGTTTTATACTTTATGTTTATCTCTACAAACAACCATTCATAAATCTTTCATCAAAAAAGATTTTTCAGTCTCGTGTTTTTTTTATTTTTATTTCTAAGAGTCTACTTTAACGGTAAGAAAGAGGGCAGTTATTATTTTACTGCTGTGATGACAATCTCTTTGCCTTTTCTTACATAATAATGACTTAAAAGATGATGACTAACACACGAGTCTTCTTAAAAACTACCTACTTTTCAATAAGGGACAATCATTCCTTTTTGGAGTAGACTGAATTTAGTCACACACATAGTTAATTCACTAAATTTAACTTATGTGTGGTACAAGGCCAGCAATATGGGATCGTCTAATGAGAACCAAACTCATTAACAAGGGTCTGCTAATCTAGCTTGGAAATCATTACACCACATGAGGTACCTGAGTCACACAAATATTCTGTTTTTTACATGAGATGTGTATTTGAATAACAGTTTATTAGTTTGTTTTTTACTTTAAAAAAATTTCCTTCAAAATTGTTGTAATCCTGAAATCTCTTCATAACTAACTTTTAATTATAAAAACAAAATAAGTATTTACATGGAGTTGATTTCAGGCCTATCAATCCTGAAATAGTGTAAAATTTCATAAAATTGAGAAGATGGGTGCCACCAGCTTACATTTTGTGCTTTAATGACCCTTAAATTAAATATCCTAATTATTATAATCTTGTTAACTCTGTATATGAGTTTATTTATTTTTTGTTCAAATTCTATGATGATTTTCCTAATTTTTCTTCTTTGTTATCATTAATCCTATCTACTTAGACATTATGTTATTATTTGATTATATCTCTAACCGCCTTAAACCTTTTTTCTGTCTTTTCTATTGTATATGTCATTTTAATTGAGTAGGTGTCACTGCAGGTTTTAGCAGTTAAGAGGGTTGTAAATACATCATCAACAAAATCCAGATGCCGACAACAACAACAACAACAACAAAAGTCTTATTCCCCTTATTTTTTTTTATCTTTAGTAATAGCTTGAAGGGGGCTGCTACATAAATTCTTTTATTAGTCCCCGCTCCCACCTATTTACTTAACCATACTACTACTACTATTACTACCATTGTCTCTGGGAGCATTTGCACTCAAAAGAAATCATTTAGAACTGAATGGACTTTGGGGAGGGGGTACCCCCCTTTTTTTTTTTTTTTTTTTTTTTTAAAGGCTAGCCGGTTTATTTGACTAATAATGGAATTATTTACTTTTCCTGGTTTATGTTTTTGAAAATTTAGGATATCCCTTTAGTCTTAATTAACTACTGGGGTTAATTCTGGTAAGTGGTAACATCCACATCTAAAACACACACACACACATCTACACACAAGTAATGAATGATTTCTCAGGATAGAAAATCCATTCATATGAAAAGTTCATTGTCACATGATTCCAACTAATTATAAATTAGAACTCTTGAGTTATGGTTTCCATTCATTTTTGGGTTTTGTTTTTAAAAAAAATGATTAAACAAATCTACTTTCATTTCATAGTAGAATGAATCCTTTGCAAAAATGAAACCTATTTCTTGGCATTATCTGGCATACTAGAGCACTAAGTTAGGATCAAACTCATTAATCCTAATGATTTGATAGGCTAGCTTGCTAACCATTGTACTCAGGTGATGCACATCATTTTATAATATATATTAACTAAGTGTGAAGGACTAATTCATTCATTTGCCTATTTCTGACCTAATTGGATTTTTTTCTGATTCCATTGAAACCAACCAGAAACTAAGTTGTCATTTTGGCCTATTATATATAATAATCTACTAATATTGATTATCTCATCTGTTGAGTTAACTAAACTTGTAGACCATTACTTGGGCTATGAATTTGATCTTCACTGGGTGTCCTGGATTTGCTAATATCATCAGAATTAGATGTACATATTTTTATTTTTTAAGTAGAGGAATTAATATTATGAATCGAATTACCAAGACCAGAAAATCCACCGAACATCTACGCACGATATATGGGAACACTGGACAGCTGTTTTGACCTTATTAGGTCTCATCAGCAGTGTATACCGTACGAACCAGCGACCACAGATTACAGTGCCGAAACTCTACAACCAGTTCATATTGCACCCAAGTGACGCCAAACCAACTAATCATGGTAATTGTGTGGCCAAATAACTTAAATGAGTCTTGCAAGTTACATCCGTACTCTTTCCAGAGGACACGTGTCCTCTGGAAAGAGTACGGATGTAACTTCCTCTGGAAAGAGTACGGATGTAATGTGCAAGACACAATTAGGTTATTTGGCTGCACAATTACCATGACTGGTTGATTTGGCGTCACTTGTGTGCAATATGAACTGGTGACTCGGTTGTAGAGTTTCGGCACTGCAATCTGTGGTCGCTGGTTCGATCTCCAGTGGTGGAGATTACGGTATACACTGCTGCTGAGACTTAATAAAGTCGAAACAGCTGTCCAGTGTTCCTGTATATCATGCGTAGGTGTTCAGCGGATTTTCTGGTCATGGTAATTCAATTCATCAGAATTAATTCATATGGTCTAATTCTTTGTGATACTGCATTGTCAGATAGAAATAGTTATTTACTAAGCTTTGCCTTTTAATGGCACAAGGCTGGATGTTTGGGGCACTCAGTCAGATATGAATTCACTAGTAATAGTTTGCTAATTTAGCTTACTAAACATTACATCACATGAAAATCCCTTGCAAATAGAAATAGAAAAGGACACTGTGATCAAATTAAAATTCAAAGGATTTTTATTGTTTTAGTATATGTTTGTCTCATGCAATATAATTTTTTTTATTTCAAAATATATATATAATGGTAAAAGGGGTTTGTCTAATGACAAATCCATGGTGAAGGCAACTTTTCTAGGAGAAGTTAACTCCCAAATCAAAACTGGAAAAAGAAGCTTCATCTTCAAGCCTCAGCTTACTTGTAGGCATCCGTTGACAAGAAAAGTCTAAGAGAAAGAACTCTGAAATAAATCCTGGAGTTTTGCATAGTCACAAGTTACCTGTCTATTCTTGTCACTGGGCTGTCACAATGTAGCCTTAAGTAGTGTCATAAGTGTTGTACAAGTGTATATCACTATAATCCAATGACGTACAGATGTTTTACTGCCTTATTCATCTTGTATGGTTTTCAAAAGTTTAATTAGTTATTAATCAGGATGTTTAAGTTGTAATTTTGATGGTAAAGATGATTATCATCTCTCTGGATGTAGCTGTTATCATATTAATATATATATATATATATATATATATATATATATATATGCAAATTAGGATTATTTGAACAGTATCCTGTATTTGGCCAATCTGAGATAAAATAAATGTTAATGTTTTAATTTTAACACGGTGAGAAATTTTAATTGAAAGTGAAGAAAATTAATGTTTTATTTTGTGATCTGTCCAGAGTGATAATCTGACATAAAAGATGAATTGTTTGTTAGCAACAATTGGTGTGTTTTATATAAGAAATGTAAATGTTAAAAAGTTTGACAAATATTTATTAGATAAGAAAATAAACTACAGTTTTAAAAAAAGGTAAATTATAAAATAGATTATAAAATGATAACTAAAATTTAGCTGAATTATGACTTGTGGCCCAGGTATAGGGCACCCACTAAAAATTGAACCCTCTGGTCATGGTCTGATACTCTAGTTCACTCATCATTACACATGAATACCTAAAATTTGATATTAAGTATTAACAATAAAATGATTTTCATTATGTTAGCAAATACTTAAAAGTATTTTTCGGTATTTTAAATTTATAAAAATAAATAAACTATATAACAACATTGAATATATTTCAAATTGATTTACAAAGTTTTGTAAAAAGTTTTTAAACTGATGTAATGGTGTGTATGAAAATTGAAAAGTAAATTATGAAATTGTCTGATTAAAAAATAAGCTTTTCAAATTGTATCTAATTTTTAAAACCATAAATATTGTCTAAAATGAGTCATTGTCTTTTATCTTTCACAAGTTGTTAGCGACTCATATTTTCATCCTTGACTGTTTTTAATCTTATATTTCACTGATATTTATCAAAAACACTGATTTTTGAAATAAAATTAAGGATGAGAACTCTTGTAAATATCTCATAGAATAACTTGCGTAATAATTATAATTGATAGGAAGAGAAATTAATTTCTATAAAGAAGGAAAAAAAAGCTACCAGGGAAATGAAAGAGGCTGAAGCAAGATTTTTATTATTCAAGTACTTACAGTTAACGTGTGCGCGTGCGCAAGTACATATTTCCTCTAAAGTCTCTCTATCTCTCTCTCTCTCTCTCTCTCTCTCTCCTGGGGGTCTGGAATGTAGGTCAACAGGCAGAACCCATCAACCAATGACAAGTGAAAGACCATTTTTAAAAAACAGGATTCATGCAGGCTCTACTCATTCCCTTTAGGGTAAACAGTGAATGGATTTACTATGTTTTGGAGTTTGGGTGAATTTTAAAGGTTTTCATGATTCATGTTTATTTCATTAGGGAGAAATGTATTTTTGTTGTTAATGTTTTATCATTATAAGGAAATGATTACAAGGATATTTTTGTAAGCTTTACTTGGTATTCAAAGAGTATAATAATTTGGATATATATATATTTACTCTCTTATTTTATTTAATTTTTTTTTTTTTTCCTGAAACTAAATTACTTTTGTTACAATGTTAAACTTGGTATTTACATTAGTATGTGTGTTTATTTATTTATAATAGTTGGATGAAATTTAACAACTATTATATTAAGTAATTTTTTAAAGATAATTGTATGATTACCTTGCAGTTTTGATAATATTAGAACTACTGAATTATTTTTACTATTAAAGAATTAACTGGATAATGGCTTATACATGTTTTTATTTATTTTCAGAATTTTTACAATGAATTGGAATGTATAGTTAAGTAAAAATTGGTAAGTACATTTTATTTTTTTCTAGACTTTTGTTGACCACAAGATAAATTCTTGGAAAGAGCTGCATTAGTGCCACTGATTCTGTGCTTAAACATTTTATTGCCCTCTATTCTACCATTTAGATAAATAGTCTTATATTATTTTAATAGTTATTACTCTGTTTAATTTACATGTATGTACATAGGTTCATTTACATTTTTGAGTATTTTGTTATGTAATAATAGATGTTTAATTATAATTTCTACAATAAGATGTACCCTTTTCATCCTTAATATCTTTGGAGTAAATTTCACCTTGTTGCTGCGGAGTAAAAAAAGGGGGGGCGGGGGGTCCTGGCTATGATACTAAACTTCTTCTTATGAGGTTCCAGATCTGGAGAGAGTGATAGTACCTATTAGGGGGTCTATGGATTCAATAGATCTGTTTGTATTTGATTTGTAGTACCTGGGGGGGGGGGATTATGGGTCCAGTTGATCTGTTTGTATTTGATTTTTGTAGCACCTATTATTTGGGGGGGGGTCTATGTGTCCAATAGATCTGTTTGAAGGTTATTGGTATTTGATTAGAAAAACCTGCTTAAGAAAGAACTTCACTAAAAATGTAAATATGAACCTACAGTGGACACAGTTCCCTAACCTCTAGGCATAGAATAACCCTAGACAGGTTGATATGCAGTTAAAATCAATCAACCTGTGAATAAATTTTAGTAAATGCTGTTTTTTGCTAGTATTTTATTTTGAAATAAATAGAATATGTAGAACTTTTTAGAGTATTTTTAGGATAGAATCTTTCAAATAATTTTAAAAATTCCTTTCTGTAATTGATATAAGTTATATATGTATTAAAAAAATTATCATTTTAAATTCTATAGTAAAATATTATATATAAATTCTATAGTAAAACATGAAAAAAAAAATTTTAAATCAATAAAATATGAGATTAAAGATTTGCCCAAAATTTTGTAAAAAATGGTAAAAGACAGAATTGATTGTAAAATAAGAAAATGCAAAACATTAATACAAGTGAAATGAATGAAAAAAGAATATCTTTAAAATATTCATGATAAATTGTTTGGAATTATATTAATGTCAAATCAAGAGATTCTAAAAATAATTTTTGAATATTTGCAGAAATCAATTTGGCATCTATTATTACATTCAAACAAAATACTGAAAAAATAATGAACTATCAATCAATCATACTTAGATAAACAATTACCATAAAACTTGTATCTATGAAAATGATGGAATAACTGACCACAAAATGGATCTGCTTTGAAAGATTTATAGCTGTCTAGGAAGATGAAGAATAATACTAGTCAAAATTATTGATCCCAATTGTTGACAGCTTTTTAAAAAAATATTTAAAGAATGCCCTTAAAACAACTAGTGTAAAAGACAATAACGAATCTGGCCCAATCAATCAGACAGGGATATTGAGTGACTTGGTATTTTTTTTTTTTAATTTTCCAATATCATCTATACTTTTGTAGATGAGTTGTTAAAGTAACTTTTGTATGTAGAACCAGGCCCCTTTTCAAGGAAAAAGGGGGATATAAGTTAAAGCCTCATCAGGAATTTGTTGTTTTTTATGTGCCCTCTTCCTTGCTATCATAGGAAAGATTTTTTTTTTTTTTTCCCAGTATATTTTGTTATTGATCTGCAGGAACAAACAACTGTTGCTGTATTTAATGACATGTTTCTTCAATTTTGTATTCATTGGAGGTTTAATGATCTTTAGCTTTAATTAAAACTTATCACTTTCATTTCTTAATGTTGAAAGTTTTAGATGAATTTTAGTTACAACAAGGGAGATGATTCATGTAAATACATTATTAATTTAAAAAAAAAAATAATTATTATTTTGGAACCTAGAAGTACTGGTAAAGCATAGTTCTTTAAAAAAAAAAAGCTAGAAGAATCTCCCTCTCTCTCTCTCTCTCTCTCTCAAAAATATATATAAACTTCAAGATCAGTGGCTATAATATCTGATTTTTTTCTTTCTATTGTTAGTTTAAAAGCTTTGGACAAAACTGAATATTTATTTGAAATTTAGTTGTTATATAGTTAATTTTTATGAATTCAAAATTAAAAAATAAATCAAGTTAATTTTGCCTAAGGAGTTTCAAAGAAATCAATTGTGTTATGTCCTTTCATATCCCAGAACACTGTCAGCATGACCTTCTTTACTGGAGGGTCAGTATATTTCTATTGCATAGATTATCTTTTTGGCTCTGACATATTGTGGCAAATTCATGTTTAGCCCATTTGCGACCTTTTTTTTTTTTTTTTTTTTATGACTAAAACATGATTCTCCTCACATATCATTCCTTCTCGTGTAAATTTCACATGCTTTACACTTTAATGACTGACCTCTGTTGAGACCTTAGAGCACTTTGTTTGATTTGCTGCCTTTTTGAATAGCCTTAGGACAATTTATTTTTGGAACATTAAAAATGATTTTTGCTATAGACCAATTCCAAATAACACGTTTACATTTATGGAAAAAAAAGAATGAAAAATAAATTTTTTTTATTCCCCTTATTTATTGAATAACTTTCGTTTTTTGAAAATTTTGAATATTCTCTAACATTATGAAAATATTTTGATATGCTAATATAACTCACTAGGTACTATTGTTCCATATGTGGAATATCTATAATGACCAGCACAGTGGTAGAGAGTTCACCAATGGGCCGGAAGACCAGGGTTCAATCCCAGGTTGAGTCACACTCAAAAAATGGTACTTGATGCCTCTTTGCTTAACACTCAGCATTCTGAAGCAAGGACCAAGAGTAAATAAAGTGGAGCAATTTAGGGAAAGAAACAGTGCCTTCCTTCTACACCTTGTCGTAGTAGTTATTGAAAATGGAGCCTTTGAGTCGCCCTCAATTACAGTCAGCCAATTTATATATATATGTCCTATGAACGTCTCCAAAATGAGATGGAACTTCTTATTAATGTGAAATTGTGTATACATTATTTTGAGATGCCCCACATGCTAATTATGAAAAATAAAGTTAAGTTTTTCCTCAAATAATTTCAGCAGGTGTTTGATTTGCATCAAATTTTTGGTACCCCACATAGTGTAATAGTTAACAAGCTAGGCTTGCAATCCATTCCCACCGAGTACCCCGCATCCATCAGTCCTTCTGTCATAAACTTAGTAAATAACTAGTTAATATCATTAAAAAAAATTTTGTTTTTCATTGAAATTTCACAGTTCTTAAGAATGCAAAGGGATGTAACTTTTGAAATATTGGTGGACTTGTATATAAAGAGGCAGAACTTGTTATACATTCAGTTTATATTGATAGTTATTTTGAATATACATTATGACTAAGTATAGTATCTATTGATGTATTTAATTTTTAAAGTCTTTTAACTCTAATATCAACATGCTTAAAATTACTTAAATAAGATTCCCCAGTTTGCTATTTTATTCTTTTGACTTGTATTATTTTACTAGTTTACTCATATTGTTAAAAAATGACTGCCATATTAAAATTCTTAATATTCTATAAATGAAATGTAATTTCAAAATTACTATTCATTTATCTGTCAATTTAAAATAATTTAAGACCTAAATGAATTGTGATGTTTACAATAACAAAGTTTTATTTCAAATAAATTGACTAAAAAATACATTTCATTAAATTAATGATTCCAATCCGTTGCTTTGTCTTCTCTCCATTTATCTACAAAAAATAATCTGTCATTTAACAATTTAAGACATCCATTACAGTGTTTTATTTATTTGAATTTGAAAAATCTTTCTTTGTCATCAGAAAAGTTCAACATAAATTTCTGTTATATTATAAAAATGAGCAATTTAAAGAAAATATCAAGTTTTTGTGTCTCTGTGTCTACGTTGTGTCTAATATATGTGGATTTTTGTTATGAACTGTTCATTTAGCTTAAAAAATACAAGAAAAATTATTGAAGATTTAAGATGAAAGATTTTAGAAGACTGTTAAACTACTCATTAACAATGTTAGTAAAGCTTAGGAAAATGACAGGCTTAAAACCATTTAATATGTTGTGGGTTTAACACTGTGATTTTCAGAAATATATCTGGTATAGTAATATGTATAAAAAATCACTTGTTATTACAGCTGGTTGCTCTTTTTAGAGCCTCTACAATTAATGTGTTTATGCAATTAAATCTTGGCCAGATATAATGATTTAGTCAGCAATCTTTGTTATATCAAACTGGAGTATGGAGTCATGAAAACACCCCCATCTTAATGATCATGTTAAAATAGTAAGGTGACTTAGTGCTACTTAGTTATTTTTAGTACAGTTCATTATTAGGCTAAAGTAGGACTATTTACTGCTTCACAATTCTTTTCTTCATCTAAAATTCTCATTATGTTTGTGTGTACAGATATAAATGTAACCCATTAAAAACAGCACATTGATTTTTATTGAATACACTTAAAATGTTTGAGAATAAAACAATATCAGATCTAGTTCATAACTAAATGATAATTTTTTTTAGGGTGTACATTTGTGCTGAACATCAATTTTTGATATCCCAAATGTTGGTATAATGGAGGAAACTATAAAATGCTAATGAAAATCTTTTGCTCTTTTCTAAATAGAAACATTAGTATCATCATGGACCAACTAATGGGTCATCTAGTATGACCTAGAAATGTTGAGAATAAATGTATGAAATAAATTTCAGAATTTGGCATGTGAAAGGTCATTGAAAGTAAAAATCATTCTAAAATGCTTGTACATTTGAAAGGAAAAAAGTTGTATAAAGTCATTCCAGAATGGTACTTAAGAGTTCAAATTGGATGCTAGTTTGAGGCTCATTCACTACCCCCTATACTTCTGGCCTTCTACCACACCTAAGCAAAACTTAGTAAATATTCTAATATTCATGATGATAATGCTAGAGAAATTATCAGTTCAAGATAATGTTGTTTTCATGTTACAAACATTTGAAATATCAGATAAAAAGTTATCACTGTCAAGCTGTACCCTTCATTTACCACTTTCTGAAGACATTGTTTTATTTTCATCTCGGTTGGATTGGAATTTGAAAATTAACAATATGAACTGCAGAAAATTTTTAGCAAAATGTTTGACTTTGGTGTATATTATATATATATATATATATATATATATATATATATATAGTACATGGAATGTAGACTGTGACCCTGGGTTTCATGGAGTTTTTTGCAAAACAATCATCAGGCAGTTAAGAAGATGGAATGAATTGAAAATTGAAAAATACGAGAAAAAAAATACTGACAAAACTCGTTGGGATTTCGTTTGTGTGGTTGTAAGTGTGTGAGTGTATGTGGGTGTGTGCATATGCGTGATAGTTATGTATGGATGTGTGTTTTTATATATATATATATTCAAATGGTACCATTTCATTTGGAATGTAATTAACTTTCTTACTGACAGAAGTTAAAGAGTTTTACCTTTCTTTTTCTTCAAATAATTTAAGTTTCACTAATTGTTGGTGACAAGTAACAAACCTAATTCTTAGACAAAAATATTGAGTGCGCGCTTCAAAAGTTAAAACAAAATTCTATGTGTGTATCTCTATGGTTCCTTTCATTACCTTACATCATGTGAGCAGGTACTTATATATAAGATATAAACTGCATTCTAGAATTTAGTCTTGTTGAATGTTTCTTTTCTGGTGGAAGAAACTTTCTTTTGTGTATTGTTATTTGAAATGGAATAGATCAAATCATATTGATTAGAAGAAGATTTAACTAAATCTCATAAGATCTTATGAAACTCTTGGTTTAAAGTGTCTTTCTTTCTTTAATATTTTCTTACACTCACTTAAATGCCCATCAGCTTTATAGAATTTATCATAATTAATTTCAAATAAATAATTACTCAAATTAAAATTTAATTAACTTCCTTGAGAAATTATA
Organism: Sepioteuthis lessoniana; assembly: GCA_963585895.1. NCBI lineage: Eukaryota > Metazoa > Mollusca > Cephalopoda > Myopsida > Loliginidae > Sepioteuthis > Sepioteuthis lessoniana. Next base: position 55,046,740 of record OY757942.1, read on the forward strand.
ATTCAGTGAGCAAATATGCACTCCTACATACACACACACACTAATTATTGCAGATGGGTTTGTAAATTACTTAATTTTCTTAAGAGCATTTTAATGTTATCAAATTAATAAAGTTTTTTGTTTTTGTTTTGTTTTTGACATTGTTTTTGCTGTATTATAGTCACATAAAAAAAAAAAATATATATATAATAACAGTGTTGGTTGTCTCTAAATCACTTTGTGGGCTTGTGGCGAACCAAGTGCAATGTAATATGGAGAGTGCTCAATATCTAGGATAGAGCTATTAAGTTATAAATAGATATATATTAGGTTTATATATTTAATGCCATGGAAATGGCATTAAATATATAAATCTAATATATATATATATATATATAGGGATGCAGTTTGCTATATTTATAAGTAAAGACTGTTGAATATTGGTGATAGAGCATATATATACCTAAAAGCTAGGAGAATGTAGTTTGTCAATGGCACTTAATGTGACATTGTGATGACATAGGAATATTTTTGGTAGTTATTTTTTAGATATTTATTTCAAGATTTTACAAAGTCAGTTTTAGATATAGATGAAATCTTCCTAGGCATTTCTAATCTGAAAGTTTGTTTTTGGTTTTTTTCTATTCTAATTTTCTTAGGTAACATAAAAGGGTTTGTGAAGGAAAACAAAAAAATTGCTTATGTATCAAGTGCTGACAATTGAACTCTAATTACAAATACATTACAAAATTGATTTATTTTATGTGATTTGTATAACATAAAAAAACATTTCTATTGAAATTTTGTTGACAAACCAAATATTTTTTACTTGTCAATCTAACTCCATATTGTCAGTATGACTTGATGATGATTATCTGGTTTTAAATTCATTTGATCAAATCACTTTAATTTAAATCTAATACAATGTTGAACAAATGAGTTTGCAGAAGGAAATCTTTACTATTGTAATGCTATGTTTATATGAGGTACAGAGAACCACACAGTCTATTTTGCCATGTCTTTTAATTCCATCTTAACTATTCTGAGAAACAGATCAAATGGATTGAATAGTATTTGCAAATTGGTCAACATTCAAAGTTGTGGTCTTTTTGAAAGTTAAACTTTGGATCTTTTTTTTTTTTTTCTTTTTCTTTTTTAAACATTGTAATTCTAGGTACTTGATATCTGCAGTTGAGTTTAGTTAATCTGTCTGAGATAAATCCATTACTTTTGATGTTCAGATTTGTACAAGTAATCTCTTCATGTAGTTTTTCTTATCATGTTGACATGTTTAGGAAGTTTGTGCTTAGTTAAAAATAAGCTTGAATTTTTTTTTTTTTTTTTTTTTTTTTTTTTTTTTTATCTAAAGGCAAATCAACCAATTCTGATAACATTTTTCCTCTAAATAAAATAGCTCTCCTTACTTCAAAACTAATTCTGAGAATAATTATTGGGGGAAAATGTGATCAGAATATGAGGAAAGGAATTTAAATGTTTATAAATAAATTATATAAGGGAGTTAATTCAGTGTGTAGAATACAAAATATCTTTTGAACACTAGAACTTTTTTTTTCTCCTCTTTTGAAGCTTGTGTGTGGACCTTATATAAAATCAGGGATTATGCTTGTAATATATATATATATATATATATATATATATATATATATATATATATATACACCACCATAAAAATAGATTTAGACCCATGAAAAAGGTTAATAGAAAAATAGTGATAACAATAGCAGGATAAGATTAATGGTATCAGTATTGTTATTGATGGTGATATAATTACAGTAACAATATATATATATATATATATATATATATATATATATATATATATATATATATATATATATATATATATATATATGATACCATGGAAGCTTATCTGTGACCACAGGTTTCATTTTTTATATTGGATTTGGTCTGCTACAAACCCAAGAAGTGAGATAGTGACAACCAACACTGCTTGTGTGTGTGTGTGTGTGTGTGTGTGTGTAGGACATTAAACTGAAAATGTCAGATCAAAATTTAGCTATATATCAGGCTACAGATTTATTGATGTACTCTTTTGTATGTATATATTGGGAAACATACCAAAAAATGTTTTATGTAGCTTTGTGTGTGTGTGTGTGTGCGCATGTATGTCTGTCTACTTATCTATATACACTAGCAAAAAATGAAATAGCAAAACCTTGAATAGGTTTCGGTTTGTTCAAGATTAAACGTGATATAACCAAATTATAGTAAATGATTACATGTACAGGTTTTAAAATAAAGGGTGTATCAATAATACTCAGACTCCCACACTCGCATAATATCCTGGTCGAAATTGGCACTGCTCCTTTCAGGATACTGCAATTTTATTTTCTGTTTGTATATGTTGTTGAAACGTGCACCAGAAAAAAAATTTCTACATTATGACAAATATCTGTTTATATTTGAAATTACATTTGATATATCAATTCATAGTAATGCTGGCAAAATAATTCAAAATTTAAAACAAATATAAACCTTAAAGTTATCGTATTTTGTTGCTTTTTACTAATTGATTTTTATCTATTTTTTTAGAACCGCATTAAAATGGTTGTTGAAGGAAGCGGTTCGCGTTACACTCCCTCAACAGGGATGACAGCAAAAGAACTTTGTGAGAATGATGATTTAGGTACCTGCCTGATCCTTGATCCATACCTTGGATTTATTACTCACAAGATGAATACCAAGTAAGTATAGAATAAAGTTTCTTTATCAAATATTGACATGATGGATCTAATTAAAATAGCTATCAAGATCAACTTTATGGAGGTCCTACTCATATAATGATTATTATCATTGTAGAAAATAAACTTAGCAACCCAAGTTCAAATCCTTAACGAAGCTGTTTGCATTTCACATAGCATTTATAATCTTGAGAAAGGTATAAATCCAGCTATTCTCTCCCTCAGCTATAGGTAAATAGTAGGGCAGTCTGGCCTCTTTCACCTTGCTGTTGTAACTGGTCCAAAAGAAGGAAAACTCTGAATTCAAACTAGTTCTATGTATTTATCCAACTCCTCCACCACGGGCAGAATGTGACACAAGCTCAAATTTTTAGTGGAGTACTGCTGCTTTGAATTCAGTTTTCTTTCTTCTAGACTGGTTGCCTTGCCAAGGAGAGAACCCAGTCTGTCTTAATATTTACTCATAATTAGGGAAAGAAGAGATGGATTCGTGACTTTTCCCAAAGGCATTAGCACAAAAATGAAACAGATTTATCCAGGATTTGAACTTTGGTTGTCAATTCCATTTCCTATAATGATAAGTGTGTTCTTCCAATTCAAACCATTTGTAATCGACTTAAAAATTGACCTTGTGTCATATACATACAAGGTCAACTTTTTACTAATTTATTTATTATGTCTTCAAGTATTTTTAATTTTCTATGTTACTAATATACACATTTCTGTGTCCACTGAAAATACAATTTCTACATTATATCACTATTCTTCAAAGATTCTGGTACAGTCATTTATTTTAGTCTATCTAACAGATTAACACTCATTTGAAAACAAAAATTGTGCTAAAGTTTATCTCTTCTCTACGTACCTATTCTTAAAAATAATATGTTCTGATTTATTGTAATAATCGAGAAGGGTTAGTCTATCAGTCCTTTATAGACGGCTAAATCGTTTGGTGTAGAGCTACCAAATTTCCTATGCATAGTCATTGGATTTGGTAAAAGCTTTTAACTTTGAATAAAAATGTTTTTGTTTCTGATTGGGAAAGGAAGCTCTTATCAAAAAGTGGAGTCTTTAATAATCAAAAGGAAGCCATGTTGCTGCTAGCTGTAACTAATAATTCAGAATTTAAATTTTCCATACTTCAAAAGAAAAAAAACTGTCTTGCTAAAATAATTATTCACAATTAATTCAACCTTACTAATCAGGTTTATTATTAGTTCTTCATGTTGGAAATGTAAAATATTAGTCCTAACTAAGCAATAATGCTAACAACCTGGACATAGCATAATTGCTTAGTTAGGACTAACAATCTGGACAAGAAACAAAAATGTCACTCACTTGAATTTAAAAATATATTTCTCTTCAAAACTCTGTAAATTGTTTTTTTACAAAACAATATTAGCTGTATAATATAAAAAATATAATTGGATAATCAATTTTGTTCGGTGAGTTTATCTTTAATTGTAACAATTATTTTAGTGTAAATTTTTGACAAAGATTATAAAATAGACATTGTTTAGAAAACTCTTTTCTGTTATTTACATTTTTATAATAACAATTTACAATTTATAACTTCCTAGTGTAAATTTTTTAAGTGACTACAAAGATTGTAAAATAACCAGTTTTGATCCAAAATTTAACCAATTAGTATTTCTATCAGTGATCTATGATTTGCTTCTCCACCATTCTCTTCAAAGGCTTTTCTAAATCAGTAGATGCTGTAAGAAAGAAAAAAATGGTGTCGCTTCCAAGGGAGAGAACTCTTGTTACTAAATGGTTTTAAAACAAGATTTCTGTTGATCTTATTTGAAATGTATATTCAGTATCAAAGTATTATTAATCATCTGTCCTTTTTATAGTATCATTTCCACAGGCATCAAATATAAACTAAGATAAGGTTCTTAATTACCACAGTTCATTGATTAGAAATAATTTGATGAAATAAAATAATATCAGTTATATAATTGTCAAAGTAACATGTCAAGTTGATACTTGCACTTCTCCCAAGTTCTCTCATTTCCTGTTTTGTGCCCTTATAAATAATTTCAAAGCATTTTTTGTGGTAATGCTATGCAGAAAACTAATGTGCATTATACATGTTTTCTACTAAATTGTGGTTAGTAGTATTGTGGTATGTACATCACATGATCAAGGCAGTTTAAGCTGTAGTTGGTACCCATTGTCGTAGGTAGTACTGTGGCATATATATCACATGATTGAGGTAGTTTAAGCTGCAGAGGGTACCTGTTGTGGTCGATAGTACTGTGGTAGTTGGTGCACTGACACATTATGCATTGCTTCATTCTATGTTTGACTTGAAAGCTGCACAGATTAATGTGCAACATAAGTCGAATTTGAGAAATTATGCTTTACAAATTTGAACTTGGCTAAAATTCTATGGAGGCAACCAGAAAAAATTTGTTGTACAAACAATGAAGACACAGTTGATTACAGTGCTGTAACCAGATGGCTCATTAAATTTTGCTTGGGTTGCAAGAACCTTAAGGATCAGGCAAGGTCTGACAGGCTGAAACTGTGGATCTGAAGTTGTACTCCTGGCCTTCGAGTCAAATCTGGTGAGAAGCACTTGAAGAGTATCAGGCAAACTTGGCATGTCACGGTTTTGTAACCTTGATGACCTTTGCAAAAGCTTCCAGAGCTGTCAAATTGTGCCTCACATTATAAAAATATTGCAAAACTTTTGACTCATCCTTGCAACTTTTGGTTTATTTAAAATCAAGATGTCTGAATACTGCCTCAGGAAAAGATCTTTGTATTGATTAATTACAATTTTAGAATTTTTGATACCTTAGAAAAATCTCAAATGATAATCAGCATTCAACTCTACAAGAAGGAATAATTTTCTTGTTTAAAGCAGTTTAAGCTTTTGTGAATTATACGTGAAACATTTATTAAAGTGACATAAATTTGTTGTCAAAAATGAGACCAATTTTTTGTGTAGTCAAAAGTAAAAGGCTTAACCTATCATTTCATTCAATCATATTATCACATTTTTTTTTTATTCTTCCTCATCCATAGTCTTTATCAGACTTAACAGGCTACTTTTCAAGATAAAATAATGTTATTTTAAAAAAAAAAAAAAATTAAACTCGTATTCATGACAACCTGTTGCTAATATTTTGGGGTATTGTGTAAAATTATTAATTCTGTTCCACCAAAACAGCTGGTGGTATTTATTAATGTAAACAAAATGTTTCCATATGTTTCATGATCTTGAAAATTGTACTCAATCCTGATGACCCATATATTCAGTTTTGGTTCAAATTTTATTGATTTTATAGGCCTGATATTTGTTGATACATTTGACTCACAAATCCAATTCTCAAGTTGCAACTATTCTCTTCATTGATTTGTCATTGTTAACATGTGTAATGTAAAAACTCTTAATAGAATTTTTAAAGTCATCAAAGTTCAGTTGAAAATTCAACGTGTGTGTGTGTTCTAAAATAAGTGTTTTCTCACCACCTCATGTCAGAATCATAACTAAATTTCATGTATTTGTAAAAAAAAAAAAAAAAAAGTTACAATCTTCATGAAACTTAGTCATGAAACAGACATGAAGAAGTGAGAAAACATTCATGTTAGGTTTTATCCCACTCTAAATAAGTAAAGTTGGTGACATTAGTCAAGGGTGACCTAAAAGCTCCCTTTTTCAATAGCTACTACATCAAGGTGTAGGGGAGGATGCTACTTCATTCCCTGGATTGCTCCACTTTACCCTTGATCCATACCTTTATAATACTGAGTGTTAAGCAAGGAGGCACCAAGTACCATTTTTTGAGTCTTTGGTATGACTTGACCTGGGATTGAACCCAGGTCTCCAGGACCATTGGTGAACACTCTATTCATTAGACCTATATATATATATATATATATATATATATATATATATATATATATGGCCTGGTTTTCTGATTTTAAAAAAAAGAAAAGGTTTTTATAACAATTTGGTCTTTTCACTATATATAAAGCTGCTTTGTCAAAGTCCTACATAAAACTGTTGCCAAAACAAGCACTTCTTGCTTCAAATTTAGCCTACTATATAACTTGACAAAAGTAGCAAATGTTTTTCCTTATAGGGATAGCTAATTTGCATATTTTTGAATAAAAATAACTTAATTTTGATAACTTTTATTATTTTCATGAATTAGAATACTTATTGTGAATTGAACCATTTATCAAAAAATGTAGTTTTTCTCATAAATAAGATAAATATATTTACCAACAAAAGTGAAGTACTTCCTTTACAAAACTGAATCTTCAATTTTTCAATACAAGGATTGATGTGGGGAGATACGTTTACCTCAGTTGAAAATGGAAATCAACAATTCATCTTGGTATTATTCGTAGTTTACATTCATGTAATTATTGTGTGTGTATTCTGTTAAATGACGTGTGTGTGTGAACATAGAAAATTAAAATATCTGCTAATTTAAATTCCAGCTGAGTCTGTATTCCTTTCACATCTTGTATGAAAGTCATGAACTCATCCTTGCCACCTACCTGCATGTGGTCTTTTATTACTCCCCATATCTCTTAGATTTGGAAGAACACCATAATCCTGCAGTAAACTGAAAAAAATGCTGATGTGCATATATGTATGTGCACATTTACTCATCTCCTCCATTGTAGTAAGTACTTTTACATTCACTTTTGGACTAATTCCCTTGAGAAAGGGATGAATCAGCTTGGGGTTAAACAGTACTATTACTGTCCTTCTACAAGGATGGCTTTGGCATTAAATAACCCATAAAGGTTGATATGCCATTCAACGAATTAAACCTCCTCCTCAATCAGTATATGACTCAAAGTAAAAAAATTTTGAGCTGAGTAAAGTTGGATTAAATTTTTAAAATTTCCTTCTCCTGGATTGGTTGCCTAAGCAAGGTTAAAGAACCTGATCTACCCTACTATTTACTCATAGCTGTAGAGGGAGGGGATAGATTGGTGCCATTTTCAAGGGATTTATTCAACATAAACTGAGTAGTCTATAATCAGTCTTTTTTCTCTTATTGATTCAGTTAATATTTAGCTGATAATTATCCATTAAGATAAAAACTACTTTTATTTATTTTTAAAGCTATTTTTTTCTTTTTCCTTTTAATATGTTCTTTGATCAGAATTGATCCAATGAATTTTTTTTTTTTTTTTGAAGATCATATTTCAGAATGCAATGTACTTAACTTCTTAAAGCCTTACCTTAGCCTTAGCGAGGGGTGTCCTCGTGGTGTAATGGTTAAAGCGATGAACTGCGGAATCGTAGTACGCGAGTTCGTACTCCAGTCGCGCTATTATGTTCACTTTCGGGCAAATACCCTTGGGAAAGGTATGAACCCCCTTATTCTCCCTCCAGCTATGGGTAAATAGTAGGACGGACTAGGTTCTTCAGCCTTGTTGAGGCAACTAGTCTAGGAGAAGAAAAACTCTGAATTCAAACCTGTTAAACTCCGCTTAAAAATTGACCTTGTGTCATATCCTGCCCGAGCGGAGGGGTTGGTAAATAGTACCTTAGCCTTTAGGTAATCTTTACCTGAGCTCACAAAGTTTACCATGAATTGCAGCATACAAGTCAACCTCAAGATTTTTACCTGGGTTAGACCTAGACCTATTGTATAGGTTGACCCCTCAACATACAGGAGGCTACTTTGACATTCTGCTTAGTGTTTGTAGTCATTACATCAGCTGTTGCAAACACTGTGTGATATAGGATTTATACTTGATTTTTCTTGCAATCGTATTGTTTTATATTAATCTCCATGTTAATTTATTAAATATGTTCACCAAACACAAGTTCAAGTTGGAAATGTTTGTGACAGTCTGCTGCAGTTATGGTGAGTGGTGTATATCGATTGTTAGGAGATATTGTCCCGCTGGTTGACAACTCTATGGTAACGGTTTGAATTTTAGCCTTGTCATATAAGTCGACTCCTAGTTTTGTAAAGATTCTTTCAAGCTTAAAAGGTCGGCTTATACACTGTAATTTACGATATTTAAATTTCTCTCCAGGACATAGACGTCTTTATTCAAAGCTATCATATCATTCCATTAAAAGAAAAAACTATGGATGCGTACTATACATATTTTATCATTAGCATCTGATATGACCTCCCTCACTTGGATTTGTTAGGACTTCTCATGTGTGATAAAATAGTGCTTAACTCTTTCTCTACCAAGTTGAATTGAAATTGTTTCACAATTTATTTTTTAAAAATCTTTGTTAGTTTTTACAGATAAGTTCCATCTTTCCCCTTTTCACTACCAAGCTCTTTTTTTTAAGTTTTGGATATGATATCTTAAGGGTTAAATTGAAATAAGACTGGGACAATGCTATCCCAGTGAGACTGAAAGTACTAAAGGGTTCAGCATGCTACCTCCACTTCCAAATATCAGTGTGTGTGTGTGTGTAGAGAAGAGCTTAATAGTCTCCCTTCCACCAAAACTCTGAAACACTATACATGCCATTACGAATGAAAATTAACTTCCTATAAAATCAATTTTGTTCAAGTATTTCCATTCACGCTGAGAAAAAAATCTGTAAAAGCCTTGCTTGATATTTTGAATTTGTTTATTATTTCAAAATGAATTTATTAGCACAAGAAAAATTAACTTCTGTCATAAATCACTTTATATAAATGTTATCATATTTACCAACCCCTCCGCTCGGGCAGGATATGACACAAGGTCAATTTTTAAGCGTAGTTTAACAGGTTTGAATTCAGAGTTTTCCTTCTCCTAGACTAGTTGCCTCACCAGGGCAAAAGAATGCAGTCTGCCCTACTATTTACCCATAGCTGGAGGGAGAATAAGGGGATTCATACCTTTCCCAAGAGTATTAGCACTATGTGAAATGCAATCAGCCTCGTCCAGGATTTGAACTTGTGTCGCCGTGTCCATTTCCTACGACGATAACCATTACACCACAGGCACCTTTATATAAATGTTATGGAGAGTGGGGAATAAAAATGAAATGATAGTTGTGACTCTTTAGCAATGTGTAGAAATAGTGTTGATATTCAATATTTTAACACTACTCAGGACTTGTAGGGGTTAAATAGCTCCTAATAATCCATTTTTTGAAAATAGCTTAACGCTCATGAAAATCTTTGACACAATTTTTTTCTCATCTCACAAAGAAGTAAGGAATGCTGTTAATTCTTTAATCTCTTAGGTCCATTGACTGTCAAATACTTTATATTTGTGCTCACAAAATTCACATACTTTTTGAGTGCTATAACATTCAAGTTTTACTCCAGAGTGAAGAAAACATCTCTGTTTAATGTTCTTATTATTCTATTAAGTCTTTTATTATTAGTCTATCTGGTATCCTGTTACAATGCTTACTCAGGCTGAAATATCTGGTTTATGGGTCCAAAAAGTTAAGACTGTTAACTTTGTAAATAAATTTCTTGAATTTGAAATAATATATTTAGTCTTTGGTAAATCTTTATATTAGAATCTAACATAAAATTCTCATTTGTGTAATAGATATCAAATAATTTTCATTCAATGAATGAATATGCTATATTACCATTTATTATCACTTCTTTTGTGACATTTCAACTATTTTAAGTTTTTTTTGGGGGGGGGTCACAAAAATTTGATGGTGACCTTTAGTCAAAACTAGTCGACAGTTTAAAAAAAAGTAACTACAAAGAAATATTCCTATTTGTCTTATCACTGTTATTCATCTCGCTCTCATACACAAACACACACACATTGTAATGGTTATTATCATTGGAAATGGATACAGTGATCCGAGTTCAAATCCTTGACAAGGTTTCTTGAATTTCCTTTAGTGCTAATAAATACTCTTGGGAAAGATATGCACCAACTCTTTTCCCTCCAGCTATGGGTAAATATTAGAGCAGAGTGGGCTCATTAACCTTGGTATGGCAACCAGTCTAGGAGGAAAACTCTGAATTAAAACCTGTTTAACTCTTGCTTAAAAAATTGACCTTGCATCACATCCTGCTTGTGCAAAAGGGTTGGTAAATACTCTCTCTCACACACACACACACACACACGGTACTTGGCATTGCTCGTGTGCCAAATATCTAGATTTTTTTTAAGCTTAAATGTCTTTTAGCCAGTTTTTATGTTATATAACGATGCAGAAAATGACTTGTTGGAAAAAGAAAACTTAAACTGAGACACAGTACAATAAATATTGAAAAAGGGTTCAATGTGTGTGTGTATATATATATATGTATATGTATGTATGTCATCATCATGTCGTGCTGCTAGCACAGATATCCCTGACACTCTCTCGCCACTTCTCCCTATCGTTCATCGCCTTTGGCAGGTCTTCAGGGCTACATCCCGTATCCTCACATAGCTGCTGAATGTATGTTCGAGCTGGTCGTCCTGCTTTTGCCCAGCCATATGTGGGGGTCCATAGGAGTACATCACTTATGAGATCGTCCCTGCTTCTCCAGCAGTGTCCTGCATGTCTGGTTCGTTTAATTTGGATAGTTTTCATGATGGGAGGCAGGTGGCTGTATAGTTGGTGCCTTGTAGGGTGTTACCGCCAGGACTTGTTCAATATTGCTTGCAGCATTCTTGTGTAATTGCCATCTAGCTTCTTCTCCAACCATTTAGTTAGCATCCAAGTAGTATCGATACGACCGCTGCCTGGAAGAAACTGCGTTTCATTTTATCGGTCAGGTCTGATGTCCTTTTCGGCTGCTTCCTAGGTAGGTGAATTTGTCTACTAGTTTCAGAGGAGTTCCATCTAGTGTGGAGATGTCGCCTGTCTGATTATAGCACATATATTCCATTTTGTGTGCATTGACATGGAGGCCAATGCCTGCGGCGGCTCGTTCCAAACTATGCAGTAGTGTTTCAGCTTGGTTGGGTGTATTTGCCTGTATCGCTATGTCATCGGCGTAGTCGGCATCAGTAATTGTTTTTCCGGGGTACCTTCTGCTTTTTTTCTTTGTCAGCTTGAAGCTGTTTTCTCTGATTTTATCAATCGATGTTCTAAGCACATAATCTAGACAGATAATAAAGAGGTATTGAGCTAGCGTGTTTCCTTGTAGTACTCCTGTTACAATGTCAAAGTATTCTGTGTCTCCATCTAGTGGACGTACTTTCACTTTGGTGTTTCTATAGAGAATTGTTATTGCTGCTATGGTTTCTTTAGGTAGGCTGTATGCTAGTAGGATTTGTTCCATCTTTCCTCAGTGAATGGAATCGAAGGCCTTGGTAAAGTCGACAAATAGTAATGTCACTTGTAGGTTTTTTTGCCCGTACGCCTTCAAAGATTCTACGGTGTCTAAGATTTGTCAATGATCATAGCAAATGATAATAGTATTACTGGAAACTGAAGGCATTTGAACTAAAATGACATTTGTTGAGATGACAAGAATTTGTGAAATAAAAACATCTTCTCTCTTGGTATAACCTATTTGATTATACGTGGTCTGAAGTTTTAATAGCCTGGATTGTACCATTACAGAGTTTTGATGTTCAAATTTCATAGCAACATAATGGACACTCCCATTTTCAACTGGAAATTGTGAGGTGAAACATCAGTTCACTTAAGAGAACTGTTATCAGTTCTCTCAAGTCAACTGATGTTCATTTTACTGTTGGATTCAGCTTTGTTTTTTTTTCTTATTGGTCATGGTTTATAATTTGACAAAATGTTTTGGAGAATAAATATTTTAAAAAATTAAATGAAATAATATTTATACAGTGATATAAAAAAAAATAACATATTTTCAACAGGATATATTGAAAATATGAAAATATGCTCTTTTTCTCCCCTTCCCCCACATCTGTTACCAAATTATCTAATCATATTTTATGGAAAATGATTGCCATATGTGTAGTCGGCTTGATTCTTATTTTGATTGCATAAATGTAGAGAAGCCCTAAGTATAATTTGATTCTCTCTTGTCCCCTATTCATGTGTATACTCAACAACTTTTCTCTCTAAGAGATTTCTTTGTCATGCAAATTTGTATATATGGACTAAAAATGCATTGGTATTCTACTGATAATGAAGGGAGAACCCAGATTCCAATTTTCTTAGTTCATCTATTATTCTGGGATGCATTTTGACCTTTAGGTCAAATTTTGTTAAAATCCATTGAAAATGGTTTCAAGACACAAACTTTTCAGACTTACCTTAATTCTTACCTCCCCACCCTCATATCTTTGTAAGTGCACCAAGCAGCAACATTCACATATTGAAACATTTTATTCACCTGCAGAATAAAATAGGTAATTATTTCTTGTGATTAACATCAATTTTGTATTTTTTTCATTTGCAATCTCTCTAATTTCACTCTTGTTTCTTTTACAGACACAAACCATTACGAGGGCGTCAAGAAGAGCTGGCGATGTTAGTGGAAAAATTTATCAAAGAACAAAATTATGAAGACACATATTCCCGTTTATTTTCTGAGGATGTGGTCCGAAATTTTCTTACCGGAAAATCTAAAGACCAGCGCAGAATATTCCGGGAACATGTAAGTTCTTTTAAGATTTAAAAAAAATTGTAATCGATAACTTATTTGACCCCCACGTACCCTGTACCTGACCTCTCAAAATTCAGAAAGAAAAAAATTGAGCACTTCAGGTCAGACAGACATCTTTGTTTAAAACTATCCCATCATCTGATGAAAAGCTGTGATGTAATCACCTTGAACCTGAAATATTGTGTTTACAATATACTATAAAATAGTGCTCAACCTTAAATATAGGGCATATGGGTTCAAAATGTTAACTGCCATTTTATGCTTAGTTATTAGAAGTTTGTATAAATGATTATAGCAGTGGAAATGTTTACAAGAAATTAATGCAGTGTCAAGGTTAAATGATTGATTCTGATGGCATATCAACCAGTCAGGATTATTTTGTGCCTAGAGGTTAGGAAATTATATCTAGTGTCTATATATATATATATATAGTGTGTGGAGTTTTTTTTTTAAGAGTTTTTGTACACAGGAATATTTGATATCATATAACTAATATTAATTAGTACACAATTATATGGTTTTAAGTAGTTCTATTTAATATTTGTTTGCACACAGTTATATGCTTTCAAGTAACTAATAATAATAATCATTAGTAAACGATTATAGCTTTAAGTTACTATTCTTTAATTTACAGCTGTTAGAGTCCCATCTCTGGGTTAAATAGAACTATTTAATTATTTAACTATGTGCAAACAAATGACTGATGTTAGATTGATTTTTTAGTGTTACATAGTAATACTTGAAATTATTTAACTGTGTTTAAACAGATAAGCCCTGGCTTGTTTAAGAATGTTATGTACAAACCATGTGTTTACAAATCATATATATATATACAGAATTTGGCATTAAATAACCTACATGAGTTGATATGCCATAAAACTCAATCAACCATGTGAAAACAAATGAATAATGTTGAATAGAATTACTAGAGTTAAAATAGCAATACTTGAAACCATTTAACTGTGTGCAAACAAATAAGCTGGTTCGTTTAATAATTTACCTACAAACTATTCATTTACAAATAATCATCATCATCATCATGTCGTGCCGCTAGCACAGATATCCCTGACCCTCTCTCGCCACTTCTCCCTATCGTTCATCACTTCTAGCAGGTCTTCAGGGCTACATCCCGAATCCTCACAGAGCTGCTGTATGTATGTTTGAGCTGGTCGTCCTGCTTTTGCTCGGCCGTATGTGAGGGTCCATAGGAGTATATCACTTATGAGCTCGTCCCTGCTTCTCCAGCAGTGTCCTGTATCTCTGGTTCGTCTAACTAGGATAGTTTTCATCATGGGAGGCAGGTGGCCGTATAGTTGGCGCCTTGTGGGGTGTTGCCGCCAGGATTTGTTCAATATTGCTCGCAACATTCTTGTGTAATTGCTGTCTAGCTTCTTCTCTAGCCGTTTTGTTAGCGTCCAAGTGGTGCGATTGACATAAAATAACCTACAAAGGTTAATTAATATTCCATAAAACACAACTAACCAACCTAATACTAATGATTTTTAAACAGATCGATTTGACTTTATAGATGATAACATCACTCCAGGTCAGGGTGGACCTGGGAGTTATGCTAATAAAGAGGTGACTCCATGTTTTCCAGATTTCCAGAACGGGCTTTACCACCAGATACAATCTAGTGTCCTACCCAGGATACCTTTTCTCTCTCTCTCAGGGGAGGTGTCTTAACTCTCTGCAAGAGAAGGCAGGGATACATTCAACATATTCCATGCCCTGCTGACCAGGTGGTGTAGATGTCATAGTAATAATTCATTGAATTTTTTTTATAGTAATTTCTCAGTTGGCCTTTCTTTTTTTTTCCTGAAATATAATGACATGTATTGATTCTAATAATCATGGAGTAAATAGAATTGTTTAGCTTTGTCTTATTGCTTAGGCAATAGATTGTTTGAGAAAATAGTCTTCCTTATAAAATAATTGTACTTTTAAAATAGGTCAGATCAAAGTAGTCCATTGATATAAATGATGATGTTCCTATTTTGTCAGAGAAAAGAAAAGATTAAAATGCTGGAACAGTTTTGCCAAGCATGTAGGTAATAGAGCAAGGGTTAGGAACCTCTTCTCCTGATTTTGAATTCAGAGTCTTCCTTATCCTAGACTGGTTGTACATCCAACCCTAGAGAACCCGATTCTACCTCTCAATTTTGCCCAGTTGGTGGATTCATTTGAAATGAATGCAAACAACCTTTTACCCCTATCAGTAGGGCTTAGAATATGCTGACTGTTTACCCTTTCTTGGTGGGGGGGGGTAAGATCCCGAAAAAGTGGTGTCCTGGGTATGACACTAAACTGAATTCGATATTGAGGATCTATTTCTGGCGATTTGATCAGTACAGTATTCCTTTAATGCCATCACTCCCAAGTCCACTCTGACCCAGAGAGGTATTGTCCCATGTGTGGATCAAATGGATCTGTTTAAAAATCATTTATATTGGATAGGACTGTGTGCAAAAAACAAAAACCCTAAAGAAACAACTACACAAAAGAATGTAAATATAAATGTACAATGAATGAGATTCTCTAACCTATAGGCATAAAATACGCAAGAAAGCAAAAATACTTTGCTGAGAATTTGAACTTTTCACTTTCATTTTCCCTTGTGTCAAACTTTAATTTGAAATTTACTTAACACATTCACTTTAAAACAAAATCATTTTTTAGACTCTTAGAACTTGTAAGCTCAATATTTCAGGCTGATCCCAAATTTGAGAATTCTGTAGATGTGATTACAAACATGAGACTGTTGATAAGTATTTTTCTTTCTTCATGTTGATTTGATAGGACTGGCTTTATTTAATAGTATAAGACTATAATGGACTATGATTAAGTAAAATCATGGCTTTGTGAACAAAACTCGAGAATGGGTTGGTCCACACCAACTGCAAGAACACTCATGGCTGATAATATTGATGGTTGCCGCAACTGCAGATTTGGCCACCCTGTCAGTTAGGGTTGTAGAATATGCTGACTGCACCCTTACATAGTAAGACCCCCATCAATATGTGTTCTTAATAGGACACTAAACCATCTGATGGTGAGGCTCCAATCCTGGAGCTCTGAAGAATATGGAGTATGCCTTTCATTGTCATTACTCCCAGGTCCACTCTGACTCAGAGTGGTAGTACCTGTTAGGGTCCCATCTATGGGTCATATAGAACTATTTAACTGTATGCAAATAAATTATGGATATTAAATAGAATCATTAATGTTAAATAACAATACTTGAAACCATTTAACTGTGCAAAACAAAGAAACTCTGGCTCATTTAAAAATGTTACCTACAAACTATTCACTTTAAAATAATTAGATACGACGTGCATACGATAAGTTTCCAGACTTTTTTCGTATGAGCACTTTTATTGATAGTACACACATGAAACTCTAGTCCCTTTTGAAGTAATCTCCTCCGGCTGCAATGCACTTATTGTACCATTCCAGCAACTTCTGGAAGTCCTCTTGTATGAGCATGTCAATGACCTTCGTCACAGCCTCTTTCATCTCCTCAATTGTCTCATAACGACAGCCTCTGAGCTTAGGGAATAACCAAAAGTCACAGGGAACAAGGTCTGGATTAGAGGGAGGCTGAGGAACTGTCTTGATGCCCATCTTGGTCAAATAGTCTGTAACAAGGATGGAGTTGTGGATTGGTGTATTGTCCTGGTGGAAATGCCACTGACCAGATTTGAAGAGTGCTGGCCTCTTCCGACCGAGTCTCTGCCTGAACTCCCTTAAAACTTCAACATAGTAACCCTAACCCTTTGGCCAATCAACTCTGGTGTATTGACTTCCTTACTCCTCCCACACCTCTCATCATCCCTCACAGACTCCCTGGCTTCCTTGAATCTCTTATGCCACTGAAAAACTGATGCTCAATTCATGCAAGATGTTCCAAAAGCAGTCTGAAGCATTCCATAAATTTCTGTGGCATTTTTTCCAAGTTTAAAACAGAATTTTATTGCATATCGTTCTTCCTCACATCCAGATTGCATTTTTGAAATTCACCAGTTGTGACAATCAGGCTTTTGTAGGGTGTATTCCAATTCCTACTGTAGCTGTTGATTTGAACCTGAAATCATAAAAATTGGTCAGTCAACTCATAAGATGTATAGCAATAACATTCTGAATTTTCAAGAGTCTACAACAATTTTAAATGCCCATACGAAAAAAGTCTGGAAACTTATCGTATGCACCTCATATATAAACCGGATTTGGCATTAGGTAATCCACAAGGGGTTGATGTGCCATAAACCCAACCAAGCCAAAAAGTCTGATCAAGGCTTGATATCATAGTGTTGTGCTTTCATCTCCTGTGCTTTTTATCCTTGATGGTGGCTCTGCAAGTGTTTTTAAAAGTGGAGACTAGGGTTATTGGTGAGATGTCAGGCATCACAATTTTCAACTTAGATGGACCATCAATGATGTATAATTGTGATTTTACTAATAGTAGTTGATAAATCTTATGACAGAATAATGTACTAATTAGATTTTTTTTTTTTTTCTTTTTTTTTTTTTCTTTTTTTTTTCATAATTTTAATGATTGATATCCTATTTAATGATTATAGGTACTACTTTTTCTCTCTCCAGGTGTATCGATATTTACGAATGTTTGACAAAAATGCTGGATTCAAATTGATGCCCTGCCATCGATATTCCTGTGATGGTCAAGTTGGAGGTAAAGTGTGTTCAACCAGAAAATGGTGAGAATTATTATTATTATTATTTCACACCAATTTTAACTGGTGTATATTCACTGAAGTTTGAGTGACAGCAAGTTTCTTCAAGTCTCCAGGACTTTTCTAAGTATTATAGTTGGTCTTATAAGTACTGTGGTCTGGATATTCTTAATTCTTCTTCTGATCTCCGGTTCCCAGAGTCTCTTTTCTAAACCTTTAGTGACCATTCCAAAGGCACCTAATACAATTGGTATTACCATCATCTTCCACAACTTTTTTAGCTATCAAGCAAGATCCAAGTATTTGTCTCTCTTTTTGCTTTCTTTTCACTGGAATGGAAAATCCACTTGTTGACAAGATTTTTTTCTTTTTGTTAATTAAAACTTGGTCAGGTCATCTGACCAGGATTGGGTGATTTATTTTTTTCTCAAAAGTCCTAGAGAATTTTATTTTCTTGCACAATTTCCAGTGGATGACCTTTCCCACCCAGTCATGCCTAGTCTTATTCTTTTCACACCAGTTTGCTGCAAGTTTTTCACAGCAGTTTTGATTGGTGGTTTTTCCCTGGAGTCAGTGACAGCAAGTCTCCTCAGTTCTCCAGGACTCTTCTGAGTATTTTAGCTAATCTTAACAATCCTGTGGTCTGGATAGTCTTAATTCTTCCTCTGATTTCTAATTCCTCCAATTTTTTTTCCAACCCCTTAAGAACCATTCCAAGTGTACCAACCATGATTGATATTGTTGTCATATTCCACAGTTTTTTTTTTGGTTTTTTTGGCAAGGTACAGATATATGTCTATCTTTTTGCTTTCTTTCATTTTTCACTTATTTTAGATTTTTTTTCAGCCTCTCTGGTTATCTACAAATTATGTTATGAAATGTATCCTTAAAAAATTTACTCAATTGTTATAAGGGAAACAATCATTTCAGTTGTATATCTCAATTGTAAATGATGGAAATTAGTGTTATTCACGCATATATATATATATATATATAACAATAACTCAATGAAAATGAAGAATATCTATTTCATTGTGATAGCTACAACTCTCATCTATTTATGAATCTGAGCATTAAATAGATACCCTTTTCTCTAAGCCAACAGGGTAACTTCAGTATTTTTTTTTCTCCTATTAAAATGACACTGTGGGTTATTATTATTATTATTGATGAAGAGCTTTGTTAGAATCTCTGTGAAAGGGATCAATCAAGTTTGGATTTATCATCTGATAGTGAAGAAGAATTTACTGATAATCACAATTACTCCTGCTACAGTTAATGGGTTACCATGGTAAATATTGCCTAAAAGATACAATCCACTGGTTTGTATTCAACTTCAGGGATATGTATTCCTAATTTGTAAACTTAAATAAAATATCATCATCGCAGCTTGCCAAAAGTATTGATTTCTTTGCGTTTTCTCTCACAATCTGTCCCTATCAGTCATCACTCTTGGCTAATCCTCTAGCAGACATCCAGTGTCTGCACAAAGCTGATAATGGCTCACTTGGTGGGGTGCTGTAGAATACACCAACTGTATCTCTGCAGAGGGGTAAGACCCTACCCTCAACGAGTGTCCTAGATATCACACTAAACAATCTGATAGTAAGGCTGGAGCTTTGAGGAATATGGTGTACCCCTTCATTGCCATCACTCCTATCACTCATGACGTGGAGTGGTAGCACCTGATAGGGTCCTATCTACGGGTCAAATAGAACTGTGTACAGACAAATGACTTATGCCAAACTGAATTGCTTGAAATAGAACTGTTTGATCACTTAACTGTGTGTAAACTAATGACTGATGTTTAATTGAATTGGTAGTGATACATACCAATACTTGGAACCATTTAGTTTTGTTGACTTATGCTAAACTGAATTGTTTGAAATAGAACTGTTTGATCCTTTAACTGTGTGTAAACAAATGACTGATTTTTAATTGAGCTGTTTGTGTTAAATAGCAATACTTGAAAACCTTTAACTGTGCAAACAAATGATTAATTGTAAATAGAATTATTTGTATTAGATAAAAATATGTAAAAACCACACAGTTCAAGTGTGGAAAAAAAATGAGCTCAAACTCATTTTAAAAATGTTATCTACAAAATTTGTTTAGAAATCATATATTTAATATATATGTATAAAAATGGATTTGGCATTAAATAACCTATGATGGTTGATATGCCATAAAACCAAACCAAATCAAAGCTGATGAATATAAGCTTTTGTTGCTTGGCCAACACTGGTGTGTCCATGTGCAGGAGTCTATAGAATGTCACTTATAAGTTTGTCTTTACTTCCCAGCATGTCTTGGATGATTTGTAAGATAAGAGGTAAATACTTGTACAACTGCTGTTTTGTAGGGTGCTGCTTCTAAGATTTATTGAAAACTGCTGGCAGCATCCTTTTGTAGTCCCCATTTAGCTTTTTCTCTAAGCATTTCATTAAAGTCCAAGTGGTCAAGTAGTTAACCAAATAAGAGCAATTAATCTAATACAATGAATTTAACTGTGATAAATTTATTGGTGATAAATTTACCATGGGATGAATTTAGTTAGAATCTTTCTTTGCTTCTGATCAAAGTTTAAAGTTTTCTTTCTTCTCTCCAGGTGGAAGCACAATCGAATTCCGATGCTTGTTGGGTGCATTGCTGAATTAAGCAAATCAGAAGAGGAACAATTATTAAAACCTGGTGAAAATGACTTCAGTGTTATGTTCTCCTGCCGAAAAAACTGTGCCCAGCTTTGGCTGGGGCCTGCATCTTTTATTAATCATGACTGCAGACCTAACTGTAAGGTAAGAAAGAGAGAAAAAAAATTTCTTTAATTAGAGGTCACTGTCATTACTGCTAAAAATGCTAGGGTTAAAAGTTTTGCAAGATTTTAGTATTGTGAGGTACTATTTGGCAACTCTGGATAATTTTGCCAAGGTCATGAAGGTGGAAAACCACACTAAACTGTGAAATGCTGGGTTCGCCTGATACTCTCCAAATGGTACTCACTGGATTTGTCTCTATGGCTTAGAGCACAACCTCAGATTCCATGGTTTTAGGCCTATCTGACTGCTTGATCGTTAAGGTTCTTGCAACCCAAGTGAAATTTTTTGAACCATCTGGTTACTGATCAACTGTGCCTTCCTCTTTTGTACAACAAATGTTTTTGGTTTCTTCCGCAGCATTATGGCCCAGTTTTAACTTGTAAAGCATAAGTTCTCAAATTAGACTATGTTACGCTTTCATTTGTGGCTTTCAAATCACACATAAGGTGAAGTAATGTATGAAGTGTCAGAACACTACCGTGATGCTATTGAACTGATTTGGTTCTGTGATATGCATGCCAGGAATTAACACATACTAAAATATTGCGAAACTTTTGATTTTCCTTAGTATAATTTGTTCTGGCTTATTAAGATTCCTCACACAGCCTTAAATGGTGAAAATTTGTGAAACTGGTTCATTGGCCTAGCAGTTAGAGTGTTTGCCAATGGCCAAGAGACTGGGGTTCAATCCCTGGTTGAGTCATACCAAAGACTCAAAAAATGGTACTTGATACTTCCTTGCTTAACGCTCAGCATTATAAGGTATGGATCAAGGGTAAAGTGGAGCAATCCAGGGAAAGGAGTAGCACCCTCCCCTACACCTCGGTGTAGTAGCTATCGAAAAGCGAGCCTTTGGGTCACCCTCAACTAAGGTTGCCAACTTTACTTTTTTTAGTTTGAAATATCCCATAATTTATTAGGTTATCAGGGTGTCATGTAATTTCCTTTTGTGGCCCATCTGAGAGTTACTTGGCAGTGCTCATCTCTTTGTAACACAATGAAGTGTGCTGGCTTACATGGTACCAGCAGAAAGGCATTTGTAGCCTAATGCTTATTGCCAACAGAAATGGACCTGGTGACCAGAGTTCAAATCCTGGACGAGGCTGTTTGCATTTCACATAGCACTAATACACTTGGGAAAAGTATTAATCCAACTATTCTCCCTCCAGCTATAGGTAAATAGTAGGGCATACTGGGTTCTCTGGTCTTGGAGAATGAAAAATGAATTCAAACTCCCAAACTTGATCTTGTTGTATTTTGGTCGTGGTGGAAAGTTTGGGTAAATAGATAATGTAGTTGGTTACATAATACCAGCAGCAAAAGGAATGGTTGCCTTTCAAAAAATAAAGGAAGTTTTAACTGTTCTGCTACTTACCCATAGCTTGTTGAAGAAGTAGGGGTGCAAAATGAAGACAAATAATCCCTGTTCTCTAGTTTTATTCTCGGTAGCGTTAATCATTAACTCACATCCACAACTTTGAGATTATAAGTCATATTTCTTGGAGACTTCACACAGTTCTTCACTATGCTTTGTCCATGTGACATTATATTAGCAAAAAAACTATGGACTATGATTAACCACCTCATATTTATTAAAAAAAAATTTTTTTTGATTGAGTCAACAGAAAGACCAATGACAGTAGCACAGTTCACCATCCTCTCCCCAAACTCTCAGTAATTGAGGGTCTTAGCAATGAAAAGAAACTAAAATTAAGATGAAAGAAATACTTGTCAAAAATTAAAAGGTTCACTTGTTGGTCTATTTTCATACAAAGTAGAAATATGATACAATCTTCACTTTAAGCAGAAAATCTTTATTAACAATATCTTTCAAGTTATTATATCCACTGAAACAAAAGCACTTCTGCAGTGACATTTGACACATTAGTTTTATATTTTGTAAGCTTAGGTCTATGTGACACAAGGCTAAATGCAAGTTGGAAGATTGTATTGCACCAGTCATCCAAGTTGTGAGAGCCTGTCTGATTTAAAACTCCACTTTTGAAGTCCTTTTTCCTGAATTCAAATGCTGACTTCTGTTCTCCTGATTGCAGATGAGCAACTGTCTAACCAATCAAACTTAGTTTGAAGCAAATTCACCTAAGTACCCAATGAGGATCAAAATCATGAGACTAATGAATGAACTGGCTAAGCATCATTCTAGGGTACCCACTAAAAACATCAGTTTTATGCAGTCAAATTTTTATTTATTAAACTTCATTAAAAAAATTTTTTTTTAATTTATCAACTGTAGATTTTATTTCATAAAGTTTATATATCTGTGTTATCTTTCAATGATCCTGGCTTTTTTTGAAAGTTTTCAAGTGATGTGTGTCAGGTCCTTCTCTACCTTGCATTTTAAAACATCATAATCAACATCTATATATTTATAACACAATCTTTCTTTCTCCTGTTTTGGTTGCCTTTTCATATAGTAATAGTAAATGAGCAAATTTTGTAGACTATGATTACTGCAGTATGTTTGATTCTCACTGTCTACCAAATGGTTTTATCCCTTTGCATGTTTAGTATGGAGCGAGTATCAAAAAGTATTTTCAGAGAATTCTCTGTGAGTGTGTGTTGGGGGTGGGGGGTTAAGTTCATGTAAGGTTTTATATATATATATATATATATATATATATATATATGGTATCTTTTGGCAATCCTTGCTCCTCTGAAAATCTTACAAGTATTTATGATCTACCTTTTTTCTTTTTTTTTTCTTTTTTTCTTTTTTTTAAAGCATCATAATTGAAAACACCTAATGGTTATTTACTTCTGGGTTTTATTTCCAGGAACAAATTGCTGCCCTTAAAATTCTTAGACTAATTTTGAACAGTATGGCTATTCATTTCTGACTAAGTGTAAAATAATGTCTAAAATCTACCAGAATCTTAGAATGTGTATCTACTATAATATCTGAAAACAAAGGTACAGCGGAATAGTATTGTTGATACAATACATATAAAAATGATATGAAGTCATAAGTAGTTTTTGGATATATACATACAATAATAAGCTTTGTAGTAATAATTTACTAAGCTTTTAGCTTAGATGTGGCCAAAGGCTGTGTAAATGGAGCACCCAATGAGACTCAAACTCACTTGTGAAGGTTTGCTTGTCTAGCTTGCTAACTATTACACCACCCAAGGCACCCAAGATAATAAGCTTTGTAGTAAAGGTCTATGTATTAACAAAATAGCTTTTTGATACAATCTAATCCATTAATCAATCTTGAAATACAATAAAACTAAAGAAACAATTTGTTATTGGTGTGATCTTTTTCTTGTTGGTCCTATTAATGTGAAATTTAATGTTTTCAGTTTGTATCTACTGGTCGAGACACTGCCTGTGTTGAGGTACTTAGGGATATAGAAGCAAATGAAGAAATTACCTGCTACTATGGAGAGGATTTTTTTGGTGATAAGAACTGCTTATGCGAGTGTGTTACTTGTGAACGGTAAGTCAGTTTAAAACCTCTCATTTTTTTTTTTTTTTTTTTTTTTTTTCCCCCCCATGTTAACTTTAAAGTTTTGATAAGCAGTAGCAGAATCTTTTTTGTTCTGTGTTGGATGTACGTTCATGTATAAACCATAAAGGAATATTATCATCATGTAACACATTTAGATGTGAAACTCGGTGCATACAAATGTCCATGATATCAAAAAGAGTAAACAGTCCCATAGAAGCTAAAAAATTTATATTTTATAATTTCATTTTTTATGGTCTCTGTCCATCTCATTAGATCTGCTCCTGGATATCAGCAAAGGCTTTGGTTTTATTGTATGGCAAACCAGTAATTGCCCTTGTTAGACTTCATCTAGAAGACTTGTAAATTTGCTTCTCTCTACAACCCTGATACTGTGCAAGGGAAGGCCAAGATGCTATACAACTTGTCAGTAGTGTCAATGCAACAGTTGTCAGAATATCCTTAAACATATCCTTCTGTATTAAAGTCTCTAGTCTTAATCTGCCACACTGGTAGAAGGTTTCTTTCTAGACCAGTTGACCTTTACTATGGTTAGAGAGTTTAGTTTTCCATACTATTTATCCATAATTGGGGAAGATAAAAATGATGACATAAAAAAATGACATTAACTTTTAGTAAATATTAAAACTAGATTAAACCTCACCCTATTTACAGGATTGTAGAATATGAACATTTTTGAATTAAAACAATAGAAAATCTTGGTATATATAGACTATTACCACATTCCACCTTCTTTAACTGCATCAGTATATCTGGTTATGGAAATTTGGTCTATGCACTTTAAGTGTAGTTGAATTTTCTGGAATTAAAAAAATAAGAAGAATAAAATAATTGTTATTACAGTTCCAATACTGCCTGTAGTATTTCATTAAAAGCACAAGAGTGTAGTGGAAAACAGTTGGCTGAGACAAGTATTACAAGGAGAGCTGGTGTGCTAAGGATTAATTTTATAATCTGGTTTACCTGCTAACTTGTTTAGTTAAAGAATATGTTGATAGGTATGAGGAGGTATAGGTTTCACTTGACTTAGTTTAATGCAGATTTATAGGTTTGACTGTTTTAGTCATGCAAGCCATTGATAATGAGTTGAGGGGGGGGTCACTAATTGTCCTATAAATGTGATCCTGTCTGGAGGTGCCCGTGGTGCAATGGTTATCGTCGTAGGAAATGGACACGGCAACGCGAGTTCAAATCCTGGACAAGACTGATTGCATTTCACATAGCACTAATACCCTTGGGAAAGGTATGAATCCAATTATTCTCTCCCTCCAGCTATGGGTAAATAGTAGGGCAGACTGATTTCTTCAGCCTTGGTGAGGCAACTAGTCTAGGAGAAGGAAAACTCTGAATCCAAACCTATTAAACTCCACTTAAAAATTGACCTTGTGTCATATCCTGCCCGAGCGGAGGGGTTGATAAATGTGATCCTGTGTCACACAAATATCTGTTCCAACCAGGACTTCAACTCATATCTACTGATCATGAGTTTATTTACAAATGTATGTTAATGAAAAATCTATGGTAAAAATGTTGTCTTCCGTACTTGTCTTCGATGAAACTAGTGTTGTATTATTCATAATTTGAAGTTATATGTTGTTTTTAATGTTCTGACATTCATAGGATTCAGATTATGGTTTTCAGCTTGTACTTCTGGTTGTGGTGACAGATTTTTGACACCTACACATCTGGTAGGTAAGAAGTTGTTAATCAAAACTGTCTTAAAATTGGCAGAAACCAATGACATGAACCAATTATCGGTTTTAGGTTTTGCTCTATGATTTTTATATACTGTAATGTATAAATTTTTAAGACCAGTTTGTCACCTCAAAAATAGCATTGTTCATTACACAAGATGTTTTTGAACAGGCAAGTTTACCTTCATTCATTACATGCAATATATGATAAAAACACTTTTGAGTGGCTAAAAAATTAAGGGTCTTCTTATGGTAATATATTTTTCTTATATTCTTTTTTTCTTTTTAAGAGAATGTCCTAATAAAAACACCAATTCTTGTCTAATTTGAAGATATTATTAGCAAGGAATTACAATGACATATGAAACTTAATTTATCATCTAAGTCCTAAAATGTGACAAAGAATATTAATTTTCTTTGTTTCTTTCTTTTTCAATAATTAGATATTTTAGGGTGTCATTTAGTTAATGTATTAATTGTTCCTCTTGCAGACGTAAAAGAGGTGCTTTTCAAGTGAAAGATCCCCCAGGAAGTCCCGAGTTAGACCAAGGTTACAAATTTAGGGACACAAATGATCGGATCAACAGAATGAAAAATCACGCGGCCTTTATGGCTGGAAATGGTAGGTAATGACATCAAATCTTTTTTTTTTTTTTTTTTTTTTTTTTTCTTCCTTTATTTCATTGCTAAATCTTCTTGCTTGGAAGTTGTTTTTTTTTTTTTTTTTTTTTTTTTTTTTTTTTTTTGTCTATAGCATTACCAACCTTCAAGAAGGAAGAGTCCTTCTTAACAAAATGGTTGGGTGGTATGGCTCTTCAGGTAAAGATTTGAATTCTATTTACTTTCATAAAAAAACAAGTTGAACTTGTGATTGTGTCTGGAAGCAATGATCAAGACTTTAAGCAGCTCACCTTCTTTACATTTGTTCCAATTTCTATTAGATTTATAATATATAATTATTCATTTAAAAACATTTACATGCATATGGCTCAAGGCCATCAAAGAGACAGGGCAGAAATGCTGGTTTAACTTTATTTTATCTTATTCCACTGACTGCATCCCTTGCAAAGGTAGTCCTGAGTATGACACTAAACTGCATCTGGTAGTAAGGCTCCAGTTGTGGCACTGCTGGGGAACATGGAGTTACTTCTTTATTGTTATTATTCTCAACTCCATTTTGACCCAGAGTGGTAATAGCTGTTAGGCTTTCATTTATGGGTCATATAGATCGATTTAAAAATTATTAGCATTAGATAAGTATGCTTGAAACTAATTGTATGCAAACAAATTATTAATAAATAGGATTAGTTACTTGATACCATATAACTGTGTGCAAACAAAAAAATAATAATTATAATGATGATGATGATTATTATTATTCACTCAGAGCTTTTCACATCAGCAATAGCCGATGGTTTTTCACTGAAGTCTGAGTGACAGCAAGTCTCCTCAAATCTCCATGACTCTTCTTAGTATTCTGGCAGTTCTCAACAATGCTGTCGTTTGGATGGTCTCCACTCGTCCGCCAACCTCCAAGTCCTCTAGTCCCTTTAGTAATCCTTTAGTTACTTAATTATTATTATTATTATTATTATTATAGACATATTAAAGATAGAAAAAATATAAAGAAATGACTGCAATAGAACAGTGAAAATATAGTTATGATTATAAGCAAACATATAAAAATGAATCAGATTTCATCATTAACCAATAAAGAGTTGATGAGCTGTTAAATAAACCAAACCTGAAAGAACTCGTCCTTCTCTTACAAATATCCTATCAAACATAATACCATATTTATTCTATGAAACCTATAGTAAAAAAACAAGACAAGTGAAAAATTATAAAGAAAAAAAAACAATTTGAAAATTAAAGAGGTTAGTCTGGGATCTATTCAGTGTAAGTTAGTGGAAAAAAGACTTCTGTTTTCTGTAGGTGCAGCCCTTCCTCTAATAACAGGGGTGGGTGTTTCCTTTGGTATAGTGGTTCACATGGTGGACATTGTAGTGAGTGAGTTCAAACTCCAGTCATACTATTACATTTACTTTAGGATTAATACCCTGGGGAAAAGTATAAACCTCCTTGTCCCCATCCCCAATTATGCACTAAATACTACTGCTACTCTTCTGTTACAAGGATGGCTTTGGCATGAAATAACCCACAAAAGTTGATATGCCATTAAAACAAAAATCAAACCAAACCAGAAACAACTGACATATTTACTAAAAGAATAAGGGTTAAAAAGAATTGGTTATGTATGTAAGGTAAAAAAATCCTAAAAGATGGGGATCTTAGAAAGAACATGGGAACAGGAGAAGGGACCCGGGGGATCAGATTTGTTATTCAGCACTCATCTAGCAAAGAGAACATATTTCTCAGACTTCTCCTATAAGACATGTCAAATAATGAACTTTTTACCATGACATATTGGCAGAGACTTTGAATTGAGAGCTGTCCTTCAAAACCGGTTGCTCTACCAATGCTAGAGAGCTCTGTTTGTGGTATTGTTTTTATCTATAGCTGTGGGATAAATACCTTTTCACAAGTGTATTAGAACAAAGTGACCACTAACAGCATCAGCCAGAATTACAAC
Organism: Sepioteuthis lessoniana; assembly: GCA_963585895.1. Classification (NCBI taxonomy): domain Eukaryota; kingdom Metazoa; phylum Mollusca; class Cephalopoda; order Myopsida; family Loliginidae; genus Sepioteuthis; species Sepioteuthis lessoniana. The sequence continues at coordinate 55,075,231 of OY757942.1, forward strand.
TTGGCTTGTTGATTCTGTTTTCTTTGTCAATAATTGTTATACTGTCCAAACATTCATAATTGCATAGCAGTAGATAAATATTTTTGGTTAATGTTAAGATATCAGAAAGCCACTTGTAAATTTTTCATAAAATGTAGATAATATGGCTTAAAAGCCTTTGAATAAATACTTTTTTATGGTGCATAATATAATCTCATACATTTTTTTTATTTTGACTGATTTGATGATCTTTTTTTTTTCTCTAAATTTCTAATTTGAGTTGGTATTAATATACATTGATCTGAGTAGAGTAATCTTACTATTGTATAATGATCTGAGTGGGTTGTTTGAATTGTACAATAATTTGGTGGGAAATATTCTTACTATTGTACAATGATTTGGCAGGGTTAATGTTACTATTTCAGGAATATAGGAGACAGGTCTAATGAATCACATTGTGTTTGAACTAAAGTCCATGTTTTACTGCTCAATAACAATTAAATGTGTTTGTGTTTCTTTACATGATTAAGTCAGCCCTGTCATCTGGGGCTGTAGAATATGCTAACTGCGCCTTAACAAAAGGGAAAGAAACCACCCCAAATGAGTGTCCTGGGTATGACACTAAACTACATCTGATGGTGAAGCACCTCTTCATTGCCATTACTCCCAGGTCCACTCTGACTTGAAGTGACAGTATCTGTTAGAGTCCTATCTATCAATCAAATAGAACTGTTCAATCATTTATTAAGAATAATTATTATTGGTTATTTGAAACCATAAAGCTGTGTGCAAATTATTTGTATTTGATTGGAATATTTGATTAATAGAAATACTCATGTTAATTAGCAATACTTGAAACCATTTAACTGTGTGCAAACAAATGAGCTCTAACTCCTTTAAAAATAAAATTTCCAACAAAGTATTTACTTACAAATCTCTCTCTCACGCACACACACATATATATATATATATATATATATATATATATATATATATATATATATATATAAAGAATTTGATGTTAAATAATCCACAATGCTTGATATACCATAAAACACAATTAAACTAAACCATTATTAGGTTATCAGATGTCTTCAGTTTATAAAAGATAAAAAAATCAATATGGCTTTTAAATTTAGTTAACAGGTCAAAAAAGAGAATAAAACCTTACTAAGATTTATCATATTTTCTAGTTATTGTACATCTTATTCATCTAATTGTTATTTTCTACAATTTTGAAGGCAGCTATAATAAAACTTTAAACCCAAGTCATTTCTGACCTGGAGTGGTAGTATCTGTTATAGTTCCATCTAACTCTGTTTAAAAATTATTTGTATCACATAGGAGGAATACTTGATACTATATAACTGTAAACTATTTGTATTAAGAATAGTTACTTGAAGTTATAATTACTTACTAAGGATTATTATTATTATTAATTACTTGAACCTATAGAACTGTTTGCAAATAATAAGAGTAGTAATATATATATATGGTGGTGAGGTTCCAATTCTGAAGATCTAGGGTGTGTAAAGTGCACCTTCATTGCCAGTAACACAAAGTTCATTCTGGAGTGGTTAATACCTGTTAGGGTCCCATCTAAGGGTCAAATAGACATGTTAGGGTCCCATCTAGGAGTCAAATAGCTCTGTTAGGGTTCCATCTTAGGGTCAAATAGTCCTGTTTGATAGGACTTTGTGCAAAAATAAAAGAAACCTTTAGAAACAGCTACACAAAAAGTGTGAATTTGAATTTATAATGAATGCAATTCCCTAACCTCTAAGCATAAAATAACCCCAGATTGGTTGACATGCCATTAAAATCAATCATTCAAAGCTTAAATTTTATATTAATCAAATACTTATTAGTTATGTTTTCCTTAACTTGTCTTGGACTTTTTTCTTCCTCTCAGTTACATGTTCTTATTTCTTTTTGTTTGGTAGTTTCCCTTTTTCCCTTCAGTGTTGTCACATGGCCTTCTTTGTGTATGTGTTGCACCCTCATCAACTTACTTTTTTAATTTGATTTTTGTGGTAGGTATTTTTTTTTTTTTTTTTGACATATCTTAAATACACTTTAAAAAAAAAAAAATCTTTAAGTCATGGGAAACAGGCACACAAACAGATGAATTTGTTATTAACAGTGAAAAATGACAGATGAACCTGAAAGCTGAAGAGATATATGTAGTATGATCTAAAGTTCCATATTTTATTCATAGTTTCTAAAAAAAATTGTTAAAGTAGCCATTTTATACAGCAATACACTGCTCCTAACATCTCTATTAAACTTGAAACATTCCCTAAGCAAACTAAAACACTATATTTGATTTGTATTGGATATCTTTGATGGTGTCGAAACCCATCAGCTTCAGCCTTTAAAGAAAAAAAAATTGCATCAAATTAAATCCAGCAAATTGGTTGTTTATTTATCCAATTCCTCAGGATAAAATGTGGCACACGGTCAATTCTTAAACAAAGTTCAGCATTTTTTTCTTTCCCCCAGATTAGTTGCTATACCAAGGCTGAAGAGCCCAGTCTGTTTATTCATTCCTTTTTAAGGGCATTAACCAGACATTGGCCTAGTGGTTAGAGTGTTCGCCAATGGCCCGGAAAACCTGGGTTCAATCCCAGGTCGAGTCATACCAAATACTCAAAAAATGGTACTTGATGCCTCCTTGCTTAACACTCAGCATTATGGTACAGATCAAGGATAAAGTGGAGCAATCCAGGAAAAGGAGTAGCGCCCTCCCCTACACCTTGGTGTAGTAAGCTATCAAAAAGGGAGCCTTCGGGTCACCTTCGACTATGGTCGCCAACTTTTAGACTGAAGTGAAATGCAAACAGCTTCATCCAGGATTTGAACTTGAATCGCTCAGTTCATTTCCTAGCACAATAACTGTTAGGTCATGCTTTCTTCCTGCAACTTAAGTGTGCATAGTGCTGCTCAAATCCTCACAAATTTTTAATGCACCCAATCCCATCCACTACGGTTCAATTTGTTTACACTAAATGTTCCCTCCCAGATAACTCAGAATGATATTGTAGAAATCTGCATCAACAATCTGACCCTGGGAAATTAATTTTCAGGGATGATGCATATTGATGGTTACCCTAATGCTTATCATCCAGTGATTTTTTTTTTTTTTTTTTTTTTTTTTTTTTCTATTCACTCTTAAAACACGAGTGCCACTCAAAATTCCATCATTGTTATAGATTTAACATCGAAAATATGAATTTCCTGAGTTTGATTCAGAATTTGATATTCTCTACTTGAGTTTAAGATTCATAATTCTTTAATCAAAAATGAGCAAATGAACACAAGAACATGTGTACAGTGGATGTGTTGTCATATAGCAAAAATGTCGACTCCTCCCAACGATTAGTTGTCTACTTCCTGTTGCATGTGTTTGTTGCAACAAGGCCAGTCAGTCTGAAAACTTTTTGTGCACACTATGAATGTATTTACCAAACCTCTCCTTCATTGTCAATTTTTAAGCTGGTTTGAAATCAGTTTTCCTTCTACTCAATTGGTTGCCTAACCAAAGTTAAAATATCCAGTGTGACCTATTTACCCATAGCTAAAGAAAGAACAGATAGATTCATGCCTTCCTCTCTCTCTCTCCCCCCTCCCCCCAAGTTTTAGTGCAATATGAGATACAAGCAACCTTGTCCAGGATTTGAACTCTTGGTTGCTGATTCCATATCCTCTGATTATAACTCTTATGTTAGCTAAACTATGTATATTTAGCAGACAATTAAATGAATAAGATTTTTCTGTATTTTCCATTATTAATAAAAATTGGTTTGCATTGTTAGTCATTTTTCTATGACTTTAGAAAAGAAAACATTTAGTTTTAAATTCCCTAATATCTAAAATTATTAGGTAACAAAAATAATTTCCATTTCCTTTTTCTATGTTCAATTTCTTCTATAGTTTAAATCTCTCTCTCTCTCTCTCTCTCTCTCTCTCTTTTAGATATAGAATTCTTCCCCCCACCCCCCTCCCCCGAATATTTAGATCTTATGAAGTAAATAAATGATTTTTCTTCTTTTCACACGATGCTGGACAAGGGCTTGCCATACTGAAGAATTTTTGTAAGAAGCAACCACATATGGAGCTGGAACCTTTAAAGAAACATTAACATTGCAATCAAATGTAATATTCTCTTTAAATTTTCACACTGGACTTTTAAAGAAATTTTTAACTGTATTTTGTCAAAGAAAAAAATAACTTTTTTTTTTTTTTTTTTTTTTTTCTTTTCTTTTCTTTCATTAAACTGACCTTTTTCACAACCTGCTGAAGCGTAGAAAGTTAGGAAATCCCTTTAGACTTAATTTCATAACTGTGAAATTTAAGGAGAGATTTAAAACTAAAAGTTTAGAGGAAAAATACAAAAATGATAAAAACCTGAAACTTATCATAAAATCAGCATCAATAAAGAAAGACCTACCCCCTACCCCACCTTACCCTTTCTCTCTCTCTGTGCCAGAACTTGCATATTATGTAATGCATGTAGAATTATCTATTGTATTGAATGTAATGTGTCTATTGTCATAAACCATTTTTTACCATGAGTCATTGTTAACTTTTTTGCAGGCAGATTTATTTTTTTTATACCTAGTAGAGTGGGTGAATTATTTTCAGAAAATTTTCAAAATAAAGGCTATGTTCAAATAAGTCATTTAATCATAGATAAAAAGAACAAACAAAACATGGTAATTTAGTCAGCAATTGTCTGTCATCATACAATGGCATGAAAAGAATAAAGCACTTACTTTTAATTATCATATTTTGCAAAAACAACTTTTACTCACTCCTGCATCATGGCGGAGTCTCCTAGTAATTTTTCTATATATTAACATTGATTTGGTCAATGAGCAACCAACTGGAAAATGCCTTACATTTAGCTATCATAATCACAAAAATGTCACACTGCCTGCAAAAAGGTTAAGAATTCAGTTTGTTTAAAATTTGTGAAAGCTTTAAGATTATAAAAAAATACAAATGCAAAAAAAACTAGAGATTTTTGATGAAATATTAACAATTTTATGTACTTGCTTTAATTTGTATCTGGCCAAGTCTGCTTGCACACACATACTGCTTTCTTTTATTATATGTTATAATTTGTTTTTGTTTTCTGTCATCTTTTCTATAATTCTAATATCAAGAGTTTAAAATAATTCTTTTTTTTTTTTTTTTCGTTTTTGTTTTTTCCCAAAATGATACATGGTAAAAAATCTTTTTGTATTTTATAATTTAGTCTTTTTTTTCCTATTTTTCTGTAGTTGTGAAACAATTTTTTCTATGTTTAGATATTACTATTTGTTTTTAACCTTTGCTGTTTTTACATATGCCATAGTCTTTAAATCCCAACCCTTCAAGGAACCGAAAAGAAAGCAGCAAAAAATGTCTAGCATTATTTGAATTTGAAATCCCTCAAATTCCACGTTTCAGCGGAATGTCAAAATTTTGTGAAATTGGCTTTTTTTTTTTTTTTTTTTTTTTTTTTTAATCAATTTCTTGAACAAATCAAATTAAAAAATTTGCATGATTATGGACCACTTGCTATAAGAGGAATATTTATGTGTAGAAGTAGGTTAAAGCAAGAAGTGGCTGTAGATAAACTTGCACATCAATGTAAAAGTTGTTGGATATATAGCAATTTATTGACATACAATAAATGAATAGTTTTGGTGAGGGACGTCATTTAGGGCTTAATTTGTCTTGGAATAAACCTTAACATTATCAATTAGCTTTCAAGATAATCTCTATCCATACGCAAGGGTTTTTCGATAAATAAGGGGAATATGGTCTAGAGTTGGCAATAGGAAGCACTGTTTACTGTTGTATCTTTTTCAAGGAAATCTATCATCCTGGGTTCTTTCATGTCCTAGAAGACTGTCTGCATGACCTTCTTTACTGATTTGCTGCACCCAGAATTTTTTTTTTTTACCAGAAAGTTAGTGTGTTTCCATTTCATGTACTGTTTTTTCAACTCGATCTTAAAGTGGCAAAACCTTGTTTAACCCACTTGTAAAGATGTTTTTTTGACAAAAACATCTTTCTCTGAAGACATCACACATTCGTCTGTAAATTTGTACCTCTCAGAAATTTCATGACAGATTTGTGTTTAAGCCTGGAGCACTCTGATTTGCTGCTCATTTAGATAGCCTCAAAATTAGTTTATTCTAAATAATACAGAGTTTATATTTAGAGGGAAAAAATTATTTTGCTTTTTTTCCAAAAAAAATTTCCTCTTATTTATTGAATGTGACCTTCATATTCTAAAATGCTATGACTTTACAGTCATATAAGTTTGACACTAAAGGTTTGTGTACTTAAGTTTTAAACTTGTAAATAAGTAACAATTATTTAGTCTTGAGTTTTGTTTGTATTGTCCATTAACATTATTTCAAAATCCATCTATAGTAAGTGGTCGATACATTTTTGTCTCTTTGGTGTTTCTTGTTTTGAGTTACTTTGTATCTGTTTCTGTTCTGTTAATCTTTTGTTGTTGTTGTTTCTGTGAAAAGAATTTTAAATTTGATTTTCTTCATTCATTTTACACCTGTAATTTAAAAAAATGTTAATGTGAAAGCCATAACAGTACAAGGTTAGGGATACACAATATCACTCATTTACCCTAGAGGGAAGCTGGGATTTCCCTTTGAAAAAAAATCTACTTAGGCTGTGTCATTTTTTTTCTATGTAACAAACATACAAATCTCTTTATAATAACATAGATTATATTATTGGTGTCTCTACAAAGTTACTGACTACATTGAATGTGTTCATCAAAAGGAATTTTAAGCAGTTGATTACTTAAATGTTTGCCTGCTTTCTGGTTGAAATGTTCATTTGTGCTAGAAGTCAATTCTCAAACCCAGGTATAAGCCATGATTTTGAATGCTAATTTACAAAGCAGTTCGGCCCACTTCACTTGAATTAATTAAATTCTAATTTTTAGAAAAGTTGGTGATGTAACATATTAATTATATACAAATTGGTTCTCACAGCCTCCAGTAAAAATGTATGTCATATCAAAATGTGGTGAATTCTGGTAAGTACCTATATAAAACAAACAATAGCCCTGTTGGCTATCTGATCCCTCTAAAACTAAATGTTCTGAGTGTGACATAAAACTGAATCTGGTGCTGAGGCTTTAATTCTGAAGATATGAGGAATGTGGAGTAGCACTTCAGTGCTATTATTCTCATGTTCACTCTGACTCTGAGTGATAGTACCTGTTACCATCTCATCTGGTTGTGGGGATGGGGGCAAATAGATCTTTTTAAAAAATCATTTGTATTCAATAGGACCATGTGTAAAAAGAAATATTTTTAAGAAACAACTCCTCCAAAAAAAAATGTCAATATCAATGTACAATGAACACGGTTCCCTAATTTCTAGGTATAAAATAATCTTTGATGGGTTGACATGTCATTAAAATCAATAAAAAATAACTTAACTTGGTTCTCATCTCTTGGGTGCATATGAGTTGGAACTGAGTATACTTGGTTCCATCATTGTAAGAATTAAGTCTTGACATAACATAATCTTCCTATCCTATTTCTGTCCAGTTTGACTTGTATCATTCTAAGCTAAACTTAGAAAATACTAAAATAAGTATGGCTTTTAATTTTCTATCATTGTCTGCTTCTAGATTCAAAGCTACTTTTTTTAAAAACTTTTTCTTGATAAAGATTTTTTTTCTCTCTCTCTCTCTCCCCTTCACCCAATCTACTCAAATCTTGGTTAACTAAGTTAGTGTCATTTTCATAGCCTTTCCGATTCTTAATCCAAGCTATAATGAATAAGTTTCCATTTTATATTATTTTGTGAAGAATTTAAATAAGCATTCAACCTTTATTTGTTCAAATTCTTTGCTATTATAATAGACAATTAACATTTTAATAAACACTTTGTAAAAATAATTTCATGACAGCAAATAATTCTAAGTAAAGACTCTGCAATGTTAACTTAAAATGTTAATACCTTTAGTGGAGTACCTTCAAACAATCTCCACATATTTTCTGTCCCTCTTTATACATCATTGAAATCTTTCACAGGTGATTAAAAAAAAAATGTTAGTATTTTTATATGTGTATCTTTATTAGAAAAGCAGAACTGATATTACTGGGGAAGATTCTAATAATGTTGACGGAGATGGTGAACTGGTAGATATATGTATACGCGTAGTATACAACACCGTCTTGGAACAGATTGTAATATTTGTGCCAGTAAATTGCTGCATACAAGTCAACCTTTTAAAACTGAAAAAAAAAATCTCCACAAAATTAGGTGTTTGACTTATACAGCAGGGCTAAAATTTGATGCTTTCACCACAGAATGGTCAATCGGTGGAACAGTAATCCTAACAATCTTATCATGATTCTAACAGACTGCCACAAACATTTCCAACTTAAATTTGGGTTTAGTAAAAATATTTAACAAATTAACATGGAGATTAATATGAAATAATAAAATTCTCATACAAATTAAGTATATTAACACTATAACACAGACTGTTTCCAACAGCTGATGCATTGATAGGAAACACTAACTGGAATATCACAGCAGCCTGTCAGACAACTACAATATGTTGTTTATCAGTGCAATTTCATGATGATGCGATAGATAGTGAATTTATAGGAATATAATCTCTAATTAAGATTGGAATGTTTCATATATGGCTGATGTAATTCTGATTTCAGAGAAAAATTATGTACATTGGAATAATGACAGTTTAATGAGACATACACACATCAGCATTATTATTGTACCATATAGATGGCACAACATTTTAAATAAAAGTCACTTGAAGGAATAATTAAAACTTTGATTCTAAGACACTGCACTGTCATTTTAAAAATATTTACTCATGCATATCTATTAAGTCAAACTGAACTTGAAATTTTCTTACAATATAATAACCCATGCAAAGAAAAGTATTACAATTAATGTCTTGATGTAAGTAGTTTTTGCTATGGGTTATCATAGTCTATTCTCATTTAGAACTATTGGGTAAGTTTTGGTCTACCAATAGCCCACTGTATGTTTGGGGATCAACTTATACAGCCAGTACAGGTCTAACTTAGAATTATGAGCTAAAAATCTTGAGGTTGACTAATATGCCACATGGATTTGTATGCTACAATTTAAAAATAGGTTTTAAAATTTTTTTTTTTTAATTAGATGATATCAAAATAACCAACTAAATATTTATACCTTTTTTTTTTTTTCTTTTTTTTAAATTATTTATTTACTTTTTAAGAATTATAAAATTTCATCTGCTGATCCTGGCAACTCCTTTGTGGAACCTCGAACCACACTACACGAGTAGTTTTTTTTTTATGTGTTACTAACCCCCATGCCCCTTGTTTTTTTTTTAATTCTGTGTTTTTTCCTTCTCCTAGACCAGTTTATTTACCCTACTATTTATCCATAGCTGCAGGAAGAAAAGATGGATTCATGCCTTTCCCCAAGAGAAATAAAATGCTAACAGCTCTGTCCAAGATTTGAACTCCATTTATCAAATTCATTTCCTATGACAGTTGTGCCATCCATCAAATTTCTTTATCTTTCCACCCTGTCAGTTGGACTTAAAATAAGCTGACTGCATCCTCTGCAGAAAGGGAAAACTCCCCATCCTCATCAAACCTCAAAAAGTGGGTGTCCTGAGTATTTCTTCATTGCCACTACTCCCAGGTCCACTCTGATTCAAAGTGGTAGTACCTGTTAAAGTCCCATCTATGGATCAGATAGATCTGTTTAAAAATCATTCATATTCACTAGGACCATTGTACAAACAAAAAACCTCTTAAGAAACAACTACTCAAAAAATGTAAATATGAACATACAGTGAATGTGCTTCCCTAACCTCTAGGCATAAAATAACTCTTCATGACTAGGCATGCCATTAAAATCAATCAATCCTAATCTTTGTTATTATATCTGTTTTCATCTGCTTATTTTGTATCTTATAGTCAATAACTGATTTTCATTGGTAGAGATACTGCCCTCTGATCCTAGACAGAAGTGCTTGGGAGCAATACTTTGTTCCTAGGTAGAGTGCACTGATCCTATAGATAAGTTCCTATCCATGAATAATCCTGGAAAAATGCTAGTTAGTAAATATTATAGTTCCTATGAGATTGAATTTTCAGTAAATTGGTTTTAATCCCTTCCACACACATACACATCGATGCCCTAAACAGGAAGATGATCTTTATACACTTAATATTAGATAAGGTGTATAAGATTAATTTGTGCTATTGCTTCACAGCTTTTCATTAATTACTCTATGATTTCTTATACAAAGATATCTCTCTCTCTCTACTCATATCACATATACATTTCAGCGTGTCATTCAAATTCACTCTAATTATAATTGTTACATTTTTTATCAGATAATCCAAATTTCTTAGATAAAGTATAGGCATTATTGATTTTTACTAGGTTTTTTTTCCCCCTTTTGCTGCTTTCTATCACAAATTTTGGGTTGTTTTTTGGTCTTTTTAGATTCTTTGACTGATAAGCAGCATGGATCAGAAATTTTTTAAAATGATGCATTGAATTGAATCCAAGAAGTTTGTTGTGTATTTACCCAACCCTTTAAAGTAGTTTGTGGCACAAGGTCAATTCTTAAGCAGGGTTCAGCTTGTTTAAATTCAGTTTTCTTTCTCCTAGATTGGTTGATATATACCAAGGCTAAAGAGGCCAGTCTGCCTTACTATTTATTCATAGCTTTGAGTTTTTTTTGGGGGGGGGTTCCCCAAGGGCATTAGCATGAGATGAAATGCAAACAACCTCATTCAGGATTTAAACTTTGTTTAACAAATCCATTTTTTACAACAATAACCATTAGACTCTGCTTGTCATTCTTAGGCTGTTAAGCTGCATGCATCAGAAATTTAAAAAATAAAAAATATCTTAAATCTGGTTTATGGTTAGAAGTGTGGGTCACCCAGGAAAAATCAAATTCACTGGTAATGATAATTCCCGTCTAGCTTTAATGGGAACAACCCAAGGATACTACATGTTATTTTGAACAAATCATGGAAATGACACCCTACAAAACAGCAGCTGTATGGCTACTCATTTCCCCATCTCATAAGAAAAGCTCGTAATAGTGGCTAATGTGCTGGACTTTGATATCATAGCATGTTCAAACTCTAGTCATATTATTACATTCACTTGGGATTAAATAGTACTTCTACTGTTCTATACAGATGGTTTTGGCATTAAATAACTCATGAAGGTTGATATGCCATTAAGCAAAGAAACCAAACTAAACCCATTTTACAAACGATCCAAGTAAAACAAGCAAACTATGTTGAGCACAAAATACTCAAAGTTGGAAAATAAAAATACCCAAAGCCACTCAAAGAGTAAATTCACTGACCAGTGAGAATGACCAGTGAATGAGTATTTGAAGTGCTGATGGCCAACTATAGTTAAGATTAAGTAAAGATAGTGAAAATTAATCAGAGGCCCTGTTGAACCCTTTTTGAATGTAAATTGGGGACATACAGTCTGGCAATATTTTTCAGTTTCATTTTCTGAGTGGTCAACCATGGAAGAATTTTGTCTCTGGAACCACATTAATTCATTGCATGTTTTTTGTGGGTTGAGCAGTTGAGCAATAGATACAATATTGTGACCCCTCACCACCACCACCACAAGAATGGTGGAACTCCTGTTTGTGTCTCTCTGTTAAGTTAGCATTTTTGGATCCTTTCTGCTATTAACTGGAATTAAGGATAAGTGTCATGTACTGGGCTCCTACAGTGATTTTTCAGTACCATACAGAAATAAAAGAAGTCTATGACTTATTTGACTAATGGAATTTTTTTTTTTTTTTTTTTTTTTTTTAATTCATTTCCTTTGTTGGACCCAGATTAAAGTTCTGATATTATCAGCTGTCATAGCCAAAATGACAACATAGAAAAACAGTTTCTGAAGAAATTGTGCAAGGCCTGGAAGGGTACCACCCTCATAAATAATGTTTTCCTACAGACTCTTACCCATGGACACACCAGTGTTAGCTGACCATCAAAAACATATATTCATCAGCTCTGTGCAGACACTGGGTACCATCTAGGGGACTTACCAAGAGCCATGGCCAATAAAGATGCATAGCAAGAGAGTCAAGGAAATCCATGCTGTCAGCATGTCTTGATGAGTCTAGCTTGATATAACTATTAAACTACTTAAGATGTGCCTTCTAAGGGCTCTTATTGGTTAGTCACTAAGAGAAGTTGTCATGGTAGGGATATAGCTATAAGAATAAATTTGACAACATCTGTTACTTGTCTTTTGTAGTTTAATTAGTAGATCACTGTCCTTCCAAGTGAAATTAAAGTAAAAATGTCTGAAGTTGATTCTTTATTTCTTATCTGTGCTGCTTGTATAATGTTAACCCTTTTTCGGGGCAGATAAAGTGGCAAAAATGTTGTTCTGCCTGTGAGCCATTGATAACAAAAATGTCACAGTACCTGCAAAGGGGTTAACAAAAACACTTATGTGGTTTGATAAAAACAATAAAAATAAGATTAAAGAAAGAGGAATATAAGGTCTCCAACTCAAATCCCATGCACATTTAATATTGCTTTTTTTATATTCATATCAAATCTCAATATACAATAAATACACTCTCTTTTTCTCTCTCTCTCTCCACTCCCCCCCCCCTTTTTTTTTAAAAAAACCTTTTAACTTAGCCATGCTAGAAGTAAGGCTTAAATTTCCATTCAGAAATATTCATCTAATTATAGATTTAATAAAGTAGATTATTTTCCACTATTTTTTTTTTTTTCTTCTTTTATTTTTGTAGCTAATTGTAAACCTGTTGCCAGTGAAATTTCCGGAAAGTCCACTCGTTCACGGAAATTACAGTTGAGTAAATCTGCCCTCCAACCCTTTTGGAACCCCCCAACTGAATATAACATCCTTTGAGCAAACTAGAAAAAGATGTCAGGTTCAAACAAAACAATTTTTAAAACAAAATGATAAATCTTGTCTATTACTTTGGCTTCTACAATTAAGTGAAGACAGGGGTGGGGGACAGATTCTTTTCTTTACTTCTGGGGAATTTTTCTTTTTGATTTTTTTTTTTTTTTTTTTTTTTTTTTTTTTTTTTTTTTTTCTCTCTGGATTTCTGGTTTTGTGTTTTCTTAAACCAACCAGAATACAAATTTCAACATTAAAAAGTTTCAGCTCTGTTTGCATTTTTCAGAATTGTCAAGTCAATATTTGATTGATACCATGTGAAAAGGCTTTTCTTTTTTTTTTTTTTTTTTTTTCTATAAGCATTAGTGAAATATTCATCTGATGACTATATTGAGTTATCTATACAAAGTGTCAACAAAGATAATTGCAGAAATTTTATTTAGAAAAAACTGTTTAGAATATTGACACTCATGATACACAGTTTTGTAGAGAAACACTTAAAGTTTATTACCTTTTTAATTTAGGATTATTCAGTGTGTGCACCCACTGCTGGATTTACTTATGCAGCTGATGGGGCACCCTAGACTTGATAAAACTAAAAAAAAAAAATAATAAAAATACAAGAACAGAGGAGATTTGTTTATTTTCAGATTTAATAGGGGTTCCTTTTAAATGATTTATGGGGCCCTTTGAAGGAGGTTCATTTAGACTTTGATGCATCTTTTTCATATGCATATAAATTTTTGATGTAGGTTTAGTTTTACAAAATTTTGTCAACTTTCCTAAATTTTACACTTCATTGAACACAGACGAGATAAGTGTAAAATTGCTCAGCATTGTACAAATTAGACAAAGTAGTGCAAAACAAGATTTTAAAAATTTTAGAGAAAATATATACATCAAAGGAGCCTCAAATTCTATTAACTCAGGAGGCTTTTAAGGCCTAAATCTGGCCTTGGGTGTACCCTTAGTCATATGGTATATATCAAGGCAGTAGTTAATTTTTGGCCTGACACATATTAATATTTCTTCACCTACATTAGCAACAGGTGTTGTAATAAGTTTCAGATCATTGTATTACTTACATATTAATAGGAGACAAAGACATACCTTTTCTTTGTCTTTATATGAACAAGTTGAAAAATCTGTCCTGTTTGAACTTCATGGTAGCCAACGTTTAAGTGTCTGGTTGGCTCTTGAAGTTTTGGTAAAAAAATAAAAGAATCGATTGATAAGTTCATATCTACTGTGTGGTTATGGGTGCAGTTAGAAGAATTAAAAAGGGTTTTTCTATAAAACTGGGTCATTAGTGTCAATATCTTAAATAGATTTTGTTTTAGACCTGCATTTTTGTTTTTCAATCTATATCTTCTAGGATCAGTGTAGTGTCTGGACACCCTGTCTAAGATTAAAGTATTATCCACTCCCTGACAGTTCTATCTAGGATCAGTGTAATATATCTGTACTCATGAGAATCTAATTAAAAAAATATATTACAAAGAAATCAAAATAGTCACTAATATTTTTATACATTTAAATTTTCTTATTTAGTATTTGATTTTGAAGAAATTTTAAGTTGTGTAGTCTTTGAAATAATTGTTTTCATCTACATATCTTATAAAATAATCATGGGAATTCTGTGACAGAAGTTTAATCTTATATGTATGTATGTATTTTCAGATTATCTTCAATGTAGCGCAAGGCCAGAAGTATAGGGTGCCCCAAATCAAACTTGATAACAAGGATCAGTGAATCTAGCTTGCTAACCATTATACCCGCCTGAGGTATCCAACACATTAGAAATAAAAATATATATATATATATATTGTTTTAGTTTTGTCACAAATTTAAGATTAACATTACAGACACACACACACACACACACATATATGTGTGTGTCTGTAATGTTAATCTTAAATTTGTGACTATATATATATATATATATATATATATATATATATATATTTATTTAAGTAAGGTATTAGGTTTAGTCTAACAGGTTGTATAAAGAAAATGGAAAGTAAAATACATATAAATGGATGGAAAAAGATTTAATTTCAGTTAGGAAGTGTTTTTGTCATCTTCAGGGTGGGGGATTTAAATTCATAATTCCAGACTAAACAAGACTAAAGAACCTATTTCTTTGTGCACCCTCCCCCAAATGTTTATACCACTCTTAAGTCTTTTTGAAGTACGCACCCAATCCTACTAATTATTAAAGAAAAGTTATATCTTCCCTTCAAATAATTCTGGTAGACCATTGGGTTAAGAATGAATGTACTTCCTAGACATTGTATTCATTGTAAAGTTTTACTCTAATCTGCGAGTGTAGAGTTATTAAAAATGAAAATTTCTCAGAAAGCAATAAAATTAATATTCATCTATTCCTACCTTTTCACATAATGAAATCAAGCAAATATTGACTGTCATTTTCCCTTCAATTTATACAATTGAAATTTCTTTTTTTGTTGTTGTTGTTTTTCTCTATCCTGCTGTCTCCTATTCAGACTTGTACCCGAATCTTTGTGACTAACACTTTTTTTTTTTTAAATTGCAAAGTAGAAGTGAAATTTCCCTGCATAACTGAAATTACACTATTTTCATTTGGTTTTGCATTTAAACTGGACTCTCAAGTTATAGTACATTAGACTTATAGCTGAGAGGTTCAAGTGTATATCTTTCAGACCTCCTCATGACCAAATAATACTCTAGCTTCAACCTAGAATTTTTAAAACACTTTTTTTTCCCATAGTAATCAACTGGTCCCTTGCTATCACCTACATGATATGAATATCAATTCTCAGTGCTTGAAATTTTGTTTATAAATAATTGTAAAATTATTTGCCACATTTAAACAAATCTACAACAATAATATAGAAATGGTGTTATTGAGTGGACTCTTTAGTTTTGATAGAATTCAAACCCAATCACATGCAGTAGTTTTAAATGTGTTGATTAGTTTGTACATCTTTTGTGGCATTTGAATCTGGCTCTATTTTATAATCTTGAATATACTTGTAAAATTGATAAAGTATACCAAAACTGATTCTACTTTGTATGCATATTCACAGCAGAATTACCTCCCACATTTTAAAGTCATTGATGTGGGGCAAATGAACTTAGGGAAGTGGTAATCGTAGCTCCATCTAGCTAATATCATACTATTTCTCCTCCTCCTCCTCCTCCTCGCCAAATATGATCATCGCTTGGAACAGCAATGTTTTTTAATGGTTGATAAAAAGAGCAAGAGTTATATCTGTCAGTATTTTTGCCACTTTTTTTTTTTTTTTTTGTAACTCATAGCGGTATCGATTTTCTTTCCGGAACAGCATAATTCCAACATAACTTGAAATGAGTATGAATAGTTCTCTGTAGCAATTACAGATTTACCAGTCTTAAAAAATCATTTCAACAGCAAACGTATGGTGTACACTGATTCAAACCATGATTGTATCTGAAAAAGAAAATAGTAAAACACATCAGCTAGATGGAGCTACCATTACTATTTGCCTAAGTTCACTTGCACCACACAGGTGACGGTTTTCAATGTGGACGGTATTTCTGTCACAGCCTGTACTTCATTATGAGGGTGAGTCCAAAGTTTTGGAATATTTTGGTAACTTGAGGCACAATTGAGTATTTTCAAATGTTTTAGCCAAGGTCATGAACCACACTGGAGTGTGAAATGCCAAGCTCGCCTGATACTCTCTCAGTGCTAATTGCCATATTTGCCTCTATAGCCTGTTGCATAATCTCAGAATGCACAGTTTTAGGTCAACCTGAGCCTCAAGATTCTGGTAACTCAAGCAAAATGGTTACTGTACTGTGATTAACTGCACCTTCATCTTTCGTACAACAAATGTTTTTTTGCTTTTTATGTCCCAGTTGAAATTCATAAAACATAAGTTCCCAAATTAGACCAGGTTCATCTGTGTGGCTTTCAAATTACACGTGGAATGAAACAATGCACTACGAGTCAGCAAAGGTACTTTTTCATCCTTCAGTCACGTAATATATGCACTGCAAGTGAGCATATAAGAAAATATTGCAAAACTTTTGACTTGCACTTTTGTGTGTGTGTGTATATCTTTTAATTAGTGCTGAAAAGGTGAAACTCATACTAAAATGATTTTATTATCTATATAAGTAAAATTAATCTTTTTTTAAAGCTCAAACTAAACTATAAAAATGTTAACATGTTTGTTTGTTTACATATCTAATGCTTAATTCATTATAAATTATTTCTTATTGTTTCATATTCACTTAATTCTATCTAATCTGATCTTGTTTATATCAACTATAACATTACTCTTGAAAATTCTGTATTTATTGCACGTATCATCCACTTTTCTTTTGATGCTTTTACTACACAAATGATTTGAAATGTTTTTTTGTTTTGATCTTCAAAACATGACTGAAAGACCAATAGAGCGAGATTTAATGCTTTTCTTGAAATGTTCAATACAAAGTGGAAATGGTTTATCTACGTTTTTTTTTTTTTTTTTTTTTTTTTTTTTTTTTTTTTTTGTGTATGTAAATATGTGGAGACGGGGAAATAGTGAATATAGTTGATGTGCATGCATCACATACAAAATATTAACTAAAGCTCAGATTTATTTGGTACAAAATTACAAGTGTGGAGCACTTGGTAAGGATTGAACTCCCAAGAAAGGTTTGGTAGCAAATGCTTTGATGAGGTACTATTTAAATGCATATTATATTTTCAACATTTTAATGAATTCTCTTTTCGTTAAGTTTAGAATATGCTGACTGCATTTCTCCCTCCCTCCCCCTCCCCCCATAAAAAAGGGGATGTTCTGGGTATGACTCTAAACTGCATCTGATGGTGAGGCTCCACATGGGAACGGGGGTACCTCTTCATTGCCATTACTCCCAGATCCACTCTGAACCAAAGTGGTAATACCTGTTAGGCTCCTGTCAGTTTAAAAATTATATCAAATAGAGATATTTGATGTTATATAATTATAATTGTATTAAAAAATGTTACTTGAAACTATAATTATAATGGATTAATATTATTAGTTCCCTGAAACCATAGAATTGTATGTAAATAATTGGTATTAGATGGAAATACTTGATATCCTAGAAGTGTGTGCAAAAATCCTTTTAAGAAACAAGTAGACAAAAAAATGTCATTATAAATATACAATGAATACAATTCTTTCTGATTATAAAATAACCTTGTGTGTTGACATGCTGTTAAAATCAACCAGTCTTTGTTTATAATGATAAAAAGGATGGGTTTTTTTTTGTTTTTTTTTAAACATTTTACACATTTGTTTTAATTTACATTTATTAAAGTTCTCTTGTGTGAGATTAGAAGTTCACAAAACCCTCATGTTAGAATTTACCAAATATTATCTACTAAGGAATTTACAATGACTTCATTTCATGTGATCTAAGATGGGTGGAAATTTCGTAAACAAAGTTTCTACTATTTAAGCCAAATAATTTCTTAAAATGTTGAACTTTTCGTTTGTTTGTTTTTTCTTTCAGCTTTTCTTACTTTTAAAAAAATATTTTTTAAAATTTAAAAACTACTTTAAACTTAATATGAATTTAAAAGTTCCAGGTTCAGAAGACTTTTTTTTTTTCTTTTTTCTTTTACTCTATTTTCTACATGATGTCACTCAGAATTGGCCAAAAGTTTTTCCTTTATACTAGTGTAAAGATTTATAAAAATCTTGGGAAATTTAATTTGATTAAAAAAATACAATACTGTGAAAAAGGTTTTAATCTCTTCTTCAACATGAATAAAACCTTGTGTAAACTGTTTATTTAGTTTGGTACAAGGCCAATAATCAAGAGAGTTATTATTGTAAGTAAATTTAAAGGTACTGTACAAATTTTATCAGAGTTTGAATATGTCATCTTCTCATTTCCCAAAAACAATATCTTTTCAGAACTATTCAAATAATACCATTTTCAGTAGAACTTCTAAGATTCCTCTACTTTACTTACAGAAGAATGAAATCCTTTTTTTTTTTTTTTTTTTTTTTTTTTTAATTTCACTTGAAAATTGACCAGTCGATTTGAAAAATATGAAATTTTAAAATTTATTCTAGCTAACCAATTATAACAAATGAATTAGACATTTGAGTAATCAATGAACACAACTTTTTCTCTATGAATTTTTCTTCCTCAAGATTTGATGTCTCTGACTTTTAGAGCTTGGAGAACATATAAATTGATTAATTTCATTCATTTTATATATATATATATAAACTTGCAAGGACATTATCCTTAGATCTACATCTTCTCTATAAAGTAGAAAATTATTCTGTTAATCCTGTATTTCTCTTGATTTACAAAAAAAAGAAGCTCAATACTTTTTTTCTTTTTTTTTTTTTTTTCTTTTCTTTTTTTTTTTTTTTTCTTTCACACAGACAATGCTGTTTTTAAAGAATGAGGGGGCATTCACCCCCCCCCAGCATTTTTCTCTCCTTATAATCATACTGTTAATATTTGAACATGTCTTTTTGCTGAAGGTATACTGTTTGCTAAATTTATCTCTAATATTTTTTTTTCCTTTTTCTACATAAAACTTATTTTTTGAAGAGAAAGGAAAAATATTAAATCCATAACTTTTTTTTTTTTTCTGTGGCTTAATATTATCTTCTGTCTCTTTCAGAAAATTGGGACATCCGTTCCACTAACTTGAAAAAGAATGGGCATCTATTAAAATCTGCTGAACTCAAAAAAAGAGGCATTACTCGTTATGATGCTGAAATTCTTCTTTCCCAGGGTATTAAGCTGCCCGAACCGAAAGTGGTGCTGGAACGCCAGTTACCTGTGTCTATAAATGGCAATCGAACTGTAAACTTGAATGATGCTAAGAACAGCCTAGGTAAAAGCACAGTTCTGCACTCGGTCCAGAGGAATGTCAGGAAAAAGAGAGTTAAGCAGAACCTTAATAAACCTATCCACAAAAATGGTTACAACAAAAATGTTGGCGATACTGCAGCATCTGCGGAAGAAGTGCCAGCAGCAGCTGCACCTTGTGACGGTACTGCTCGCGTCCCCGACATTTCAGCTGTGGATGAAGTTGTCCCTGCTGACTTGTCATCTACAAAGTCACCAGAGCAAGCAAACAAGACAGTATCATCTTCCACTTGTATATCGTCATCCTCATCTGCTTCATCTTTGTCATCGTCTAATGTCTCAAATGTAACCAAAGAGAATGACCAGGATCAACCAGACCCCAAAGGTGTCAAGGCTAACGGTGAGCATACACAGCAACTTTCACCAACATGCAAGGACGCCTCACCTGGGTTGGACAAGGCTGACTGCAGCAATGACAACAGCAATGGTAAACTAACGAACTGGAATTCTCTAATCAGCATAGAAAAATATAGACCTGAAAATATAGATGAGAGAGAAAACCCCAAGTTAAGTGCCCCTCTTGAATCTTCAATGTTTTTATCATTTGCTCACATTTTGCAAAAACCAGAAAACTTGCCTGATGCCACCAGGTCATCATCACCGTCTCCTCCATTTGTGAATGACAAGCAGCAGCCCCAAACACAACCTCCTAAACTAGAGCCTAAAATACCTGAATCTGAGGGCACTACTACCACCACCACCTCAACAACAACAACTACAGTCACCACTACTCCAGTTAGTACCACCACTACCACCACCTCTACTACGACTGCTGCTACTCCGACTACACTTATAACAAATAATGTTGAAAAGACATTGCCATTACTTGTGCCGTTGGCTGACTCAGAAACAGTTGAAGCAGAAGTAGATGTGAAGAACAAATCTCCATGCTTGAATGGTGAAAATACTGCTGAAAATCTATGGAGTCATTCCAATGAGCTGGCTGACTTGAATTCAGCATCTCCTCTCCAAGAGACTTGTTCAACAAGATTTGAGCTCGACAGTGGATTGGAAACGTCTTCGCAGAGCTCCACAATCAACCTGCCGGCCAGTGATGATGCTGTGGAAAGCTCAGGAACATACAGTCAAGAAAACAGCTTGCAAAACAAGAAACCTTTCATAAACAGAAACAAACTTGCCTCTGTGAAAAACAACTCCTCTGTCCGATCAAGTCCACGTTTGCGGCAGAAGCCGTATGAAGAACACTCGCCGACCAATCACCATTGGGACAGCAGCCCAAAACTAAATGTCGAAGTTTTGTCTGAATTGTTAGTTTCTTCAAAATCAAAAAGGGCCAAGTTGGCAGACACAGAAAACTTGCCCCTTGATTCTGACACTCTTCTCTTTCAAAAGGCAGCCAAACTGGAAATCACTTCTTCTCCCAGGAGTTTAAAAATGGAGGTTTTATCACCACAGAGAGATTCAGAGCAGAATGTTATCTCAACTCCTCCTCCTCCTCTTCTTTTCCCCAGAATGAGGATGGGAAATATCTCCTCCTCCCCCAAAGCTTTACAAACTGATTCATTTTATTCAGCTGGTCCCAATAATTCAGAAATAGTCTCCGTTCCACGAATAAAGAGAGATGATGTTCCTTTGCTTTACTACACGCCTAGTAACACTATCACACCTTCGGAGAATGCTTCAAAGTCTCCACAAATTGTATCAAAACTCTCTTCTTGCTTTCTTGAGAAGAAGGCCTCAGAGCCAACGTCAAATCAGGGCTCATTAAACTCATTTTGTTTGAAGACTGCCACCAAGTCTGCCTCTCAAAAGTCTTCCTGGTCAGACGATCCTTTCAAAAAAACATTTTTACAATCCAGAATTTCTAACCTTTCTACATCTGTCTTTACTCCTATTCTCAAAAATACCACCTCTATTTCTACTTCTCCTACTGCTCCATCCTCCCCGCAGAGGAGTGCCTCTCTGAACACAAATAATGGCATAGCCTTGCAGCGAACTCCTCCTAAACAGCATGACCCCTATGCGTTTTCTTCACCTTCTCCTATTCAAAGGATGTCGAGTTTAGATATACGCTCTTTGCACTCTGACTTTATCCCTTCCCCTGAGCAGGCAGCAACTAATTACGATATTTTCCCCAAGCAAAAGGCTTCGAAAGCCTCAGTGAACTTATTGAAGAAGTTCTCCAAGTCAAACAGTGGCTCTTACACATTATTAAATGCCCCAGGGAGCTTGAAATTGCGAATTCGTGACCCTGGTATGAAATCTGACTGCTCTGAGATCAAACGGCACATGAAGCGGTTTTATAACTCTTCAAACAATTCTAAAACTAACAGCAGCAGCAACAGTGACAGCAACTACAAACAGTGTAAAAAGAATAGTACTTCCTTGTCCTACAGCTCGAGCAAGCATAAATTGGCTGGCACAAAGAGCAAACACTCATTTCCCCACTGCCGGACCCACTATGACAGCAGCCTTGAAGTGGGCTCGCAGTACAAGATCCCTAAGCTGACGATCCGCATGCGTCGGGACCCTATAATGGACACTACAAGCCAGACAAAATGTGTTCTGTTCAACTTGGACGACAGTTCTTCCTCTGCACCCTCAGTCCCTCGGGAAGCACATTGTGATACCTCCTCCTCCTCTTCTTCTTCCTCGTCTTCTTCCTCTTCCTCCTCCTCCT
Organism: Sepioteuthis lessoniana; assembly: GCA_963585895.1. NCBI lineage: Eukaryota > Metazoa > Mollusca > Cephalopoda > Myopsida > Loliginidae > Sepioteuthis > Sepioteuthis lessoniana. The sequence goes on from OY757942.1 coordinate 55,097,702, forward strand.
CCTCTTCCTCCTCCTCTTCTTCTTCCTCCTCTTCCTCCTCCTCCCACAAACACAGACACCGACACAGAAGTAGCAGCAGCAACCACCACCACCATCACCACCACCACCACCATCATCATCATCATCACCTCTCTAAGCACTCTGAACATTCCTATCTAGGCAAACACAAACAACAGAAATCAGATTTAGAGTATCATTACCAGGCACTACGACCAGTGCAGACAACGCCAAAGAAATTACGATTAAAGCTAAGGGATTGTGCGTTTGAACTACACATCCCTCCAGCTAGTATAGATGAATAAAATAGGTGGTTATTGTGCTTCTACATAGCATATATATATATATATATATATATATATATATAATATGCTATTTTCTTTTCTTTCCTTCTGTTTTTTTTTTTCTTTGTTCTTTTTCTATTCCAGAACAAACAAGGAAATAAAATGATATTTGAATTTGACAGCAAAAAAAAAAGAAAGAAATTAGATAAAACAAAAAAAATTTAAATGAAAGAAGTTAAGGAAGTTAAAAAAATGTTTGGAAAGAAAGAAAAAATATAATTTAAAAATAAAGAACTTGCCCCAAACAGATTTTTCCAAAATCAGTCTCCTGGCTTTGGCTAGTTTTTATATATATATATATATATATATATATACTCACACACACATGCATACTGTGCATGTGTGTCTTCATGATTCTCTTTTTCATTAAGTGAGAGAGAGAAAGGTTTTTATTGAGTTATTTACTTAATAAATAATCTCATCAAAACATTTTTAAAAATTTTTCTTTTTTGAAAAAAAAAAACAAAAAAAACCCCATAAAATCCAAATTACATTTCCAACTTGACCCTTCCCACCCCATCTTTTTGTATGGTTCAATCATTTTAGCTACGAAATATGAATTCACCAAAAAATTTATTTATTTTACACCTTAAACATCCCACCACTCTCCATATTTTTTCTCTCTTATTTTAAGTTATCTTGTTTACAAAACCAAAAAAAAATGTGGGGGTCTCTACTAAATCCAGGATAGGCCGAATAGTGCGATAATAGAAACAAAAAAATTAAACCCCCAACCCCACCCCACCTCCTCCTACAGTACCAATTTTTTAAAAATCTATGTAGACAATATGTAGCTGGCATCTGGTGAAAGTTTAGGAAAAGGTTTGACTGTGAAAATCAGTAATTGTAGGTGTGTGTATATATATATATATATATTATTCAGTCCAGTTAAACCAGGACAAAAAATGATTCAACTATGAACATTTAAATTTTCCTCAATGTAACTGACATCACAGAGCAATAATTCCTTTAAGAAAAACAAAAACCTGTCCCATTAAGATTATAAATTTATTTCCATCCTGTTATGGGTATTGATAAGAATCAATAACACCAAAAATAACAGGACTTCTGAAGAAGTCCTGTTATTTTTGGTGTTATTGCATAAACCAGTATAACTGATTTCTGTTTACATTTAAAGTTTTGTTTCTTATCACATTCAAAATAATAATGTTTTCTTACTTTGATAATTTGAAAATAATTTGGTATATCCAAACTTCCCAATTATATTTATTTAGAATAAAAATCTAGAAGCAATTAGGAATTGTAATATACAAAAGCATTTAAACTAACAAAATGATTAAGCTAACTAGTATCAAAAAATGAAATGGTTTTAACTTGTTTAGAATAAAATTTTGTTTTGAACTTGATTGATACTCCTGTATCTTGTGATTTTCTAAGGCCTAAATTTTCAGCCTTCTATTTAAGAGGTTGCACTATAAACCAGGGGCAAACTTTTTTATGTAAATAGTTAGCTAATAAACTATGTCTTCTAGTTTATATCTTGATTATCGGACAGCCTCCTAATATAAGGTGAAAATTTCGGTCTGAGAAAGTCATGTCATATGTCAGTATATATGAGTTTGGGGGATTTTTTTTTCAAATAGGACATTTTATATTTTGAAGAATTTTAGAAATCTCTTTACCAGATGCCCACTCTGTTGTTTTTACTAACCCACAAAGGTTGATATGCCATTAAATAAAGAAACCAAACCAAAGCAAACCTGATTGTGTTTACAGCCTTTACCAAAATCCCTTACATCACTACCGAAGTATCGATTCATTTTTTTAGGGAGGGGGGGATGTAAAAAAGGCTGTTTTATCCTAAGTCTTTTTCTTTTCTTTTTTTTAATAAGACATTCACATTCTTTATCGTCTGTAGATTTTGGCAGTAATTGTTACTGATACATTAAGATAATTCTGTTCATTTAATTTTAAACAATCAAGTTATAGGATGTAGACATTTCATACAATCACCAATAAGTCTATTAAAAACCAAACATTACAGTACAAAATTATTGATACACCCAAGTTTTAACAGAACTTAAATATATTCCTTCTTTTTGATTGAGCTATGTGCCTCATATTGAAAAATATGCCTTATTTAAGAATTTTAACAGCATTAATTTTTAAGATTATTGAAGACCAACTCAAACCATATCATGTTTTTCAAAAAAATGAAATTAAACAGTGACAATTTTAGATCCAAATTCTGCTAAATAAATATCTGGATTTATCAGTCTGCTTTTATATAACACTAGAATTAACAAATTTTTAGTATATTCTTCTTTTTTTTTTTAAAAAAAAACTTAGCTTGGCCTCATAGCAAAACATACCTTATTTTAAAATTTTGACAGCATTATTTTTTTTTAATTATTCAAGACCAACTTGAATCATATTTGTTACAAAGGGCTGATATCAAGGCACGATTTAGAAACACACTCACATACATTTGAAAACAAATCTTTTTTTATTGATGAATTATAAATTTTTAGAAATTCTATTTTCACTTCTTTTGAGAAAAAAAAACAAATTCTGTCAAAATTTAAATGGGTGTTACCCTTCCCCATATAAGAAAAATAGGAAGTCTTTTTTTTTTTTTCTTTTTTTTTCTCTCTCTCTCTCTCTCTCTCTCTCTCTCTCTTTCTATTTATTTTTGTAATGAGATAGCACATAATATTTGTTATACTTACTTTTACTTTTCCAGTTCCTCTGTAATAGAAATACTGGTAATATTAAGACAGTGGTTTCAGTTGCCTTCTGTTAGGATACTGTGTCCAAAAAAACTAAATCCCTATTTGTTAAACATTTCCATATCAGCCAAGGTAATGGGCATTAAACCAAGTAAGGATTTGAACCATAGACCTCTTTCACCAGTGAGCACTTCCCCAGGTACTGAAATGACACAAAATAGTACCTAAATATTGTGGAGACTATAAATAGTCAATTCTGGGAAGACTGAATTTTTGTTTGCTCTTTCCAGTTCTCATTTCCTAACAGTATACTCCATCTTCATTGTATGTAAATAAATTTTCTTGCTCTGATTTTTTTTTCCTTCTTTCATATTTCAATTATGTCATATATACTTTTATAAAAAGAGACAAAAAAATTGTCTGAGGGTATTGTTCATTTTTCTATTCCAATCATATTGCAAAATATTATAGCTCTGTAACAAAACTTGACAAAATACTTATTTTTGAATTGGTGTGTCTTCTGGAATGCGAAGAAATGAACCCAAGAAAATATGACCTCATAGTGTTGACTACAATATGGTTTTAGATATAAGTTTTTAGGTATACAATACTAGTTTAGGTATAAGTTTTAGGTATACAATACTAGTTTTTGGTATAAGTTCATTATTCACTCTCTCTTGCCATCTTCCCCTATCAGCCATTGCTCTTGGTAAGTCCTTTAGACGGCACCCAGTGTCTGCATAGGTAAATGTAAGTTTTTACTGGTCAACCAACACTGGTATATCCATGTGTAGTATTCTATAAGAAAATATCACTTATGACTTTATCCTTACTTTCCCAAAAGTGCCCAGTCTGTCTTGGATGGTTTACAAGATAGAGAGGCAAGTGGCTGTATAACTGCTGTTTTGTGGAGCACTGCTTCAAGGAGTTGCTCAAAATAGCCATCAATATCCTTGTATAGTTCCCATCCCAGTCCTTCTCAAATCATTTTGACACAGGTATAGCTTAAAAGAATTCTTGTTTTATCAGAGAGCAGATTTTTGTGATAACAATCTCTGCTTTATTGATGCATGATGTTGACATCAAGATTCCAAATCTAACTTTGATAAAAACTTACTGAAAATGCATTTTACTTAATGAAATTGTCCAAAAAAAAAAAGTGTTTCTGTATACAACTCTGACATCATACTTTAATGTATATATTTCTTCACATTCCTGAACCAACTCTAATTCGAAATAAATAACCTGAATTATTTTACTTAGTGTATGTATTCTTGTATAAATCGAATTTTGAAGGCTTAATTTTTAGGTTTTATATATATATATATATATATATACACACAACCTAAACATGAATAATTTTGTAAGGTTGAATTTTAAATCTAATGCAGTGAAGTAAAAAGAAAAAAAAAGTGCCTAATGTTGCTCAAGGTCCACTCATTGATAGCATAAAAATAACAGTTTTGTTACCATGAATCAATGTTCGACTTTGTACATGAGGACATACAGTAAATGTTCTTTTAGATATTTTATTTGCTTATCTACAAAATAAAAGTGGCAAATGGTTTACAGTTGAACAACAAAGTGAATGGAATTTTCAAATTCAGGTTGGTGTCTTTTTTTCTCCCTCTTTTTTTTTTTTTTTCTTAACCAATCCATTTTTAACATTCAATAATAGATCAGGTTGGGGCGTTTTCATTTCTGCTGATATCATGTAACCTAGTACAATCTGTTGCATGTAACCGGAAGAGGAGATTGGTGCTGCTTTGAAAGATCTCATTAAAGCGAAATTACACAGAATGGCACCTGACAATCTCTGGCTGAAATCCATCTGATTATGTCTATAGACTTTTTGTTTATAATCTGAACACATTTTGAACCTTTGTAGCACTGAAGTTGATTCTGTTGATTGAACAAAAAGTTTGTCGTGTTAGTGCAGATGAATCTAATAACCAAAAGTATATTTTTGAATATTGTCAGGTCTTGGATCTGGCAACTGGAATTAAAATTTAAAAAAAAAAAAAAATTAACTGATATTATGCTTTTAAAATTATGAAGTAAACAAACATCTTCATAACTCTGAAAGGGAATATAGTGGGAAGGGGAAGTATGTATTTATCTACCCCCCACACACACTTGAAGAAAATATAATGCAAGATCAATTTTAAATTGAGGTACAGCTGATACAAATTCAGTTTTCCTTCTAGACTGGTTGTCTAACCAAAGCTAAAGGGGGGGTCCTCGTGGTGTAATGGTTAAAGAGCTGGACTGCGGAATTGTAGTAAGTGAGTTCGTACTCCAGTCGAGCTATTACGTTCACTTTCGGGCAAATACCTTTGAGAAAGGTATGAACCCCCTTATCCTCCCAGCTATGGGTTAAATAGTACCACTAATGTTCTTCACGAAGAATGGCTTTGGCATTAAATTACCTACAAAGGTTGATGTGCCATTAAACAAAGAAACCAAACCAAAGCTAAAGAAGATAGTCTACCTTACTAGCTGAGAGAACAGGTTCATGCCTTTCCAAAGGTGATTAACATGAATTGAAATGCTCTTCCAGGATTTGAACTCTGATTTCATTTCTAAGTTGAAGGAGAAGTAATACTAATGAATGGAGCGATGTACAAAATTATTTTCATGATTGATGTTAATTTCTAAGTTTGAATAAACAGGAAATTTGGGTCTTTAGCATTTCTTTTCATAAACAAATAACAGTTAATAATCGCACCAACAGATTTTCTTTCAATATTTATCTAACTGCCATTAGGAGTAGCTTGTGATACACAGTCGATTTATTGAGGACAAAAATTGCCCAGTCACCAGAATAGCAGTCACAAAGTTGTCCATATCAAGCCAAAAGACCAGAACACAATTAAGACAGATGAATATACGAGGATCATTAAATAAGTTTCCAGACTTTTTTCGTATGGGCACTTTTATTGATAGTACACACATTAAGCTCTAGTCCCCTTCGAAGTAATCTCCTCCGGTTGCAATGCATTTGTTGTACCGTTCCAACAACTTCTAGAAGGCACCATGGAAGTCCTCTTGTGTGAGCGTGTTAATGACCTTCACAGCCTCTTTCATCTCCTCAATTATCTCATAACGACATCCTCTGAGCTTAGGGATTAACAAAAAGTCACAGGAAGCAAGGTCTGGACTATAGGGAGGGTGAAGAACTGTCTTGATGACCATCTTGGTCAAATAGTCTGTAACAAGGATGGGGTTGTGGACTGGTGGAAATGCCACTGACCCGATTTGAAGAGTGTTGGCCTCTTCCGACGGAATCTCTCCCTGAACTCCCTTAAAAGCTCAACATAGTAACCCTAACCCTAACCCTTTGGCCAATCAACTCTAGTGTATTGACTTCCTTACTCCTTCCACACCTCTCATCATCGCTCACAGGGTCCGTGCCTTCCTTGAATCTCTTATGCCACTCCAAAACTGATGGTCGAAAAGCAGTCTGAAGCATTCCATACGTTGTTTCTGTGGCATTTTTTCCAAGTTTAAAACAGATTTTTATTGCATATCGTTCTTCTAAAGTGTCAGATAGTATTTTTGAAATTCAGCAGCTGTGACAATCAGGCTTTAGTAGGGTGTATTCCAATTGCTGCTGTAGGTGTTCATTTGAAGCTGAAATCATAAAAATTGGTCGGTCTTTTTATAGCAATAACATACTTAATTTTCAAGAGTTTACAACAATTTTAAATGCCTGTACAAAAAAGTCTGGAAACTTATTGAAAGCACCACGTATCAAAACTCGAATAAGTCCGGTAAATTCATCGCAGTTAAATTATTTGTAGCTAAATTCAGCATTTAATTGTTGCTTTTAAGAATTTAATAAAAAAAGATTTAAGGTTGAGGAAAGCCTATATCATAAAAGCAATTAATCTGATACGTATTACTTATTACACACAGGCAAATTCCTAGTTTCTTGTGTGTTAAAATTGAATTCAGTTCCTCATAAATTTTAAGCTTTGTTGTCTCAATGGTAAATCTTTTTTTCACCCTTGGAAAATAGAAAAAAATTGCTTATCAAAATAATTCTTTTCATTTAATCTTAAATTATTGGATGTAGACTTTATTAAATTCTTTTAAAGCCTCTTTAAGGATAACATGCTACTATAAAAACTTAATACACTCAATACAGAACTTTAATATATTCCTACTTTTTCATTGAGCTGTGTGTCTTATATTGAAAAATTATTTAAAATTTTTTACAGCATGTCTCTCTCTTAGGCAAAAGAGATTTATGATTGAATTGCATTAAATGTTTCCTTTTCTTGTTATTTACCTGGTATTTGGGTTGAGTGGTTGAAAATTAGTCAACTTAGTTCCACTAGGCCTTCCCATCCCATGCAAGATACCTCCCCTCGTTTAAAAGGGGTAAGAACTTTTTATTGTTTGGTATCTGAGACGCCCCTGAAGAGGAATACCTAAGGAACATGAGCTATATTTTGCACTTGCCTCTCTGGAGGCTTGCTTCCTCTTGGTCACTCTCCACCTTAAATTGATCTTGTACCACATTTAAACCTCTTGAGGAGCCAAATTAATACCTACTTAACTTAGGACATTTGTGTGTTAGCTCGTGTATAACTAAATCAGAACTGGGCTTTTTTTTTTTTTTTTTTTTTTTTATTTTGGCACTGCCACATTGACTTTAAACTGATCTTGTGTTACATTCTGGCACCATTGGTATAAATCCCCAGAGAGTTTTCCCTTTATTTCAGTCCATGCTGGTTCCTTATTGCTGTAGATTGACCAACCGAGTGATTTGCGATTAGAAAGACCATCTATAAATTCAGATAAAAGAAAATTGTAACCAAAGTTAATGGTTGACAATATGGCATCTAAAAATTTTCTCAAATGCTGTTAAATAAACTTGGCTAAAAGTGAAATCAGTTTAGATGTCATTTGGAACAATTTTCTACCTCGAATAATAGAATAACGATAATAGGGTATCTTATTAATGCTGTATTATTTTTATTTCTCTATGTGTAGGGGACTATAAGTAAGGAACAAATCATCATTGCATGTCGAGGGAAATTAATACAGATTTGATTTGTAAGCGTATTTAAACGGTTATAATACTATAACCGTTTAAATACGCTTACAGAATCACAATGGATATAAGTAGGTAGGGATATATTGTATTACATTAATAATAAATAAATATGTATTAGATTTATATATTTCGTGACCACCAACACTGTTATATATATGTGTGTGTGTGTGTGTGATGGCTGTCTTCGGTTTCGAGCGTGACCACCTCCTTTATCTCATGTCCTCTCCCCCTCCCCAACTCCCCCCTTAAATTGCATGTGTTCATAGCTGACTCTTCAGGGCAGCCAAGCAGCGACAGATTTTGGCACATCCGATCTGATATATATATATATCTCAAAGATAGCAAGAAATATATATATATATATTGATAGCAAGTATATAGTTAAAATTTATATTTATTTATTGATAGTAAGAATTATGTGAGTGTGTGTTGATTGTAAGAAATATATATATATATATATATATATATATATATATATATGGTAGTGCATAAGAATTTATATATAAATTCTCACGTGTGTAATAAGTAGTACGTTGATACTATGGAATGTCCTCTCTTCAGTTCTTTTTAACTCAATAGGTAATCGAGGATGTAAATCTAACCCAACTAATGAATTAGTCATAGAATACTTTCTAAAGATAACAATTCACTTTTAAGACAAGTTGCCGGAACTATAGTCTCGACGAGCAATGTTCGGCCTTGAACGTTTGTCATTATCATCTTCGGGTGCCATAACTCACGCTAACAGCAAAAGATGGTGTAAAATAAACACATCGACAATAATAGTAGTAATAATCTTGAATTGCTTTACTCCGCCATCAAACACGAATACTAAAAATATACACATCTGGCCAGTCGGGTGTTTTTATAAAGATAGGAATTAACTTATGTCCTATATTTTCCTCTGGGAGGTGCCCGTGGTGTAATCGTCGTAGGGAATGGACACGGCAACACGAGTTCAAATCCTGGACGAGACTGATTGCCTTTCACATAGCACTAATACCCTTGGGAAAGGTATGAATCCAATTATTCTCCCTCCAGCTATGGGTAAATAGTAGGGCAGACTGAGTTCTTCCGCTTTGGAGAGGCAACTAGTCTAGGAGAAGGAAAACCCTGAATTCAAACCTGTTAAACTCCGCTTAAGCATAGACCTTGTGTCATATCCTGCCCTAGCGGAGGGGTTGGGTAAATATGGAAGTCGTCTATCATCTAATGGAACCTTCCCTTCTTTACAAATTGAGAAGCAACACAAACAGATCGATAATTATTTGAATAAAGAACAAGTTTTGTTATAGGTTGATCTACAGGAATTAGCGTCCATCGCATAATGTAATTCGGTTGTCACGTCTTTCGTTGAGATTGCTGCTGGTTCTAAGTGACCGTTCGAGATCTTTGCGAAGCTGCTGCTGCTTACACATCGTTTGATGTCTCTCTGAAGTGACTGCAACGAAAATCTTTCTTTTAGACTGATGGGTCAAATCAGCCTTCTTATATAGAAGTAGACTAATTCGAATCGGCTCAGAAATTGACTAAGCTTGAAAGTCCCCTAACGATTGCTGATTGGTCGTTAAATGTTTTGTTTTTTATCACGTTCGTGTTGTCGGTCCCGAATTCGGTTGTCTTTGCCATATGAGTGATGTCTGTCAAAGTGAATACATTCTGTTGGATTATAAAAAGGAGTTAGGACAGACATAAAAAAAAATTGCTTTTGGGTGGCTGGGAAAAGTAACGGGACAATTGAGATAAAGATTGACTTTAATTCCGAGCATGATACCGGTAAGTTAATTGCAAAATGTGACATTTCCGCTATATCGCGACGTATTGTAATTGTATAATTTATTACTATAATAGAAATTAATTAATTACTCTTCCTCAGGTGTTATGTTGATTAGTTCTACGGGTTAGGGGTATTTGCGTAGCGTGTGTGTTCTATATATTGGTAAAATTAAAGAAAATAAAAAAGCTAACGAACTTTTTTTTCATGTAGTGGTTTTATTCTATATTCCTTGGAAGAAAATCCTCGTGGCATTTGCTGTTCAGTAATTATGTGGGGAAATGTTAGGGTAATCTAGATACAAGTGCTTGATCAAGTCAACGTGTCATTGAGTTAGAGTACTAGTGTACTAATTTGATATTTCCGGATTCTAGAAGCTGCTGAGAAAAATGTCCTTACCCGGGCAAGTAAAAAGAAAAAAAGCAGGAAAAATTTGAGCAAGCTGTGAATCATTATTGCCACATTTCCAACTAAACTAGTTGGGTGCAGAAATTATTTTTAATATCTGAGATTGAGAGAAAAAAGCGTCATATTCCCTTTTTTATTTCTTTAAATATTTTAATGCACACTATAAAGGTTTCGTAATATTATATTGAAAAGAGAAAAGGCAGAATATTCCTTCTTTCTTTGAATATTTCCATATGTAGAGTAACCCTTTCATTGCCATTACTCCCAGGTCCACTCTATGAGCCAAATAGAACTGTTCAATCATTTTGTAAGGATTATTATTAGTAGTTATTTGAAACGATGCAGCCGGGTACAAATTATTTATGTTATATATGAATACTTGATAAATAGAATTATTAATGTTAAATAGCAATACTTGAAACCATTAACTATGTGCAAACAAATAATTGTTATTAAATAGAATTATTAGAGTTAAATAGCAATACTTGAAACCATTTAACTGTGTGCGAACGAATGATTAATATTAAATAGAATTATTAGGAAGTCCAGTTGGCTGGAGCTGTAGAATACATCGATTACATCTCTGCAGAGGGGTAAAGACCCCGCCCCCCATCATGAGTGTTCTGGATATAAAACTAAAAAATCTGATGGTGAGGCTCCAGTAATGCTGGAGTTGTGGGAAATACAGAGTACCACTTTATTACTGTTACTTCCAGGTGCACTCTGGCCCCGAGTGGTAACACCTGATAGGATCCTATCTATGGGTCAAATAGAACTAATTGACATTTAAACTGTGCAAACAAATGACTTATGCTAAACTGAAATGTTAGAAATAGAACTGTTTGATCATTTAACTGTGTATAAACAAATGACTGATATTTAATTGAATTGTTAGTGATACATAACAATACTTGGAACCATTTAACTTTATTGACTTATGCTAAATTGAATTGATAGAAATAGAACTGATCATTTAACTGTGTGTAAACAAATGACTGATGTTGAATAGAATAATTAGTGTTAAATAGCGATACTTGTAACCATTTGGCTCAAATGAATGAATAGTATTCAATAGAGCAATTAGTGTTAAACAGCAATACTGTAACCCCTTACCTGTCAGCAATTTATTATTGATCCTATTTACCCAACCCTTCCGCTCGGGCAGGATATGACTCAAGGTCAATTTTTAAGCGGAGTTTAACAGGTTTGAATTCAGAGTTTTCCTTCTCCAAGACTAGTTGCCTCTCCAAGGCTGAAGAACCCAGTCTGTCCTACTATTTACCCATAGCTGGAGGGAGAATAATTGGATTCATACCTTTCCCAAGGGTATTAGTGCTATGTGAAATGCAATCAGTCTCGTCTAGGATTTGAACTCGTGTCGCTGTGTCCATTTCCTACGACTATAACCATAACACCACGGGCACCTCCTGCAATTTATTATTGATACTCAATAGAATAATGTTAGCAATAATTGGAACCAATTTACCGTGTAAAAATAATGGCAGTATTTGTGTGCTAACAAATTAGTTTTAACTAATTTAAAAATGAAATTACCAACAAAATTTTATGAAAAAAAATGATGTTAAATTTTGACAGTTATATAGCGATACATAAGGTCATTTAGTTGTGTACTAGCAAATGATTGGTATTAAATAAAAAATACTTAAAACCATTTAAGTGTGTGTCAAAATATACTCATGGACGTTTAAATATGTTATCAATAAAATGTGTTTACAAATCACATATTTAACATGTATAAAGAGGATTTGGCATTAAATAACCTACAATGGTTGATATGCCATAAAACCCAATAAAACTAAATCATAGATATTTAATATATACGTATAAAGAATATTTGGCATTGAATAACCTACAATGGTTGATATGCCATAAAACCCAACCAAACCAAATCATAGATATATATATGTATAAAGAGAATTTCGCATTAAATAACCTACGATAGTTGATATGCCATAAAACCCAACCAAACCAAATCATATATATTTAATATATATGTATAAAGAGGATTTGGCATTAAATAACCTACAATAGTTGATATGCCATAAAACCCAATGAAACCAAGTCATATACATTTAATATACATGTATAAAGAGGATTTGGCATTAAATAACCTACAATGGTTGATATGCCATAAAACCCAACCAAACCAAATCATATATATTTAATATATATGTATAAAGAGGATTTGGCATTAAATAACCTACAATGGTTGATATGCCATAAAACCCAACCAAACCAAATCATATATATTTAATATATATGTATAAAGATGATTTGGCTTTAAATAACACACAAAGGTTGATATGCCATAAAACCCGACCAAATCAAATCATATATATTTAATATATATGTACAAAGAGGATTTGGCATTAAATAACCTACAATGGTTGATATGCCACCAAACCAAACCAAACCAAACTAAAGAATTATTAGTGTTAGATAGGAATACTTGAAACCATTTAGTGTCTTGAGTACGACATGAAACTTCATTTGCGAACACTCTAACCATTAGAAAAATAAAAGAATTGTTAATATGCCATAAAAGAAACCATGGCTAGTCGGCTGTAGAATACACCGACTGCATCTCTGCAGAGTGGTTGGTTGGTTGGTTGGTTGTTTTCTTTTACGACGTATCAACTCTTTTCGGATCATTTAACGCCAAACAAATTTCACACAATTCAGTTTAGTTTATGTATAGTTTTTGTTTACAAACAGTTAAATGTCAAAACAGATCTATTTGACCCAAAGATAGAACCCTATCCGGTGCTACCACTCCGGGACAGAGTGGACTAGGGAGCGATGGCAATTATGGAGTACTCCGCATTCCCCAAAGCTCCAGCATTACTGGAACTTCACCATTAGATTGTTTAGCGTCATCTACAGTACACTCTTTGGGGGAGTCTTACCTCTCTATAGAGAAGCAGTCAGTGTATTCTACAGCCCCAGCCAGCTGGGCCATCTGCAGAGGAGTAAGACTCCTGTAACGAGTGTTCAGGATATGACACTAAACAATCTGATGGTGAGGCTCCAGTAATGCTGAAACTTTGAGGAATGCGGGTACCCCATCATTGCCATCTCTCCCAGGTACACTCTGTCCTGGAGTGGTAGCACCTGATGGGGTCCTATCTATGAGTCAGACAGAACTAAACAGTGTACTCATGCTAAACTGAATTGTTTGAAATCGATCTGTTTTTATATTTAATAGTGTATCAACAAAAAACTGCCCTTATGCTAAACTAAATTGTTTGAAATAGACCTGTTTATATGTATGAAAATGGGTTTGGCATTAAATACCCTACAACGGTTGAGATGCCATAAAACTGAACCAAACCAAATCATATATATTTAAGAGAAATATGTATAAAGAGGATTTGGCATTAAATAACCTACAATTATTGATATGCCATCAAACCAAACCAAACTATAAAAAACCACCAACCAACCAAATTTGAAAGTTCGATGAATGATCAAATATGTCGAAGTAGTTAAATGGCTTTTGCGCTGGGGAATTTACGTTGATTAATGTTCCGTATTTGGATAGAAAGTTTTTATTTATTCTTTTTTAAAATTCTCCTGAAGATTGCTTTTTTTTTCTTTCGCTGAGAAAAATTAAAAGTTCGCGGAGAATAGAATGGTAAAGTTTCTTGAACGATGGCAAAGGGTTAAGTCTAGAGTGAAATGAAATAATAAATGCATTGACGGAAAATTCCATCTCCCGAAATATGTTTTTATTTAGTCAAGATTAAACATGTTTTAAGAATTGGGTAGAAAAAATAAAATAGATAAAATTAAATAAATCAAAAAAGTGTAGCATTTCCCAGAAGCCTCTGAGAGGAAGCGAAATTCATGCATGGCTGAAAGACAATTACTGGCAACAAAGAGAAATCCATTCTCGTTTCAGCCTTCACCACTAGGATTGGAAGGATCCTCTTTCACTCGACTGCTAGCAAGGTTGTACGCCTGTTTGCCAAGCCTCGGACTTCGCAGCAGGCTGTCTGCTGTTTGCAAGCCGCTTCTGCTGAACTTATCTCTCTGAAAAAACATCTACTGGACATAACCACCGACCTTAAACTCACCACTCACTGAAAATGACTAATATATTTTAAAGCCTTGTCTGGGAGACGTGACTATATCTGCCGATTTTAGGGAGAATTTCCACGTCCATAGAATAGTCGTTAAACCCTGAAATTAAGTATTGAGTTAAAAGATATCTTAGTCTCTTTCCTTCCTTCCTTCCTTAAATTCTCTTGCAGCCTTCTACAGACAAAGAAACTGACAAGTTCAATGAGGCAAGAAGAAGAAAAACAAAAGAGTCAGATACTTAAACCCAACGACCGGCGATACGTACACAGTTTAAACGTCAAAAACAGTTCTATTTCAAACAATTAACTTTAGCATAGGTTTGCCCAGTCATTTGGGGCTGTAGAATACATAGTGTCCTCTGCAAAGGGATAAGACCTCTCCCAACAGGTGTCTTGGATATGACACTAAACAATCTGATTGTGAGGCTTCAGTTATGCTGGAGCTTTGGAGAATGCGGAGCACCCCTTCATTGGCTTCGCTCCCAGGTTCACTCTGACCCGGAGTGGTAACACCTGATAGGGTTCAATTTATGGGTCAAATGGAACTAAATTGTGTACTAAACTGAATAGCTTGAAATAAAACTGGTTTTGTATGCTAAACTGAATTGTTTGAAATAAAACTGTTTATATATATCATCATCATCATGTCGTGCCGCTAGCACGGATATCTCTGACCCTCTCTTGCCCCTTTTCCCTATCGTTCATTGCCTCTGGTAGGTCTTCAGGGCTACATCCCGTATCCTCATATAGCTGCTGTATGTATGTTCTAGCTGGTCGTCCTGCTTTTGCTCGGCCATATTTGGGGGTCCATAAGAGTACATCACTTATAAGCTCGTCTGTGCTTCTCCAGCAGTGTCCTGTATATCTGGTTCGTCTAGCTTGGATAGTTTTCGTGATGGGAGGCAGGTGGCCGTATAGTTGGTGCCTTGTGGAGTGTTGCCGCCAGGATTTGTTCAATATTGCTCGCAACATTCTTGTGTAATTGCCGTCTAGCTTCTTCTCCAGCCGTTTAGTTAGCGTCCATGTAGTGAATCCATACAGCAGTATCGACACGACCGCTGCCTGGAAGAAACTGTGTTTCATTTTATTGGTCAGGTTTGATTTCCATATGATCGATAGCCTACCGATAGCTGTCCATGCCTTCGTTAGCCGCGTGTCGATGTCCTTTTCGGTTGATGAGACACTGCTTCCTAGGTAGGTGAATTTGTCTACCAGTTTCAGAGATTTTCTGTCTAGTGTGGAAATGTCGCCTGCTTGATTAAAGCATATATATTCAGTTTTCTGTGCATTGACATGTAGGTCAATGCCTGCGGCGGCTCGTTCCAAACTGTGCAGTAGTGTTTCGGCTTGGTTGGGTGTATTTGCCAGTATCGCTATGTCATCGGCGTAGTCGGCGTCGGTAATTGTTTTGCGGAGTACCTTCTGCTTTTTTTCTTTGTCAGCTCGAAGCCGTTTTCTCTGATTTTATCGATCGACGTTCTAAGCACGTAGTCTAGGCAGATGATAAAGAGGTATGGGGGTAGCGTGTCCCCTTGTAGTACTCCTGCTACAATGTCGAAGTATTCTATGCCTCTATGCGGTGAACGTACTTTCACTTTGGTGTTTCTATACAGAATCGTTTTTGCTGCTACGGTTTCTTTTGGTAGGCTGTATGCTAGTAGGATTTGTTCCATCTTCCCTCTGTGAACGGATGGATGTGGCATTAAATAACCTACAATGGTTGATATGCTCTTATTGGATGGTAATAAAAAGAGTGAACACAATTGAAAAGACGATAGAATTTATTTAGAAAAGAAATTTAGTTGGGATATTATTGAATCTGTCAGCGTGTTTACTTTCTCCAAGAAAATTGATGCCAATGACTCCTTATTTTGGTCTGTTGTTGGAGTAGTATTGAGTTTGTCAGCGTGTCTGCTTACCGATTCCGTATTGGATGGTTGCGAACGAAAATTTTTAAGTGAAACGAATTGTCAACAAAAGTAAATAAATAGCAAAAGTAACAAAAAAGAAATTTGAATGGCAACAAAATTGTCTTTCATATTATTATTATTATTATTACTGTACAAGCGTAGTTGTTTTAGTAGCTACTACACCGCGGTGTTGGGGAGGGCACCACAGACCTGACTGATAAAATGAAGCACAGTTCCTTCCAAGCAGCGATCGTGTCGATACTGCTATATGGATGCACCACATGGACGCTAACTAAACGTATGGAGAAAAAGCTTGACGGCAATTACACAAGAATGCTGCGAGCAATATTGAACAAGTCCTGGAGACAGCACCCTACAAAGTCGAAGCTGTACGGCCACCTACCCCCCATCACGAAAACTATCAAAATTAGACGAACTAGACATGCGGGACACTGCTGGAGAAGTAGGGACGAGCTCATAAGTGATGTACTCCTATGGACTCCTTCACATGGACGAGCAAAAGCAGGACGTGCTGGTCGAACCTACATACAGCAGCCCTGTGCCGATACGGGATGTAGCCTTGAGGACCTGCCGGAAGCAATGGACAATAGGGAGGTGTGGCGAGAGAGGGTCAGCAATATCCGTGCTGATAGCGTGACATGATGATGATTATTGTACAATATTACAACAGGTCAGAAAGATGTGATTAGCTTATTAGAACTTATACCTTTCGTACATGTGTTTCTGACGCCCTCGTCTCTGCTACTGCTCAAAACTCTCGTCTGCCAGACCGTTATAGACAAGCGTATCTTTTTTAAAATCAACGTCGGTAGATTAGAAGAGATAAATGTTCTCTTCTTCCACCAGATAAGGGTTAGGAGGTGACTGGGTGTATATTGTTCTTAGCTGGCAGGCTTTTTTCGTGTGGCGTGGGTTAATCAGCTATGAAAGATCTTGGTCTTCTGGCGGAAAATACCGGAGACTTGAATGTGGGTTCGGATTGGTAGGCGTCAGCGGTCTTTAATCTTGTCCGAAATGTTGACTCGAAAAGGTTTTTCAAATTGGGAGTAAACGTTGGTCAAATCCGTCCTTAATAGAATATATATATATATATATATATATATATATATATATATATATATATACGTGATGCCTTCAATAAGTTTCCAGCGTTTTTTGTATAAGCATTTAAAATTGTCGTAGACTCTTGAAAATTCAGTAATGTTATTGCTATACATCTTATGAGATGACTGACCAATTTTTATGATTTCAGTTTCAAATGAACAGCTACAGCAGCAATTGGAATACACCTTATTAAAGCCTGATTGTCACAGCTGGTGAATTTCAAAAATGCAACCTGGATGTGAGGACACTTTAGAAGAACGATATGCAATAAAATTCTATTTTAATCTTGGAAATAATGCCACAGAAACGTATGGAATGCTTCAGACTGCTTTTCGATCATCTTGCATGAATCGAGCATCCGTTTTTGAGTGGCATAAGAGATTCAAGGAAGACAGGGAGTCTGTGGGGGATGATGATAGGTGTGGGAGGAGTACGGAAGTCAATATACCAGAGTTGATTGGCCAGAGGCTTAGGGTTAGGGTTACTATGTTGAGGTTTTAAGGGAGTTCAGGGAGAGATGCCGTCGGAAGAGGCCAGCACTCTTCAAATCGGGTCAGTGGCATTTCCACCAGGACAATGCACCAGTCCACAACTCCATCCTTGTCACAGACTATTTGACCAAGATGGGCATCAATACCCTCCCTAAAGTCCAGACCTTGCTCCCTGTGACTTTTGCTTATTCCCTAAGCTCACAGGCTGTCGTTATGAGACAATTGAGGAGACGAAAGAGGCTGTGACGAAGGTCATTGACACGCTCACACAAGAGGACTTCCATGGGGCCTTCCATAAGTTGTTGGAACGGTACAACAAGTGCATTGCAGCCGGAGGAGATTACTTCGAAGGGGACTAGAGTTTTATGTGTGCACTATCAATAAAAGTGCCCATACGAAAAAAGTCTGGAAACTTATTTAATGATCCTCGTGTATATATATATATATATATATATTACCTATGAACCATTACAGGGAGAATGTCCTTTTATAAAGTTTTCTATATGCATATGTGAAAATTAGAGGAAAATATATGAGAAGATTCCCCCCCTCTCTCTCAACTCTTAATCTATCTGTTATATAAAATCCTACAAGTGTCCTTTGAGTCACTGGATCCTGACACGTCGTCAAATTATGCGTCTCTTGTAGTGATACTGAGGGATAAAGAAATACTTTTCGCAGGCTCGCATTTATCTACGCGGAGACGTTGCTATAGTAGCTAACTGTGGTGCCTTCTAGTGGTAAGTGTATAAACTAAGGGAAGATAATCCCACAATACTCCCAGCAGTAGCTGTATGAACTGAAAAAGGCAAAACCCTAATACTCCTTGCGGCAAATGTATAAAACGAGGGTCGATAATCCAACAATACCCCAAGGGGTAAATGAATAAACCAACGGATGGTAATCCCATAATACTTCCTGTGGTAAGTGTAAAAACTGGGGGATAATCCCACAACACTTCGTACAGTAAATGTATAACCCAATAGATGGTAATCTCATAATACTCGTCAGGGTAAGTGACTAAACCACCGGATGGTCATCCCATAAGTTTTATGTTTTCCCTGCAATAATACAGGGTGGAACGATAAAATTGTCGTCCTAAAGAAAACAATACTACCGCTTTATTTTAAAACTTTTATTGAAAAAATCAATTCAGCTAACTTGATTATATAGTAGAGCTGACATCTACAGGGTGGAACGATAAAATTGTCGTCCTAAAGAAAACAATACTACAGCTTTATGTTAAAACTTTTATTGAAAAAATCAATTCAGGTAACTTGATTATGTAGTAGAGCTGAAATCTATTCAATGTAGCCACCTTCATCCTCAATCACCGCCTCGATACGGATCCAGAACTTGGAACATGCCTTTTTCACGTATGACCAAACGAAGTAGTCCAGCGGGTTCAGGTCGGGGGAGGAGGTGGCAGTGAGAGAAGAATACAAAGTCGTAGCACTCCTTCTGAAGCCAAGCCTGGGTCTTTTTGAACTTGTGGGCCGGTGCCGGGTCCTGCTGCCACACCTTGGGTCTGCCACCGGCCACCTGATTGCACCAGGGAATCACCACACTCTTCAGCACATCCAGGTACACTTTGGTGTTGACTTTCAAGCCGACTTCGAAGATATGAGGTGGCATGATGTAACCCTTACTTAAAACCACACCAAAGACCATAACCGTAGCCGGAAACTTTGTTTTCATCACCCTCAAGCGTTGAACCGTCCGGATTTGCATTTTGAGGGTGCTGGCAATGGTCCTGTTGTCATAACTTTGATCGGTAGAGAGCATGAGTTGCACAACAGCGCATCTCCGATCTCGCTCGTTGAACATTGTGTCACTTTCAGACATGATAGAAGGCTCCTATCGCTCTTGGGATTTGTACACAACTGGCCAACTAGTAGATGGTCTGCAGCAAAAAAAGAAAACCGGTTTTCATTGAACGGAAATGGAATCATGTCGTCATTTCTAGGGCGACAATTTTATCGTTCCACCCTGTATAAATTGAACATGAGGAACAGATTATTTTCTGGGAAGAGATATGCAACAAAATATTTGAAAAAATATTTTAAGTCTACAAATTAAAATCAATTCAATTAATTCTAATTATATTTACCGAGCCATTGGCCTAATGAGTACAGTGTTCGCCAATGGTCCTGAAAACCGGGATTCCAATCCCAGGTCGAGTCATACCAAAGACTCAAAAAATGGTACTTGATGCCGCCTTGCTTAACACTCAGCATTAAAAGGTAAGGATCAAGGGTAAAGTAGGACAATGGAGAGGTGGAGTAGCGCCCTCCCCTCCACCTCGGTGTTGTAGCAGAAAGAAACTTAAATTTTTGTTTGGCGCGTAATCTAATTTGACCGTTAGAGTTGCCGAACATTTTCACCCAATCAGGATGACTTGTCCTATTCAGCCCGAACCAGATTTCCTTGCAGCACTAAAAATTGAAGAAAGCCCGCGAATCTCTCTCTAGCTCAGAAATCCCCAAAGGGAACGGACGTCTATTCGTCTGTTCCCGAATAGTAGTAGCCTCATCAGCCATTATGAGGAGAACCATCTAGTTTATGGATCCCTTGGGTCTATTCTTCTAGACCAAGGGATTCTAGTGAAAAACTAATTAGATGATACACTCTAACAACTTCTTTCCTTACTACGAGACTTCGCAGCATACCAGTGTAAAAACCCCTTTACTTCATGCTGCCATTAAACCTTCCTTTAAAACCTAACGACGTTTTCGTTCTTCTCCACCACCTTTATTTTCCATCAACATTTAGCGAGGGATAACTACCAACGAAATACCAACGCAACCAAAGTAATACCAACAAAACCAACTTAAACCTTAAACCAAAAACCCAATAATAATAATAATAATAATAATAATAATGTTATCCCCATCGCTATAAATGGCGGTCTTCCGACTTCTGAGAACACGCAACCACATATAAAAACAAATTACCACTACAAAAATGGAAATTAAATCTAAAAACACAATATCACCTCCTACAGTGTAGTAGCTATTGAAAAGGGAACCTTCTGGTCACTCTCGACTAAGGTCGCTAACTTTATTTACATTTTCAAAATGAATGCTACTCGAGCCTTAATCACAGCTATTTTAATGAAAACAATTTTCTGATTGTTTAATTTCCTGAAAAAAATCAAATAATTTATAATCAAAAAATAACTTCTGTGCTCATATTGATTTTTCTTTCTTTTTTAATGAAATTTTTTTTTTAAGTCAATCATTTTGAAAAGAAAGTCATATGCTATCTCGCTCTGTCTGCGAAGCTTTTGGAATTTGCAAATCGGCAGTTAAGAATAGCTCGTATGTGTGGCGATTTAGGAATTAACAGAAAAAACTCCCAACCGGATATTGACTCGTCGGCTGCCAGATACAAAATGTATAAATGCGTCGCCACGCATAAGGCTCCACGCATCCATCCGGTTAAAATTAAAAAAAAGAAAAATAATAAAATGTAAAGTAGCCAATGGGAAGCAGTCGCGCCAAAATTAGAAGGATTTTGGAGTAGCGAATTTGGAGCCGGTGGAGAGAGATAAATACTCAGGTTTTCTGTGAACCGACCTCTTTTCGGGTAGTGACGTCGAACCGACAACACCGATTTTACTATCTGGTGTTTTGGACACCACGCTATGTTTTGGGACGTAGCGTTGGTTAGTCCATTCACCAAGTAAATAAAAGGAAAGTATGAAAGAAATGTTTTCGTCTTTTATCTGTTTTTATCATTTTCCTTTTTGTATATTTCTTATGGACCTTTCTTTGGGCAAGGCATTGCGCCAGCCAGACAACGTGGGGTAAAATAATATAACCAAAATATGGAGTCAGATATCTTACGGTAACACAGCCTTGCCCTCAGCCACTGACCTCCTTAAAACCCTGTCAAACCCCACATATGTCATTGGCTTACTTCAAAGTTAAACTGTTACTGTCCCTTTGTAAACGACTGGGCGTTTTGTTTTTGTTTTTGTTTTTTGGTCGGTCTAAGTCTGTTAGCCAGTCAGTTTGAGAAAAGTTGGAAGAAAGGTATGTTTTCTTACGTACTCCATAGTCTGTAAGAGAAGAGATGAAGCCAGCCAGCCAGCCAGTTGTGAGGGGTTGAAAGCAAGGATTGCCTGCTGCACAGACTCCATCGTTTCACCTGGAACGGTGTAAAATCTGCCGCGACCGGCCTACGAACGTCAACAGATCGGATTACACCTTCGCCCTAGAGAAATAACATCCGGGCGCAGCCGGAAATGATGAAGCCCTTTTTCGATTTTAACCGGCCGTTACAGCTAAGAAAGGGATAAATTAATATTTATCAACATTTGCAAAACACTTCTGCCAGATATAATTCTATAAAAATGTAAGTAATACTTTTCTCTAGCCTATACTGGGCTAAAGAAATACTTATTTTCTGCGTCCATTTTTTGTAGAAGAACTTTCTATCCACGTGGCGCGACAGAAGTGGAGTTTCCTTTCTTCCATATAAAAAGGCTTCAGGCGACGAAAATGGAGCCGAAGGTATTTTTGGCCTTGCCGGACGCGTGTGGGCTTCGGCTCTGCGAACGGGCCCACCTTAAAAACGGCCTTGTGCCATATTCGTGCGTTGGTGGGACGCTTCGATAAATACAGAGGTCTACACGGACACTCTCAGGGGCCACTCGGCTCCACGAGGCTCGGGTCCTACGTAATCGTGGTTGCACCCACCTCACCGCCACTTCTAGTGGTGAATTCAACAACCTTTTTTACGGTCCTTTTAAAGGGCTATGAGAGGTTGTTGCGGAGCCGATAGGTATGTCGACCCCGCAAATGAGTTATGTGAATGAGAACAGCCAAAGCAATATGAAGGAACAAAGGCGAGATAACAATTATAACAAGAGACAATTTATTTGTCGTATTTACAAGCGTGTATGTAAATGTCCGTGGCGGTTGTATGTAGTCTTCAGCTAGGAGGGGTTTCGTCGTTAGCTGGTATAGTCGCGTTGTAGATGTTCGCAGCTGGACGTTCGACGAGGGTAGCTAGCGTAGGTCGAGTCGTTGAGTACAGCTAGATGTTTGATGCTGGTAAGCCGAGGTCGGTTGAGTCGTTGAGTACAGTTGGACAGTCGTCGCGGGCAGCTGAGGTTGGTCGAGGTTGGTAGATCGATATCCCCGGTTATGACGGTATGTTGTGGTTAACCAAGGGTGTATCGATCCGGTCGCTGGCTCGTACGGCTGGTCGTACGTGAGTCAGGTGTTGCAGTGGTAGGACAGTCCGTAACAGCGAGTCGTTACGTGGACTGCGTGGTACCTTGCAAGAGCGTCGAGGTCGGTAGATCGACATCCCTGGTTATGACGGTATGTTGTGGTTAACCAAGGGTGTGTCGATCCGGTTGCTGGCTCGTACGGCGGGTCGTACGTGAGTCAGATGTTGCAGTGGTAGAACAGTCCGTAACAGCGAGTCGTTACGTGGACTGCGTTGTACCTTGCAATGGTACCTGCGTTGTACCTGGCTATGGCGAGGTTCGCGCCCAATCCGTGCGGACGAGCGGACCGGAGCGAAGGCTTTGTCGTGTCAAAGCCGTGCGGACGAGCGGACAGGAACAAAGGCTTTGTCGTGTCAAAGCCGTGCGGACAGGCCAGGAGGCCGAGGCTAAGATGGGCGTTATCTTAGCACTGCGCAGATAGCGAAGCGGTAGCTAAAGGCTGGACCGTGCCATTAGCGCTGCGCAGCTTATCGGACAATCGGAACCGAGCGAGAGTAAGACCGGTTGGTCTTAGAATCTGTCTTCGTGTTTGGTCTTAGAATCTGTCTTCGTGTTGGTCTTAGAATCTGTCTTCGTGTTTGCCACCTGGCCGTCTATTTCGACTGGTCATTACTGACCGCCAGAGATGCTCTGACCCGCAGACAGTGACCTCTTATGGTCCTTAAAAGGACCTTTGTGCATACCTATGTAGATGAGAGAAAGGCAGATCTCCCACGAGAAGTGGGATCAACGCCGGAAAGTAAGGTGAATGCAACCGCACAAAATGCAGGATTCCTCCTTAAATGAGCTTCGCGACGAGCGTTGAAAAGGGCTTGTTGATATTATGAAGGTGCTGTAACACACAGCTCCAGCCGCGTGAATATAAAATTCTTTGATAAAAAATGAGTGTAACCATTAAGTATTTTCTTTACCTATTATAAGCTGGCGACGACTATTAGTTCCAGTTTTATCACGTTATTTTTGGCCGAAGTGCTTTGTAAATATTGTTAATTTTAATTCATCCTTTTCTTTTAGCTGTCACGAGGTGTCAAGGTCGTTAGAAAGAAAAAGGGCTTAGTCAGTTCCGGCCGTACCCGGATATAATTGTCCTACAGCGGGCGTGTAACTTGATCCGTTTATGTTTATCGGCAGGTCGCGGCAAGGTCACCTTCTGCGGGTCGGTGCATCTCTGGCGGTCAGTAATGATCAGTCGAAATAGACGGCCTGGAGGCAAACACGAAGAGGACTCACTAAGACCAGCCGGTCTTAACCATTGCTCGGATCCGCTCGTCCGTTTGGCTGCGCAGCGCTAATGGCACGGTCCAGCCTTTAGCTACCGCTTCGCTATCTGCGCAGCGCTAAGATAACGCCCATCTTAGCCTCGGCCTCCTGGCCTGTCCGCTCGTTTGTGCACGGCTTTGGCGCGACCCAGCCATAGTCATCGTCCGCACGGCTTTGGCGCGACCCAGCCATAGCCATCGTCCGCACGGCTTTGGCGCGACCCAGCCATAGCCATCGTCCGCACGGCTTTGACACGGCAAAGCCTTCGCTCCCGTCCGATACGTCCGCACGGCTAGGGGGCACGACAAAGCCCTAGCCTTTCCTCGACTCGTTCGCTCGATCTCGTCTGTACTAAGGCCTGGCAAACCTTAACCACGGCCTCAGACCTTTCACTTGGTCCGTAACACTAAGACACGGCTCAGTCTTAGTCACTAGCTCGCCCGACACTACACGACCAAGCTGCCATAACCGAACTCGACCTCGACGCTATTGCAAGGTATCAGGCAGTCCACGTAACGACTCGCTGTTACGGACTGTCCTACCACTGCAACAACTGGCTCACGTACGACCCGCTGTACGAGCCAGAAACCAGATCGACCCCCCCCCCCGGTTAACCCAACGTACTGTCAAAACCGGGATATCGATCTACCGACCACGACGCTCCTGCAATGCAGTCCACGTAACCACTCGCTGTTACTGACTGCCCCAGCAACGCAATACCTAGTCCACGTAACGACTCGCTGTTACGGACTACCCTAGCAATGCAGCATCTAGTCCACGTAACGACTCGCTGTTACGGACTACACTAGCATTGCAACAACTAGCTCACGTAACGACTCGCTGTTACGAGCTAACAACCACGACTCGACCATACCAACGAAATGTCAAAACCGGGACATCGATTTATCAGCGACCAACTTCGGCTTTCCGCAACGACTCGACCGACCTCAGCTGCCCGCGACGACTGTCCAACGGTATCCAACGACCCGACCGAATCTCAGCTTACTAGCGTCAAACATCCAGCTGTATCTCCACGACTCGACCTACGCCAGCTACCCTCGTCGAACGTCCAGCTGCGAACATCTACAACGCGACTATACCAGCTAACGACGAAACCTATCCTAGCTGAAGACTACATACAACCGCCACGGACATTTACATACACGTTTGTAATTCCGGCAATAAAATCATCACTTTTGTTGTATCTATTATCCTGCCTTTTGTTTCCTTCATTGTCTCTGGCTGACACCACATTCGCACGCATTTAACTTAATTTATTTGCAGAGTCGACACGCTTATCAGCTCCGCAACAAATTTACAATCAGCTGAGAGTTAACTGATTTCTGCGGTAGAAGAGAAGCCGAGAAGTGGTTTATTTCCGTAAGAAACAGAAAAGTTGCTGAGCTCTCCCAACTCAATGAGAGTAAGTCTTGGGAGACATTTTTTATCGAAAACTTTCTGACTTCTGTGAATTTCGAGTCTTCTTTAAGGTTCTTTTCCGCAGAATTCTCAACTGATTTTTCTTTCAGTTGAATTTTCTTGGTAGTGTAGTGGGTACATGTAATTGTTTAGGGGATATGTTACTCTCCAATTTGTAGTGAATGAGTGAGTGTGTGTGAGTTCCCGTCCGTATTTTACAGGTTTTACTTTCACTTTCATTTCCACCACAAATACAACACAAATTTTACAAGCACGTAAACAAATGGAATATGACATCAACGAACATTAAGAAACAAACAATTTAATAATCACAACAAACAGGATAAAAATAATTAGAAATACAATGTTCATGTTATGTACGAGCGGCGTTTGTAGAAAATACAGCTATGGCCAGTTGAATGAAAATGGGATTGTTCGCCCGTGTGTGTGTGTGTGTGTGTGTGTTGATAAAGTCTATCAAATAAATGGGTCCATAGTTGGCCGAAGTAAGGAGGATAAAAATTTTAGCTTTACTTACATACATGGGTATGTGTGTGTGTGTATATAAATGATGGACCGTAAGTAAGGGTCTTTGTTTTCTTTAGTCCGCATGTGTGTTTTTTTGTGATCTTGGCGACAACGTGTCGCTTTAGTAAAAGAAGGTTGCATGCCTTTTCCCTTTGAGTCTTATGGCGTGGCTTTCTGCTGTCTGTTCATGACCTCGTAGTGGAAAGAAAGGATGACCTGGTTGATTAAATTCTTCGTTATTTATACTTTTTGTGTCACTTAAATGGATCCAAAATAGTTTAATTGCGGGTCTTAAAATTCAAGCGCGCAGACATTTCTTGACCAATCAGATTCGTATATTTACTTATTTGTTTTAGAGCCTAAAAATTTTCTGTTAATTAGTTTCTGAGCCGAATTTTCTAGAAAGTTCTTATTTTGTGTTTCTAGCAGATTGGTTGAAAAATATAAAAATGTAACTTTAATGTTAATGCGATTTAGATCCAAAATTTCTAGAATGTTCTTATGTATATTTTTGGGGTTGATTATTTTAAGGCTAGAAAAATGTGTATTCTTTTGTAGAACTTCAGTAGTCGACATTCATTTATTTTTATTTCTTGGGAAGCTGCATTCAAGAAGCAAGTGACGGAACCAATCTGCTGGCTATTTTTTCCTGCCTTTACAGTTCGGTCTCCGAATTCGTACTGAGGATCAAATAGTTGTTTGACAAAAAGAGGAAGTCAGTTTTTGGTGCCACACAGTCTGGGATTACTTCTCCTTTTCCACTCAGGCCAAATCAAGTGCCGCTCGTGGTCAGCTTGATTTTTTTCTTAGAAATAGATTTTTATACATATTCCAAGTTGTTTATTGTTAGTCTTGGACAATTTTCTCTATCTTACATAACGAACCTATACATAACATCCATCCACACATATATACTAATTACTGGTAGTATTATCCAATCATCACAACATCTCCCTGAAGCGAAATGGCTTAATACTCTACGTTGATCGTAAGCTTCTTCGTCTATGTATATTTTCATTTTCTGAATTTCTTTGGATTCCTTCGACCCCCCCCCCTAAATCTGTTTCATTTATCAATGATTTCCTGTTCTTCACTCACCATGCCTGAGTCTGCTGATTTATGTTGGTCTCCTATTAACGCTAACAAAGTCAGGTCGAAGTTGTCTCCACTTGAACCAGGCCGAACTAGTTTTCCCCTTTACCTCAAAATCAGACCGGACTAGTTTTTCTTTTTGCCTCCAACAAAATCAGACAAAACTCGTTTTCCACTTTATTCGTATATTCGTCTTTATATATATATATATATATATATATATATATATATATATCCTGTGTTTGTACAAAGCTGTTGTAGGTAAGGATGTAGTTTAGAAGACCTGCTGGGGGCGAAGGATGAGAGGGACGAATGGCGAGAGAGAGTCAGGGAAATCCATGCAAGCAAATTGCGTGACTTGATAAGATAATATATATATATATATATATATTTCTTTAAGAAAAAACAAAATCGGTCACATTAGGATTATAAATTTATTTCCATCCTGTTATGGGTTTTTGATATAAATCAAAAACACCAAAAAAGATTAACAGGACTTCTTCAGATCTTATGGATAAAATAATTCAGAATAGACACAGGAAAGAAGGGTGGGAAGGGATAGAAGAGGGGTGAAGAGTTTTTTCCTCATTTAGCCCACTTCCGGTTTTTTAAAAATCTTATTGCCGTTTGGAATTATAGTAAATTAATTTTTTTATCTTTATTTTTTAAAATTCTAAATACTTTTCGACTTAACTCTCTCTCTCTCTCTCTCTATATATATATATATATATATATATATATATATATATATCTTGAATAGTAGGTAGTTTTTATACTGGCCTATTGGCCTATTGGGTAGAATGTTAGCCAATGGCCCGGTAGACAGGGGTTCACTCCAATGCCCTCATACCAAAGACTCAAAATACGGTACTTGATGCCTCCTTACTTAACTTTCAGTATTATAAGGTACGTATCAAGGGAAAGTGAAGCAATTCCGGGAAAGAAGTAGCTCTCTCCCTTACACCGCGGTATTGTAGCTATTGAATAGGAAGCCTTCGTGTCATCTTCGACTATAGTCGTCAACTTTACTTTATATATATATATATATATATATATATATATATACATATATATCTTTGTTCTTTCGTTTTGTTTCGTAACTACCAACTAATATGTGAATTGGAAATCCGTAAAGAGGTTACAATTTTCCTTCAAATTAATATTTGCTTTATAATCTTTTAATATTCCATTTTCGGAATTATCTGAATTCATCGCATGAATTAGACGCGTACTATTAATCTTAATCACATCTGTTCCTACTGAGCAATTTTACAACAGCTCAAAATTACAATCGTAACAATTTCGAACCTAGTCATCATTTCAAATGTTCCTTCAAAATATCCAAAAGTCTTTACGCATAACCCATCAAACTTTCAATTTTAGTTTGGTTTGGTTTCTTTGTTTAATGGCATATCAACTCTTTGTAGGTTATTTAATGCCAATGTCATTCTCCTAGAACAGTAGTGGTATTATTTAAGCCATAGCTGGGAGGATAAGGGGGTCTCCCAGGTCTCCCAGGCCATTGGCGAACACTCTAACCCCCCCCATAGCTGGGAGGATAAGGGGGTTCATACCTTTCCCAAGGGTATTAATTTGGTTTGGTTTGGTTTCTTTGTTTAATGGCATATCAACCTTTGTAGGTCATTTAATGCCAAAGCCATTCTCCTAGAAGAACAGTAGTGGTACTATTTAACCCATAGCTGGAGGATAAGGGGGTTCATACCTTTCCCAAGGGTATTTGCCCGAAAGTGAACGTAATAGCGCGACTGGAGTACGAACTCACGTACTACGATTCCGCAGTCCATCGCTTTAACCATTACACCACGAGGACACCCCCTTTTCAATTTTAAATGACTTTTATGTAATTTCAGTTTACGCATTTTTTTCAAAATGTTCACTTGAATTTTATAATTTACCCCATTCGATCTAATTTTCATGAAAGTGTTTTCTTTCTTTTTTTTCTATATTGAGAAAACATCCTTTTTATTTTTTTAATTAAAAAAAATAAATTTAATGGCATATCAACATTCGTGAGTTATTCAATGCCAAAGCGGTTCTTGTAGAACAGTAGTGGTATTGTTTTGCCCGTAGCTAAGGGATAAAGGGGCTCGTGCCTTTCCCCAAGTCCGGAAATGAACGGAATAGCGTGACTTGAGTTCGAACAATGTCGTAGCTCAGCACATTTGCCACAATGCCACAGGAAACTGCCCTTTCATTTTTAAAGTGTCTTCAATTTTTTTTTCGACACTATTTATATTTTTCTTTTTCAATTTACTCACCGATTGGAAATTATTTTCTTTTTCACACTTTTTACATGACTGTCCCAACCCCAGTCATTTTTCTTTATTTGATTCATGTTCATAAATATTTGCATTTTAGTTTTGATAAAAATCTACACGTGCAATCTTCTAGATTTTTTTTTTGTGATTTGAATCCAAACTGATAGCAATTTTTTTTATTTTTCGAAAAAAATTACATTTTATAAGGTGATTCCCTTTTGTATTCTAATTCATAGTAGAATGATCATCTCTTTCTGGAACCAGTATTTAAAAAAATGGCTAAATTAAAGGAAACATAACGTGTGAAAGTGAACCCTCTTAATGCAAATTCAAAATGATTATCTGTTTGCTCTTTTGAAAAATAAAAAAAAATTGCCGAAAGTTTGATGATCTAATTTGACGGCATATAAGGCACATATTTGTTGTTGTTTTTTGCTAAAAATATCTTTTAAAATTCTCCAGCGTCTTATATGCCATATGGAGGTTTAAAATTCACGATAGTCAACCGAAATTAGTTACCCGACAATTCCTATTAGCTTAGACTTTAGAGTAACTTTCATATACCTATTGTCATTTTTTAAAAAGGCTATGATGCAGATTAAAAGTGTTATCATTGATAATATTCATTATATTAATTTCATCACGTTTAAAATTAGTATTTTGTGTTTTTTTTTTTTATTTTCTTGATTTGCCCTGTTGAAATTGGAGTGCGTCTCATACACCATCAAATACGGACGGTAGTTCAAATCACACACACACACACACACACACACACACACACACACACACACACACACACACACACACACACACACACACACAAATCCTACAATTTTTTCCTGGTGACCTTGAAAAGGTGCACATGCAGAATTTTATCGTAAGTTTAGTTTTCTTAATCCCGTATACATATTTACCCAACCCCTTCGCTTGGTCAATTTTTAAGCGAAGTTTAACATTCAGAGTTCGAATTCAGAGTTTTCCTTCTCCTAGACTAGTTGCTTCACCAAGGCTGAAGAACCTAGTCTGCTCTACTATTTATCCTTAGGGAGGGAGAATAATTGGATTCATGCCTTTCCCAAGGGTATTAGTGCTATGTGAAATGCAATCAGTCTCGTCCACGATTAGAACTCGTGTCGCCGTGTTAATTTCCTACGACGATAACCATTACACCACGGGCACCTGCCGTATATGTCCATAATTTTAATCTCGAATTGATATTGTAACAGTTCTAACATCTTTAAATCTATGTGTTGTATCGTTGGTTCAATAAAGGTATTCCACAGGTACAAGCCGAAGAGTTGACAAGTCTATCAGAGAGCGATTAACGTTTTCCCCTGAAGTAGTCAGACACCGTCCATTTATATCTTTACCGGTGTCATACTAAAAAGAGTCACTGAGTGTATAGTTCCGGTATAACACTATGTGAAATATTTTACTTACATTTTACAAGTTTTAGTTTAATGAATTCTTCTTCAATAGACATTTCTTCTTGTCCTAAACGTTAAAATTCACAATATCTGCGGGCATCTCGTCGTAACCGGTTCAGAAATTTCATTATGAATTCCTCTTATTCTTGTTTTAATGACAAGAATTTTGTTTATTTAACAATCACTAACCTTTCCTTTGGACGAACATACCGAAAAATAATCTCTTTCTTCCAATTCTGTTGAATAAGTCATCAACGAAATCATCCAAATAGCTTCCTAGCCGACTGTTACTAAAAGTAAATCGGTGACTTTGTGGGGTTTGAGGCTTGAAGGTCACGGGCAAAGGGCAAGGCTGTGTTGCCGTTAGATATCTGCCTCCATATTTTGGTTATATTATATTTTACCCCCCCCCCGTTTGTTAGTCGGTGTAATGCCTTGCCCAAGAAAGTCCCAAAAAAGAATTATACAAAAAGAAAAGACAGCAACAGATAAGAGACGAAGACGTGTGAGGATTTAGGAATTAACAATAAAACTCCCAACCGGATGTTGACTCGTCAGCTGCCACATACAAAATGTATAAACGTGTCGCCATGCATAAGGCTCCACGCATCCATCCGGTTAATAATCAGAAAAAAAAGAAAAATAATAAAAAGTAAAGTAGCCAATGGGAAGCGGTCACGCCAAAATTAGAAGGATTTTGGAGTGGCGAATTTGTCAGGGAGTGTCCGTCGAACCAGCAACATCATTTTGCTGTCTGGTATTTTGGGCACCACGCTACGTCTTGGGACGTAGCGTTGGTTAGTCCATGCACCAAGTAAATAAAGGAAAGTATGGAAGAAATGTCTTCGTCTCTTACCTGTTTCTATCTTTTCTTTTTGTATATTTCTTTTGGGACTTTCTTCGGACAAGGCATTGCGCCGGCCAGTCAACGTGGGGTAAAATAATATAACCAAAATATGGAGTCAGATATCTTACAGCAACACATCCTTGCCCTTAGCCCCTGACCTTCAAAACCCTTTTAAACCCCACAGACGTTTCTTTTATACTTCCCTTTATTTACTGGGTTTAACAACCATTCCGTGGATGAGGGAATTTTTCCTGGATACATTGAAATGGTTGAATCCCCCAGTTAAGGTGTCAAAATACGTTAATTCGTTTCATGTATGTAGGTATCCGCATTTGGTATTTCGGGCTTCCATAAGGGTTAGTTTTCTTTTCGAAGTTTTGTCAAAGTCCGGTAAGAGTTAGTTTATAGTTCAGTAGTGAGTTTTGTATATTTCAGTATAGTGCTGACCGATAGAAAGAGGACTTCTACTTGGTGAAGGGACTAACCGACGCTACGTCCAAAGGCGTATGCGTGGTGCCCAAAACACCAGCATGAGGTTATCAATCCGCTAGTCACTGCCTGAAAGAGAAAGATAATATTGTCCCCTTTGTCAAGAGGATGACTTTTCTCTTTTACGTATGCGTCATCCATTTTTCCCGTCAGGGACTTCTGGTAGTTTCTGCAAATTCAATTGTTTATTTATTTATTTTTATTTTTTTAAAATTTAATTTAAAATTTATTTATTTATTTATTCGTTCCCTACAACTTCCTTTTTATCTCTATTTATTTTATTGTATCGTTTTTTTTTTTTTTTTTTTTTTTTTTGCTTTTTGTTTTTTTCTAGTGTAGCAGAAGGTATTTTGGTTTGGCGTGCAATTTAATTCGACGCATAATTTCACCCAATCAGGATGACTAATTCTATTAATCTGGATCTCCTTTCCGAGAAGCAGAAATTGGGTAAGCTGCCAAACACAGTCTCTGTGGTTGAACAACGCCGTCCAGTGCAGACGTTTCATTGGCCGTTCTTCAATAGCAGCAGCAGCTGCATGGACACATGAGGGAACCTATCTAATTCATGGATTCCTTGCGTCTATCACTCAGACCAAGGAATCCCAGTTGAATATGAATTAGATACATTCAATACGCCACCACAGGAACAACTTTATGTCACCCCCAAAATTGGCTATGTCGATGCGATGGCTAATCTCGCCCTCGACACCTAGCTCTCAATTCACCTCTGGGCCACTTTAATGGAGACAACGCACGCCTCTCCTCAAATCACCTGACACACAAAAATTAAGGTGACTCCAAAGTTTATTTCCTCCAACGGCAAACAAGACTTTCGCAAAACTACGGCGAACACAATCCCTCGCACGTCCGACGATACGCGCTACCTTCTCAACTTTCTCATAACTCCATTTCGTGTCTTTACTCACAACCTCTCCTATGAGACTTGCTCTTATCTAAGTGTCAAAAAGTCTAGGCTTTTGAAATGCAACAAAGATCATATCAACGGTGCTCTAAGAAGATTAATTAATCAGAAGATTATCTAATAAGAAGATTATTTAATAAGAAGAATATCTAATAAGAAGATTATCTAATAAGAAGATTATTTAATAAGAAGATTATCTAATAAGATTTTTTTAATAAAAAGATTATCTAATAAGAAGAATATCTAATAAGAAGATTATCTGATAAGAAGATTATCTAATGAGAAGATTATTTAATAAGAAGATTATCTAATAAGATTATTTAATAAGAAGATTATCTAATAAGAAGATTATTAAATAAGAAGATTATCTAATAAGAAGATTATTTAATAAAAAGATTATTTAATTAGAAGATTATCTAATAATAAGATTATTTAATTAGAAGATTAATAAATAAGAAGATTATCTAATAAGAAGATTATTTAATAAGAAGAATATCTAATAAGAAGATTATCTAATAAGAAGATTATTTAATAAGATGATTAATATATAAGAAGATTATCTAATAAGAAGATTATTTGAAAAAAAGACTATCTAATAAGA
The DNA here is from genome assembly GCA_963585895.1 of Sepioteuthis lessoniana. Lineage (NCBI taxonomy): Eukaryota > Metazoa > Mollusca > Cephalopoda > Myopsida > Loliginidae > Sepioteuthis > Sepioteuthis lessoniana. The sequence continues at coordinate 55,131,715 of OY757942.1, forward strand.
AGAATATCTAATAAGAAGATTATCTGATGAGAAGATTATCTAATAAGAAGATTATTTAATGAGAAGATTATCTAATAAGATTATTTAATAAGGAGATTATCTAATAAAATGATTATTTAATAAGAAGATTATCTAATAAGATTATTTAATAAGAAGATTATCTAATAAAAAGATTATTTAATAGGAAGGTTATCTAATAAGATTATTTAAAAAGAAGATTATCTAAATGGATTATTTAATAAGACGATTATCTAATAAAAAGATTATTTAATAAGATTATCTAATAAGATTATTTAATAAGAATATTATCTAATAAAAAGATTATTTAATAAGAAGATTATCTAATAAGATTGTTTAATAAGAAGATTATCTAATAAGAAGATTATCTAATAAAAAGATTATCTAATACGAAGATTATCTAATAAGAAGATTATTTAATAAGAAGATTATTTAATTAGAAGATTAATAAATAAGAAGATTATCTAATAAGAAGATTATGTAATGAGAAGATTATCTAATAAGAAGATAAATAAATAAGAAGATTATCTAATAAGAACATTATTTAATAAGAAGATTATCTAATAAGAAGATTATCTAATAAAAAGATTATTTAATAAGAAGAATATCTAATAAGAAGATTATCTAATAAGAAGATTATTTAATTAGAATAATAATAAATAAGAAGATTATCTAATAAGAAAAATATCTAATAAGAAGATTATCTGATCAGAAGATTATCTAATTAGAAGATTATTTAATAAGAAGATTATCCAATAAGATTATTTAAGAAGGAGATTATCTAATAAAAAGATTATTTAATAAGAAGATCTAATAAGATTATTTAATAAGAAGATTATCTAATAAAAAGATTATTTAATAAGAAGGTTATCTAATAAGATTATTTAATAAGAAGATTATCTAATAAGATTATTTAATAAGAAGATTATCTAATAAGAAGATTATTTAATAAGAAGATTATGTAATAAGATTATTTAATAAAAAGATTTTCTAATAAAAAAATTATTTAATAAGAAGATTATCTTATAAGATTTTCTAATAAAAAGATTATCTAATAAAAAGATTATTTAATAAGAAGATTATCTAATAAGAAGATTATCTAAAAGGAAGATTATCTAATAAGAAGATTATTTAATAATAAGATTAATAAATAAGAAGATTATCTAATAAGAAGAATATCTTATAAGAAGATTATCTAATAAGAAGATTATCTAATAAGAAGATTATCTAATAAGAAGATTATTTAATTAGAAGATTAATAAATAAAAAGATTATCTAATAAGAAGAATATCTTATAAGAAGATTATCTGATAAGAAGATTATCTAATAAGAAGATTATCTAATAAGAAAATTATCTAATAAGATTATTTAATAAGGAGATTGTCTAATAAAAAGATTATTTAATAAGAAGATTATCTAATAAGATTTTTTAAAAAGAAGATTATCTAATAAAAAGATTCTTTAATAAGAAGATTATCTAATAAGAAGATTATCTAATAAGAAGATTATTTAATAAGAATAATATCTAATAAGAAGATTATTTAATAAAAGATTATCTAATAAGAAGATTATCTAATAAAAAGATTATTTAATAAGAAGATTATCTAATAAGATTATTTAATAAGAAGATTATCTAATAAAAAGATTATTTAAAAAGAAGATTATCTAATAAGTTTATTTAAGAAGGAGATTATCTAATAAGAAGAATATCTAATAAGAAGATTATCTAATAAGATTATTTAATAAGGAGATTATCTAATAAAATAATTGTTTAATAAGAAGATTATCTAATAAGATTTTTTAAAAAGAAGATTATCTAATAAAAAGATTATTTAACAAGAAGGTTATCTAATAAGAAGATTATCTAATAAAAAGATTATTTAATAAGAAGAATATCTAATAAGAAGATTATTTAATAAAAGATTATCTAATAAGAAGATTATCTAATAAAAAGATTATTTAATAAGAAGATTATCTAATAAGATTATTTAATAAGGAGATTATCTAATAAAAAGATTATTTAATGAGAAGATTATCAAATAAGATTATTTAAAAAGAAGATTATCTAATAAAATAATTATTTAATTAAAATGCTATCTAATAAGAATATTTAATAAGAAGATTATCTAATAAGATTATTTAATAAGTAGATTATCGAATAAAAAGATTATTTAATAAGAAGATTATCTAATAAAAAGATTATTTAATAAGAAGATTATCTAATAAGAATATTTTATAAGAAAATTATCTAATAAAAAGATTATCTAATAAAAAGATTATTAAATAAGAAGATTATCTAATAAGATTATCTAATAAAAAGATTATCTAATAAGAAGATTATCTAATAAGAAAATTATTTAATAAGAAGATTATTTAATTAGAAGATTATTTAATTAAAAGATTAATAAATAAGAAGATTATCTAATAAGAAGTTTATTTAATAAGAAGATTATCTAATAAGATTATTTAATAAGAAGATTATCTAATAAAAAGATTATTTAATAAAAGATTATCTAATAAGAAGATTATCTAATAAAAAGATTATTTAATAAGAAGATTATCTAATAAGATTATTAAATAAGAAGATTATCTAATAAGAAGATTATTTAATAAGAAGATTATCTAATAAGAAGATTATCTAATAAGACGATTATTTAATAAGAAGAATATCTAATAAGAAGATTATCTAATAAGAAGATTATCAAATAAGATTATTTAATAAGAAGATTATCTAATAAGAAGATTATCTGATAAGAAGATTATCTAATAAGAAGATTATTTAATAAGAAGATTATCTAAAAAGATTATTTAATAAGAAGATTATCTAATAAAAAGATTATTTAATAAGAAGATTATCTAATAAGATTATTTAATAAGACCACCTAATAAAAAGATTATTTAATAAGAAGATTATCTAATAAGATTATTTAATAAGAAGATTATCTAATAAAAAGATTATTTAATAAGAAGATTATCTAATAAGATTATTTAATAAGAAGATTATCTAATAAAAAGATTATTTAATAAGAAGATTATCTAATAAAAAGATTATTTAATAAGAAGATTATCTAATAAGAATATTTAATAAGAAGATTATCTAATAAAAAGATTATCTAATAAGAAGAATAAAGATATAGATTTAAAAAGAAATAAAAAGGATTTTTTTTTAAATTCAAAATCAAAACACAATGTCTGAAATTTAAATTCTTATCTTAAGTAACAAATCTTTAATAAATGGAATAAAGATTAAATTATTATAAACAAAAAATTTCACTGTCTTTAATTGGAATCATTTTGAGATGAGGCTTCTTAATCTGAGAATTAATTATTTATTTATTTATTGCGGACTTTTTGACCTGATCTTAGTAGTTTTTGTGTTTTTTCTTCTTCACTACTTTTCGTGGTGCAGCGGATAGAGGCGTTTTCAGGTGAGCATTGTCAGAAGATAGCGGTTTCAATTCCTACTCCAGCCGGCCAGAGGTTTACTTGGTCAAAAACGTGGTGTGATAGACAACAACTATGGAAGGCAGTAATTACTGGGGATACGGTTACAAGACTCAGCATTCCTATCCGAGGTCGTGGTTAAATCACCTGAAGAAGGCCAGAGGTGAAATTTAGCCGAAACGTAGTGAAAGAAGAAACAACACAAAAACTATTAAGACGAGGACAAAAAGTCCGCAATGAATAAATAAAAAATTAATTCTCAAAAAATTTCACACTGACCGAAGAGATCTGGATCTTCACATGTTGAGTCAGTTTCAGTATTGCTAGGTATTTGTGGGTGTTTTTATATACTATTGTAATTCAATATTCCATTTATAACTTTTCTGTATTTTGTAAAAATTTTAATCTTTTAATCGAATTCATTTAAAAAATCAATCCTTCTTACCATGATATCCATTTAGACAAAGTAAAAATTGTCGTCAATATTCAATTAATTCATTTGAGGGTTAAAGGAAATTAAATTAGTACACAAAATAAGAAAAAATGTACAAGCGAGACTACTACGTAAAGTTATCGGATATAGTTATCCCCCCTTCAACGCTTTCCAATCAATAAAGACACTTATTATCTGCGTAATCGACAACGACCACCAGTCGTTGATCCACTCAGCGAGTATCGTGTTCAAAACTTTGATTAAATAAAAACTACTTTGCTAAACTTATTTTATTAGACAAAGTTTATTGACCTCTGATTTGTGAAGCCTACGACTGCATCTCCTGCAGGTGGTTAAGACCCCAACTACTCCGAGCGGTGTAATTGGGATGACACTAAACTATATATTGTGGCTTGGCTCAATTCTGGGAGGTCAAGGGAGTGTGGAGTCACGCTTTCATAGCCATTACTGCTAGGTACACTCTGATCCGGTGTGGTAGCACTGGAATTTATCGGACACACAAAGAATAGCTAAACAGAACCAACCACAGCATTCTTAGAGATTGTAGAGGATATATAAATAATTTGAATTGAATTAAAATAATCATTAAGATATGCAGAAACACCCAGAGGCCTTTGACAGGAAGAGGGGCGACGCATGTGCAAAGAAAAGGGACCGTCCCGACAAAAAGAGGAATCTCACTCTCTTTCAGCAGCGACTAATGGAGTGCCAACATCTAGATCGTTCTAGCTAACTGGTGGGGGACGCCATGCGTCCGTCTTTAGATGACGCATTGGCTAACCATTCCACTGGTAATAGTCGTCTCTTTTTCACCACCCACCCATGACTAAAACACCGGATTTAGACGAACTCCCAAAAGTGACTAATACATTGCAAAAGCTTTATATACCGAACACATTGTTAAAGCTTTAAATATCGAATAAGGACACACATATACCCAAGAAACGACTAACGCATTTTTAACACCTTGACTGGGGGATTCAACCATTTCAATTGTATTCAGGGAGAATTTCCACACCCACAGAATGGTTGTTGAACCCAGAAATAAAGGAAAAATATAAAAGATGTTTTCGTTTCCTATCTGTTGCTGTCTTCTTCTTTCATATAATTCCTTTACAGCCTTCATATCCAAGAAGTTAAACAAAAAAAAAAAAAAAAGTAGGGTAAGAATAGAATAACCTCAGAGTGGAGTCAGATAGCAAATGGCAACACAGCTTGCCCTGAGACCCCATAAGATCACGTGAGCTCCCTGTAAAACCCAAACATAGACGTCGAATTCCAAGGATTTGGCCTCTTTTTTAGCACCGAATTACAGTGAGTGGAGGAATGAACTCGATGGAGGCCGCCTAGCAATCGTCTCGTGTGGTTGAAATCGATTAACCCTTGGCCTCAGAGGGCTACCCCCATAGGCCTTATTTGCTTTGAAGGGTTGAGTTAATTGCTCGGCGTCTGAGGTGCCCCATTAGGGGAGTGTCGATGGAGGTTTTGACCGGTGCGCAGCCCCACTTTAAAATGGCCTTGTGCCGCATTTAGGCTTGGCTCAGCGTTCAATATCTGAGGTTTTCCAAGGACTGTTATCTGGTATTCATACGTGATGGGTGTTGTTGAACTGAATCGCCTGGTCCCAGCATGGTGGAGGCGGGCTCCCTGGTAATAGCTGCTTTGTAAGTTTGAGTTTATAGCTTGGAGCCGTGTCATATAGGAATAAAGTGAGACATTGGCGATTGAACTCCGATCGCTAGTGGATCAAAGTGGCGGACCTCTAAATAAATAGAAGTACTGTATTGTTAGGATGGGACATTAGCCGAAAGGGCAATTAGTCGGGGAACTTTAATTGAACGATAATCAGTCGAACGTGTTGCTGGGTCGATAGATACGTCGATCCCACAAATTTTTGAAAAATAAGTGATTGACGACCAACTAGGCAACGATGACAAAGGCAAGAGAGTTAATTCAAAGTGCCAAACTTTCATTTGGCGAATCGATTATAATGAAAATGGTTGTCGTTCTGGTCAAGGACCAAAATGCAATCGGAGTTACCGGGCGCGACTGGTTTGTTGCAGGTTTGGAAATGCAGATGCTGGTTTGCTGATGCAGGAGCTGGTCTGCAAGTGTTTGCTGCTTGGTGATACTGGTGTCTGTTGCTTGGTGGTGCAGGTGTCTGTTGCTTGATAGTGCAGGTGTCTGTCACTTGGTGATGCTGGTGTCTGGAGCTTAGTGGTGCTGGTGTCTGGAGCTTAGTGGTGAAGATGTTTGGAGCCTTGTGGTGCAGGTGTCTGCTGCTAGGTGATGCTGGTGTCTGTTGCTTGGTGGTGTAGGTGTCTGGAGTTTGCTGATGCAAGTGTCTGTTACTTGGTGATGCGGGTGACTGGAGCTTGGTGGTGCAGGTGTCTGTTGCTTGATAGAGCAGGTGTCTGGAGCTTGGTGATGCTGGTGTCTGGAGTTTGCTGGTGCAGGTGTCTGTTGCTTGGTGATGCTGGTGTCTGGAACTAGGTGATGCTGGTGTCTTTTGCTTGGTGGTGCAGGTGTATTTTGCTTGGTGGTGCAGGTGTCTGTTGCTTGGTGGTGCAGGTGTCTGGTGTTTGCTGGTGCAGGTGTCTGGAGCTTGTTGGTGCAGGTGTCTGTTGCTTGGTGATGCAGGTGTCTTGAGCTTGGTGGTGCAGGTGTCTGGAGCTTGGTGGTGCAGGTGACTGTTGCTTGATGGTGCAGATGTCTGGAGTTTGGTGATGCAGGTGTCTGTTACTCGGTGATGCTGGTGTCTGTTGCTTAATGTTGCAGGTGTTTGTTGCTAGCTGGTGTAGGTGTCTGGAGCTTGGTGATGCAGGTGTCTGGAGCTTGCTGGCGCAGGTGTCTGTTGCTTGGTGATGTTGCTGTCGGGAGCTTGGTGGTGCATATGTCTTGAGCTTTGTGGTGCAGGTGTCTGTTGCTTGGTAGTGCAGGTATCTGTTGCTTGGTGATGCCGAAGACGGTATTGTAGATTTTGCTGACTCTCAGTGATTAGCTCTGAAAAGCGCTGTTTGAGTGAAAGAGAGAGCAGTGATGAGTGGTTGGAAGATTGCATTAGTTGTGCTGGGTCCACGGCAGTGATTGGTTGGATTCCACGTCGGCTACCACCTGGTGGTAGAGGCGCTGATCCTATGTTTAGCCTCTGGCTGGGGTGGGAGATATAGACACCCCACCCCGACGCGTATACCCGACGACGGCGATATCTGTCTCCGCCTCCCACTCGACAGAACTTGACACAAGGTCTTTTTATAGTGGAGATTTTGGTAGGGGGGATGTCGGGCACGAGCCGAGGTTCGAGCCCTGCTGGACTTAAGCTGGTCACCAGCTCAGTTAGTGTAACGTGAGCCAGATGAACCCACTGCTGAACAAACTCGATATATTATGCGAGTCCGGCTTGTATGCCTGTTTATAGCTTAAACTCCACCTGAGAGTCTAGTGCAATGCTGTCAATGACGTCATCGCCCACCTGCAGGTGGCTCAGTCGAAGCGGGGGGCCATTCGGTCTCGAATCTGACATTGTTCTTGACTATGAGCATCTGTCCGGCACGAATGCCAGACAGTGGCAGTCCCCGTGTCGTTGTCACTGACTGTGTTTATATAGCAGTGACCATCTACTTCTTTTATTGTCTGAGTGAAAAGGATTCAGTTCTACTGTGTATAGGCAGTTACTCTTTTAACTATTTGTAACAATGAAATACTGTTATGTTTTGACCTTCCACCCGGCCCAAAAAATGCTATTCCAAGGTGATGCACCAGAAGGAAGTGACACATTCCAATGGCAGTTAGGAGAGGAAATCGCGTGGGCGGAAATTGGCTGATGAAATGGTACAAGGTAATTCCCATGGTACACTACAGAGTGATGCACCGGAAGAGAGTGACCTCTGAACTGCATGACAGTTATTTCCGCTTGATAACGATTAAACATTCGATTTCAAAGATCGAGTGGGCGTCGAATGATTACATAATTCAGTTGAGGTCGACGAGCCAGTGGCAGTTGAGGTGAAGATCAGATGGAGTTATAAACGAAATGTGGTAGGGAAAGCCACATCAGGCCGAAGGGGCCTTTGGGCCCTGATGAGTGCGCCCTAGGTCTCCGGTTGAGCAGCACTAAAGAACGAGAAAGACACAACGTGACGGTCATAACAGTGGGGTCAAGATATTACAGTTTATATTCGATCTCCAGCTCCCTCTCACAGTAAAACGCCACAACCTTTTCGAACCCTTGCAATAAAAGGAGAGGTAAATATATTTGTAAAGAAGTCTTCGCTCGTCTTTCTTCTTCATTGTGATGCTGTAGATGAATATATAACAATACTTCATTTTGATTCGAAGAGTATTACGGTGAATGGGTATTTTCTTTAGGAACGAAGGTTAAGAATTTCAGAATTCTTTCTTACGTTTGTGTTATTATCTAGTTGAATGCGAAAAGACTAAATATTAAAAGTGTCCAATACGACTATATGTGTATATTGACTCAATATTTCACGTAAAGTACTGGTACATATGAGAATGGCAGTGTATTTTAGATGGCCGTGTTTTCTCCCACGTTGGATGTTTGTCTCTTTCGGATAGGACGAAATGTCTGAGGCCTTGCGCATGTGTGAGACTGGAACAAGTCCAGCCGTAAAGCAGAACAGGAAAGGAAAAAGATAGCAGACTATATATGCGCCCATGTTACGTGTCTTGAGCTATGTGTCGCTAGCTGGCAAAGCGAAGAATGAGAGGATGATCGGGTAAGCTATCGAAAGGGTTGAGTATATATAGGTAATCATGTCACGTGACCGGCACCAAACACATCATTCATTTTGCGCGAGACAAAATCAAATGTGCGGACGTATTTGGGCACACAAGGCACGTGATTTCTCCGTCCAATATGTTCCCGAAATTAATTAATTTACCAACGTCACCACTTTACAAAACTAACGACAAGGATTCGCGAGAACTTACGAATGAAACTAAAAAAAAACTACCCCTTTGTGGTAGTAAAATTTGGTGACCGTAATCAAGGGTAACCAGAAGGCTCCCTTTTCAATAGCTACGACATAAGTGAATCATGGGTCCTATTTTCAAAAGTTTTTTGCACCACGCGGTCATCGACAGCCATTTAAAAATATAGAAGTGTAAATCTTATAACTTTATAAAAGTGACGACAAGAATTCGCAGTAACTGATGGGATGAAACTAAACAAGAAAAAAATATTAACCTCTTCACAAAAAAGTAAGTAAAGTTAGCGACCATAGTCGAGGGTGACCCGAAGGCTCCCTTTTCGATAGCTACTACACCAAGGTGTAGGGGAGGGCGCTACTCCATTCCCAGGATTGCTCCACTTTACCCTTGAACCGTACCTTATAATGCTGAGTGTTAAGCAAGGTGGTATCAAGTACCATTTTTAAAGTCTTTGGTATGACTCGACCTGGGATTGAACCCAGGTCTCCCGGGCCATTGGCGGTGACGCCATATTCGCAGGACTACAGATAAATAACCAGTCGAGGTTATTTAAAGACTAATTTACGAAATATTCAGCACCCTACAGAAAAATGGAAGAATTAAAATCTTACCATTATCATCTTGTCGCGCTGCCAGTACGGATCTCCCTGACCCTCTCACGCCACCCGTCTCTATCGTCCATTGCTCACGGGAGGTCTTCAAGGCTATATCCTGTATCGGCACAGAGCTGTTGTATATAGGTTCTAGCTGATCGTCCTGCCTTTGCTCGTCTATGTGAAGTGGTCCACCAGAGTATATCGCTTATGAGTTCTTCCTTGCTTCTCCAACAGTGTCCCGCCGGTCTGGCTCGTCTAATTTGGATAGTTTTCGTGATGGGTAGAAGGTGGCCGTATAGCTGCTGTTTTGTGGGGTGCTGCCTCCAGGATTTGTTCAAAAGTAAAAGTATGCTCCCCGGATGGAAACACAGACTACCTCGACATTGTAGCAGGTGTGCTGCAAGGAGACTCATTAGCCCCATACCTGTTTATCATCTGCCTAGACTACGTGCCCAGAACGTCTATTGATATAATGAAATATAACGGTTTCAAGCTGGCAAAGGAAAGAAGCCGAAGATACCCCGCACAAATAATTACGGACGCGGACTACACCAATTATATAGGGCTTCTGGCAAATACACTCGCCCAAGCCGAAACCCGGCGGCATTGTCTATAACGAGCAGCTGCTGGCATAGGCCTCCATGTCAACGCAGACAAGACGGAATACATGTGCTTTAATCAAAGAGGCGACAACTTCACACTAAGTGGTAGCTCTCTGAAACTAGTGGAAAAATTCACCTACCTAGGAAGCAGTGTCTCATCAACCGAGAAAGACATCAACACGAGACTAGCAAAGGTATGGACAGCTATCGATAGCCTATCGGTCAAATGGAAGTCAGACCTAACCGATAAAATTAAATGCATTTTTTCCAAGCGACGGTCGTGTCGATAATGCTATATGGATGCATTACATGGACGCTGACTAAACGTATGGAGAAAAAGCTTGACGGCAATTACAGAAGAATGCTGCGAACAATATTGAACAATATTAAAATCTGTCACGATTCAAATGTTGGCCTTACAAAAGCAACAACAAGAACGACAATTAGAATAACAAAAACAACAGATGTTTTTGGTATGATTGTTTAATAAAACCTCGGAAGAAAGAACGTCAGATTAATTTACTCCAGATGCTGTCGCCAATTCAGTTAATGAATTCGTGTGTTATCAGGACGATAGAACAACATTTCCAGCTTATTACAGAAGATATAAAAATATCTTCGCATTAGAATGATGAGAAAAAAGATCGCTTAGTATTAAGAAAATTGTCAACACCCACCCGCCGGACCCAAGAAATACGTGAATCATATTTTTACAAAAAAAAAAAAAACAAGTGAGATAAATTTTGATGAAACTTTATTAATACTACCGAAGATTTTTAAATATAGAAGTTCGTTATTCAACTAAACGTGGGCTTTTTGTTGGTTGGTTGGTTGGGTTTTATGGCATATCAACCTTTGTAGGTCATTCAACGCCAAATTCTGTCTATATATAGACATACATATTCAAGCAAAGATTTCAAAACGAATATTAAGGTAGGTAGAATTTTCTATTAGCAGGATTTCATTTGTTTGCACAAGATTAACCAGTTTTAAGTTGTCATATTTTTTGGTACAACTCTGTCTCTCTCAAGTACGACAGAATGTCATCTATTTTGATGTTCTCGAACAGATCGGTTAAGTTATTTACTTTGAAAAATCGCTTTCTGATAACAGCGAAAATTCTGCATTCTATAAGAATGTGTTTAACTGTGCAAGTTGTCTGGCAGGTTAAACACAGTGGTTGTGGTTCCTGTTTCAAAATGAAACAGTGAGTAAGCCTTGTATGTCTTAACTTATAAAAAGGTGACGATGAGAATAATGTCGGAGTTGTAAACCGGAAGTGCGAGAAATTTAAATCAAATGAATGAACACCGGATTTATTCAAATGTCTAATATTCTTACAGGGTTTGATTGCTTATAACAGAAGGGCAGATATTATTATAATTTATGTAAAAATGGCAGTTGAAATCGTAGAGTTCTGTTGCCTCTTGTTATATTAAAAGGAAGAACAAATGAGTTGACGAAAATATTGATAGTTTTCACTTTGGAAGTTTTATTAACATCTTGAGACAAAATGAACCCTTGTGCTGTAAGTCGCAGGAAGTTGGAAACAGTTGTAGAGTTGAGAAGGAATAAAGACGCTGAATTCAAAGCAGGAGTTGAGATGCTGTCGTCAGGACAGGAATTAAAATGCTAGAGTAAAAGCAGGAGTTGAAAATATCCAATTTGTTTCTCCGAGGATCCGTTGGTTTAGAAGGAAAGATGAATGATGAAAGAATGATTTCCCAGACACCAATGGCCCATAAATTGGGTGTGCTCTCCTCATAATGCTTAGTGGACTCTCTTTGGTGAGAGCGGAAAAGGATGGTCTGCCCTGCTGCTAGCAAGTGATGAAGCGGAGAGTGGGCGGGAATGGTTAGCGCGGCTCTTTATGTTGCCCGAGGAGGTGACCCGGGCAGAATGGTATCAGTCATTCTCATTGGACGATATACATAAATTCGAAACTTCAATGGCCAAAACAATCCCCGCACTGAATAATGATTTGAAATTCTTTCTTTCTGCTACATGCTAATAAGGACTCTGACATAAGATCATGAATACTTGCTAAATTGGAAATGGTGTTGAGAATTGTAAATTCGGCAGTTAATGTCTCATCGAATCTGATTGGGTGTTTTGGGGTTGTGCCGTTAGCCCCCGCCCGTACTGTTATTTAAGTGAGATCCACAAGGGTTCTCCTTCTTTTGGCTTTTTTTAGCTGGAGCGAAACGTTCTATCTGGCTCGCTCTTTTTGCTTTGCAAGGTCGTGTTTATTCACCTTCGACTTTAGACAGTTTTTTCTTAAGCAAGGTAACTTAAGCAAAATAGGCCTATTAGTCTTAGGGTAAGCCTCTTTTGCATTTCAGGAGATATCAGAAACACCTACTCCGAATCACAAATATGAGAATTTCGTCAATGCCCATGTAGAAGCGGCAGCAGAATGCATACCAACGAAACAAAGGGCTAAGCCTAGAGTCCCATGGGAGACATTAGCGGTTAAAAAAGCGTGAAGACGTGAAAACTGCTTCCAAAAGCAATAGGAGGAACCCAACCAATATCAATGCTCTGAAACTTAAGAAAGCACGAAATGAATTAGCTAACATATACCTAAAAGAACGAACAGAATACATACAAAATCAGATCAATAAGATTAGAGATTCGGTTGAAGAGAGAAAATCTTGGATAGCATGGAAGACAGTAAACAAAGTGAGCAGAAGGAAGAGCACTGCGAAAGCTAAAATGAAAGCTACCAGCCAAGAAGAACGAATACACCTATGGAAACAACATTTCGAGAATTTACTTGGAAAACTTCAGAAAGTTATGCATGACCCAATCACATAAATTATTAGTAATCAATTAGACATCAAACTAAGACAGTTTACACAAGAAGGACTCGACTCAGTGCTAAGAAAAACTAAAAATAGGAAAGCAGCAGGGCTTGATGAAATACACCCAGAAGTATGGAAGACCAAGGAATTCGACAACATACTGCTCCGACACTGTAATGGCATATACAACCAAAGCACAATAGGCAGGTGGACAAAAGAATGCACCCTCCTTTTCCCTAAGCGGGGTGACCCCGGAATAGGCAAGAACTACCGAGGTATAACCCTTACATCCATAGCGGCCTACATCTACAATGCACAACTACGCAACCGCATAGAACCCAAGATTGAGAAGATACTTAGGAAGAACCAAAATGACTTTCGGAGAAATCGATCCACGACATCACAAATTTTGACTATCCATCGAATTCTAGGTGTACGTTCAAAAACCTTGACGCAACAATATAATTTGTCGACTTCTCCAAGGCTTATGACTCCATACACAGAGGAAAGATGGAGCAAATACTACTCGCCTTCGGCCGACCCAAAGAAACTGTCGCAGCCATAATGATGCTATATAAAAACACTATAGTAAAAGTCTGCTCACCGGATGGAGACCCAGACTATTTTGACATTGTAACAGGTGTGCTGCAAGGAGACTCATTAGCCCCATACCTGTTTATCATCTGTCTAGACTACGTTCTTAGAACGTCCATTGATATAATGAAATATAACGGTTTCAAGCTGGCAAAGGAAAGAAGCAGAAGATACCCCGCACAAACAATTACAGACGTGAACTAGGCCGATGATATAACGCTTCTGGTAAATACACCCGTCCCAGCCAAAACCCATCGGCATAGTCTGGAAAGAGTAGCTGCTGGCAGCTGCTAGGAAGCAGTGTCTCATCAACCGAGAAAGACATCAACACAAGACTAGCAAAGGCATGGACAGCTATCGACAGGCTATCGGTCTATGGAAGTCAGACCTAACCGATAAGATAAAATGCATTTTTTTCCAAGCGACGGTCGTGTCGATAATGCTATATGGATGCATTACACGGACGCTGACTAAACGTATGGAGAAAAAGCTTGGCGACAATTACAGAAGAATGCTGCGAACAATATCGAATATGTCCTGCAGGCAATTATACGGCCACCTACCACCCATCACAAGAACTATCCAAGTAAGACGAACTAGATATCCAGGACACTGCTGGGCCCCATCACATGGACAAGCGAAGATAGGATGACCTGCTAGAAGCTATATACAACAGCTTTATGCCGATACAAAACGTAGCCTTGAAGACCTCCAGGAAGCAATGAATGATAGTGACGGGTGGTGAGAGAGAGTCAGGAAGATTCGTGCTGGGAGCGCGACAAGATGATGATGATGATGATGATGCCTCCTTTCTGTACAGGGTTTTTATTGTTACTTGTTGAAACAATAAGCCTACAGCAGGCTATTTGTGGTTTTGGTATGCTGTCACCTTCAAAAGAAATTTGAGTTTAAGGTCTGGAGGCGGTATTATTGGACTTTTTACCGACAAAGAAAGCAGTTAGTCGGGTCCGAAAATGTGGTAAAAGCCTCAGTAGGCTCAACAGAAGAAAATCCCTGTTGAAAGATCATCATATAAGAGCAGAAAGTGGTGGTCTACTCGAAGTTCACTTAAAGAAATAGTAAACTTCGTTTTCAACAAGTCTACATTGGAAACTAGAAGAACACGGCTGTCCAGGTAGATTATACATAAGAAGGAGACGCTGAGAAGAAGAACAAACCCTAAAAATTGGCTTCAAAATGAACTTTGACATAAAATACCTCAGTAAGGTATTTTATCATTTACAAAAGTCAAATTCATTGTAGGTGGTTGATGGCATTGCTTCGAGCAAGTTTGTCGTTATATTTCCTTATCCTATTTACCAACCCCTCCGCTCGGGCAGGATATGACACAAGGTCAATTTTTAAGCGGAGTTTAACAGGTTTGAATTCAGAGTTTTCCTTCTCCTAGACTAGTTGCCTCACCAAGGCTGAAGAACCCAGTCTGTCCTACTATTAACCCATAGCTGGAGGTAGAATAATTGGATTCATACCTTTCCCAAGGGTATTAGTGCTATGTGAAATGCAATCGGTCTCGTCCAGGATTTGAACTCGTGTCGCCGTGTCCATTTTCTACGACGATAACCATTACACCACGGGCACCTCGTTATATTTCTTTATACCCTTCTTTTTTTTGGGTGGGGGGTATAATACTGTCGTTACTTGGATGTGTGTTATTTTTGTTACCTTATTCAATGTTTTCGACAAGCATAGAGAAAAATACGCTAAGCCAGATTTTGTAAAGTTTATTTCTCTTGAAATAAATTATTTTGTGGGAACGAGTTGTTTTTGTTTCTAAGAAATATAGACATACTTCTCTTTCAGGTAACAAAACTTATCTTCTGCACCCCCCTTTTCTATCTCCTTTATTTTTTATACATTCCTCTATCCCTTCGCTTAGCCTGACACAGTAGGGAGACATGTTATTTGGTTGATATGTTTGGTGCCCCAAAATGTATGTTGTAGTTTAGTTTGTGTTTGGTTGATATGGAAAAGGGTAAAATAGGCAGATGGAGACAAATGTAGTAAATGAAGTAAATGAGTAAAGATATGAAACGGTGCGGACAAAAGGAACATTCAAAACGAGGCGACAAACAAAACAAATTTATATTCACAACAAAACATGCAATGATACATTTAAAATATTACTACGGTTCTATTATTGTTCGTAAAATAGTCCTGTGTGTGTGCGTGTGTATGTGACTAACACAACTAAAACTACAAAAAAGGACTAAATGACAAAAGTGTCCTATGCATGTCGACTATGTATTTCTAAATGTTCGTTTCTTCCTGGGATTCGACGCAATTGCTGTTTTCGAGGCTGGAAAAAGTCTCAGACAAGGTATACTGAGGAAAGGAAAGTTTGCATGGCCTATACATTTTGTGGCGTTTGACGTCTGTTGGTGAATAAGAGAGAGTGATAGTATTCTCTCAGGAAGTCACACTTGAGAGAGTGTATTAGCCTGTGGGATTTGAAGGCTTTTGAAGCTCAGGGGCTAAGGGCAAGGATGTGTTGCCGTAAGATATCTGACTCCATATTTTGGTTACACTGTTTCACCCCACGTTGACTGGCCAGTGCAATGCCTTGCCCAAAAAAAGTCCCAAAAGAAATATACAAAAAAAAATAGAAGATAGAAACAGATAAGAGACGGAAACATTTCTTCTATACTTTCCTTTATTTACTTGGTGAAGGGACTAACCGACGCTACGTCCCAAGACGTAGCGTGGTGCCCGAAACATCAGACAGCAAAATGGTGTTGTTGGTTCGACGGACACTGCCTGAAAGAGAAAGATGATATCGTTTCCTTTTTGAAGGGGAAAATCTTTTTTTCTTTTACGCATGCGTCATCTCCTTTTCCGTTAGAGACCTCTGGGAGTTTCTTCAAATTTATTAGTTTTCTTTTTATCTATTTATTTATTTTTTTTAAATTAATTTTTTTCCTCTATTTATTCGTTCCCTACAAGCCCTGCAAGTGAAATGGTGAAAAAGAAAAAGAGAGTGTTTGAAGACGAAGTATTTATAGAAAATACGTGTCTTTGAGTCGACTCCCAAAACGCGGGACGAAATTCAAATGAGGACGTAGTTTTACACACTGATCACTTGCTTCTCCTGGCCAATGGTTTCCCGCGACTGATTGTTTATGTGCTTCCGCCATCTTTGTTGTGGGAACAAGTAGTATACCGCCTAATTTAAATTATAGGAGTGTAAGTCCTAAAACACTTACTACTAGATTTCTAGAGCTTGGTAGATATAAAGCCTTGCATATTTTTTGAACTGAGCACGATTTCTCATAATGGCTCCTTAATTAACTCAACTGAAGATAGTGGAAGAATGTCAACGCATTGTAAATATAAAAGGATTGAGGATAGAGACAGTTCACATGTGCATTTTTTTGACCGGCGCATTGGCTTAGTGGGTAGAGTGTTCGCCAATGGTCCGGGAGACCTGGGTTCAATCCCAGGTCGCGTCATACCAAAGACTTTAGAAATAGTACTTGATACCTCCTGGCTTAACACTCAGCAATATAAGGTACGTATCTAGAGTAAAGTGGAGCAATCCAGGGAAAGGAGTAGTGCCCTTCCCCTACACCTCGGTGTAGTAGGTATAGAAAAGAGAGCCTTCGGGTCACCCTCGACTAAAGGGAGACAAGTTTACTTACACGTGCATAACATCTGACCATTTAAGAAAAAAGAATTTAGACAATTTTTTAATTCTTAACAGAATATTTAAAAAAGAAATATTGACCTTCTTTTAATTCTAAATAAAACTTTCAAAAAACTTTTTCCAACTCCTAACAAATTCTTCAAGAAAGACGACAGAAACCACACCCCAATGCCACGGTTGTAGAGGTAAGCATTTTTAAAGTAACGGTTTTGTTTTTTCGATTTTTTGTTTTTCAAGAACAAAAATGCTACGAATGTAATAGAGTTGAACACAAAGCTATTCATTGTAAATACAAAAAATGGGAAAAAATAGAACGTACGTGGACATGGTTAATCCTATTTACCCAACCCCTCCGCTCGGGCCGGTTATGACACAAGGTCAATTTTTAAGCGGAGTTTATGCTTCTCCTAGACTAGTTGCCCCACCAAGGCTGAAGAACCCAATCTGTCCTACTATTTACCCATAGCTGGAGGGAGAATAATTGGATTCATACCTTTCCCAAGGGTATTAGTGCTATGTGAAATGCAGTCAGTCTCATCCAGGATTTGAACTCATGTCGCTGTGTCCATTTTCCACGACAATAACCATAACACCATGGGTACCTCCTTTTCCTTCCGCTCGGGCAGGATATGACACAAGGTCAATTTTTAAGCGGAGTTTAACAGGTTTTAATTCAGAGTCTTCCTTCTCCTAGACTAGTTGCCTCAACAAGGCTGAAGAACTCAGTCTGTCCTACTATTTACCCATAGCGGTAGGGAGAATAATTGGATTCATACCTTTCCCAAGGGTATTATTGCTATGTGAAATGCAGTCAGTCTCATCCAGGATTTGAACTCATGTCGCTGTGTCCATTTTCCACGACAATAACCATAACACCATGGGTACCTCCTTTTCCTTCCGCTCGGGCAGGATATGACACAAGGTCAATTTTTAAGCGGAGTTTAACAGGTTTTAATTCAGAGTCTTCCTTCTCCTAGACTAGTTGCCTCAACAAGGCTGAAGAACTCAGTCTGTCCTACTATTTACCCATAGCGGTAGGGAGAATAATTGGATTCATACCTTTCCCAAGGGTATTATTGCTATGTGAAATGCAGTCAGTCTCATCCAGGATTTGAACTCATGTCGCTGTGTCCATTTTCCACGACAATAACCATAACACCATGGGTACCTCCTTTTCCTTCCGCTCGGGCAGGATATGACACAAGGTCAATTTTTAAGCGGAGTTTAACAGGTTTTAATTCAGAGTCTTCCTTCTCCTAGACTAGTTGCCTCAACAAGGCTGAAGAACTCAGTCTGTCCTACTATTTACCCATAGCGGTAGGGAGAATAATTGGATTCATACCTTTCCCAAGGGTATTATTGCTATGTGAAATGCAGTCAGTCTCATCCAGGATTTGAACTCATGTCGCTGTGTCCATTTTCCACGACAATAACCATTACACCATGGGCACCTCCATAAAACGTGGACTTGGTTGATACACGCTGTAAAGTCGAAAAACATAAAGAAAAAATTAACAAATGTTTGAACGTGTCATTAACAGGATTAGAAATATCTCAAAAGAGGAAGTTTGTTTTCTTAAAAATTAATAATGTAAATATAAAACTGCAACTAGATACAGTGTTTGAGATAAACATTATCAATTAAGAGACATGGAGAAAAATGGGTAAACCCTGTTGATTTGTAGCGAACGGTTTTTCTCTAAACTAGAATTACAGTGTAACCCGGATATAAGAGAGTTGTCGGGACCGAAGAAGTATCTTATATCCGGGTTTGGTCTATTTTGTTTAGGTAACACAGGCTCTAATTTGGGACCAGATAAAAAATCTCTCTTATATCAGGGTTTCTTATATCAGGGTTATACTGTACTTCTATAATAAACAGGGTTAGAGATATAGTCGCTGCTAACAGTTGTCCTAATACAATAAAATAAGTATTCACGAAGGTAGAAAAGAAAGTAAAATAGAATAATACAAATTATTAGCCTTTTGACAGGCATGCAAAACAACAAATTTAAACTCATAAAAAAAGAACAAACAACAATAACAAGAATTGTTAGGTCTATATATATATATATATATATATATATGAGTTTTATGTGAAGCAAGGAGTTATGAATAGTACGTTTACAATGAAGATATTTTACGGACAGAGATAAATGGTTTTCTTTTTGGTCTCTTCTTGTAAGAAATTTTATATCTAAAAGAATATTTTAAAGGTTTTGCATCTATAGGATACACATTTTTTCTAGTCTTAAAATAAACAATAAAACATACTTAAGAACGTTCTAGAAAAATAGGATCAAAACTGCATTAGCATTTAAGTTACATTTTCATATTTATCAACCAATCAGCTAAAAACATAGAATAGAATATTCTAGAAAAATAGGATCGGAAGTCAACTAACAGAAAATATTTAGGCTCTAAAATAAAATAGTAAAATACAAATCTGATTGGTCAATAAATGTCTACACGCCAAAATTTTTGGACGATTCTTTGATCCACTTGTAGGATATAAATAACACAGAGTTAGGGAGCCATTAACGAAGACTAAGACAAGCCACTAAGCCAGTAAAGCAGTAGCCGATACTGTATCCGGCAAATTCCTTTCCTTCATCAACTAAAGTTCATGACCTAGCTTCAGATGGCCGCGAATCACATTCAAAAGAAAAACCCGACAAACTTTCTTTCATCAACGCGACACGCTGTCGCCACTGTCATAAAACCCGCTATGAACTTAATGTAAGTAAGAACGACTTATTTACGGATTCCGTTAACATACACACATCTTTAAACAAATTTGTTTTCTTCTTGCCAAACTTTATTTTCCAAAAGGCCATTTACACATCATGTGTTTTATTTGTTTTCATATTCTGTTATATGCATATTAAATTGTTTGTTGTTTAATGTTCGTTGTGTTCTATTCCATTTCTTTTACGCGAATGTAAAGTTTTGTGTTGTATTTGTGATGGAAATAAGCAATGCCCGTAAAGTACGGTCGCACATCCACTGAAATAACCAAAATAACATACAACCCCCACACATCTAGTAAATATGGTTACTTACAAAGTCCTGTAATGAGTATATAATCTTGTGGATATATATTTAATTGTCAAGGTTATTTTCATCAAAGGTCCTTCGTTCTTTGTTTTATAGTTCCTTCCCCATATTACTTGTCCGGTGTCCTGAGTTCAACTGAATTTTCTTTTAGGAAAGGGGAATCTCTAAGCTCGAAACAGGAAGTGACAAGGGGTCATAAATCAAATCCTCCTTCATACAACTGGTCTAGCACTCAGGTTGTTCTTTGGACTTACTGGTGCCAATTTTGTTACATTTACTATCGTATACTTAATGCTGCTAAAAAATTATTGGCCAAAGACAACAAGTCTTTTCGTCCAAACTTCATCATCATTATTATTAATGATATTATTATTCAATATATATCTATATTTATTTAAAAAGGTTTTGAATTTGGTGTCCCATAGATTAACTTCTAAAAAAATTGATCATGGAGTTTCAGGAAAGAAATTATTTTTATCGGGTGGATAGAAAAAAAGAAATAGAAAATAAACAAAATAAATCTTTAAAAATGCAGAAACTCCCAGAAGCTCCACACAGGAAGTAGGGTCAACACATGCGCACACAAAAAAGAACCGTCTCAGCAATTCGCTTTCTGAGATTCGCTTTCGCTTTAGCAGGACCCTTCAGACTGAAAGGACGTTCTTCCACCCGACTGTTAGCAAAGTAGCACGCCTGTTTGTTAAGTACCCTGGACTTCGCATGCAGGTTATATCGGCTGCTAGCGAGTCGACATGCCGAAACAAGTATTATGAAAAGCACCCGATTTTGGACTTATCAACCACCGGAGATGACTAGCATATTTTAATACCTTGTCTGGGAAATGTGACCACTTCCATTGGTTTCAGGAAGAATTTTCTTTACCCACAGAATGGTTGTTGAACCCAGAAATAAAGTTGAGGTTCAAAAGATATCTCCTACCTCTGCTTCCTTCCCTTTTCTTCCTTGACAGCCTTCACCGACAAGAAGACGCCAGCGAATTAAAATGGAGTCATATCTCTAAACTAAAACCAAAAAATGACCAACAACAACAACCAAATTTTCTGAACCTTTACAAATTCACCAGCAACATTTCTTTTGTTGGTAAAACTAAAAAAAGCAGCTGTGTTTGTATTAAAGAATACAGCTAATATATATGGAACAAATTGGATTGCGTTATTTTGTAGTACTGTTTGGTGAATATTTTGCTCCCACAATTTAAGTTGGCTCATTATTGAAAAGCAAACGATGTAAAACGACGCGGACAAAAGAACATTCAAAACAAAGCAATACAAACAAAATTAAATTTATATATCAACAAATACATAAAAATGAAACATTACAAAACATTACGAATATTCTAATATGGTTTGTTAAATATTCCTCTCTGTGTGTGCGTGTGAGTATATAATAAACACGAATATTATGGTGAAAGACTAAATATTAAAAGTGTCCTGTTGACTATAAAATGTATGTTGACTAAGTATTTCATGCGAGGTATCAATGTACAGAAAGATAGCAATGTATTCTAGGAGGAACGTGTCTTCTCCCATGTTGGTTGTTTGTCTCTTTCGGGATCTGACGAAATGTCTGAGACTGTGTTCGAGACAGGAACAAGTCTAACCGAAAAGGCATCACAGAAAAGAAAAAGGTTGCAGAATGTATACGCACCCATGTTACGCGTATTGAGTTGTGTCTAACTAATTGGCAAGGCCAAGCTGTTTCAGGAAGTCGAAATGAAGAAGAGAGAGTGGTGTCTCTGGAAGTCAGAATGTGGGAGAGGGGGTTAACGCAAGAAGCGAGTTAATATTGGCAATCCTTGTCATGTGGTCGGCTCCAAATGCGCGGGATAAAATAAAAAATGCGGACGTAGTTGTGAGCCCAAATCACGTGATTTTCCTGACCAATAGGTTTTCGAGACTGATTAGTTTACCGACGTTCACCATCTTTGTTTCGGGAACAAGTGATATCACGGCCATTTTAAAAATATAGGAGTGTAAATCCTATGATTTGATCTATGGTACCTTCCAATTTACTCCTTCTGCAACAAAATAGACATTTTTACCGCCAGTGTTAATACAAGGACTAAAAAAAAAAAAACTAAAGAATAAATTAAAAGTTTCCCAGAAGGTTTGGGGAGGTGCACAAAAACAAAAGCTAAATTTTTAAGTAAAAGGCAACGTAACACCGGTTTTTAAACCAAAAAGAAGTGCATTGTATGAAAAGCAACAAGACGAGGAACGCCGAAAGGAAAAAGCATTTTTTGTGATGGCAGCATGAGTCTCAGATCCGTACGTGCCCTCCCCAAATATTAAATGATTGTATCCCATCCTGACTTGGTGGTAATTCAGTTAAATTACCTCATTTGTCTCCACTGACCCAGCGTTCAATATCTGATTGAGGTTATCTGAGGACTGCTTGCTATCTTGCAACAGCCAGGGAGAAAGCTACCCACTCTTTCAATATCACCTTCGTCACTCTGTAACCCTAGAAATCTAAAGGGTACGGAGCCAGAAAAACCACCAACTACGACAGAAGCCTACCACGCGTCGTCCTAATTATGAGGATGTATTTTCAACCATCCAGCTAAGACCACAGAAACATGTTATCTACAAACCATTTCCTCTCATCTCTTTTCCTTCCTTGAATAGTAAAATTGTTGAACAAACGTGTTGAGTCAGTAAAATGGTAATTACTATGTATAGAGTGAGTGGAGGAGCGACTCTCTCTGATTGGATGTACTAATCACGTGATTTTGACGCAAAATCCAAAATCCAGTCAGATAGAGTCCACCAGACGTTCAGTGAGGCAATGATATTAAAAACTCTCAAAGACACAACACTAAGATACCAGATATTTTCTTTAGCGCGACGGTAAGTCCCTTTAACCCAACTTTATGCACAGGAAGGACTGTATATTGTTATTAATTGTTTCACGTGCTGGTTAATAAATTGTTAGAATTAAACGTAGTATGACGTGGTGCCTTCAATAGGTTTCCAGACTTTTTTGTACAGGCATTTAAAATTGTCGTAGACTCTTGAAAATTCAGTATGTTATTGCTATACATCTTATGAGATGACTGACCAATTTTCATGACATGAGGACACTTTAGAAGAACGGTATGCAATAAATTTCTGTTTTAAACTTGGAAAAAGGGCCACAGAAACGTATGGAATGCTTCAGAATGCTTTTCGACCATCTTGCATGAATCGATCATCAGTTTTTGTGTGGCATAAGAGATTCAAGGAAGGCAGGGAATCTGTGAGGGATGATGAGAGGTATGGGAGGAGTAGGGAAGTCAGAACACCAGAGTTGATTGGCCACAGGGTTAGGGTTACTATGTTGAGGTTTTAAGGGAGTTCAGGAAGAGATTCCGTCGGAAGAGGCCAGCACTCTTCAAATCGGCTCAGTGGCATTTCCACCAGGACAATACACCAGTCCACAACCCCATCCTTGTCACAGACTATTTGACCAAGATGGGCATCAAGACACCGTCCCTATAGTCCAGAACTTGCTCCCTGTGACTTTTCGTTATTCCCTAAGCTCAGAGGCTGTCGTTATGAGACAATTGAAGGGATGAAAGAGGCTGTGACGAAGGTCATTGATACGCTCACACAAGAGGACTTCCATGGGGCCTTCCAGAAGTTGTTGGAACGGTACAACAAGTGCATTGCAGCCGGAGGAGATTATTTCGAAGAGGACAAGAGTTTCATGTGTGTACTATCAATAAAAGTGCCCATACGAAAAAAGTCTGGAAACTTATTTAATGATTCTCGTAATTCATTAATTTGTTGCTGTTAGCCTTAAAATAAACGCTTTACTAACACTGGAAAACCTGTCGATCCTATTTGTTTTGCTAACTTAGCTAATGTCTATAACCCTTCAAAGATTTGGTTTATACAGAATTAATTTCAAGGATAAAATCCCCACCATAGTACTCGTTAGGGTCCTTATCTTTGGTTTAAATAGATCAGTGATGAAGGTTGCGTGAATGCTGGAGCGAACGAGTTGGTAAAGAAATTCTGCTCCATCTTGTAGCAGAGGAATATTCCGGGTGCTGAGATAAAAAGAAATGTTAATGCTAAAATGAATGATAAATAAAACAAACAAATATCAAAACGAACAACGGGACTTTGAGTTGAGACAGACATTTTCTATACGTTATTTTGAGTAACAGATTTCACAGCCCAGTCGGCTGGGGATGTAGAATAAACCGATTGTATCTCTGCAGAGGGGTAAAACTCCCCCAACGAGTGTCTTGGATATGACACTAAACAACCAGTCTAGTCGGCTGGGGTTGTAGAATACACTGACTGCATCTCTGAAAAGGGGTAAAATTCCCCCAACGAGTGTCCTGAATATGACACTAAACAACCAGTCTAGTCGGTTGGGGTCGTAGAATACACTAACTGCATCTCTGCAGAGGGGTAAAACTCCCTCAACGAGTGTCCTGAATATGACACTATACAACCAGTCTAGTCGGTTGGGGTCGTAGTATACACTGACTGCATCTCTGCAGAGGGGTATGACTCCACCAACGAGTGTCCTGAATATAATATTAAACAATCTGATGGTGAGGCTCCGCTTTTGGGGCTTTGAGGAACGCGGAATACCCCTTCATTGCTATTAATCCCCACCCGTCCACTCAAACTCAGAGTGTTATCACCTGATAGAATCCAATCCACGGGTCAAATAGAACTGTTTGATCATTTGACTGTGTGCAAACAAATAATTAATCGTAAATAGAATTATTCGTTTTAGATAGATATAAGGGAAACTGTTAGGATGATCTAATGGTCAAAGGAGCTAAGCCCTTTTCTGTTTCAGGCGGAGTTACCTCCTCCCTTTTGACCCCTACTGTTTTGAGTTCTCGTAGATACACGAGACCCGGACGAGATTATGTGAGTAGCGGGAAACGAAGGATGACTTTAAATTCCTCGAAACAAATAGGGACTTAATTTACCTTTTTCCCGAGGGAGCTGAGACACACAGCTCAGCCCATATTGATATGTGTATTGTGTACAATCCAATATGTGTTTGTCCTTGTAAATAAATGTTCTAGTTAAGTCAACTGTGAGTACTATTCATTTTTCCACTACTTTGTCTGTCATCGATGTGTTATACACACACACACACACACACACACCATATTCGTTAAAGGGAAAGATCTTCTGTAAGACATTATTAGTTATGGTGTTTCGACACCCGCAGATGTAACAGAAACCATATAACAGTGTGCAAAAAAAGAGCTTAGAAAATCGTCAGTAATAAGATAAAATGAAATAAAATAAGGGAAAAAAGCTACTAATCAATTGAAGATGCAGAAGATATTATGGTATCAGATGGCAAGCTGTGTTGCCGTTTGCTATCTGACTCCATTCTAAAGTTATTCTATTTTTACCCCACGTTGCCTTGTTGGCGTAACTTCTTGGATAAGGAGGCTCCAAAAGAATTATATGAAAGAAGATAATAACTGATTGGAGACGAAGACATATTTTTATATTTTTCCTTTATTTCTGGGTTCAACAACAATTGAATGGGTGAGGAAATTCTCCCTGAATACAAATGAAATGGTTGCATCTCCCAGTCAAGGTGTAAAAAATGCGTTAGTCGTTTATTGGGTATATATGTGTCCTTATTCGGTATTTAAAGCTTTAACTATGTGTTCGGTATATAAAGCTTTTGCGATGTGTCACTTTTGGGAGTTCGTTGTTCGTTAGGTCCATTTTGATACTTTTTATATTTTGGCATACTGTTAACCGAGACGGCTACTACTAGTGAAAGGTTAGCCAACGTGGCGCTTTAAAGCTGCCACGTAGCCTTCCACTAGCATTAAGGGAGCTTTAGATGTTGTGTAGGGGGGACATGTTATTTAGTAGATATGTTTGGTCCCCCAAAATTTATTTTGGTTTCGTATATTATTTGCTTAGTCGTATGTTATTTTTGTTTATGTTTGGAAAAAGGCATGTGTATTTATGCTAAAGTGAACTGCTTGAAATAGAACTGTTTTAAAATAGAACTAAACTGTGTACTTGAGAGACTGGATTGCTTCAAAAACCTGATGGATTGAAACCATTTAATCGTGTGCAAACAGGTGAGATCCTGCTTGTCTGAAATATTGTCTACAAAGTATTCGTTTAGAAAGAAATCTTAGGTATATATATATATATATAAACAGAGGTATATCTTAGGTATATATATATATATATATATATATATATATATATATAAACAGAATTTGGAATTTAATAACCAACAAAGGATTGTACGCTATAAAACCCAAACAACCATCCATATATATACCATACAAAAAAAAAAAAAGGAATAGCGTGGTCACATCAGAAAATTATGGGGCTCTCAAACCTGCAAAATCATTTCCGTGTCAATGGTTTTTTAAAAATCATTTCCTTTATATGACATGACTACATTATTCAGTCTCTCTTGTGAAATTGTTGACCGTAGGCATGTTTTAATGAGTTTTAATTTTGTACAGCGTCTTTCACAAATTCTTCATACGGGGTGGAACGATAAAATTGTCGTCCTAAAGAAAACAACACTACAGCTTTATTTTAAAACTTTTATTGAAAAAATCAATTCAGGTAACTTGATTATGTAGTAGAGCTGACATCTACAGGGTGGAACAATAAAATTGTCGTCCTAAAGAAAACAACACTACAGCTTTATTTTAAAACTTTTATTGAAAAAATCAATTCAGCTAACTTGATTATGTAGTAGAGCTGACATCTACAGGGTGGAACAATAAAATTGTCGTCCTAAAGAAAACAACACTACAGCTTTATTTTAAAACTTTTATTGAAAAAATCAATTCAGGTAACTTGATTATGTAGTAGAGCTGACATCTACTGGGTGGAACAATAAAATTGTCGTCCTAAAGAAAACAACACTACAGCTTTATTTTAAAACTTTTATTGAAAAAATCAATTCAGGTAACTTGATTATGTAGTAAGCTGACATCTATTCAATGGAGATGCCTTCAGCCTCAATCACCACCTCGATACGGATCCGGAACTGGGAGCATGTCTTTTTCACAAGCGACGGCGGGAGCTCGGCGAATACTCGGTGGGTGGCGGCGATCAGGCTGGCTTTGGTGTTGTGGGAGGTCACGTTGGTTATGTTCTCGACGTATGACCAAACGAAGTAGTCCAGCGGGTTCAGGTCGGGGGAGGAGGGGGCCAGTGAGAGAAGGGTACAAAGTCGTAGCACTCCTGAAGCCAAGCCAGGGTCTCTTTGGACTTGTGGGCCGACGCCGAGTCCTGTTGCCACACCCAGGGTTTGCCACCGGTCACCTGATTGCACCAGGGGATTACCACACTCTTCAGTACATCCAGGTACACTTTGGTGTTGACTTTCAAACCGACTTCGAAGATGTGAGGTGGCATGATGTGGCCCTCACTTGAAACCACCTCCAAAGGGTCGTCCGATGCATTGAGCTGTGCCCTCAAGCGTTGAACCGTCCGGATTTGCATTTTGAGAGTGCTGGCAATGGTCCTGTTGTCATAACTTGGATCGGTAGACAGCATGAGTTGTACAGTGGTGCATCTCCGATCTCGCTTGTTGAACATTGTCACTTTCAGACATGATAGAAGGCTCCTATCGCTCTTGGGATTTGTACACAACTAGCCAACTACTAGATGGTCTGCAAAAAAAAAAAAAAAGAAAACCGGTTTTCATTAAATGGAAATGAAATCATGTCGTCTTTTCTAGGGCGACAATTTTATTGTCCCACCCTGTATTTACCAACCCCTCCGCTCGGGCAGGATATGACACAAGGTCAATTTTTAAGTGGAGTTTAACTGGTTTTAATTCAGAGTTTTCCTTCTCCTAGGCTAGTTGCCCCACCAAGGCTGAAGAACCCAGTCTGTCCTACTATTTACCCATAGCTGTAGGGAGAATAATTGGATTCATACCTTTCCCAAGGGCATTAGTGCTATGTGAAATGCAGTCAGTCTCATCCAGGATTTGAACTCGTGTCGCCGTGACCATTTCCTACGACGATAACCATTACACCACGGGCACCTCCATAAAACGTGGACTTGGTGATACACGCTGTAAAGTCGAAAAACATAAAGAAAAGATTAACAAATGTTTGAGCGTGTCATTAACAGGATTAGAAATATCACAAAAGAGGAAGTTTGTTTTCTTAAAAATTAATAATGTAAATATAAAATTGGATTCATGCCTTTTCCGAGTGTATTAGTGCTATGGGAAATGCTATCAAAAATCATTAGATAAAAATAGTTACTTGAAATCATAATTCTTTGCCCCCCGCCTCTCCCCTCCAAAAAAAATCTTACTTCGGCATATCTTTGTATTTTGTCGTCATTCTTGTATTTTTTTCAATTAAAACTTTCTCATATGCTGAATAGCCCGCAAAATATGGTGGTTAAGTCGTGAACAGATAAAAGTTAATAACAGGAGGAACATGTGTAGGGATACATGTTATTTGGTAGTTATGTTTGGTCCCCCAAAATTTATATTGTTTTTGGTATAAGTTTAGTGGTATATGTTTAGTATATGTTTATTGGTATATGTTTAGTGTCACGTGGTCTCCCACTGAGACGATAGAAATAAGATTAATACTATTCCCCGTGTTCGAATTAACAGTAGCAAGCCGTCAAAGAATGGCCGTTAAAACATGAAAGAATGTAGGTCAATCCCAAAGTAACAACCCAGGTCAGAATGGAAAAAACAGATGTTTGTACTGGGTGACCTGATGGAAAAAGAATGGGACTTGGGTGACATCTAGTAGCCCTAAAAAAATCGCCTGACCAAGGGAAAGAAGAGAGAAGCCAAATGATTGGCTGAGACCCCAAAACGGAAGTGGGGACTCCTTCCCGTCAGCGGAAATAGATAATAAGAAAGTTAGTCGTTGGACAGGGTTCGTAGCGGGCAGACGAACCAACGCCAGTACTCCGGGTAGAAGAAGACAAAAAAAAAAAAAATTCTGAAGAAGCCATTTTCTTCAAGCCAGTATTAAAAATAGCATAAAGTCATATAGCATATAGCCCGTAAAAGAAGAAAGATTCTCCACGGAACTCAATCAAACAAATAAGATAAGTACCCTTGGGACTGTTTCTCCTTATACCAAATTTTGTATACCCTCTCTCTCTCTTAATTTGAAGGAAAATGAAAGAAAAAAAAAGGAGAAAGACATTTATGTGCATGGACTGTTCATTTATTATATATTTTGACACTTTGAAGGTGTATATAATAGTAGTAAAAGATTCACGTATTTTAATGTTCCCACGTGGTCGAAGTTGTTATTTACATTGTCTTCTACGAGTTTGTTATGTCATATTTCTTTTCCAGCTTCTGTTCGCCTTATGTTATCTTGCTTAAAATTGTCCTATTAATTCCTTTAAAATATCACATGGGAAACCGGAGTTGCCGACTTCTACAATATAATATTATTACGTCTCAACCTAGAGGTCCATATCTTCCATTGTCTAGGGGAGGAAGGAAAGCGACCTGGTGGGTGTGTGGATAGTGTGAAATTTGGAACCCCTTGCCAGCGGCATTCAGTCTAGCCCTAAATTAATCCCTCACATAATATGCCAGTTCTTATATGCCTAAGAGAAAAACTCTGAACGAGGACTTATTCTATAAGGGATCAAGTGCCAACCTGCCCCGTCTTCACATGTGCGAAAATAAAACCCCGTTTTGGGATTTTTAAGAATTTGCCGTCACATTAGTATATGTTTAGTGGTATATGTTTAGTGGTATATGCTTAGTATATGTTTAGTGGTATATGCTTAGTATATGTTTAGTGGTATATGTTTAGTATATGTTTAGTGGTATATGTTTAGTATATGTTTAGTGGTATATGTTTAGTATATGTTTTGTGGTATATGTTTAGTGGTATATGTTTGGTATATGTTTAGTGGTATATGTTTAGTATATGTTTAGTGGTATATGTTTAGTAGTATATGCTTAGTGGTATATGTTTAGTATATGTTTAGTGGTATATGTTTAGTGGTATATGTTTAGTATATGTTTAGTGGTATATGTTTAGTATATGTTTAGTGGTATATGTTTAGTATATGTTTAGTGGTATATGTTTAGTATATGTTTAGTGGTATATGTTTAGTGGTATATGCTTAGTATATGTTTAGTGGTATATGTTTAGTGGTATATTATTTTTATTTATACTCGGAAAAAGGCACATGGAGACAAATGTAGTTAAGATGTAATGATATGAAGGATGTGTAAATGATATGAAACGGTGCGGACAAAAGGAACATTCAAAACAAGCAACATAAACAAAACAAATTTATATCTTAACAATACATACAATGAAAACATTTAAAACATTACTATGATTCTATTACTGTTCGTGAAACTTGGCAACTAGTCTAGGAGAAGGAAAACTCTGAACTGAAACCTGTTAAACTCCGCTTAAAAACTGACCTTGTGTCACATCCTGCCCGAGTGGAGGGTTGGTAAATATGATTACTGTTCGTGAAAATATTCTGTGTGTGTATGTGTGTCACTAACACAACTAAAAACTACAAAAACGCCTAAATGACAAAGTGTCCTGTGCATGTTAACTACATATTTCTAAACGTTTGTTTCTATCTGTGACTCGACGCAGTTGCTGTTTTCGAGGCTGGAAAAAGTTTCATGGACAAGGTATACTGAGGAAAGGAATGTTTGCATGGCTTATGCATTTTGTGGCCTTTGACGGTTGTTGGTGAATAAGAGAGAGTTACAGTATTCTCTCTGGAAGTCACACCGGAGAGAGTGTGTTAGCCCTGCAAATGAAAATGTGAAAAAGAGAAAGAGTGTTTGAAGACGAACGATTTATAGAAAATACGTGTCTTGGAGTCGGCTCCAAAAACGCGGAACGAAATTCAAATGAGGACGTAGTTTTAAACACTGATCACGTGGTTCTCCTGGCCAATGGTTTCCTGCGACTGATTGTTTATGCGCGTCCGCCATCTTTGTTGTAAGAAGAAGTGGCATACCGCCCATTTTAGATTATAGGAATATAAGTCCTTTAAAGTCGAGAACAGATAAAAGTTAATAACGGGAGGAACATTAAACACGACTTGTAAGTTTTAAATATTATCAGATTACAGTTGCAAACAAAGTATTCTGTTTACGACTATATTATAAAATATAAAACTAAAACATATAATAATCCACTTAATTGAAGTCCTTGGTGAAGGTGTTGTATACGTTGAAGTTTTACGTACTTTCATGCTGCTCTCCACGTTTTCACAGCTGGTTTTGTGGCAGAGTAAATTTTAACGTCCGTTTCGTTTCAGATATCGGTTGAAAGAGAACTATATACCATCTGGCGCCAAAATATACCTGTCAGTAGTTGGTTGGTTGGTTTGAAAGGTCTATCGATCAATCAAATATGTGGTCTTCAGAGAGTGGAATCGACCAAGGGAGACAACCCACTAACCTTAGATATACTTTTATAATCAGGCAAATGAAATATGTTGTTCATTCGTCGTGAATTGTTCTCGTATTTATCTATGTGAGAAAATGTTTGTTTATTTGTTTGTTTGTTTGGGTTTTTGTATGTTATTTAATGCCAAATCCATTTTTATACAAATAAACAGTTCTCTTCCAAACAATTCAGTTTAGCATAAGTACACAGTTTAATTGTCAAAAACATTTCTATTTCAAGCTATTCAGTTTAGATAAACAGTTCTAATTCAAACAATTCAGTTTAGCGTACAGAAACTCTTCCATTTCAAACAATTTAGTATAGCATAAGTCTGTAGTTTAAATGTCAAAACTGTTCTATTTCAAGCAATTCAGTTTAGCATTAGTACACAGTTTAGTTCTATTTGACCCATAAATAGGACCCTATAAGGTGCAACTACTCTGAGTGAACCGCTGAGCGATGGAAATAAAGGGGTACTCCACATTCCCCTCAGCTCTAGCATTACTGGAACCCCACCATCAGACTGTTTAGTGTCATATCTAGGACACTCATAGGGTGAGGGTCTTATCCCTCTGCAGAGAAGCCGACTGAGCAAGTGAGAAAATGATATTCAACCAATGTCCATTCCCCTATAAGCGGTTCGAAAGTTTACCTTGTAGCAGAAAGAACCTCGTATTTTTGTTTGGCGCGTAATTTAATTTGACCGTTAGGGTCGCTGCATATTTCACCCAGTCAGGATGACTTATCCTATTCAGCTCGGACCATTTTTCCGAGCAGCACCAAAGATTGGGGAAAACCGTCAAAACATTTGCTTTTCCTCAGAACTCTTCAATAAGGACAGACGTATTACTGTCTGCTCTTCAATAGCGGCAGCATCACACCACCATGAGGAAAAGCCATCTAATTTATGGACCCCTTGCGTCTATTTTTTTTAGACGAAATATGGATATGAATTAGATGAGACTCTATAATTCCTTCTTTCCTTCTTACGAGACTTGCAGCATACCAGCATAAACCCTTTATTTCATGCTGCTATAAAAACCTTCATATAAAACCTAACGGCGTCTTCGTTCTTCTCCACCACCTTTATTTTCCATCAACATTTAGCGAGGTGATAACAACCACCGTAACACCAACATAACCTAATAATATCTAATCGCTATAACCTCTCTCTCCCTTTTTCTTTAGGCGCAAATATTAGAACGTAACACACGTACAAATCCCCACAATCTTTAGTCCGGTACTATTGTTTCTGCTACGCTATCATCTTTTAATTGAAGTATAACACAAAATGTCATTACCTCCCTTGTCTACGAAATAGTTCGGCTAATAACCGCTATGTAGAGTGGACTTTAATGTTCGAAATATGCATTTTTTTCCTATTTCCTATTTACCAACCCCTCTGCTCGGGCAGGATATGACACAAGGTCAATTTTTAAGCGGAGTTTAACAGGTTTTAATTCAGAGTTTTCCTTCTCCTAGACTAGTTGCCTCACCAAGGCTGAACAACCTAGTCTGCCCTACTATTTACCCATAGCTGGAGGGAGAATATTTGGATTCATACCTTTCCCAAGGGTATTAGTGCTATGTGAAATGCAATCAGTCAGGTCCAGGATTTGAACTCGTGTCGCCGTGTCCATATCCTGCGACGATAACCATTACACCACGGGCATTCTTTTAAGATAATATTTACATACAAGTGGGTTTACTGGTATTTCTGTCAGTGTAATATTTCTTAAGAGCCGACAAGTTTTTGGCGCCTGACGTGGAGCAGTGGTTAGCGAAATAAATTGTCAAGCCATTACGAGTTTTGAGTTTTGATCTTGATTGGACAGCCCATTTGATATGATGAAAAAAGGAGGCGCGATGGTTAGTTTGTTCCACAGAGGGTTTGGTTTAATTTATTTACTAAATTGCATATCAACCTTTGTGGGTTATTTAGTGCTAAAGCCATACTTTGTAGAATAAAGTAGTTAGATGTCGTCGCATTTCTAGTGATATCATCATATAATGTTTTTTAGGTGGTCTTACCTCTATAAAAATATAATTGTTCATTGATAGTATATTTTACAAATACAGATTTGTACAAGTACAGATTTGTAAAACTGTAGGGAATAAATAAATTTAAAAAAAATTAAATTGAATTAAAATATGCTGAAACTCACAGAGGCCTCTGACAGGAATACGAGCGATGCATTCTCAAGGAAAAGGGACCGTTCCGACAAAGGGAGGAATCCCGCTCTTTCAGCAGCGACCAGCGGAGTGAAAACACCTTGCTAACTGGTGGAGGACGCTACGCGTTCGTCCTTAGACGACGCATTGGCTAACGCTTTCACTGGTTGTAGTCGTCTCTTTCACAACCAACCCATTACTAAAACACCGGATTTAGACGAACTCGCAAAAAGTGAGTAACACATTGCAAAAGCTTGATATACCGAACACGTTGTTAAAGCTTTAAATGCCAAATAAGGACACATATATACCCAAGAAACGACTAACGCAGTTTTAACACCTTGACTGGGGAATTCAACCATTTCAATTGTATTCAGGGAGAATTTCCACACCCACAGAATGGTTGTTGAACACAGCAATAAAGGAAAAATATAAAAAATGTCTTTGTCTCTTATCTGTTAATATCTTCTTTCACATAATTTTTTTACGGCCTTCTTATTCAAGAAGTCAAACGAACAAAACAAAAGTGGGATCAGAATAAAATGAACCCAGAATGGAATCAGATAGAAAAAGGCAACACAGCTTGCCCAGGGAGCCCATAAAACAAAGAAAAGAATCATATTCTGAAGATAGGCCAAACCAGACTGACCAATGCCAACTCCCAACTTGAGAGTAACGAAAAGAATCAAAGAGAATAGGGAAGGAAGGTTTTAGAAAAAGATCCCACGGACAAGAGAAGTGGTGAGTAGCCGAGACGCCAGCGTTAGGGGCACACTAACGCGGAGGTATCAGTCTAAGAGGCTTGTAGCAGAATGAAAGAATTTCAAATTATTATTTAGTGCGGGAATCATTTTGCCGTTGAGGTTTCGAATTTATATATTTCGTCCAATGAGAATGATTCATGCCATTCTGCGCGGATGAGTTCCCCGGGCAATACTAAAAGGCGGCGTAACATTCTTTCGTTCTCTCGTCTTCACTGACTCTTCTTGACGATTCCAGCAGCAGTAACAGACCATCACAACATGAGATGAGCTCATTCAACTTCTGAGCCAGTGTTCCTTTAGGAGTTCATTCTTTCATCATTTATTCATTCCTCCTAGACCCACTGGTCCTCGAAACTTCAAGGTTAGATGTTCAATTCCGACTCATTTGCAACTGTTTTCTTCCATGTACGAACTCACAGCACAAAGGCAATCTTTCCGGCTGTCATTAAACTTCTTGAAACTCATCAATATTTTCTCGTTCTCATTCCTGTATTTCCTTTCTTTTAATGTAACAGGACATACTACAATTTGTCCTTTTCTTAAAGGCTTATCATCGAAGAACCTTAGGACTGATTGACACGTAAGTTTTCAGAATGCTATCAAGATTTTACTTTTAAAAATTCATCACCATACCTTTCTAACCTGTTGCAGATGGAATGCTAAAAATAATATATATATTGTTACGCCACCATGTGCTCAGCGGGCTTGCAGGGTGCCAAGTTCACCAGTTAAAGCTGGACACAGACGTTGGCTGTGGTTTGCCGAACGCTATTTAATGTCACAGATATCACCAACTCCCAAGCAGAACCACATTTTAAAGCTATTAGGCAAGTTCTACGTGAATTATTGAAAGTCAACACCGCTAACTGGCGAGCTTTCCCCCTCAAATACAAGGTCTTCGACAAACACAATTCTTCCACAAGAAAAGAAGGACTCTGAACTGCTGCGTTTGAGTTAACAGGATTAATAACAATATTCTTTTATTGCATAAAAGAAAGAAAGAAACAAAACAAAACAATTCAGGTAAAAGTCTTTCTGTATCCCGGAGGAGCCTCCACTAAAATATCCGTATCCTGGACTAAGCCCCTCATAAAGTACCTGTTAATTGCGGAGGGTGAGAAGGTAGTTCGACAATGGTAGACACGGTCCGCTTTCCTTCAGACTATGGGATTTAATGGTAGAGCACGACCTCCAAATATCAAGTTTATCATTTCAGTATGAATGCAGCAGGATAAAGTTGAATATAAATAAATTGTATGTGTAACGGTAGCACCATGAGGCAAAAAATTAGGTAAAAGGCTCGACTGGTACAGAAGTTGTCTATTCGCAATGGGTCTTCGTTCCTTCTTTGACCCTTTTTTAACCGTGAAACTCTGTTCGCCTCAAAGAATGCCCCCTTCGCAAAGTCTAAATCGCAGCTGTCAGGCAACACGTGTGTTCTGCTCGGAGAAATGGTAATAAAAAGGTCAACCCTTCCAACCGTGTCACGTGTGTGACTGGTCGGTGTATAATGGTAATATGTACCCAACTCTAAGACGCCCGTACCAAGCAAGGGAGATAGCTCCCTCATTTACAGTATGGTCACTTGAAGTTTTGTGAAGCTTATTCACTTCTCTTTCTTTTGTCATTGGGTTTCCATAACATTTTAGTGGGAGGATACGCGTCTTATTTCTGATAAGACCAGGATTAATCATTGTTCCTTTCCTCGTGGACAAGTCTTTCCTTTGGGTATTCGTTTAACGAGACTTACCATGTCTCGGAGTACTGGTTCATTCAAGAGATAAGTTCTTTCTTTTCTCTCAGGGTTCTCTGCGCGGCATTATTTTGGAATTTGCGTTTCTTTATATCCCAAATTATGTTCGTTTTTCAACGAACAAAGGCAAATTCCTTATGCGTCTTCATCCCTCGAGGAATAAACGGCAACTAACTTATCTTCCGTAGTCTGAAAATTCACCACGTGCTGATTTTCTTGGCGGGTTCTTTCTCGGTATCAAATTTGGTCGAAGGCCTGCCTCCCCGCCGACACACACATGGCTAATAGAGAGTGATGCCCTCCCACGGCCACATCACCCTACAATGATTGAGAGGGTGGGAGAGACATTCTTTCTTTCCATTATTCTGCTTACGACTATCGTCCCCTGATTCTTACATGCTAGCATCGTCCGCTGACGGCCAAATGTCATATTAGGGCTAGCTCTCGGCGAGCGCCCCGGGGCCTGTTCTGGACTTCGGTCCGGAGCGTGGCCCTGGAAAAGGAACAATGGCAAACTTGGGGCCTTTAATTAGGCACCTAGTTTCGACTAGGCTACCTTCGGGTGGGCGAGCTGCATTTTTGTCTCCTTTGTCCCCCATGCACGGCACTAGACCAAGCGTCTAGTTTAAGCCGTTTACTGGCATACGTGCCCGGACCCACATTTGGGTTCGTGAAACTGCTTGCCTCATCAGGCTCACATTGCACTAAGTGAGCCGATGAGCAGCACTGACAAGCAGGGTTAGAGTCTCGGCTCGTTCCCGACCTCCCCTCCCCTTTATCCCCACTTTAATTGGCCTTCGGGCTTTTGACCTTGTGTCAAGTCGTGTCTGGTGGGAGGCAGCGACAAATACTCGGCCAAATGTATTAGGGCGTCATATTTCCTCGTTACAATATATATATATATATATATATTTCAGTGGCGACTCTAGCCTATTTTTGCTACTCGTGTCCCCCACCCTCTGTCAACTTCAGTTCCCAACCCGTGGTCCGTGGACCCAAAGTAAGTCATCATAGTTGCTATTGCGTGATTCTCCATTGTATAGCACAGATTGACTAACGTACCTTGCATGGTGTTTTTTTTGTAAACAATCAAGATACTATATAATTTGTAGTCTTGTTAATACAGTAGATAAGATAATTTTTTTCCTTTCAAAAGTATAGAAGAAAAGAGATGTTCATTACTATGACGAGAAAAATATGTTTATTAGAATAAAGAAATTGATGACAATATACACAGACACAGCTAGTAGTTTCAATTTCGCTTAAAATAAAGATTATTTGTTGAAAATGTATTCAAATAAACAAATTTTAGTTACAGAATGTAATTAAAGAAATAGAGATCTGTTAGTGAAAAACGAATTAAAACACGCCGTTTAACCAACATTTACCATAGTGATGATGATGACGTCGGCGACGGCTATAATCTGCTATCCCCCCCTCTCTCGGTCCCTCTCCCTCTTCCCAAGACAGGCGTCAGCAGTCACATTGTGCTAATTTTTTTTAAGCACGGTATTCTGACGTGCTTTTGCCATTGGCTACAGCCAAAAGCGAGATTTCTCTAACATTACTGTTGTTATAAGGGTCTTGTGCTTGGCACGGATTACGCGTGTTCAACATTATAGCCGATTTTATGGGATGTTCAATGGATTTGACGGTGGCCGGACAAAGACCATCCGTTCAAAACAGCATCGTTGTATTATTCCCAGATATATTTATGAACTTTTGGCTACTTAGTTATCGAAACTTGAATAGATACGTAATTTAATTGAGATCAGACTTAGTATGTTTGCTTGAAATTAATGGATGATTTTTAATCCATTTTGAATAAGATTGACCGAGTTATTGGTCGTACCGGGCACGAGTAGCGCTAGTCCCATCTCCGCCCCATATATATATATATATATATATATATATATATATATAAGTATTATTCGGTCCAGTTAAACCGGAGTTGGGAGGAATTCCAAAAGGACAAAAAAACATTCAACAGTGAACATCTAAATTTTCCTGGTAAAGAGCTCAATATAACAGACATTAAAGAGCAATAATTTCTTTAAGAAAAAACAAAACCGGTCACATTAGGATTATAAATTTATTTCCATCCTGTTATGTGTTTTTGATAAAATCAAAAAACACGAAAAAAAATTAACAGGACTTCTTCAGATCTTATGGATAAAATAAATCAGAATAGACACAGGAAAGAAGAGTGGGAGGGGATAGAAGAGGGGTGAAGAGTTATCTTCTCATTTAGCCCACTTCCGGTTTTTAAAAAATTTTATTGCCAGTTGGAATTATAGTGAATTAATTTTTTAAATTTTTTATTTTTTAAAATTCTAATTTCATTTCGACTTAAAACTCCAGATTTAATACTAATTTAGATAAATATAACTTTATTCAACAACTTTACGTAATGATACTGTTATAATTATATTAAATCAAATTCAAGATTTAATTAAAGTTAATTAATTTTTTTATTTTATATATATATATATATATATATATATAAGACAATTTAGTTGCAACTCAAACCCTTTGTTTGTTTCGCTACCTTCCAATCCGAACTCGGTAAGCATACTCAATAACCTCCACACGATAGGACAATATACATGGTACAATAATTTGGTTTGGTTTTTTTGCCATATCAACCATTGTGGGTTATGTTATGCCAAATCCATTTTCATACATAAAACAGTCCTATTTCAAGCAATTCAGTTTAGCATAAATACACAGTTTAGTTCTATTTGACCCATAGATAGGGCCCTATCAGGTGCTACCACTCCGAAATAGAGTGGACCTGGGAGCGATGGCAATGAAGGAGTATTCCGCATTCCCCAAAGCTCTAGCATTACTGGAACCTCACCATCAGATTGTTTAATGTCATATCTAAGGACACTCGTGATGGGGGGGTCTTACCCCTCAGCAGAGAAGTGGTGTGTTCTTAAACCCCAGCCGACTGGCCAATGGTGCAATGGTTTCTTTGTCTTAATGGTATATCAACCTTTATGGGTTATTTAATGCCAAAGCCACCTTGTAGAAGAACAGTAGTGGTACAATCTAACCCATAGTATGAGTATAAAGAGGTTCATGCCTTTCTGAAGGGTATTAGTCCGAAATAGAGCGTAATAGCATGCCTGAAGTTCGAACTCGCTTACTACGATGTCCATCATAAATTTTAAAATAGAATCATAATTCCTGACACATAGGTACCAGATTATAAAACGAAAATCAAACCCACGCGGACGTAGTTATCAACAAAGTATGTCTTTAGAAAAACATATTGTAATTAATAGCAATAGAACCCCAAAAGTCTGAAATTTTGTGGGTTACTTGAAGATTATTATAAAAACAGCCAACGAAACCTTCAACAGTAGATACTAAATCAAACACAGCAGATACAGCTGTCGACAACTAGCTGAATAAACGCGGACATTTAAAGTCATATCAATGTAACCAACAGATCAACTACACTTAACACGAAAAAACACTGACAGACATACAGTCACCCGTAGACTGCAGAATAACAAAGTGTTGTATAGTCATATGCAGATTCAGGCAGAAAGAATCATAACGACACAATAATAAAGACGAGCGAAGACTTCTTTAAAAAATATAACTCTCACTTTATTTGAAAGGTTGTGTGTGAGAGGGAGTTGGAGACTGAACAAAGACTGCAACATATTGACCTCCCCAGCCCCTCCGGATATCGCCGTGTGTCGTTCTCGTTCTCCTGGGCTGCTCAACCGGGGGCTTGGGGCCCAGCCTCTCTGGGACATGTTCTCATTCCAGCATCTTCTCACCAACTAGTCTGGTCTCCAAACTAACTGGGGGTCCCGAGAGCCCCTTCTGCCAGGTGGTGGCTTTCTCTACCACATCTTGTCTCTAAGTCATCTGATCTCCAACTAACTGATTTCCTGTCTCCACTGAGTTATATAATAGTTCAATCGCTCACTCAATCTTTGGAATGGCATGTTTGATCGTCATCAAGCGGAAATAACTGTCATGCAGTTCACAGGTTATTCTCTTCCGATGTATCAGTCTATGAGTGTACCATGGGATTTTACCTTGTCCTATATTGTCAGCCAAGCCCGCCTACGCGATTTCCTCTCATAACTGCCATTGGAATGTGTCCCTTCCTTCCGGTGCATACCTTTGGAATGGCATGTTTGGCCGGGTCGAAGGTCAGTATACAACAAAAACACTCACCGGCTACGTAATTCCATAATGTAGAAATATTTACTTCAGTCAAAGATTTTTCATATTCAATTGCCAAGTCGGCTGAGGCTGTAGAATACACCGACTGCTTCTCAGCAGAGAGGTGAGACCCCTCCCCCAATGAGTGCTCTACACATGACACTAAACAATCTGATGGTGAGGTTCCAGTAATGATGGAGCTTTGGGGAATTCGGAGTACTCCTTCATTGTCATCGCTTCCTAGTTCACTCTGGCCCGGAGTGATAGTACCTTATAGGTTCCTATCTATGGGTCAAATAGAACTAAACTGCGTACTTATGCTAAACTGAATTGCTTGAAATAGGACTATTTTGACATTTAAACTGCATACTTAATTTAAACTGCGTACTTATTCTAAACTGAATTGTTTAGAATAGAACTGTTTGGACATTCAAATAGCGTACTTATGCTAAACTGAATTGTTAGAAATGGAACTGTTTTTGATATTGAAACTCTACTTACGCTAAACTGAATTGTTTAATATAGAACTGTTTTGGCATTTAACTGTGTGTAAACAAAATATGTACTAATACTAAACTGAATTGTTTGTATAGCTGAAAATAGAAATGTGTTTGACAATTAAAGTGTGTACTTATGCTAAACTGCATTGTTTGAAATAAAACTGTTTATTTGTATAAAAATGGATTTGGCATTAAATAACCTACAAAGGTTGATATGCCGTAAAACCCTGCCAACCAACTTTCAATTTCAAGGACATCTTCGCTCACATACACTTACGCGCAATGGTTTGGTTTAGTTTCT
Organism: Sepioteuthis lessoniana; assembly: GCA_963585895.1. Classification (NCBI taxonomy): domain Eukaryota; kingdom Metazoa; phylum Mollusca; class Cephalopoda; order Myopsida; family Loliginidae; genus Sepioteuthis; species Sepioteuthis lessoniana. The sequence continues at coordinate 55,172,995 of OY757942.1, forward strand.
TTGTTTTTGGCATATCAATCTATGAGGGTTATGTAATGCCAAAGCCATCTTTGAAAAAGAACAGTAGTGACTCTATTTAATCTATTGCTGGGGAGCAGGGATAGGGGGTTCATACCATTCCAGAGGATATTATTTCAAAAGTGACCGTAATAGCATGACTGGGGTTTGAATTCACTAAATACAATGCCGCAGTCCAGCACGTTAACCACTACGCCACAGAGACTCTCCCCGTTTACACATAAATAACTTTTCTTTCCAGGTTAACGTCTTATTTGATTTCTCATACATTCTTGTCATTTTGGATTATAAATTTCATCGACCCGCTTTAAAAAAAATATTGCAAAGGATTTGTTTTCAACTTTTATTTGTGTTTGTAATTACCTTCGCCCGTTTTTATGCGGTAGAAAACTAACAAAGCACATATTTAATTCTGAAAACCATTTCATTGACTCAGCGGTGAAAATTGCAATTAAACAAAAATTAATCGGTATAAATATTGACCAACCACTCCCCATGAACAAGATGTGATAAGGTCAGTCTTTAAACGTAGTTTAATGGGTTTGAATTCAGAGTTCTTTCTCTTAGACCGGTTGCTATACCAAGGTTAAAGGGCACAGTCTGTCCGATTATTTGCCCTTAGCTGGAGCGAGAATATTGGATTCACGCCTTTTCCAAGTTTATTAACATACTTGAAGGTATTGTAATATATGTACTTGGGTTATGTTATTTGAGATAATGAATGAGAAGTACAAATATTAACTTTAAAAGAGGAATTTTATTCTTCGTATACAACACCACGTGTTGGCTAGAAAATGTCCGGCGGTCAACACGTGTGTTTATGTTTGGAATCTCTTCAGCAACTGCCTCCTCTTCTGTTTTTGGGTCGTCTTTGGCAACTGCTACTATCTCCGCTGATTGGCCAGAGGTAGAGGGAGAGCGAGAGAGAAAAGGAGAGAGAAGGGAAGAGAGAAGAGTGAGAGGCGATGGATTCTGGGATAGCATTCCTTGGCCGAGGTGGAAGTAAGGACCAAGATTTCTGTTAAGGTAGTATTGACTGCCCATTTACTGACCTTAGTAAGGGAGGTGATACTACAGTATAATCGTTCAGAGATTATTATCCTTAGTTACGTGAAACGATATATGTATATATATACGTGGGGCCTTCAATAAGTTTCCAGACATTTTTTGTACGGGCATTTAAAATTGTAGACTGTTGAAAATTCACTATGTTATTGCTATATATCTCTTGAGATGGCAGACCAATTCTTATGATTGCAGATTCAAATGAACAGCTACAGCAGCAATTGGAATACACCCTACTAAAGCCTGATTGTCACAGCTGGTGAATTTCAAAAATGCAATCTGGACGTCAGGACACTTTAGAAGAACGATATGCAATAAAATTGTGTTTTAAACTTGGAAAAAAGGCCACAGAAACGTATGGAATACATCAGACTGCTTTTGAAGCATCTTGCATGAATCGATCATCAGTTTTTGAGTGGCATAAGAGATTCAAGGAAGGCACAGACCCTGTGAGGGATGATGAGAGGTGTGGAAGGAGTAAGGAAGTCAATACACCAGAGTTGATTGCCCAAAGGGTTACGGTTACGGTTACTATGTTGAGCTTTTAAGGGAGTTCAGGAAGAGATTTTGTCGGAAGAAGCCAGCACTCTTCAAATCGGGTCAGTGGCATTTCCACCAGGATAATGCACCAGTCCACAACTCCATCCTTGTCACAGACTATTTGACCAAGATGGGCATCAAGACACTTCCTCACCGTCCCTATAGTCCAGAACTTGCTCCCTGTGACTTTTGCTTATCCCCTAAGCTCAGAGGCTGTCGTTATGATAAAATTGAGGAGATGAAAGAGGCTGTGACGAAGGTCATTGACACGCTCACACAAGAGGACTTCCATGGGGCCTTCCAGAAGTTGTTGGAACGGTACAAGTGCATTGCAGCCGGAGGAGATTACTTGGAAGGGGACTAGAGTTTCATGTGTGTACTATCAATAAAAGTGCCCATACGAAAAAAGTCTGGAAACCTATTTAATGATCCTCGTATATATATATATATATATTGTCATCCACAGACAGACTGTCTAGTTGTATCACAACTCTTCCGTGTGGCTAGACACGTAGGACGCTTGAAGCTGGGATCGAAACCCGTCTAACTTTACGGTAGACCTGTTATCAGACCGCTCGGTCAACAAGCGTACTCCGTCAGCTAGGGAATTATAAGGTATTAAGTAGCAGTGGCAGCAGTAGCGTTCGTTTGTTTACATTTTACATATATATATATATATATACCAACTTACTCGGGTACTAGAGTTAATTTATAGTAAGTATTCCTTTTTAGTATTTCGGATATCTCCGAAACGCTTACTCCGAATGACGAATATGAGAATTTCGTCACTGCTTACAAGGAAGCAGCAGCAGAATGCGTACCAACCAAACCAAGGTTGTCCAGCCGGTTGGGACCGTAGAATACACCGACTGCTACTCACAACGAGTGTCCTAGATATGACACAAAACAATCCGATGGTGAGGTTCCAGTTATTCCAGTTTGGGGGAATGCAGAGTACCCCTTCATTGCCATCGCTCCCAGATTCACTCTGGCCCGGTGTGGTAGCACATGATAGGGTCCTATCTATGGGTCAAATAGAAATAAACTATGTAATTTTGCTAAACTGAATTGTTTAAAATAGAACTGTCTTCGACATTTAAACTGCATATTTATGCTAAACTAAACTGTTTGAAATAGAACTGTTTTTAAATAGAACTAAACTATGTAGTTGAGAGAGACTGGGTTGCTCCAAAAACATGATGAATTGAAACCATTTAATCGTGTGCAAACGGGTGAGATCCTGCTAGTCTGAAATGTCTACAAAGTATTCGTTTAGAAATCTTAGGATATATATATATATATATATATATATATATATATATATATATATATATATATATATATATATATATATATAAACAAAATTTGTCATTTAATAACCTTCAAAAGTCTTTATGCTATAAAACCCAAACAACCAACTATATATATATATATATCAACCTCTTCTCTTGAGCTCAAGGTTAATTTTTTTAGCGGAATTTAACGGATTTGAACTCAAAGTGTTCCTTTTCCAAGACCAATTGCCATACCAAGGTTAAAGAGCCCTGTTTGTCCTTCAATTTACCCGTAACTGAAGGGAGAATAGTTGAATTCATGCCTTTCTCAAGGATATTAGCGCTATGTAAAATGTAAGCAGTCTTGTCCAGGATTTGAACTCGTGTCGCCGTGTCCATTTCCAATGACGGTAACCATTACACCCCGGGTAGTTAAAAGAAATTGGTATAAGCTACAATTTTACAAGCATGCAGAAACAATATATTGCAAAACAAGGAAATTCTCACCGAATTTCACTGAATATGAATGACAGAAAAAATGATAAAAGCGTGAAAGAAATTTAGAAATAAAAGCGAAAAGCATTCACAATTAAAATGGTGACAAATTTCTTTCGAGTTTAAATAGTCAAATTTCTTGCTAGTCTGGAAATTTTATGAAAATTACCAAAAAATCCCGAAAAGAGGAAAATTCTAAAAATGAAAAATTTACATTTCAATGATCGCCCAGTCGGCTGGGGCTGTAGAATACACCGACTGCACTTCAGCAGGGGATAAAACCCCTCACCTTCCAACAAGTGTTCGAGATATGACACTAAACCATCTGATGGTGAGACTTGTCGTGACGACATTAATTGTGAAGCTCCTACAATTTTATGGAGGGTGACATTAAAACACTAGAAATATAGACAGCGCAAACAAAGAAAAAAAATTCCCAACCCGATAACAAAACAGACAATTTTATACATTAAACAAATTAAGAAAAAAAAACATTACAAAGTGGAAAAATGTTCGGATATTATTTGCTAGATATTCGCGCGCACGTGTGTGTAGGTGTGACTGATGCAAATATTATGTGAATATAAGTGCATTTTGTTCGAACATATCTCCATGTACGTACGCTGAAAAACTAAAAGGTACAAAGCAGCGAAGTATTAGTCTGCCTGCAAGCGAAACGTGTGTATCTGTATGGTGAGGTGATTTTGAGGTCTATGCAAAGTTTAGAATGCTTGATTGTGGCAAATATGCAATTTTCTTTATGGGAATGAATGTATGTTCTCCCATGTTGGCTGTTGTCTCTATCTGTACGTGGCGAAATATCTGGAGCAATTTGTCGCTCACTGGGAAGAATTGAGAATGAGAGTGAAAGCTGTCATGTTATGTGTCGCTATGTGTCGTTATGTGTCGCTAGTGTGACGGCAAATTAAAATAAAAAAGATCCCCGGATGAGCAACCATTTAAAGGCGTATGGGAACTGGTGCCTTTAAATATTGTTATCACCAAACGGGGAGTTTATTTTTTTGCACGTGTGAAGACGGGGCGGTCTGGCATATTATGTGGGGTTGAATTTATGGCTAGACTGAACGCCGTTGGCAAGGGGTTTCCAAATTTCACACTACACATACACCCACCAAGGCCACTAGTTCTTCCACCCCTAGATTTATGGAAGATATGGACCTCTAGGTTTCGATGTAATAATATTAATTATAGCAGTCGACAACTCCGATTTCCCGTATAATATTTTTAAAGGAATTCATAGGACAATTTAAGCGAGAATAACAGAAGGCGAATAGAAGCTGAAAAAAAAAACATGAAATAAACAATTTGATAGTAGACGCCAGAAATGAACAACTTCAACACGTGGGAACATTAAAATATATCAATCTTTTTACTACACATGCGGATACACATATTCAACGCGTCGGCAATATAATCAACAGATAGTAAATAAACATAAATGTCTTTCTTCTTTTCTTTCTTCTTTAGTCTTTCTTCAACTTGACAGAGAGAGAGAGAGAGAATATATAATTGGGTATGGGGAGAAACAGTCTTAAAGTTTACTTATCTTTACGACGACTTTACTTTGGGGAGTATTTTCCTTTTTTCTCTTTTTTTTACGGGTTGACGGCATTTATTTTATTTTTAGGTCTGGCTTGAAGGTATGGCTTCTTCTCTTGTCCAAGATCCTTTCCGCTTTCTTTACCCGGAGACTTGGCATGGGATTCGCATCCTCTCACGACGACGTCTGTTCCAAAACTGATTTTCTTATTCCCTACTTCCGCTGACGGAAGGAGGGGGCTATTTCCGCTTTGGTATTCTAGCCAATCATTTGGCTTCTATCTTCTAATCCTTCCCCTGTCAGGCGACCCGAGTGAGGTTACGGGGTACAGATAGCCTGACCCACATTTTTTTCTTCCTTCAACGGCCGGCCGAAGTTGACCTACATCCTTTATTTGTTTTTTAACGGTCAATCTTTGGCTAATTCAAACACGGATGGTAGTGGAAATTCCTTATTTCTCCTCTCTCATTGGGATACCACGTGACACTAGATAGGAGAGCGAAGAATGAGAGAATGTCAAGTTGAGAGTCAGACATGAGAAAAGAGAGAAAGTTTTCGAAGCGTAGGCTATATAGGTAACCATATCACGTGACTGGCTACAAACGTAAGATTTATTTTTGCGTGGAACAAAATCAGATGCGCGGGCGTAGTTGAAAACTGGCACGCGACTACTCTGTCCAATCAGTTTCCCGAAACTATTCAATTTATTGACGCCTTTGTTTCGGGAACAAGTGAGTCTTGGGTCCTATTTTTCTTGATTTTTTTTTTGCACCACGAGGTCCTTGCTAACATGCTTAAAAATATAGGAGTGTAAATCCTATTGGCTCCAGTCCTGAAGTTCTAAGATGTTTTGAATACCCCTTCATTGTCATTGCTCCCAGGTCCACTCGGATTCAGAATCATAGTACCAGTTAAGGTCCCATTTATGGGTCAAATAGAACTATTTAATCATTTACTATACTTGAAACCATTTAACTATCGGCAAACAAATGATTAATATCAAACTGAAATATTAGCGTAAGATAGCAATACTTGAAACCATTTAACTGTGTGCAAACAAATGACTAATATTAGATAGCATTATTAATATTAGAGGGCAATACTTGAAGCCATTTAACTGTGTGCAAACAAATGACTAATATTAGATAGCATTATTAATATTAGAGGGCAATACTTGAAGCCATTTAACTGTGTGCAAACAAATGACTAATATTAGATAGCATTATTAATATTAGAGGGCAATACTTGAAACCATTTAACTGTGTGCAAACAAATGACTAATATTAGATAATATTATTAATATTAGAGGGCAATACTTGAAACCATTTAACTGTGTGCAAACAAATGACTAATATTAGATAGCATTATTAATATTAGAGAGCAATACTTGAAGCCATTTAACTGTTTGCAAACAAATGACTAATATTAGATAACATTATTAATATTAGAGGGCAATACTTGAAACCATTTAACTGTGTGCAAACAAATGACTAATATTAGATAACATTATTAATATTAGAGGGCAATACTTGAAACCATTTAACTGTGTGCAAACAAATGACTAATATTAGATAGCATTATTAATATTAGAGGGCAATACTTGAAACCATTTAACTGTGTGCAAACAAATGACTAATATTAGATAGCATTATTAATATTAGAGGGCAATACTTGAAGCCATTTAACTGTGTGCAAACAAATGACTAATATTAGATAACATTATTAATATTAGAGGGCAATACTTGAAACCATTTAACTGTGTGCAAACAAATGACTAATATTAGATAACATTATTAATATTAGAGGGCAATACTTGAAACCATTTAACTGTGTGCAAACAAATGACTAATATTAGATAGCATTATTAATATTAGAGGGCAATACTAGAAGCCATTTAACTGTGTGCAAACAAATGACTAATATTAGATAGCATTATTAATATTAGAGGGCAATATTTGAAGCCATCTAACTGTGTGCAAACAAATGACCAATATTAGATAGCATTATTAATATTAGAGGGGAATACTTGAAACCATTTAACTGTGTGCAAACAAATGACTAATATTAGATAGCATTATTAATATTAGAGGGCAATACTTGAAACCATTTAACTGTGTGCAAACAAATGACTAATATTAGATAGCATTATTCATATTAGAGGGCAATACTTGAAAACATTTAACTGTGTGCAAACAAATGGCTAATATTAGATAGCATTATTAATATTAGAGGGCAATACTTGAAAACATTTAACTGTGTGCAAACAAATGGCTAATATTAGATAGCATTATTAATATTAGAGGGCAATACTTGAAGCCATTTAACTGTGTGCAAACAAATAACTAATATTAGATAGCATTATTAATATTAGAGGGCAATACTTGAAACCATTTAACTGTGTGCAAACAAATGGCTAATATTAGATAGCATTATTAATATTAGAGGGCAATACTTGAAGCCATTTAACTGTGTGCAAACAAATGACTAATATTAGATAGCATTATTAATATTAGAGGGCAATACTTGAAACCATTTAACTGTGTGCAAACAAATGGCTAATATTAGATAGCATTATTAATATTAGAGGGCAATACTTGAAGCCATTTAACTGTGTGCAAACAAATGGCTAATATTAGATAGCATTATTAATATTAGAGGGCAATACTTGAAACCATTTAACTGTGTGCAAACAAATGACTAATATTAGATAGCATTATTAATATTAGAGGGCAATACTTGAAACCATTTAACTGTGTGCAAACAAATGGCTAATATTAGATAGCATTATTAATATTAGAGGGCAATACTTGAAGCCATTTAACTGTGTGCAAACAAATGACTAATATTAGATAGCATTATTAATATTAGAGGGCAATACTTGAAACCATTTAACTGTGTGCAAACAAATGGCTAATATTAGATAGCATTATTAATATTAGAGGGCAATACTTGAAGCCATTTAACTGTGTGCAAACAAATGGCTAATATTAGAGAGCATTATTAATATTAGAGGGCAATACTTGAAGCCATTTAACTGTGTGCAAACAAATGACTAATATTAGATAGCATTATTAATATTAGAGGGCAATACTTGAAACAATTTAACTGTGTGCAAACAAAAGACTAATATTAGATAGCATTATTAATATTAGAGGGCAATACTTGAAACCATTTAACTGTGTGCAAACAAAAGACTAATATTAGATAGCATTATTAATATTAGAGGGCAATACTTGAAAACATTTAACTGTGTGCAAACAAATGACTAATATTAGATAGCATTATTAATATTAGAGGGCAATACTTGAAACCATTTAACCGTATGCAAAAAAATGACCAATATTTTTCTGGATTTTTTTTTTGCACCACGAGGTCCTTGCTAACATGCTTAAAAATATAGGAGTGTAAATCCTATTGGCTCCAGTCCTGAAGTTTTAAGATGTTTTGGATACCCCTTCATTGTCATTGCTCCCAGGTCCACTCGGATTCAGAATCATAGTACCAGTTAAGGTCCCATTTATGGGTCAAATAGAACTATTTAATCATTTACTATACTTGAAACCATTTAACTATCGGCAAACAAATGATTAATATCAAACTGAAATATTAGCGTTAGATAGCAATACTTGAAACCATTTAACTGTGTGCAAACAAATGACTAATATTAGAAAACATTATTAATATTAGAGAGCAATACTTGAAGCCATTTAACTGTGTGCAAACAAAAGACTAATATTAAATAGCATTATTAATATTAGAGGGCAATACTTGAAACCATTTAACTGTGTGCAAACAAATGACTAATATTAGATAGCATTATTAATATTAGAGGGCAATACTTGAAACCATTTAACTGTGTGCAAACAAATGACTAATATTAGATAGCATAATTAATATTAGAGGGCAATACTTGAAGCCGTTTAACTGTGTGCAAACAAATGACCAATATTTTTCTGGATTTTTTTTTTGCACCACGAGGTCCTTGCTAACATGCTTAAAAATATAGGAGTATAAATCCTATTGGCTCCAGTCCTGAAGTTTTAAGATGTTTTGAATACCCCTTCATTGTCATTGCTCCCAGGTCCACTCGGATTCAGAATCATAGTACCAGTTAAGGTCCCATTTATGGGTCAAATAGAACTATTTAATCATTTACTATACTTGAAACCATTTAACTATCGGCAAACAAATGATTAATATCAAACTGAAATATTAGCGTTAGATAGCAATACTTGAAACCATTTAACTGTGTGCAAACAAATGACTAATATTAGAAAGCATTATTAATATTAGAGGGCAATACTTGAAACAATTTAACTGAGTGCAAACAAAAGACTAATATTAAATAGCATTATTAATATTAGAGGGCAATACTTGAAGCCATTTAACTGTGTGCAAACAAATGACTAATATTAGATAGCATTATTAATATTAGAGGGCAATACTTGAAACCATTTAACTGTGTGCAAACAAATGACTAATATTAGATAGCATTATAATTATTAGAGGGCAATACTTGAAGCCATTTAACTGTGTGCAAACAAATGACTAATATTAGATAGCATTATTAATATTAGAGGGCAATACTTGAAACCATTTAACTGTGTGCAAACAAATGACTAATATTAGATAGCATTATTAATATTAGAGGGCAATACTTGAAACCATTTAACTGTGTGCAAACAAATGACTAATATTAGATAGCATTATTAATATTAGAGGGCAATACTTGAAACCATTTAACTGTGTGCAAACAAATGACTAATATTAGATAGCATTATTAATATTAGAGGGCAATACTTGAAACCATTTAACTGTGTGCAAACAAATGACTAATATTAGATAGCATTATTAATATTAGAGGGCAATACTTGAAACCATTTAACTGTGTGCAAACAAATGACTAATATTAGATAGCATTATTAATATTAGAGGGCAATACTTGAAACCATTTAACTGTGTGCAAACAAATGACTAATATTAGATAGCATTATTAATATTAGAGGGCAATACTTGAAGCCATTTAACTGTGTGCAAGCAAATGAGTATTATTAGATAGCATTATTAATATTAGAGGGCAATACTTGAAAACATTTAACTGTGTGCAAACAAATGACCAATATTAGATAGCATTATTAATATTAGAGGGCAAAACTTGAAGCCGTTTAACTGTGTGCAAACAAATGACCAATATTTTTCTGGATTTTTTTTTTGCACCACGAGGTCCTTGCTAACATGCTTAAAAATATAGGAGTGTAAATCCTATTGGCTCCAGTCCTGAAGTTTTAAGATGTTTTGGATACCCCTTCATTGTCATTGCTCCCAGGTCCACTCGGATTCAGAATCATAGTACCAGTTAAGGTCCCATTTATGGGTCAAATAGAACTATTTAATCATTTACTATACTTGAAACCATTTAACTATCGGCAAACAAATGATTAATATCAAACTGAAATATTAGCGTTAGATAGCAATACTTGAAACCATTTAACTGTGTGCAAACAAATGACCAATATTAGATAGCATTATTAATATTAGAGGGCAATACTTGAAACAATTTAACTGAGTGCAAACAAAAGACTAATATTAAATAGCATTATTAATATTAGAGGGCAATACTTGAAGCCATTTAACTGTGTGCAAACAAATGACTAATATTAGATAGCATTATTAATATTAGAGGGCAATACTTGAAACCATTTAACTGTGTGCAAACAAATGACTAATATTAGATAGCATTATAATTATTAGAGGGCAATACTTGAAGCCATTTAACTGTGTGCAAACAAATGACTAATATTAGATAGCATTATTAATATTAGAGGGCAATACTTGAAACCATTTAACTGTGTGCAAACAAATGACTAATATTAGATAGCATTATTAATATTAGAGGGCAATACTTGAAACCATTTAACTGTGTGCAAACAAATGACTAATATTAGATAGCATTATTAATATTAGAGGGCAATACTTGAAACCATTTAACTGTGTGCAAACAAATGACTAATATTAGATAGCATTATTAATATTAGAGGGCAATACTTGAAACCATTTAACTGTGTGCAAACAAATGACTAATATTAGATAGCATTATTAATATTAGAGGGCAATACTTGAAACCATTTAACTGTGTGCAAACAAATGACTAATATTAGATAGCATTATTAATATTAGAGGGCAATACTTGAAACCATTTAACTGTGTGCAAACAAAAGACTAATATTAGATAGCATTATTAATATTAGAGGGCAATACTTGAAAACATTTAACTGTGTGCAAACAAATGACTAATATTAGATAGCATTATTAATATTAGAGGGCAATACTTGAAACCATTTAACCGTATGCAAAAAAATGACCAATATTTTTCTGGATTTTTTTTTTGCACCACGAGGTCCTTGCTAACATGCTTAAAAATATAGGAGTGTAAATCCTATTGGCTCCAGTCCTGAAGTTTTAAGATGTTTTGGATACCCCTTCATTGTCATTGCTCCCAGGTCCACTCGGATTCAGAATCATAGTACCAGTTAAGGTCCCATTTATGGGTCAAATAGAACTATTTAATCATTTACTATACTTGAAACCATTTAACTATCGGCAAACAAATGATTAATATCAAACTGAAATATTAGCGTTAGATAGCAATACTTGAAACCATTTAACTGTGTGCAAACAAATGACCAATATTAGATAGCATTATTAATATTAAGGGCAATACTTGAAGCCATTTAACTGTGTGCAAACAAATGGCTAATATTAGATAGCATTATTAATATTAGAGGGCAATACTTGAAACCATTTAACTGTGTGCAAACAAATGGCTAATATTAGATAGCATTATTAATATTAGAGGGCAATACTTGAAACCATTTAACTGTGTGCAAACAAATGGCTAATATTAGATAGCATTATTAATATTAGAGGGCAATACTTGAAACCATTTAACTGTGTGCAAACAAATGGCTAATATTAGATAGCATTATTAATATTAGAGGGCAATACTTGAAACCATTTAACTGTGTGCAAACAAATGGCTAATATTAGATAGCATTATTAATATTAGAGGGCAATACTTGAAACCATTTAACTGTGTGCAAACAAATGACCCATATTAGATAGCATTACTAATATTAGAGGGCAATACTTGAAACCATTTAACTGTGTGCAAACAAATGACTAATATTAGATAGCATTATTAATATTAGAGGGCAATACTTGAAACCATTTAACTGTTTGCAAACAAATGACTAATATTAGATAGCATTATTAATATTAGAGGGCAATACTTGAAACCATTTAACTGTGTGCAAACAAATGGCTAATATTAGATAGCATTATTAATATTAGAGGGCAATACTTGAAGCCATTTAACTGTGTGCAAACAAATGACTAATATTAGATAGCATTATTAATATTAGAGGGCAATACTTGAAACCATTTAACTGTGTGCAAACAAATGACTAATATTAGATAGCATTATTAATATTAGAGGGCAATACTTGAAACCATTTAACTGTGTGCAAACAAATGGCTAATATTAGATAGCATTATTAATATTAGAGGGCAATACTTGAAACCATTTAACTGTGTGCAAACAAATGGCTAATATTAGATAGCATTATTAATATTAGAGGGCAATACTTGAAACCATTTAACTGTGTGCAAACAAATGGCTAATATTAGATAGCATTATTAATATTAGAGGGCAATACTTGAAACCATTTAACTGTGTGCAAACAAATGACCCATATTAGATAGCATTACTAATATTAGAGGGCAATACTTGAAACCATTTAACTGTGTGCAAACAAATGACTAATATTAGATAGCATTATTAATATTAGAGGGCAATACTTGAAACCATTTAACTGTTTGCAAACAAATGACTAATATTAGATAGCATTATTAATATTAGAGGGCAATACTTGAAACCATTTAACTGTGTGCAAACAAATGGCTAATATTAGATAGCATTATTAATATTAGAGGGCAATACTTGAAGCCATTTAACTGTGTGCAAACAAATGACTAATATTAGATAGCATTATTAATATTAGAGGGCAATACTTGAAACCATTTAACTGTGTGCAAACAAATGACTAATATTAGATAGCATTATTAATATTAGAGGGCAATACTTGAAACCATTTAACTGTGTGCAAACAAATGACTAATATTAGATAACATTATTAATATTAGAGGGCAATACTTGAAACCATTTAACTGTGTGCAAACAAATGACTAATATTAGATAGCATTATTAATATTAGAGGGCAATACTTGAAACCATTTAACTGTGTGCAAACAAATGGCTAATATTAGATAGCATTATTAATATTAGAGGGCAATACTTGAAACCATTTAACTGTGTGCAAACAAATGGCTAATATTAGATAGCATTATTAATATTAGAGGGCAATACTTGAAACCATTTAACTGTGTGCAAACAAATGGCTAATATTAGATAGCATTATTAATATTAGAGGGCAATACTTGAAACCATTTAACTGTGTGCAAACAAATGACCCATATTAGATAGCATTACTAATATTAGAGGGCAATACTTGAAACCATTTAACTGTGTGCAAACAAATGACTAATATTAGATAGCATTATTAATATTAGAGGGCAATACTTGAAACCATTTAACTGTGTGCAAACAAATGACTAATATTAGATAACATTATTAATATTAGAGGGCAATACTTGAAACCATTTAACTGTGTGCAAACAAATGACTAATATTAGATAGCATTATTAATATTAGAGGGCAATACTTGAAACCATTTAACTGTGTGCAAACAAATGGCTAATATTAGATAGCATTATTAATATTAGAGGGCAATACTTGAAACCATTTAACTGTGTGCAAACAAATGGCTAATATTAGATAGCATTATTAATATTAGAGGGCAATACTTGAAACCATTTAACTGTGTGCAAACAAATGACTAATATTAGATAGCATTATTAATATTAGAGGGCAATACATGAAACCATTTAACTGTGTGCAAACAAATGGCTAATATTAGATAGCATTATTAATATTAGAGGGCAATACTTGAAACCATTTAACTGTGTGCAAACAAATGACTAATATTAGATAGCATTATTAATATTAGAGGGCAATACTTGAAACCATTTAACTGTGTGCAAACAAATGGCTAATATTAGATAGCATTATTAATATTAGAGGGCAATACTTGAAACCATTTAACTGTGTGCAAACAAATGACTAATATTAGATAGCATTATTAATATTAGAGGGCAATACTTGAAGCCATTTAACTGTGTGCAAACAAATGACTAATATTAGATAGCATTATTAATATTAGAGGGCAATACTTGAAACCATTTAACTGTGTGCAAACAAATGACTAATATTAGATAGCATTATTAATATTAGAGGGCAATACTTGAAACCATTTAACTGAGTGCAAACAAATGACTAATATTAGATAGCATTATTAATATTAGAGGGCAATACTTGAAACCATTTAACTGTGTGCAAACAAATGACTAATATTAGATAGCATTATTAATATTAGAGGGCAATACTTGAAGCCATTTAACTGTGTGCAAACAAATGACTAATATTAGATAGCATTATTAATATTAGAGGGCAATACTTGAAACCATTTAACTGTGTGCAAACAAATGACTAATATTAGATAGCATTATTAATATTAGAGGGCAATACTTGAAACCATTTAACTGTGTGCAAACAAAAGACTAATATTAGATAGCATTATTAATATTAGAGGGCAATACTTGAAAACATTTAACTGTGTGCAAACAAAAGACTAATATTAGATAGCATTATTAATATTAGAGGGCAATACTTGAAAACATTTAACTGTGTGCAAACAAATGACCAATATTAGATAGCATTATTAATATTAGAGGGCAATACTTGAAACCATTTAACTGTGTGCAAACAAATGACTAATATTAGATAGCATTATTAATATTAGAGGGCAATACTTGAAGCCATTTAACTGTGTGCAAGCAAATGAGTATTATTAGATAGCATTATTAATATTAGATGGCAATGCTTGAAACCATTTAACTGTGTGCAAACAAAAGACTAATATTAGATAGCATTATTAATATTAGAGGGCAATACTTGAAAACATTTAACTGTGTGCAAACAAATGACCAATATTAGATAGCATTATTAATATTAGAGGGCAATACTTGAAACCATTTAACTGTGTGCAAACAAATGACTAATATTAGATAGCATTATTAATATTAGAGGGCAATACTTGAAACAATTTAACTGCGTGCAAACAAATGACTAATATTAGATAGCATTATTAATATTAGAGGGCAATGCTTGAAACCATTTAACTGTGTGCAAACAAATGACTAATATTAGATAGCATTATTAATATTAGAGGGCAATACTTGAAACCATTTAACTGTGTGCAAACAAATGACTAATATTAGATAGCATTATTCATATTAGAGGGCAATACTTGAAAACATTTAACTGTGTGCAAACAAATGACTAATATTAGATAGCATTATTAATATTAGAGGGCAATACTTGAAACCATTTAACTGTGTGCAAACAAATGACTAATATTAGATAGCATTATTAATATTAGAGGGCAATACTTAAAACCATTTAACTGTGTGCAAACAAATGACTAATATTAAATAGCATTATTCATATTAGAGGGCAATACTTGAAACCATTTAACTGTGTGCAAACAAATGACTAATATTAGATAGCATTATTAATATTAGAGGGCAATACTTGAAACCATTTAACTGTGTGCAAACAAATGACCCATATTAGATAGCATTTCTAATATTAGAGGGCAATACTTGAAACCATTTAACTGTGTGCAAACAAATGACTAATATTAGATAGCATTATTAATATTAGAGGGCAATACTTGAAACCATTTAACTGTGTACAAACAAATGACTAATATTAGATAGCATTATTAATATTAGAGGGCAATACTTGAAAACATTTAACTGTGTGCAAACAAATGACTAATATTAGATAGCATTATTAATATTAGAGGGCAATACTTGAAGCCATTTAACTGTGTGCAAACAAATGACTAATATTAGATAGCATTATTAATATTAGAGGGCAATACTTGAAACCATTTAAATGTGTGCAAACAAATGACCCATATTAGATAGCATTACTAATATTAGAGGGCAATACTTGAAACCATTTAACTGTGTGCAAACAAATGACTAATATTAGATAGCATTATTAATATTAGAGGGCAATACTTGAAACCATTTAACTGTGTGCAAACAAATGACTAATATTAGATAGCATTATTAATATTAGAGGGCAATACTTGAAAACAATTAACTGTGTGCAAACAAATGACTAATATTAGATAGCATTATTAATATTAGAGGGCAATACTTGAAACCATTTAACTGTGTGCAAACAAATGACTAATATTAAATAGCATTATTCATATTAGAGGGCAATACTTGAAACCATTTAACTGTGTGCAAACAAATGACTAATATTAGATAGCATTATTAATATTAGAGGGCAATACTTGAAACCATTTAAATGTGTGCAAACAAATGACCCATATTAGATAGCATTACTAATATTAGAGGGCAATACTTGAAACCATTTAACTGTGTGCAAACAAATGACTAATATTAGATAGCATTATTAATATTAGAGGGCAATACTTGAAAACATTTAACTGTGTGCAAACAAATGACTAATATTAGATAGCATTATTAATATTAGAGGGCAATACTTGAAGCCATTTAACTGTGTGCAAACAAATGGCTAATATTAGATAGCATTATTAATATTAGAAGGCAATACTTGAAACCATTTAACTGTGTGCAAACAAATGGCTAATATTAGATAGCATTATTAATATTAGAGGGCAATACTTGAAACCATTTAACTGTGTGCAAACAAATGACTAATATTAGATAGCAATATTCATATTAGAGGGCAATACTTGAAACCATTTAACTGTGTGCAAACAAATGACTAATATTAGATAGCATTATTAATATTAGAGGGCAATACTTGAAACAATTTAACTGCGTGCAAACAAATGACTAATATTAGATAGCATTATTAATATTAGAGGGCAATGCTTGAAACCATTTAACTGTGTGCAAACAAATGACTAATATTAGATAGCATTATTAATATTAGAGGGCAATACTTGAAACCATTTAACTGTGTGCAAACAAATGACTAATATTAGATAGCATTATTCATATTAGAGGGCAATACTTGAAAACATTTAACTGTGTGCAAACAAATGACTAATATTAGATAGCATTATTAATATTAGAGGGCAATACTTGAAACCATTTAACTGTGTGCAAACAAATGACTAATATTAGATAGCATTATTAATATTAGAGGGCAATACTTAAAACCATTTAACTGTGTGCAAACAAATGACTAATATTAAATAGCATTATTCATATTAGAGGGCAATACTTGAAACCATTTAACTGTGTGCAAACAAATGACTAATATTAGATAGCATTATTAATATTAGAGGGCAATACTTGAAACCATTTAACTGTGTGCAAACAAATGACCCATATTAGATAGCATTTCTAATATTAGAGGGCAATACTTGAAACCATTTAACTGTGTGCAAACAAATGACTAATATTAGATAGCATTATTAATATTAGAGGGCAATACTTGAAACCATTTAACTGTGTACAAACAAATGACTAATATTAGATAGCATTATTAATATTAGAGGGCAATACTTGAAAACATTTAACTGTGTGCAAACAAATGACTAATATTAGATAGCATTATTAATATTAGAGGGCAATACTTGAAGCCATTTAACTGTGTGCAAACAAATGACTAATATTAGATAGCATTATTAATATTAGAGGGCAATACTTGAAACCATTTAAATGTGTGCAAACAAATGACCCATATTAGATAGCATTACTAATATTAGAGGGCAATACTTGAAACCATTTAACTGTGTGCAAACAAATGACTAATATTAGATAGCATTATTAATATTAGAGGGCAATACTTGAAACCATTTAACTGTGTGCAAACAAATGACTAATATTAGATAGCATTATTAATATTAGAGGGCAATACTTGAAAACAATTAACTGTGTGCAAACAAATGACTAATATTAGATAGCATTATTAATATTAGAGGGCAATACTTGAAACCATTTAACTGTGTGCAAACAAATGACTAATATTAAATAGCATTATTCATATTAGAGGGCAATACTTGAAACCATTTAACTGTGTGCAAACAAATGACTAATATTAGATAGCATTATTAATATTAGAGGGCAATACTTGAAACCATTTAAATGTGTGCAAACAAATGACCCATATTAGATAGCATTACTAATATTAGAGGGCAATACTTGAAACCATTTAACTGTGTGCAAACAAATGACTAATATTAGATAGCATTATTAATATTAGAGGGCAATACTTGAAAACATTTAACTGTGTGCAAACAAATGACTAATATTAGATAGCATTATTAATATTAGAGGGCAATACTTGAAGCCATTTAACTGTGTGCAAACAAATGGCTAATATTAGATAGCATTATTAATATTAGAAGGCAATACTTGAAACCATTTAACTGTGTGCAAACAAATGGCTAATATTAGATAGCATTATTAATATTAGAGGGCAATACTTGAAACCATTTAACTGTGTGCAAACAAATGACTAATATTAGATAGCAATATTCATATTAGAGGGCAATACTTGAAACCATTTAACTGTGTGCAAACAAATGACTAATATTAGATAGCATTATTAATATTAGAGGGCAATACTTGAAAACATTTAACTGTGTGCAAACAAATGACTAATATTAGATAGCATTATTAATATTAGAGGGCAATACTTGAAACCATTTAACTGTGTGCAAACAAATGACTAATATTAGATAGCATTATTAATATTAGAGGGCAATACTTGAAGCCATTTAACTGTGTGCAAACAAATGGCTAATATTAGATAGCATTATTAATATTAGAGGGCAATACTTGAAACCATTTAACTGTGTGCAAACAAATGGCTAATATTAGATAGCATTATTAATATTAGAGTGCAATACTTGAAACCATTTAACTGTGTGCAAACAAATGACTAATATTAGATAGCAATATTCATATTAGAGGGCAATACTTGAAACCATTTAACTGTGTGCAAACAAATGACTAATATTAGATAGCATTATTAATATTAGAGGGCAATACTTGAAACCATTTAACTGTGTGCAAACAAATGACTAATATTAGATAGCATTATTAATATTAGAGGGCAATACTTGAAACCATTTAACTGTGTGCAAACAAATGGCTAATATTAGATAGCATTATTAATATTAGAGGGCAATACTTGAAACCATTTAACTGTGTGCAAACAAATGACCCATATTAGATAGCATTACTAATATTAGAGGGCAATACTTGAAACCATTTAACTGTGTGCAAACAAATGACTAATATTAGATAGCATTATTAATATTAGAGGGCAATACTTGAAACCATTTAACTGTTTGCAAACAAATGACTAATATTAGATAGCATTATTAATATTAGAGGGCAATACTTGAAACCATTTAACTGTGTGCAAACAAATGGCTAATATTAGATAGCATTATTAATATTAGAGGGCAATACTTGAAGCCATTTAACTGTGTGCAAACAAATGACTAATATTAGATAGCATTATTAATATTAGAGGGCAATACTTGAAACCATTTAACTGTGTGCAAACAAATGACTAATATTAGATAGCATTATTAATATTAGAGGGCAATACTTGAAACCATTTAACTGTGTGCAAACAAATGGCTAATATTAGATAGCATTATTAATATTAGAGGGCAATACTTGAAACCATTTAACTGTGTGCAAACAAATGGCTAATATTAGATAGCATTATTAATATTAGAGGGCAATACTTGAAACCATTTAACTGTGTGCAAACAAATGGCTAATATTAGATAGCATTATTAATATTAGAGGGCAATACTTGAAACCATTTAACTGTGTGCAAACAAATGACCCATATTAGATAGCATTACTAATATTAGAGGGCAATACTTGAAACCATTTAACTGTGTGCAAACAAATGACTAATATTAGATAGCATTATTAATATTAGAGGGCAATACTTGAAACCATTTAACTGTGTGCAAACAAATGACTAATATTAGATAGCATTATTAATATTAGAGGGCAATACTTGAAACCATTTAACTGTGTGCAAACAAATGGCTAATATTAGATAGCATTATTAATATTAGAGGGCAATACTTGAAGCCATTTAACTGTGTGCAAACAAATGACTAATATTAGATAGCATTATTAATATTAGAGGGCAATACTTGAAACCATTTAACTGTGTGCAAACAAATGACTAATATTAGATAGCATTATTAATATTAGAGTGCAATACTTGAAACCATTTAACTGTGTGCAAACAAATGACTAATATTAGATAACATTATTAATATTAGAGGGCAATACTTGAAACCATTTAACTGTGTGCAAACAAATGACTAATATTAGATAGCATTATTAATATTAGAGGGCAATACTTGAAACCATTTAACTGTGTGCAAACAAATGGCTAATATTAGATAGCATTATTAATATTAGAGGGCAATACTTGAAACCATTTAACTGTGTGCAAACAAATGGCTAATATTAGATAGCATTATTAATATTAGAGGGCAATACTTGAAACCATTTAACTGTGTGCAAACAAATGGCTAATATTAGATAGCATTATTAATATTAGAGGGCAATACTTGAAACCATTTAACTGTGTGCAAACAAATGACCCATATTAGATAGCATTACTAATATTAGAGGGCAATACTTGAAACCATTTAACTGTGTGCAAACAAATGACTAATATTAGATAGCATTATTAATATTAGAGGGCAATACTTGAAACCATTTAACTGTTTGCAAACAAATGACTAATATTAGATAGCATTATTAATATTAGAGGGCAATACTTGAAACCATTTAACTGTGTGCAAACAAATGGCTAATATTAGATAGCATTATTAATATTAGAGGGCAATACTTGAAGCCATTTAACTGTGTGCAAACAAATGACTAATATTAGATAGCATTATTAATATTAGAGGGCAATACTTGAAACCATTTAACTGTGTGCAAACAAATGACTAATATTAGATAGCATTATTAATATTAGAGGGCAATACTTGAAACCATTTAACTGTGTGCAAACAAATGACTAATATTAGATAACATTATTAATATTAGAGGGCAATACTTGAAACCATTTAACTGTGTGCAAACAAATGACTAATATTAGATAGCATTATTAATATTAGAGGGCAATACTTGAAACCATTTAACTGTGTGCAAACAAATGGCTAATATTAGATAGCATTATTAATATTAGAGGGCAATACTTGAAACCATTTAACTGTGTGCAAACAAATGGCTAATATTAGATAGCATTATTAATATTAGAGGGCAATACTTGAAACCATTTAACTGTGTGCAAACAAATGACTAATATTAGATAGCATTATTAATATTAGAGGGCAATACATGAAACCATTTAACTGTGTGCAAACAAATGGCTAATATTAGATAGCATTATTAATATTAGAGGGCAATACTTGAAACCATTTAACTGTGTGCAAACAAATGACTAATATTAGATAGCATTATTAATATTAGAGGGCAATACTTGAAACCATTTAACTGTGTGCAAACAAATGGCTAATATTAGATAGCATTATTAATATTAGAGGGCAATACTTGAAACCATTTAACTGTGTGCAAACAAATGACTAATATTAGATAGCATTATTAATATTAGAGGGCAATACTTGAAGCCAGTTAACTGTGTGCAAACAAATGACTAATATTAGATAGCATTATTAATATTAGAGGGCAATACTTGAAACCATTTAACTGTGTGCAAACAAATGACTAATATTAGATAGCATTATTAATATTAGAGGGCAATACTTGAAACCATTTAACTGTGTGCAAACAAATGACTAATATTAGATAGCATTATTAATATTAGAGGGCAATACTTGAAACCATTTAACTGTGTGCAAACAAATGACTAATATTAGATAGCATTATTAATATTAGAGGGCAATACTTGAAGCCATTTAACTGTGTGCAAACAAATGACTAATATTAGATAGCATTATTAATATTAGAGGGCAATACTTGAAACCATTTAACTGTGTGCAAACAAATGACTAATATTAGATAGCATTATTAATATTAGAGGGCAATACTTGAAACCATTTAACTGTGTGCAAACAAAAGACTAATATTAGATAGCATTATTAATATTAGAGGGCAATACTTGAAAACATTTAACTGTGTGCAAACAAAAGACTAATATTAGATAGCATTATTAATATTAGAGGGCAATACTTGAAAACATTTAACTGTGTGCAAACAAATGACCAATATTAGATAGCATTATTAATATTAGAGGGCAATACTTGAAACCATTTAACTGTGTGCAAACAAATGACTAATATTAGATAGCATTATTAATATTAGAGGGCAATACTTGAAGCCATTTAACTGTGTGCAAGCAAATGAGTATTATTAGATAGCATTATTAATATTAGATGGCAATGCTTGAAACCATTTAACTGTGTGCAAACAAAAGACTAATATTAGATAGCATTATTAATATTAGAGGGCAATACTTGAAAACATTTAACTGTGTGCAAACAAATGACCAATATTAGATAGCATTATTAATATTAGAGGGCAATACTTGAAACCATTTAACTGTGTGCAAACAAATGACTAATATTAGATAGCATTATTAATATTAGAGGGCAATACTTGAAACAATTTAACTGCGTGCAAACAAATGACTAATATTAGATAGCATTATTAATATTAGAGGGCAATGCTTGAAACCATTTAACTGTGTGCAAACAAATGACTAATATTAGATAGCATTATTAATATTAGAGGGCAATACTTGAAACCATTTAACTGTGTGCAAACAAATGACTAATATTAGATAGCATTATTCATATTAGAGGGCAATACTTGAAAACATTTAACTGTGTGCAAACAAATGACTAATATTAGATAGCATTATTAATATTAGAGGGCAATACTTGAAACCATTTAACTGTGTGCAAACAAATGACTAATATTAGATAGCATTATTAATATTAGAGGGCAATACTTGAAACCATTTAACTGTGTGCAAACAAATGACTAATATTAAATAGCATTATTCATATTAGAGGGCAATACTTGAAACCATTTAACTGTGTGCAAACAAATGACTAATATTAGATAGCATTATTAATATTAGAGGGCAATACTTGAAACCATTTAACTGTGTGCAAACAAATGACCCATATTAGATAGCATTTCTAATATTAGAGGGCAATACTTGAAACCATTTAACTGTGTGCAAACAAATGACTAATATTAGATAGCATTATTAATATTAGAGGGCAATACTTGAAACCATTTAACTGTGTGCAAACAAATGACTAATATTAGATAGCATTATTAATATTAGAGGGCAATACTTGAAAACATTTAACTGTGTGCAAACAAATGACTAATATTAGATAGCATTATTAATATTAGAGGGCAATACTTGAAGCCATTTAACTGTGTGCAAACAAATGACTAATATTAGATAGCATTATTAATATTAGAGGGCAATACTTGAAACCATTTAAATGTGTGCAAACAAATGACCCATATTAGATAGCATTACTAATATTAGAGGGCAATACTTGAAACCATTTAACTGTGTGCAAACAAATGACAAATATTAGATAGCATTATTAATATTAGAGGGCAATACTTGAAACCATTTAACTGTGTGCAAACAAATGACTAATATTAGATAGCATTATTAATATTAGAGGGCAATACTTGAAAACAATTAACTGTGTGCAAACAAATGACTAATATTAGATAGCATTATTAATATTAGAGGGCAATACTTGAAACCATTTAACTGTGTGCAAACAAATGACTAATATTAAATAGCATTATTCATATTAGAGGGCAATACTTGAAACCATTTAACTGTGTGCAAACAAATGACTAATATTAGATAGCATTATTAATATTAGAGGGCAATACTTGAAACCATTTAAATGTGTGCAAACAAATGACCCATATTAGATAGCATTACTAATATTAGAGGGCAATACTTGAAACCATTTAACTGTGTGCAAACAAATGACTAATATTAGATAGCATTATTAATATTAGAGGGCAATACTTGAAAACATTTAACTGTGTGCAAACAAATGACTAATATTAGATAGCATTATTAATATTAGAGGGCAATACTTGAAGCCATTTAACTGTGTGCAAACAAATGGCTAATATTAGATAGCATTATTAATATTAGAAGGCAATACTTGAAACCATTTAACTGTGTGCAAACAAATGGCTAATATTAGATAGCATTATTAATATTAGAGGGCAATACTTGAAACCATTTAACTGTGTGCAAACAAATGACTAATATTAGATAGCAATATTCATATTAGAGGGCAATACTTGAAACCATTTAACTGTGTGCAAACAAATGACTAATATTAGATAGCATTATTAATATTAGAGGGCAATACTTGAAAACATTTAACTGTGTGCAAACAAATGACTAATATTAGATAGCATTATTAATATTAGAGGGCAATACTTGAAACCATTTAACTGTGTGCAAACAAATGACTAATATTAGATAGCATTATTAATATTAGAGGGCAATACTTGAAGCCATTTAACTGTGTGCAAACAAATGGCTAATATTAGATAGCATTATTAATATTAGAGGGCAATACTTGAAACCATTTAACTGTGTGCAAACAAATGGCTAATATTAGATAGCATTATTAATATTAGAGTGCAATACTTGAAACCATTTAACTGTGTGCAAACAAATGACTAATATTAGATAGCAATATTCATATTAGAGGGCAATACTTGAAACCATTTAACTGTGTGCAAACAAATGACTAATATTAGATAGCATTATTAATATTAGAGGGCAATACTTGAAACCATTTAACTGTGTGCAAACAAATGACTAATATTAGATAGCATTATTAATATTAGAGGGCAATACTTGAAACCATTTAACTGTGTGCAAACAAATGGCTAATATTAGATAGCATTATTAATATTAGAGGGCAATACTTGAAACCATTTAACTGTGTGCAAACAAATGACTAATATTAGAAAGCATTATTAATATTAGAGGGCAATACTTGAAACCATTTAACTGTGTGCAAACAAATGACTAATATTAGATAGCATTATTAATATTAGAGGGCAACACTTGAAACCATTTAACTGTGTGCAAACAAATGACTAATATTAGATAGCAATATTCATATTAGAGGGGAATACTTGAAACCATTTAACTGTGTGCAAACAAATGACTAATATTAGATAGCATTATTAATATTAGAGGGCAATACTTGAAACCATTTAACTGTGTGCAAACAAATGACTAATATTAGATAGCATTATTAATATTAGAGGGCAATACTTGAAACCATTTAACTGTGTGCAAACAAATGGCTAATATTAGATAGCATTATTAATATTAGAGGGCAATACTTGAAACCATTTAACTGTGTGCAAACAAATGACTAATATTAGATAGCATTATTAATATTAGAGGGCAATACTTGAAACCATTTAACTGTGTGCAAACAAATGACTAATATTAGATAGCATTATTAATATTAGAGGGCAATACTTGAAACCATTTAACTGTGTGCAAACAAATGGCTAATATTAGATAGCATTATTAATATTAGAGGGCAATACTTGAAACCATTTAACTGTGTGCAAACAAATGACTAATATTAGATAGCATTATTAATATTAGAGGGCAATACTTGAAACCATTTAACTGTGTGCAAACAAATGACTAATATTAAATAGCATTATTCATATTAGAGGGCAATACTTGAAACCATTTAACTGTGTGCAAACAAATGACTAATATTAGATAGCATTATTAATATTAGAGGGCAATACTTGAAACCATTTAACTGTGTGCAAACAAATGACCCATATTAGATAGCATTTCTAATATTAGAGGGCAATACTTGAAACCATTTAACTGTGTGCAAACAAATGACTAATATTAGATAGCATTATTAATATTAGAGGGCAATACTTGAAACCATTTAACTGTGTGCAAACAAATGACTAATATTAGATAGCATTATTAATATTAGAGGGCAATACTTGAAAACATTTAACTGTGTGCAAACAAATGACTAATATTAGATAGCATTATTAATATTAGAGGGCAATACTTGAAGCCATTTAACTGTGTGCAAACAAATGACTAATATTAGATAGCATTATTAATATTAGAGGGCAATACTTGAAACCATTTAAATGTGTGCAAACAAATGACCCATATTAGATAGCATTACTAATATTAGAGGGCAATACTTGAAACCATTTAACTGTGTGCAAACAAATGACAAATATTAGATAGCATTATTAATATTAGAGGGCAATACTTGAAACCATTTAACTGTGTGCAAACAAATGACTAATATTAGATAGCATTATTAATATTAGAGGGCAATACTTGAAAACAATTAACTGTGTGCAAACAAATGACTAATATTAGATAGCATTATTAATATTAGAGGGCAATACTTGAAACCATTTAACTGTGTGCAAACAAATGACTAATATTAAATAGCATTATTCATATTAGAGGGCAATACTTGAAACCATTTAACTGTGTGCAAACAAATGACTAATATTAGATAGCATTATTAATATTAGAGGGCAATACTTGAAACCATTTAAATGTGTGCAAACAAATGACCCATATTAGATAGCATTACTAATATTAGAGGGCAATACTTGAAACCATTTAACTGTGTGCAAACAAATGACTAATATTAGATAGCATTATTAATATTAGAGGGCAATACTTGAAAACATTTAACTGTGTGCAAACAAATGACTAATATTAGATAGCATTATTAATATTAGAGGGCAATACTTGAAGCCATTTAACTGTGTGCAAACAAATGGCTAATATTAGATAGCATTATTAATATTAGAAGGCAATACTTGAAACCATTTAACTGTGTGCAAACAAATGGCTAATATTAGATAGCATTATTAATATTAGAGGGCAATACTTGAAACCATTTAACTGTGTGCAAACAAATGACTAATATTAGATAGCAATATTCATATTAGAGGGCAATACTTGAAACCATTTAACTGTGTGCAAACAAATGACTAATATTAGATAGCATTATTAATATTAGAGGGCAATACTTGAAAACATTTAACTGTGTGCAAACAAATGACTAATATTAGATAGCATTATTAATATTAGAGGGCAATACTTGAAACCATTTAACTGTGTGCAAACAAATGACTAATATTAGATAGCATTATTAATATTAGAGGGCAATACTTGAAGCCATTTAACTGTGTGCAAACAAATGGCTAATATTAGATAGCATTATTAATATTAGAGGGCAATACTTGAAACCATTTAACTGTGTGCAAACAAATGGCTAATATTAGATAGCATTATTAATATTAGAGTGCAATACTTGAAACCATTTAACTGTGTGCAAACAAATGACTAATATTAGATAGCAATATTCATATTAGAGGGCAATACTTGAAACCATTTAACTGTGTGCAAACAAATGACTAATATTAGATAGCATTATTAATATTAGAGGGCAATACTTGAAACCATTTAACTGTGTGCAAACAAATGACTAATATTAGATAGCATTATTAATATTAGAGGGCAATACTTGAAACCATTTAACTGTGTGCAAACAAATGGCTAATATTAGATAGCATTATTAATATTAGAGGGCAATACTTGAAACCATTTAACTGTGTGCAAACAAATGACTAATATTAGAAAGCATTATTAATATTAGAGGGCAATACTTGAAACCATTTAACTGTGTGCAAACAAATGACTAATATTAGATAGCATTATTAATATTAGAGGGCAACACTTGAAACCATTTAACTGTGTGCAAACAAATGACTAATATTAGATAGCAATATTCATATTAGAGGGCAATACTTGAAACCATTTAACTGTGTGCAAACAAATGACTAATATTAGATAGCATTATTAATATTAGAGGGCAATACTTGAAACCATTTAACTGTGTGCAAACAAATGACTAATATTAGATAGCATTATTAATATTAGAGGGCAATACTTGAAACCATTTAACTGTGTGCAAACAAATGGCTAATATTAGATAGCATTATTAATATTAGAGGGCAATACTTGAAACCATTTAACTGTGTGCAAACAAATGACTAATATTAGATAGCATTATTAATATTAGAGGGCAATACTTGAAACCATTTAACTGTGTGCAAACAAATGACTAATATTAGATAGCATTATTAATATTAGAGGGCAATACTTGAAACCATTTAACTGTGTGCAAACAAATGGCTAATATTAGATAGCATTATTAATATTAGAGGGCAATACTTGAAACCATTTAACTGTGTGCAAACAAATGACTAATATTAGATAGCATTATTAATATTAGAGTGCAATACTTGAAACCATTTAACTGTGTGCAAACAAATGGCTAATATTAGATAGCATTATTAATATTAGAGGGCAATACTTGAAACCATTTAACTGTGTGCAAACAAATGGCTAATATTAGATAGCATTATTAATATTAGAGGGCAATACTTGAAACCATTTAACTGTGTGCAAACAAATGACTAATATTAGATAGCATTATTAATATTAGAGTGCAATACTTGAAACTATTTAACTGTGTGCAAACAAATGGCTAATATTAGATAGCATTATTAATATTAGAGGGCAATACTTGAAACCATTTAACTGTGTGCAAACAAATGATTAATATTAGATAGCATTATTCATATTAGAGGGCAATACTTGAAAACATTTAACTGTGTGCAAACAAATGACTAATATTAGATAGCATTATTAATATTAGAGGGCAATACTTGAAACCATTTAACTGTGTGCAAACAAATGACTAATATTAGATAGCATTATTAATATTAGAGGGCAATACTTTAAACCATTTAACTGTGTGCAAACAAATGACTAATATTAAATAGCATTATTCATATTAGAGGGCAATACTTGAAACCATTTAACTGTGTGCAAACAAATGACTAATATTAGATAGCATTATTAATATTAGAGGGCAATACTTGAAACCATTTAACTGTGTGCAAACAAATGACCCATATTAGATAGCATTACTAATATTAGAGAACATTACTTGAAACCATTTAACTGTGTGCAAACAAATGACTAATATTAGATAGCATTATTAATATTAGAGGGCAATACTTGAAAACATTTAACTGTGTGCAAACAAATAACTAATATTAGATAGCATTATTAATATTAGAGGGCAATACTTGAAACCATTTAACTGTGTGCAAACAAATGACTAATATTAAATAGCATTATTAATATTAGAGGGCAATACTTGAAACCATTTAACTGTGTGCAAACAAATGGCTAATATTAGATAGCATTATTAATATTAGAGGGCAATACTTGAAAACATTTAACTGTGTGCAAACAAATGACTAATATTAGATAGCATTATTAATATTAGAGGGCAATACTTGAAGCCATTTAACTGTGTGCAAACAAATGACCCATATTAGATAGCATTACTAATATTAGAGAACATTACTTGAAACCATTTAACTGTGTGCAAACAAATGACTAATATTAGATAGCATTATTAATATTAGAGGGCAATACTTGAAACCATTTAACTGTGTGCAAACAAATGACTAATATTAGATAGCATTATTAATATTAGAGGGCAATACTTGAAAACATTTAACTGTGTGCAAACAAATGACTAATATTAGATAGCATTATTAATATTAGAGGGCAATACTTGAAGCCATTTAACTGTGTGCAAACAAATGGCTAATATTAGATAGCATTATTAATATTAGAAGGCAATACTTGAAACCATTTAACTGTGTGCAAACAAATGGCTAATATTAGATAGCATTATTAATATTAGAGGGCAATACTTGAAACCATTTAACTGTGTGCAAACAAATGACTAATATTAGATAGCAATATTCATATTAGAGGGCAATACTTGAAACCATTTAACTGTGTGCAAACAAATGACTAATATTAGATAGCATTATTAATATTAGAGGGCAATACTTGAAAACATTTAACTGTGTGCAAACAAATGACTAATATTAGATAGCATTATTAATATTAGAGGGCAATACTTGAAACCATTTAACTGTGTGCAAACAAATGACTAATATTAGATAGCATTATTAATATTAGAGGGTAATACTTGAAGCCATTTAACTGTGTGCAAACAAATGGCTAATATTAGATAGCATTATTAATATTAGAGGGCAATACTTGAAACCATTTAACTGTGTGCAAACAAATGGCTAATATTAGATAGCATTATTAATATTAGAGTGCAATACTTGAAACCATTTAACTGTGTGCAAACAAATGACTAATATTAGATAGCAATATTCATATTAGAGGGCAATACTTGAAACCATTTAACTGTGTGCAAACAAATGACTAATATTAGATAGCATTATTAATATTAGAGGGCAATACTTGAAACCATTTAACTGTGTGCAAACAAATGACTAATATTAGATAGCATTATTAATATTAGAGGGCAATACTTGAAACCATTTAACTGTGTGCAAACAAATGGCTAATATTAGATAGCATTATTAATATTAGAGGGCAATACTTGAAACCATTTAACTGTGTGCAAACAAATGACTAATATTAGAAAGCATTATTAATATTAGAGGGCAATACTTGAAACCATTTAACTGTGTGCAAACAAATGACTAATATTAGATAGCATTATTAATATTAGAGGGCAACACTTGAAACCATTTAACTGTGTGCAAACAAATGACTAATATTAGATAGCAATATTCATATTAGAGGGCAATACTTGAAACCATTTAACTGTGTGCAAACAAATGACTAATATTAGATAGCATTATTAATATTAGAGGGCAATACTTGAAACCATTTAACTGTGTGCAAACAAATGACTAATATTAGATAGCATTATTAATATTAGAGGGCAATACTTGAAACCATTTAACTGTGTGCAAACAAATGGCTAATATTAGATAGCATTATTAATATTAGAGGGCAATACTTGAAACCATTTAACTGTGTGCAAACAAATGACTAATATTAGATAGCATTATTAATATTAGAGGGCAATACTTGAAACCATTTAACTGTGTGCAAACAAATGACTAATATTAGATAGCATTATTAATATTAGAGGGCAATACTTGAAACCATTTAACTGTGTGCAAACAAATGGCTAATATTAGATAGCATTATTAATATTAGAGGGCAATACTTGAAACCATTTAACTGTGTGCAAACAAATGACTAATATTAGATAGCATTATTAATATTAGAGTGCAATACTTGAAACCATTTAACTGTGTGCAAACAAATGGCTAATATTAGATAGCATTATTAATATTAGAGGGTAATACTTGAAACCATTTAACTGTGTGCAAACAAATGGCTAATATTAGATAGCATTATTAATATTAGAGGGCAATACTTGAAACCATTTAACTGTGTGCAAACAAATGACTAATATTAGATAGCATTATTAATATTAGAGTGCAATACTTGAAACTATTTAACTGTGTGCAAACAAATGGCTAATATTAGATAGCATTATTAATATTAGAGGGCAATACTTGAAACCATTTAACTGTGTGCAAACAAATGACTAATATTAGATAGCATTATTCATATTAGAGGGCAATACTTGAAAACATTTAACTGTGTGCAAACAAATGACTAATATTAGATAGCATTATTAATATTAGAGGGCAATACTTGAAACCATTTAACTGTGTGCAAACAAATGACTAATATTAGATAGCATTATTAATATTAGAGGGCAATACTTTAAACCATTTAACTGTGTGCAAACAAATGACTAATATTAAATAGCATTATTCATATTAGAGGGCAATACTTGAAACCATTTAACTGTGTGCAAACAAATGACTAATATTAGATAGCATTATTAATATTAGAGGGCAATACTTGAAACCATTTAACTGTGTGCAAACAAATGACCCATATTAGATAGCATTACTAATATTAGAGAACATTACTTGAAACCATTTAACTGTGTGCAAACAAATGACTAATATTAGATAGCATTATTAATATTAGAGGGCAATACTTGAAAACATTTAACTGTGTGCAAACAAATAACTAATATTAGATAGCATTATTAATATTAGAGGGCAATACTTGAAACCATTTAACTGTGTGCAAACAAATGACTAATATTAAATAGCATTATTAATATTAGAGGGCAATACTTGAAACCATTTAACTGTGTGCAAACAAATGGCTAATATTAGATAGCATTATTAATATTAGAGGGCAATACTTGAAACCATTTAACTGTGTGCAAACAAATGACCCATATTAGATAGCATTACTAATATTAGAGGGCAATACTTGAAACCATTTAACTGTGTGCAAACAAATGACTAATATTAGATAGCATTATTAATATTAGAGGGCAATACTTGAAAACATTTAACTGTGTGCAAACAAATGACTAATATTAGATAGCATTATTAATATTAGAGGGCAATACTTGAAACCATTTAACTGTGTGCAAACAAATGGCTAATATTAGATAGCATTATTAATATTAGAGGGCAATACTTGAAACCATTTAACTGTGTGCAAACAAATGACTAATATTAGATAGCATTATTAATATTAGAGGGCAATACTTGAAACCATTTAACTGTGTGCAAACAAATGACTAATATTAGATAGCATTATTAATATTAGAGTGCAATACTTGAAACCATTTAACTGTGTGCAAACAAATGGCTAATATTAGATAGCATTATTAATATTAGAGGGCAATACTTGAAACCATTTAACTGTGTGCAAACAAATGACTAATATTAGATAGCAATATTCATATTAGAGGGCAATACTTGAAACCATTTAAATGTGTGCAAACAAATGACTAATATTAGATAGCATTATTAATATTAGAGGGCAATACTTGAAACCATTTAACTGTGTGCAAACAAATGACTAATATTAAATAGCATTATTAATATTAGAGGGCAATACTTGAAACCATTTAACTGTGTGCAAACAAATGACTAATATTAAATAGCATTATTCATATTAGAGGGCAATACTTGAAACCATTTAACTGTGTGCAAACAAATGACTAATATTAGATAGCAATATTCATATTAGAGGGCAATACTTGAAACCATTTAACTGTGTGCAAACAAATGACTAATATTAGATAGCATTATTAATATTAGAGGGCAATACTTGAAACCATTTAACTGTGTGCAAACAAATGACTAATATTAGATAGCATTATAATTATTAGAGGGCAATACTTGAAACCATTTAACTGTGTGCAAACAAATGACTAATATTAGATAGCATTATTCATAATAGAGGGCAATACTTGAAACCATTTAACTGTGTGCAAACAAATGACTAATATTAAATAGCATTATTCATATTAGAGGGCAATACTTGAAACCATTTAACTGTGTGCAAACAAATGACTAATATTAGATAGCAATATTCATATTAGAGGGCAATACTTGAAACCATTTAACTGTGTGCAAACAAATGACTAATATTAGATAGCATTATAATTATTAGAGGGCAATACTTGAAACCATTTAACTGTGTGCAAACAAATGACTAATATTAGATAGCATTATTAATATTAGAGGGCAATACTTGAAACCATTTAACTGTGTGCAAACAAATGACTAATATTAGATAACATTATTAATATTAGAGGGCAATACTCTAAACCATTTAACTGTGTGCAAACAAATGACTAATATTTGATAGCAATATTAATATAAGAGGGCAATACTTGAAGCCATTTAACTGTGTGCAAACAAATGACTAATATTAGATAGCATTATTAATATTAGAGGGTAATACTTGAAGCCATTTAACTGTGTGCAAACAAATGACTAATATTAGATAGCATTATTAATATTAGAGGGCAATACTTGAAGCCATTTAACTGTGTGCAAACAAATGACTAATATTAGATAGCATTATTAATATTAGAGGGCAATACTTGAAACCATTTAACTGTGTGCAAACAAATGACTAATATTAGATAGCATTATTAATATTAGAGGGCAATACTTGAAACCATTTAACTGTGTGCAAACAAATGACTAATATTAGATAGCATTATTAATATTAGAGGGCAATACTTGAAAACATTTAACTGTGTGCAAACAAATGACTAATATTAGATAGCATTATTAATATTAGAGGGCAATACTTGAAGCCATTTAACTGTGTGCAAACAAATGACTAATATTAGATAGCATTATTAATATTAGAGGGCAATACTTGAAGCCATTTAACTGTGTGCAAACAAATGACTAATATTAGATAGCATTATTAATATTAGAGGGCAATACTTGAAGCCATTTAACTGTGTGCAAACAAATGACTAATATTAGATAGCATTATTAATATTAGAGGGCAATACTTGAAGCCATTTACCTGTGTGCAAACAAATGACTAATATTAGATAGCATTATTAATATTAGAGGGCAATACTTGAAGCCATTTAACTGTGTGCAAACAAATGACTAATATTAGATAGCATTATTAATATTAGAGGGCAATACTTGAAGCCATTCATTCATGTGAAAATGAATGAGCCCTGACACGTTTAAAAATAATGTAACCTATAAACTATTCACTTACAAATTTTATATACATACATGAATACATATATTTATTCATTTATTTACCAACCCCTCCGCTCGAGGAGGCCCTACAATAGGTCATTTTTTAAAGTGGAGTTTAATAGGTTTGAATTCAGAGTTTTCCCTCTCTTAGATTGGTCGCCATACCATGGTTAAAGAGCACAGCCAGCTCGATAGCTGCAAGAAAATAATTGGATTCATATATTTCCCAAGTGTATTAGCCTGATGTTAAATAAAAACAGCCTCATTCTGGATTTGAACTAGTATCGCCGTGTCCATAACATCACGAATACTAGCTCTCTCTATATATTCATATATATATAGATGTAATGGTTAATATTGAATAGAATTATTAGTGTGTGGGGGGTGAGTAGGCGGTTTAGTTCTCTCATGGTTTTGTTAGAAATAAAAATTTGAATGTCATTCCACAATTAACAACACAAAGAATATAAACGACGCAGACAAAAAAAAAAAATTCACGATAACGAGAATGTTAAAACAAATAAATTTTATATACAAAAAAACTAGGAAAGTTAATTCTACGTAGTAAATACATGAATAATGTTTGTTATGTATTTGTGTGTGGGGGGTGTGTGAATAAAACCATTATATTACGAATGTAAGTATGTGTAGTTCGAACATATCAGTATTTACGTGTGTTCATGTCAAAAACAGGAGATTAAATGGTGGACAAGTCCTACTTATGTATATATGTGTGTGTATGCGTCTGAACTAAAAAAAGTATATAGCTGCGAAGTATGTGTCTCCCGCTGGCTGAATGTATGTGTCAGTGGCGAAGTCGACGTCCAGGGAAAGTTCAGTATATTGAAAAATGGTAAATGTACTAATTTTGATATGGCTGTAAACATAGTTTTGCATGCTGCATGTTTTACCATTTTTGGCTGTATGTCAAGCTATCGAGCTGTCTGGAGCTGTGGGTCGCTCGCTTGGGAAGAGCTGAGAGAGAGAGAGAGAGAGCTTTCAAAAGCATAGAATACATATAGACTCTCTCATCATATGGCTGGCGTCAAACGAAAGATTTATTTTTGCACAGGACAAATTCAAAACACATGGACGTAGTTAAAATTTTACACAGGACAAATTCAAAACGCGTGGACGTAGTTAAAATTTTGCACAGGACAAATTCAAAACGCGTGGACGTAGTTAAAATTTTACACAGGACAAATTCAAAACGCGTGGACGTAGTTAAAATTTTGCACATAACAAATTCAAAACGCGTGGACGTAGTTAAAATTTGACAAAGGACAAATTCAAAACGCGTGGACGTAGTTAAAATTTTACACAGGACAAATTCAAAACGCGTGGACGTAGTTAAAATTTGACACAGGACAAATTCAAAACGAGTGGACGTAGTTAAAATTTTGCACATGACAAATTCAAAACGCGTGGACGTAGTTAAAATTTTGCACAGGACAAATTCAAAACGCGTGGACGTAGTGAAAATTTGACACAGGACAAATTCAAAACGCGTGGACGTAGTTAAAATTTTGCACATGACAAATTCAAAACGCGTGGACGTAGTTAAAATTTTGCACAGGACAAATTCAAAACGCGTGGACGTAGTTAAAATTTTACACAGGACAAATTCAAAACGTTTGGACGTAGTTAAAATTTTGCACAGGACAAATTCAAAACGTTTGGACGTAGTTAAAATTTTGCACAGGACAAATTCAAAACGCGTGGTCGTAGTTAAAATTTTGCACAGGACAAATTCAAAACGTTTGGACGTAGTTAAAATTTTGCACAGGACAAATTCAAAACGCGTGGACGTAGTGAAAATTTTACACAGGACAAATTCAAAACGCGTGGACGTAGTTAAAATTTTGCACAGGACAAATTCAAAACGAGTGGACGTAGTTAAAATTTTGCACATGACAAATTTAAAACGCGTGGACGTAGTTAAAATTTTACACAGGACAAATTCAAAACGCGTGGACGTAGTTAAAATTTTACACAGGACAAATTCAAAACGCGTGGACGTAGTTAAAATTTTACACAGGACAAATTCAAAACGCGTGGACGTAGTTAAAATTTTGCACAGGACAAATTCAAAACGCGTGGACGTAGTTAAAATTTTGCACATGACAAATTCAAAACGCGTGGACGTAGTTAAAATTTTGCACAGGACAAATTCAAAACGCGTGGACGTAGTTAAAATTTTACACAGGACAAATTCAAAACGCGTGGACGTAGTTAAAATTTTGCACATGACAAATTCAAAACGCGTGGACGTAGTTAAAATTTTACACAGGACAAATTCAAAACGCGTGGACGTAGTTAAAAACACTGACACGTGACTATTCTATTTAATCAGGTTCCTGAAATTATTTGATTTATTTTTACGCCTTACTATTTTTGTTTCGAGAGTGAATGTGTTTTGGATCCAATTTTTCCAGATTTTTTTTTACTCCACTTTGTCCTTGCCGACTTTTTAAAAATATAGTTGTGTAAATTCTATAAGTGTTTAATAATAATAATTGAAAGCATTTAACAATAGCAAAACCAATTAGTTTGAATTGATTTAAAACAAATGACTGTTAAAATGTTACTGTTACATAACAATACAAGAACAATTTAACTGTGTGCAGACAAATGATTAATTGTAAATAGAATTATTCGTATTAGATAGAAATACTTTAAATCATTTCGCTCTATGCAAAAGAATGAGCTTAGGCTTATTTAAAAATGTTGTCGTGTGTGTTGCGTTAATTTTATTGAGATACACATAGTTTTAAATCAATCAAGTATTCCCCCTCCCCCACAAAAAACATTCATGCTCGTTTTGATCCACTTATGGGTCATAAAAGAAAGCGATGAGTCAGTTCTGGACACATCGCCGCTGCTGACTAAAAGAAGCCACGCCACTGAACTGTTTTCTCACTTCACCAAGCCCTGAGAGGCGCCACGCTACCAAGCAAAATCATATTACCCTTTCCTCTACCACCATAAAAAAGGAGTTTATTACTACAGAAATTAAACAATCAACAAGCGAGTGAACATAACAACAACAACAACAATATCATTTATTACACTGATTTTACTTTCTTTAACATTGTGAGTTTCTTCGTATATTATTCAATCTGAATAATAAATCTTTATTTCAAAGTTATTCAGGTTTTGTTTTTTTGTTAGGGAAATTATGAGCGAGGAACATGCATGACCCCAAAATTTTGTTTTATGCACAAGACACATCTCGCAACATCCCCGACATGTGGGATTGAATAAGAAATTAAATATATATATATATATATAATTAAAATAGAATAAATTCGAAAAGTGTGACGGTTCAGAGAAGCCCCTGACAGGAAGTAGAAGCGGTGCATGCCAAAAGAAAGGACCTTCCCTGTACTAAAGAGAAATTCTACCTCACTTTAGCGGTACCTCTCAGACTGTAAGGATGCTTTTCAACTCAGCTGCTTACAGCGAACACATGTGGCCTGATATTTAGCCATGTCTGCTGCTAGCAAGCCGTCACCGCCGAAACAATATGCAATAAAACTGTGTTTTAAACTTGGTAAAATGCCACAAAAACGTATGAAATGCTTCAGACTGCTTTTGGAGCATGTTGCATGAATCGATCATCAGTTTTTGAGTGGCATAAGAGATTCAAGGAAGGCAGGGAGTCTGTGAGGGATGATGAGAGGTGTGGGAGGAGTAAGGAAGTCAGAACACCAGAGTTGATTGGCCAAATAAAGAATTTTGTACAAAAAAATCTCTTAACCTCTGTTGCAGAATAACTGCTAAATTTGTAAGTAACTTTAATCCACTAAATGTACCAATTACTATGGGTTGGTTGGTTCAAGTCCTGGAGACTGCACCCAACAAAACAGCATTTGTACGGCCACCTACCAGCCATCACGAAAACTATCAAAGTAAGACAAACAAGACATGCAGGACACTGCTGGAGAAGTGGGGACAAGCTCATGAATGTGGACCCCTTCACATGGACGAGCAAAGGCAACACGTCCAGCTCGAACCTACATACAGCAGCTCTGTGCCGATACTTGATTTAGCCCTGAGGACCTGCCAAAACCAATGGATGATAGGGATGGGTGGCGAGAGAGGGTCAGAAATATCTGTGCATATAGTGTGACAGTAAAAGATTGAACAGTTCTTTTTTTTATCAGTACACGGGATCCTAACAGGTACTATCACTTTGGTTGTTTGTGCTTCACAGCCTATCAACCCTTGTAGGTTATTTAATGACAAATTTTATTTATATATATATATATATATACATAAAAAATCTATGATTGGTAAATGAAAGGTTTTTAGGTAACAATTTTTAAATGAGCCGGTGCACATTTGTTTGCACACAGTCAAAATGATTTTGAGTGTTGCTATTAAATACCACTGATTCTATTCAACATTATTCATTTGTTTGCACACAGTTGAATGGTTTTGAGTGTTGCTATTAAATACAAATAATTCTTTTCAACATTATTCATTTGTTTGCACACAGTTGAATGGTTTTGAGTGTTGCTATTAAATACAAATAATTCTATTAAACATTTTTCATTTGTTTACACACAGTTAAATGGTTCCAAGCAATGTGATGTGATACTAATAATTCAATTTATCAATCATTTGTTTGCACACAGTTAAATGGTTCCAAGTATATCAAATGATTAAATTTTTCTTTTCCCTTAGTTGTAAAATGTCCTGATTTTCTAAAAATTCTCAGAAATACCAAAAAAGCAGGAAATTTCTTTTCTTTGATTTGATATCCTTATTTGGGATTAGTCCTTTGCCAATGACTTCTTGCTACAATTAACAGAACTTTGACAATAATAATCAAGGAAAATAATCACTTCCTATATGTGTCAATGGTCCGGTAGACCTGGGTTCAACCCCATGTCGTGTCATACCAAAGACTTTAAAAATGGTACTTGATACTTATATTGCTTAACACTCAGCAATATAAGGTACATATCAAGGGTAAAGTGGAGCAATCCAGGAAAAGGAGTAGCGCCCTCCCTTACTCCTCGGTGTAGTAGCTATTGAAAAGGGAGCCTTCTGGTCACCCTCGACTAAAGGGAGACAACTTTACTTTGTGTGTCTAAGCCAATGAAGTGTCATTAAAATGTGTAGCAATAATAAAAAATGATTCAGGTTTCCCTGTGTTTTTTTGCCTCATATTGTATATCAACAAATACTGACAGACACAGACAGACACACTATCACACACTACACGAGTGAGTTTGAGTCTCATTGGGTGCCCCATTCATACGGCCTTGTGCCACATCTAAGCAAAAAGCTTAGTAAATTACCACACTATAACACACACACACACACACGCACACACATGCACACACACACACACACACACACTCACAAAGGTACTTAGCAACCCCATTGCATAGGCATAATGTGACACACATATTTCCTTAGTTTAAAGCTGAATGTAAAACAACAGTTAGGAAGATTGTGTTGCACACAGGACTAAGCAATGTAATGGCTAGCGAGAAGTTATGGTTAAGTCCTAAGATTTTAATAGGTGTTGCTACAGACATCTTCTAATTTTTTGAATGGAAGATTTAAGCTGAGACTTCTCAAAGGGGTCCATATATACCCCTGGGGGGGCGGTGAATGAAATTTTGGCTGAGTAAAGAAAAGCATTGGACTCTAGAGAGGTTGAATTTACTCATTTGTAATTATAAATCCGTTTATAACAAGAAAAAAATCTCCAGATTATTAAGATTAGGGACCAGATATTGTATGCTTAGCACAAGGCTTCCCCACAAAAAATTATATAGACCCTTGAGGGTGAATAAAATTTTGGCAAGGTGAATAAAAGCATTGGGCTCCACAGGGGTTGAATTTACTCATTTGTAATTATAAATCCCTTTATAACAAGAGGACAAAAATCTCCAGATTATTAAGATTAGGGGTCAGATATTGTATGCTTAGCAAAAGGCTTCCCCACAAAATTGTGCAGATCCCTGGTGGGGAATGAAATTTTGACAGCATGAATAAAAGCATAAGGATCCACAGGGGTTGAATATATCTGTCTGAATTTATAAATCCATTTATAACTGAACACAAATCAGCAGATCATTTGGACCAGGGGTTGGACATTAAACACTGTAGCAAAATATCTCGAGGTTTGTGTAACTGTTGAGTCCATTTTATTTGCTTTTCCAAGTTTGTACACAGTGGAATCTGGGTTTA
Organism: Sepioteuthis lessoniana; assembly: GCA_963585895.1. Classification (NCBI taxonomy): domain Eukaryota; kingdom Metazoa; phylum Mollusca; class Cephalopoda; order Myopsida; family Loliginidae; genus Sepioteuthis; species Sepioteuthis lessoniana. The sequence goes on from OY757942.1 coordinate 55,214,017, forward strand.
GCCAGGTGGATTATTTATTGAACAAACAAAAAAATTCTTTGAATAAAGAGTGTGATGATTAGCTATTCAGATTCACAAACCTGCAACGAAATATTCGTGGTCTCTTCTCTGTCCATCAAACCAATCCATCTCATTAAAAAATAATTACAGAGTAAATAGTGCATTTATTTACTGATTTTTTCGTCATGGAAATTGTATTAGATAATGAATTAGTAATGTTGTGTAATTCAATATTCAATTAATTTATTTGGGGTGAACGGAAATTAAATTTGGGGGGTGTCCTCGTGGTGTAATGGTTAAAGCGATGGACTGGGGAATCGTAGTAAGCGAGTTCGTACTCCAGTTCACTTTTGGGAAAGGTATGAACACCTTTATCCTCCCAGCTATGGGTTAAATAGTACCACTACTGTTCTTCTAGGAGAATAGCTTTGGCATTAAATAACCTACTAAGGTTGATATGCCATTAAACAAAGAAACCAAACCAAACCAAACCAAATTAAATTTTGTTAATATGGGATACATTGAAGAGAAAATTTGAGAAGCCTTGATTTAAACGGACACTTTTTACAATATCCTAATGGATAAAATGAAGTGTGCGTGTGTGTGTGTGTGTGTGTGTGTGTGTGTGCGTGTGGTTACTTTTCCTATCTGACCTGGGCCCACAGTTAGTTCAGCCCAGCCTCAGTTGCATAGCAACAGATTTAAGGGCCCAGGTTTTCAGGGACCTGAGTGTTCTGAGGCCTGGGAATAGCTTGTTTCCTTGACAGCCACCCCTTCAACATTTATTGAGGTTTATTATATATAATGTCAGTAAAATTTGTTGGGGAACTATTTATAAAGCTTTTGGGAACCGGTTTTCACTAGTGGCTTGGGGTGGTGGTTAGGGGGTTCCCCCCATTAGCTATGCTTTTGAGGAGAGCCTTCCTGATTTGAAACTTAGTCAGTCCAGTCAGCTGAGGCTATAGAATACACTGACTGCATCTCTGCAGAGGGGTAACACCCCTCCAATGAATGTCCTGGGTATGACACAAAACCATCTGATCATGAGGCTCCAGTCCTGGAGCTTTAGGGAATATATAGCACCCCTTCAATGGTATTACTCCCAAGTCCACTCTGACCTGAAGTGGTAGTACCTGTTAGGAACTCATCTACAGGTCAAATAGAAATGTTTAATCCTTTACTATACTTGAAACCATTCAACAGTGCGCAAACAAATGCTTAATATTAAATTGAATTGTTTGTATTAAATAGGAATACTTGAAACCATTCAACCATGAAATGAAATGGTGGACTCAGCAGCTAAAGCAGCACAGAACAATCCACTTGACATACACTTCAAAATCCCTTTTACAGACTTAAAAAGAACCATAAACATTTATACAAAACAAAAATGACAGAATTACTGGGATAACTTCCAGAACAACAAACGACACAAAATAATGCCACAAATAGGAAAATCACAAAAAAATCAAACCAAAATATCTAGAAAAGAAGAAATAATATTATCAAGATTAAGAATAGGACACTCACACATTACCCATTCATACCTCCTCAAAAAAGAAGAGGCCCCATATTGCAAACCATGCCAAAAGCCGTATACTATTAAACACATATTAACAGAATGTATTGACTTAAAACTGATACGACAAAAATATTACCTTACAACAAACTTAAGACAAGTTTTTTATCAAATAAAACCAAAAAACTTACTCGGATACTTAAAAGAAGTTCACCTATACAGCAAAATTTAAAAAAAAACCAAATCCCCCACCAAAAAAAAAATGTTAAAAAATACTTATAACAAATGTTCAAACAAAAATATATGAAAAAAAGGGTGTTTAAAGAAATACTTTAAAAAAAAAACTTTTTTTTCCACAAAATATACCAAAAATATAATCAAAAATGAAATACCATCAATTTACCTCAAAAACTGAGCCAGCATTAAATGACCCTTTGTGGTTGATATGCCATAAAACAAAAAACAAAAAAAATCAACCGTGTGCAAACAAATGGGTTCTGGCTAGTTTTAAAATGTTACCAACAAACTATGTGCTTACAAATCATATAAAGTATATGTATAAACAGGATTTAGCAATAGATAATCCGTAAGGGTTGATATGGCATAAAACCTGACCAACTGACCATTGAAATCGTAGGGAATTGAAAAATAAAAAAATTAAATTAAATTAAAAATTATCATTAAAAATTTGCAGAAACTCCCAAAAGCCCCTGACTGGAAGAGGGGTGATGCATGCGCAAAGAAAAGGAATCATCCTGACAAAAGAATCTCGTTCTCATTCAGCAGTTACCAGTGGAGTGATAACACCTAAATCTTTCTTTCTTGTGGTGGAAGGTGCCATGTGTCCGTCTCTAGACGACGCGTTGGCTAACCTTTCCACTAGTAGCAGTCGCCTCTTTTACTAATGACCAATGACTAAAAACACCGAATAATGAACTCGTCAGAATTACAATTAAGACACCATACAATAGACTTAATGACTACAACTGCAAACACTGGATTTAGACATATCTCCCCAAAGAGTCTAACATGTTGTTCATGCTTTAAATACCAAATTTGGACTTATATACCCAAGAATGACTAACACATTTTAACATCTTGACTGGGAGATTCAACCATTTCATTTGTATTCAGGAAGAATATCCTCACCCACTGAATGGTCGTTGAACCCAGAAATAAAGGCAAAATATAAAAGATATCTTCGTCTTCTATCTTCTTCTTTCATATAATTCTTTTACAGCCTTCATATCCAAGACGTTAAACCAGCAAGATAACATGGGTTAAGATTAGAATAACCCAGATTGGAGTTAGCAAACAACTACATAAATTACCTTTGAAACCCCATAAAACTTAGTTTCTTTGTCTTTTAAGCTTCATTTTTGGGATACCATGTTTTGAAGAAATTCTGAAAAGAAATGTTTATTTTGAGGGACACATCTATGCAGAAAATAAATATTAGAAAGGATTCTTGTTCAGAATAACCAACTGTTGAAAATTGCTGTCATTTCTGTGGGAATGTATTAAAAAGATTTATATAGAAAATTGTAGGGATCAATTAAAAAGAAAATAAATAAAAGAAAATAATAAATTCAAAAGTAGCAGTTCCCAGAAGCCCTCTTACAGAAAATAAGAATGGCGCATGCCTAAAGAAAGGGGCTTCCAGGCACCGAAGAGAAATTCTGCCACTTCAGCTAGTACCACTGTTATTGAAAGGACCCTTTTTTCTCAGCTGCTGGTTGTGACTACAAGTGCTGATTGGGTCCCATGGCCTGACAGTTAGCCATGTCCATTGCTAGCAAGCCACCTCTGCAAACATACCTCAATGAAAACACCCACTGGATAAATGACGGACTTATAACACCCAGAAAATGTCTATAATGTATCTCAATAACTTGTCAGGGAAATGCAAATACTTCCATTGGTTCAGGAAAACGTTCCTTGCCACGGAATAGTCATGAACCACTTAATAAAGTTTTTAGTTAAAAGGTATCCTTGTCTCTTTCCTTCCTTCCATTATTCTCTTGCAGCCTTTCACAAAAAAGACAACAAATTAAAGGGGTAAGAAGAAGAAAAAGGAGTCAGATACAAAAACTCATAGTCATCCCTAAAGAACCCAGCAATTAACCAACACCGACATGGACAACTGTGACAACTCACAAACCACAGAAAAATAACTAACAAACCTTCTATTCCTCATAGATGTCATCCTTACAGTCATCATCCAGCGGGCCCCGTCGGTTGGGGGAGGGCAATAGAATACACCGACTACATCTCTGTAACACATTATACTCTCTACAGTCCTCTGCGCTACCAACTGAGCTATCGTGAGCAGTCGGTAGAGTGTTCGTCAATGGTCCAGGAGACCTGGGTTCAATCCCTGGTCGAGTCATACCAAAGACTCAAAAAATGGTACTTGATGCCTCCTTGCTTAACACTCACCATTATAAGGTACAGATCAAGGGTAAAGTGGAGCAATCCAGGGAAAGGAGTGGCGCCCTTCTCTACAACTTGGTGTAGTAGCTATCGAAAAGGAAGCCTTTGGCTTACCCTCAGCTATGGCTGCCAACTTTAGTTTACATTTCTGCAGAGGGATAAGAGCCCCTCAACAAGTGTCCTGTATATGACACTAAACAATCTGATGGTGAGGCTCCAGTAATGCTGGAGGTTTGGGGAATGTGGATCATACATTCGTTGCCATCACTGCCAGGTCCACTCTGACCTGGAGTAGCAGCACCTGTCAAATAGAACTGTTTGACATTCAAAGTGCAAACAAATGACTTATGCTAAATTGAATTTTTTTAAATAGAACTGTTTAATCATTTAACTGTGAGTAAACAAATGACTAATGTTTAATTGAATTATTAGTGATAGATGGCAATTCTTGGAACCATTTAACTTTGTTGACATGCTAAAGTGAATTGTTTGAAATAGAACTGTTTGATCATTTGATTGTGTGTATTCGTATTAGATAGAAATAAGTGAAACCATTTAACTGTGTGCAAATAAAATCAGCTCAGGTTTGTTTAAAAATGATATTGACAAAATGTGTTAAGAAAACATATATTTAATATGTAAGTACAAAAAGGATTTGGCTTTAAATGACCCACAATGGTTGATATGCCATAAAACTCAATCAAACCAGAGGAAATCACTGATAAAAATAAATTGGTCATTCACTTCATTTTTTTTACTGAACATTTACCCTTAAGTTCCCAAAATTACAAATTGGCCGTATCTTGACACTTTCTTAGAGGTTGGTGCAAGGAAAGTGTAAATAAATGTTGGATAGTCAAATTGTTGCTTGTTGAATAATACTTTTGGGATTTAACTATTCAGTAAAAGAAAAAAATAACTGAAGTAAATGAAAAACTTATTCCTATTTGGTAGTGAATGTAAGGATTACATTTCTAGTTTTTTTTTTGTACATTACTGCAGAATTAAGAGAAATATTCAGTGTTGGATTTTCCTATCTGTCTATCTATCTATCTATTTTGTCTTTTCATCTCTCTCTCTCTCTCTCTCTCTCTCTCTCTCTCTATATATATATATATATATATATATATATATATATGTGTGTGTGTGTGTGTGTGTGTGTACAGTATATATCTGCAAATTTGATACAACACACACACACAAACACATACATTTATCACACACACAGAACAACAAATCTTTGTGACTTTGCAATTATTTATGCTGATCTTGCATATAACATGACACAGAAATCTTCACCATAATAAAAGGTTATTTTATGGGGTGGGGATGCAAATCTGGCAGCTTTATCTGTGATTTCAACGTGTAGCTGAAAGGGGCCGACAAAACGGTCTCGATCCTGGATCACACACACACACACACACACACACACACACACACACACACACACACAAATAGAAAGATATATGTATTATTTCCAATACGTAACCCCTAACAGAATTGTCCATTATATGTAAAAAAAATATTAGCATTTTACTACTTTTTTCTTTTTCTTTATAAAACCCAATAGAACTTTGAAGTATAAATTCAATTGGGACACCATTTTTATACAGAAATTTATAAAGAACGGCTCATTCATTTTGGGACATGACTTTTCTTTTTAAACAACTTAGAATACATGCGTATGGAAATGATTTATTCTTTTAAAATCCAAAGCAAAAATTATACGAATTCGTCTCGATTCGTTTCTGGACACCATTTCTGTATAGAAAAATTATTATAAAAGGGAACATTCATTTTGGGACACTGCTGTAAAAACGAGGGAATGGTACAAGGGTGAGTGTAAGAGACATCTATAGAGAGGAAGTAGGAGAGTAACGATATGTAATGGAGAGAGGAATAAAGAGCGCAATAACCAGTGTGGGTGTGCCACGTCGGGAGAAAGAAAGAGGAGGAGAGGATGATGACTCATAAAGTGAGTGACATTTCCGATTATTAGATTTCATATAGAGAGCGATTTTGCGATTTGTTAGTGAGGGGGAGACGAAGGGAAGGAGCGCTGAGAGGGAGAGTGAATTGAGTTAGTGGACACAACGACAAAATGCGTTGACAACGGGCGGACCCCCCAGGACTGAAAAAGGCCCTTAGAAAAAAAAGTCCTGACCCCTGAGATTAGGGACCGTCACCGTTGGATAGAGGACTCCCTGAAGTTGACTCTGACCCTGGTTGGGAAATAGTAGTCCTGGTAGAAGCGGAGAAATTCAAAGGTAAAAATCTGGGAATTGAATCTACATTTTTGTATATTTAGCCATTCGTTGTGGTGTTGAAATCGGATTTTTACGGATATAAATTGTTTCGTTTGAAATTTGAGAAGTGACCCCCCCCCAATAGATAAAAAGAAGCAAAAAAAGGGGGTCTGGAAATCTTTCCAGGAGGTTAACAATTGGATTTACCTGTTCACAAAACACCTGGATACGTTTAACTGATGAAGATAAATGGTAAGTGTAAATAAAAAAAAAAATCATTTATTTCTTGTATTTTTTTGACCATTTGACACTTAAAAAAATCCCACATGAGGAAGAAAAAAAAATGCACTCAAGGGTCTAACCCCTCTCATTAAACTTTTATATTTACTTATATATATATATAAATAATTAAAAACCTTTTGTGTGTGTGTGTTTAGGTATTTATCAATCAGGTAATTTAAAGACTTTTAATTAAAAATGGTTTAAAAATAAAAACAATAACTAACAACTTTCCTATTTCTTTTAATCTATGTTTGTTTCCCTCGTTTTTTAAATTTTTTTTCGGGGACCCGGTTTTTGATAGTTATAAAAATACTGTTGTTGCATTCTATTAAAAATAAAATAACTTAATAGATATTTTACTTACTGTGTGTTTATTTAATTTCTATCTTTTTTTTTTTTAAATAAGTAAGCTTAAAATAAACTGTGTCTAAATGATTAATGTTTTAGTTAAGAAAAGAAAAGACTTTTTCGCTTTATTAAAAGACTTGAAGGAATAATTCTTTTTCTGTATACACAATTTTCATTGTTTTCAAACAAATAAACAATTTCTTTTGTGGTTATTTAGAAAAAAACCCATTAATTTTCTTAAAGAATTATTAGGGCATAACATTGATTATATTTATACGTCTTATTAAGTATAAAAAAATGCAATGATAACAAATATCAAATATCTACCTTTTTTATTCTTGTTTTAAATACAAAGAATAAGATTACTTATTAAATTTAAAAATAAATTAATAAATTTAAACAAGATTTTATTTTCGATTGACGAATATTTTAATTTTAAGGGCTTTTTTTTTATTTTCTTAAAAATGCCGACCCTTGTTATTTTTTTTTTTTCTTTTTGAATAAAACAATTATTTTTACCTTTTTTTTTTTTGAATAAAATATTTAGTATGAAATTACTTATTAGATAAAGAACGAACTTTGACAAAATTTTAATTTCAATTGAGGGATATTTTAATTTTAAAAACCATTTTTTTAAAAATTGCGACCCTAACAATTTTTTTTTTATGGTGGACTTTAAAAATAACTTCACCGCCTGCAAACCCAAATTTTTCTACCCTCAATTTTTTTTGACAAATTTAAGATAATATTAAAACATTAAAACATTTTTTAAATCGCCGACCAGGCAGGCGGGAAAAATGCCAAAATCTCATGTAAATAAAAGACAATATTTTATATTTCTTTTAAAATAAAAGTGATGAGGAAAGAATGAACCCCCCCCCAAAACGGTCCCCAACTATACAAAAAAAAAAAAAAATTAGGGTAACGAATTTGAAGTCTCATATTTAAGAAAAACAAACAAAAAAAACAAACACGAAAAGCAGCAAATCATTTAATAACCATTCAATCAATCAATTATATTAATTTTTCTAATATTCCTTGAATCCATCTGTCAATCCACGATCCATTGATGATCAAATCCTTGTTAATCTTAATACCAATTTTCCATTATCCTTCAGCTTTTTTTAATCTACAGAATATTTTTACCATATTATTTTTCTTACATTTCTAAATTCTTATTCTTCATTATAATCTTATATCTCTCCCCACTTCACCTTAATCAATTTCAAGGTAAAATTTTGAGTTAGGAAGATCGTGTTGCGTCACTCACGCAAATAGGGGAAGGCTTATATATATATATATATATATATATATATATATATATATATCCCTCTGAACGCAATGATGAAGAAATCGCTATCATTCTTAAAAAAAAACTATATCTGTTTAACTTTGATTCTCTACATGAAGCCATAAAAATTCACCCCCACAATTATTTGAATTTTATCGATAATTTTCGTGTACAGATTTAAAAAAAAAAAAAAAAAAAAAAGATAAAATCAAAAATAAATTAAATCGAAATAAAGAAAGAAAAACCTTTTGGAGGAGGATGACATGCGACTAGTCGGGTCAGCAGACATTCAGGGTACTTGAGGGGGTCATCGTCATAATAAGCATTAATAATGATTTAAAAAGAACAAGTCAATATCAAATGAATAAATTGTTACTGATAATTTTTTTTTTTTTGATATTGACCATGGTGGGGGGGGGAAGGAAATTGATTGTGGGTGAAGAAATTAATCATGAGGGTAATTCTTTTCAGTCAGAAATTGATCATTTAATTAAAAAAAAAAAGTCACAAAGGAAATTGAATTAAAATGACAGTTCCTAACAGGTTCACCCCCCCAAATATTCAAGATGACTTATTTATTCATTGTAATGTAAAATGACTTGAAACAAATTTATTTATTAATTTTATTCATTCATCCTTAATGAATATTTTGATTCATACACACGTATCTATTTATCATTTTCATTTTTGAAGATAAAGATTTATAAGTTGATATTAATTTTGATGAGTGTTTTCTTTCATCTGAAAAGCAACTAGTATTGTAAGAAAGAAAATTGTCATAAATGATAATCAATAATAAAGTACTGTAATCATTAACTGATTTTTTATCTGAAAATTCTCTGTATAATATTCAACGTGATTATTATTATTCACCTCTGGAATTAAGTGCATACTGACAAAGGAAAGAGATTATGTCGAAAAAATATGATTCTTGTGTGTGAAATTATAAATGCTGTTCTTCTCATCAACCTGCAGTATTTTTAAACACACCTTTCTCTCCCTAGTTTTCAATGTGATTCATTAACACCAATTCATACAATGGATTTTTAAAAGCCTAAGGGAAATGAGTATATTTTTGTCGATTAATGTTAAAATAAACATTCATTTATTTATTTTAGTCAGTCTCAAGGCTAAAAAGTGTTTTTTAAATTCTAAAATAAAGAGAAAAAAATTAGATGAAATAAAACTTGATGTATTGATAAGCTTAACTTAAACACAGGGACACAATATAGGGTTCCCAATGAGGATTGAACTAGAATATACAGAACTTGTCCCTGTGAATGCATTCTATCTATCTATCATATTCTCTTCATATCTATCTATCTATCTATCTATCTATCTATCTATCTATCCTGACTTTAGCTTCAAGGTTAAGTGTTTTGATGTTTATCATTTTTTTTTCTTTTTGGATGTAAGTCGACCTTGAATTATTTAAGCTAAAAATATTTTTCTAACTGTTGTCGACACTAACCCCCTCTTCTGTGTGTGGACGAAGGACAAAGCAAATATTGTGTCAAATATAAATTAGAAGGAAAAAAAAACAGGTACCCCCCCCAAAAAAAACGTTAACTTTGGTTTTGAAAGACCAACAGGTGTTAAGATTTCTTAGAATTACCATAAAAATAATTTAAGAAAATATTCTATAGTTGTTTGGACATCAGATATATTTAATTCCAATATGCTTGTCGGGATCACTTTGTTCGTTTGTTCGATTTGAATTTAAGAGATAAAAGTACAATGTATTTTTTGAATTGTGTATTTATTTTGCGAGACATTATTTAGTAATATAGTTGGACAATTTGTGAACCCGCTGCTTTCCTGTTGTAACATCGGTCCATGATGATAGTGGTGTTTCTATTTAGAAAGGAGTGAAAAATTCTCTGTTATATCGTGAATTATGATTAAAAAAAAAAAATTAACTCGCAAAATTACAATCCAGCAGCAGTTTGGACTGGAATTTGCTTTATTCTCTGAGAGCGTTCAAAGTGTATTGCTCAAATAAAATTTTCGCTTTGATGTGCCATTTTTTGCTGGGGTATAGTTACATTCGTATATGTAATACAAACAGAAAGAGAATTTTAGTAATAGTCTCAGAAATAGAGTAAATTGTATATATTCTATTTCTACCTTCAGAAATAATTATTATTATAAGTATAGATTTATATATAGGAAAACGGGAGCTGATGCAACAACACCTCATTATACAGAAACTTGGAGGATGATGTGAGGAAGAAAAGGGGGAGCGGAAGCTACTCCTCTTTTTATGCCGAAAAATGAAACTTGAAGGATACTGGGAGGAAGAAAAAAGGGGTCAAAGAATAAAGAAACTAGGAAATTAATGTTTGGAAAAAATGTGGGGGCGGGTAGATGTACCCTCATTCATGATGTCGAAAGACTAAGAAGAAAAGGTGGGTAGATGCAACTCCTTGACTGTACTCACCCTGATTGCATCACTGCAGAGGGGTAAGACCCCTACCAATGAGTATCTTGGTTATTACAGTAAACAGATGGTGAGGCTCCAGTTCTAGAACTTTAGGAAATGTGGAGTACACTTTTGTTGCTATTACTCCCATGTCTACTCTGGTTAGAGTGGAACTGGGGATAATGGTTTAAAAAACAAAGTTTGAAATCATTTAACTGTGTGCAAACAAATGACATCTGGCTTGTGTAAAAATTGTTACCTCAGTGAATAAACTACAAAGGTTGATATGCTGTTAAACACCATCAACCGAAGTGGTAGAACCTGTAAGAATCCTTTTTATGGGTCAATGTTAACATCAAATAGAATTAAATTAAAAAAAATAGATATATGCATGTGTATGCATACATATATGCATACATATACATTCATCACAAATATATATATATATATATATATATATATATATATATATATATATATATATAAGATTTGTGATGAATTTGACAAGATGATAAAATTAGTGGAAAAGGGTATAAACCCCCACCAAAAAAAGAACGTGTTTAGTGGTGATATTTCATTGTTTAATCTGAGGAATTTCTTCTGTGAATAAGGAACGAAATATTACCAATAAACCTGTTGTGTTTGATTTATTCACTTTTCCACTGATTTTTTTTCTATCTGCATTGTGTACATGTGTTTATATATGTATGCAATCTGTATGTGTGTGTATGTATATGTATGCATGCAATCTGTGTGTATATATATATATATATATATATATATATATATATATATATATATATGCAGTGTGTGTTTGTGTCTTTTTATATATATGAAGAGTAGAATGTTCGGCAAGGGTCCGGGAGACCAGGGTTCAATCCCAGGTCGAGTCATACCAAAGACTCAAAAAATGGTACTTGATTCTGCCTTGTTTAGCACTCAGTATTATAAGGTGAGGATCAAGGGTAAAGTGGAGCAATCCCAGGAATAGTGTAGCGCCCTTGGTGTAGTAGCTATTGAAAAAGGAGCCTTCGGGTCATTCTCGACTATGGTCGCCAACTTTACTTTTTACTTATATATGCAGTGTGTCTTATATATAGAGAGTTGCACTCTGGGTATATATGTATATAGATGCAGTGTGTGTGCGTGCATATATATATATATAGTGTGTGTGTGTGTTTTCCTGTTTCTCCTTAGTGTTCGATTTTATGAAGTTGGATGTTTTGTAAGGTTAATTGTTTTCTGGTAAGTCAGTACGCCAATCACGAAATAAAGTTGTTGTAAACATATAATATGAATGAAGATTTTTTAAAAATAAATTTGTAGATAATAAGAATATTTTAAAATAGTTTTTAATTTCACTTTTAAAATATGTATATTTCTAGATATGCAAGTCTTAAGTGTAAAATTATTGTCTAAAAATAAAACTTTCTATCTAGCGAATGCACCAAAAACTAGATATTAAAAAATAGAGTAAGTTTTAATCTCAGTTTTAAAATGTGTATTTTTTCAAAATGTAAGTCTTTTTAAATTTTTTTTTTTTTTTAAGCCAGAGTAAAAATTCTTTTTTCGCCACTAGTGTTCGATGGTGGTCTATCTATGAAATCCTTCTAAACAAGAAAAATTCATTCATTTTATTTTTACAAATATCATTATAATTTTATCTAGTGAATACGCTTAAAATTATCAAAATGACTAAAATAGTTTTTAATTTCAGTTTTAAAATGTGTATGTAGAAAAAAAAGAACAGGTGATACTTGCAGATTTCGAAATATACACATTCTAAAAATGAAATTAAAAGCGTTTAATCATTTTTGATATTCAATTTTAGGTTTATTCGCTAGATAAAAACATAAGTTTATTGTGGCGGGGGGGAAATAACTAGTAGATTTTCCTTGTGAAGAAAAAAAATTATTAGCAAAACCCCAATAACAATTGGTTGGCATACCAAAAAAGAATTGCCATATTTTTAATTATTTTAATTGTTAAGTTTCAATTTATTGGCTTTTTAAAAGCCACACCATACAATAATTCCAGGAGAGCTCTACCATTTTCTCTCTTAAATTTGTTGTCTAAAGACACGAATATAGATAGTTTATGCAATGATTTTTCGTATTTTACCAATGTTAATAAATATGGTAGTTATTCATAGTTGACAATTTATTTGCAAGTTTATTAAACTTTAATCTAAGTTATGAATTCTATGACTAAATTAGCTTTAAAGCCTAAAAACTGATTTTAGGTGAACAATTCCCTACTTTATTTTTATCCATCCCAGTTTTCCTGTTTTCAATTGCACTGATCTTTTTACATGTCTATAAAAATTTTTTTATTACCCTTACTTAAAAACCAAACCTTACGCACCAGTTAACAGAACTTCCACAATGACAGACAAAATTCTTTTTTAGATATAGAAAGATTTTTTTAACAATTTAACGTCTTTTTAAAAAAAAAAAACATTTACCTCGAAAAGGAACAAATGAAAAAGCCGCCCTTTTTGTTCACGTTTTTTAATAGTAATTTTTTAAAGTTTTTTTTTTCTTCCAAAATTGAAAGCTTCACACAAAAGCCTGATGATAAACATTATCAAAAATTCACACATTATATATGGAAATAATCCCGAGACTTATTTTCTATTAATGAGACATTGGTCTTTTTTTACTTTATAATTTTTGAAGGAATTTGTTTCCTTCCACGAGTCAGAGCAGGTAATTTACAAAGCTCTTTGCTTTGATGTGGCACAAGGCCGAATGAATGGGGCGCCCAATGAGACTCGAACTCACTTGTGTAGGTTTGCTAGTCTACCTTGCTAACCGTTACACCACGAGTCAGAGAAGAAATGATCTTCTTTCTCATTGTAGTTTAAGGTGTCTTCCAATTGTGAGTAGAATTTCAAGAATATCAATCAAGATTGGTCACTTTGATTTTTGCGAAACAAAGGAATGTGTGAAATTTAGTCTTAAAAAAAAGTCATGTTTTGCATTTTTTTTTTCCATTTTAACTCGCTGCAAAAAATAATTCAATGGATAAAAGTACATACAATTTACATAATTAGAAAGATTATTTTCTTTTCTTTCCAATCAAATAAATATTTTTAAGATTAGACCAGAAATACACGAGAAATTGCGAGTTGAATAGACTAAGTTGCAAATTTGTCAATTTCAAACAAAATCAGATATCGACTGGAAATGTTAGGATTAGACAAGAAAATGAATGGCTTTCTGAGAAAAAGTACTAAGTTACAAATTGCAAAACTGCAGTATCAAGGAAAAAACCAAAACTAACACTGAAACAAAAATTGCCTAACCGCCCAACTCTATTATATAATTGACAGACCTTAATTGAGGGCAACCGTAAGGTTCCCTTTTCAATAGCTACTACACCGAGGTGTAGGGGAGAGTGCTATTCCTGTTCTTGTATTATTCCACTTACTCTTGATCCGTACTTAATGCTGAATGTTCAGCAAAGTTGCATCAAGTACCTTTTTTTTTTCTTTGAATCTTTACTATGACTCGGCCTAGGATTGAACTCTGGTCTACTGGACCATTGGTGAGCTCTTTACTGACTATGTTAATGGGCTGGTTTTTTTATATATGTATGTATGTATTTTGTGAATTGTTTTGGTGTATTTAATGGCATATCAACTCCTTATGGGTTATTTAATGCCAAAATTTGATTGACTTTTAAATGTTCTATTGGAATATGTAGGATTTGTCAGGTTGCATTGGGCAATTAGTTGCGATAACTGAGAATAATTATTCGCGTTAGCTAAGAGCAATCGGTCATGAGGACAGGAAGCTATGATTGCCACAATTGAGGAACGGGAGCTATTTATGGTGCCCTGGAGCATCCCATTGTGCACAAGTGGGCGATTCCATTGCATGGGCCGTGATTGGCTGCTGGTAAGTGAGTGAAGGTATTTCATTATATAAACCAGCTTCAGTTTAGTATTGTAAGAAAGACTGCATTGAGCTACGACTTGGTTTATTTTTGTCTGCCAGCTGGACGCTTTACGGAGGTATGTGTTATTGTTATTCTACAGAATAACTATATATTGGTTTAGTTTATTTCTTAAACAGCATATCAACTCATTGTGTTTGTTAATACTGAAATTTGATTCATTTGTAAATGTTTGATTATAAAAAAAAATAATTTGCATTCATTAGCTCTGTATGGACACATGATGCTATCTAAAAGACCTTCCAAGACCGATAGGGATGAATGAGAGAATCCAGGAAATCAGTTCTGTTGTCATGCCTCGATGATAATTTTAAGACAAATAATTTATCCAAATTTAAAATGATTTCAAGTATTCCTATCTATTGCTAACAAGTGATGAAATAATATTACTTCAATTTATTCGTATATAATACTTCTGATTTATATACAATTAAAGGGTTTCAAGTAAGTATTCATTCCTAATAATAACTTGTTTGCACACAGTTTAGTTTCAAGTATTCCTAACCAATACTAATAATTTTCATATCAATTTGACCCATAGATACGACCACTCCAGGTCAGAGTGGACCTGGGAGTAATGGCAATTAAGTGATACTCCAAATTCTCTTGTGTTTCAGAAGTGGAACCTCACAATCAGATTCAGTTTAATGTCATACCCAGGATGCCTTATCTTTCTGTAGAGAATAGTTGATATATTTTAAGCCTCATTTGAAATAGTTTTATTCTCAAAGAGCATTTTAACCTTATTGCCCTCACAAAAATCTTGCTACAATGTGCCATTTTGCTATGTATGTAAAATTTTGATCAGTTGAATATAGAGAAACTTGTTTTCTCATTTCTTGATAGGATTGACACAAAGGTCAGCTTAATACAGGAACCTTTCCACAAAGATAATGGCAAAAATAGTCCGAGTTTCGTCAACATTCTCTTTTTTTAAGCAGTGTTTCAGGCATCAGGCAATGGATCTGACCCTTACCCAATTTTAAACACTGTTTCTTGGGGGGGGGTTTAGAATTCACCAACTGTGTATTCCGAAAGGGGTAAGACTCATTAAAACATGGTGCCTTGGGTAAGACACTAAACTGCATCTGATGGTGATCGTCCAGTTTTGGAGATCTGGGAAGATTGGAGTATCTCTTCATTGTCATTACTCCCAGGTCCACTCTGACCTGGAGTGGTAGTATCTATTAGGATCCTATTTATGAGTTAAATAGATCTGTTGGAAAATTATTTGTATTGGATAGGAATACTTGAAACCATTTAACTGTGAAAATTATTTGTATTAAGAATAGTTACTTGAAGCTATTATTATTTACTATTTACTTGTAACCATATAACTATGTGCAATTTATCATCAAATAAAGGTTATTACTTGAAACCATATAATTATTAGTATTTGATAGGAATACTTGAAATCACACAACAATGTAAAATTTATTTGTATTAGATAGCATTATTTTGCATATAAATGTATATTCTTTGTATTAAGAATAATGACTTGAAGGCCTTCGATTCCATTCACAGAGGAAAGATGGAACAAATCCTACTAGCATACGGCCTACCTAAAGAAACCGTAGCAGCAATAACGATTCTCTATAGAAACACCAAAGTAAAAGTACGATCACCAGATGGAGACACAATTCTTTGACATTGTAGCAGGAGTACTACAAGGGGACACGCTAGCTCCATACCTCTTTATCATTTGTCTAGACTATGTACTTAGAACATCGATTGACAAAATCAGAGAGAACGGCTTTGAGCTGACAAAGAAAAGAAGCAGAAGGTACCCTGCAAAAACAATTACCGACGCTGGCTACGCCGATGACATAGCGATACTGGTAAATTCACCCAACCAAGTTGAAACACTACTGCATAGTTTGGAATGAGCAACTGCAGGCATAGGCCTCTATGTCAATGCACACAAAATGGAATATATGTGCTATAATCAAACAGGTGACATCTCCACTCTAGACGGAACCCCTCTTAAACTAGTAGACAAATTCACTTACCTAGGAAGCAGCGTCGCATCAACCGAAAAGGACATCGACACGAGGTTAATAAAGGCATGGACAGCTATCAATAGGCTATCGATTATATGGAAATCAGACCTAACCGATAAAATGAAACTCGGTTTCTTCCAGGCAGCGATCACATCGATACTGCTATATGGATGCACTACATGGACACTAACAAAACGGCTGGAGAAGAAACTGGATGGCAATTACACAACAATGCTGCGAGCAATCTTGAACAAGTCCTGGCGGCAACACCCCACAAGACACCAACTGTACGGCCACTTACCCCCATCACGAAAACTATTCAAGCTAGACGAACCAGACATGCAGGACACTGCTGGAGAAGCAGGGATGAACTCATAAGTGATGTACTCTTATGGACCCCCACACATGGCCGTGCAAAAGCAGGACGACCAGCACGAACATACATTCAGCAACTATGTGAGGATACGGGATGTTATCCAGAAGACCTACCAGAGGCGATGAACGATAGGGAAAAGTAGCGAAAGAGGGTCAGGGATATCCGTGCTACCAGCATGACATGATGATGATAATTATTTACTTAGAATTATAATTAATTACTTGAAATCATATAACTGTGTGCAAATAAATGACTACTAGTTATCTAAATTTCTGGGACTAAGCTTGATGATTTTTATCAATAAGGGTTTTCAGACTATTGTCTTCCTTGATGTATTAGTAACACACACAGAGCAAGGATTCGGGTCATCTGTGTACCGTAAGCCCACCTTCACCGGACAGTACCTCAATTTCAACTCCCATCATCCAAATACGGTAAAGAAAGGAATAGTTCGTTGCTTACAACATCGAGCAAAAACCATTAGTAGCGATACTGATGCATATCAAGAAAAAATTAGTCTGAGACACAACCTCCATCGTAACAACTACCCAGAGAGCATAACATCGGCTCCAAGAAACCTAGATAGGAGGATAGAGGACAATACCCGAAAACTCACCATGGTATGTCTGCCCTATGTCAAAGGACTAACCGAAAGGATCCAAAAGATATGTAGTCCATATGACATCAGGACAGTATTCACAAGTGGTTCAACTCTCCAGAGGTATCTCTTCCGGGTCGAGCCACCAACGGAATTCAACATGACCAAGAACTGTTTACTCCACCCCCTGCAGTTGTGGTAAAATATACAAAGATGAGACAGGTCGCCCATTGAAAGTAAGGCTAGAAGAACATCGGAAAGCAATAGTACGAGTGGAGATTGAAAAGTCGGGTATGGCGGACCATATATGGAAGGAAAAGGGACATCATCTGCCCTTATGAGATAAAGTTGAAATAATTGATAGGGCTGAACATTGGAGGATTAGACGCTTTAAGGAATCAGCACATATGTTGGGCTACAATGACCTGCTGAGTATACCAAGTATAGAGTTGAATACAATATAGGAACTGATAATTAAGAAGGCTAGACCAAAAAAAAAAAAAAAAAATCTGAATATGAGCACAGGTAAAAAAAATCATACATAATAGTAGTAATTCTAGCTAAATAAGAACATTAAGTTTATAAGTCCCAAAAATTCATTCTGAATTGTCCATACACATATGGTGTAACAGTTATAGGCATTGGTTCCCTAAGCTTCTAAGGAGACAATCATCTAGAGGTTGCAGGTTCAATCCTGACTGCAGGCGAGTAACAATACAGGAATACTTAACACTTGTACCCGCTTATGGTTAACAGAATCAGAACAGACAACCCCCGTGGATTCAATAAAGGAAATAGTTTGAAGGTTCCCAAGTTCGAGAAATGTTGTGGAAATAACAATAAAGATGAAGACAATAGTCTGAAAACCCTTAATGATAAAAATGACAACTATTAAATAAGCATAATTTCTTGCAATCATATAGATATTAGTAATAGATAGGAATACTTGAAACCACACAAATGTGTGCAAATTATATGTATTAGGAATGCTTTATATATTCCAAGTACTTACTTGAAGCTAAAATTGTTTACTAAGGGTTATTATCTATTTAAAAATCCTATAACTGTGTGCAAACAAATGACTATTATTTAATAGAAATGATTACTTGAAACCATAGAATTATTAGAATTTGATAGGAATACTTGAAATCACACATTGATGTAAAATTTATTCGCATAAGATAGCAATACTTTATGTATACTTGAAGCTATAAATCTTGACTAAGGATTATTACTATTTACTTGTAACCATAGAACTGTGTGCAAATTATCATTAAATAAAATTACTTGAAACCATATAATTATTAGTATTAGATAGGAATACTTGAAACGGTGTACAAATTATTTGTATTAGATAGAAATACTTGATATCATATAACTGTGTGCAAAACAACTCTCGAGAAACAACTACACAAGAAATATAGATATACAATGAACATGGTTCCTTAACTTTTAGGCATAGGATAACCCTGAATGAGTTGATATGCCGTTAAAATCAACCAACCATTTTAGACTATGAAAGGAGATGTAGATTATCCAGTTAATGTTTTTAGTTGGTTGGTTTTTATGGCATATCAACCTTTGTAGGTTATTTAACGCCAAATCCATTTTTATGTAAATAATCAGTTCTATTTAAAATAATTCAGTTTAGCATGAGTACACAGTTTAATTGTCAAAAACATTTCTATTTCAAACTATTCAGTTTATTCAAACAGTTCTAATTCAGCTAAGCGTATGTACAAATTTTGTTTACACAGTAAAATGTCAAAATAGTTCTATATATAACAATTCATTTTAGTATAAATACAGTTTCAATGTTAAAAAATAGTTCTATTTCAAATAATTCAGTTTCACATAAGCACGCAGTTTAAATGTAAGTATGGCTTAATTGTCAAAAACATTTCTATTTTAAACTATTCAGTTTAGTCAAACAGTTCAGTTTGGCATAAGTATGCCATTAGTTCTATTTAACCCATAGATAGGACCCTATCAGGTGCTACCATGCCGGGTCAGAGTGGACCTGGGAGCGATGGCAATAAAGGGGTACTCTGGATTCCCCAAAGCTCCAGTATTACTGGAACCTCCACATCAGATTGTTTAGTGTCATATCCAAGACACTCATTGGAAGAGGTGCAGTCGGTGTATTCTACAACCCCAGCCAACTAGGCTTAACTCGCCTAGTTTTAGATTCACTGGAAAAAGTTTGCTACAAAGAGATGGGCAACTGAGGTAAAGTGAGGTAGAAAAGTATTATAATTACTTTTGGAATTATACACCAAGCATCTCACAGGATTCAAATTTTTATTTGGGATCAAAGTTTATAGATTCATATGAAAATTCTAGAATAATAATAATAATAATAAACGACTCTTATTATAAAACAAGATTAATTTCAATTTAAAAAATAAACAACAAAATAAGATAGACGCAAAACAGTAAATTTACTCAATGGCCACCATTCTTTTTTCAGTTATTGTATCAACACGCCTTCGAAACGATTTGCATGACTTCAAAATAAATTCTTCAGACATTTTATTCCATTCCTCTTCAATAGCAGACGTAAGTGAACCAATATTTGGGTGGGAAGTTGCATTTGTTTTGTTATCTAAAATGCCTCATATAGCGTAATCAAGGGGGTTAACGTTTGGGCTTAAATCTTGTTTAATTACTGTCCTCTCGGTTTTCTTAATAACTTTCAATTCATTAGCGTACTTTCTTATTGATGTTGTGGTGTCCTTCTTAATCGCCATAGTGAGAGCAGTTAAAAAGCCGCCTTTTCATTTTTTTGTTCAATCCTCTGCTCGGCCTTTTCCTTAAAAAGCTCTTTTTCAGTAAAAATAAATTTTTCTTTGTTTTGTATCCAGGAGACAAAGAAACTTTGGCTTGGTTTCAGAATCAAGCAAATCATAGATTCCTTGTCATTTCTTTTCTTACTCACTCATATTGGGCTGAATTTTAATTTAAAAAAGTGCTTAAATAATTGAGCTTATCATGAAAATTAAGATTTATCACATTCTTTTTTTTTTTTTTTTTTTTTTTCTCAAAAATTGGACTAAAATGTTTTAAAAATGATGTCATATTTTGCTTCCACAGTAAGTGTGTGTTTGTGTGTGTGTGTGTATATATATATATATATATATATATATATATATATATATATATAACCAGCCCATTGGCATAATGGTTAAAGTGTTAGCCAATAGTTCAAGAGACTGGGGTTCAATCCCAGTTTGAGTCATGCCAAAGATTCAAAACTAACTATAGAATTATTTGCTAATGTTTTGGTTTTTAGACCTTCTTCAGGGTGTGTGAGTTATTAAATTCTTACCCCCTGATAAAGCTCTAAAAACCAAAATGTCGGCAAATAAATCTGTAATTAAAATCAACTTTTTTTTATCTCGGTACATTTTCATAATCGGAGATATATATATATATATATATATATATATATATATATATATATATTGTCACATGGTATCCCACTGAGACGATAGAAATAAAATTACTACTATCCTCGTGTTTGAATTAACAGTAGCAAGCCGTCAAAGAATGACCGTTAAGAACAGATGTTTGTACTCGGTGACCTCCCTCGGGTCGCCTGATACGGGAAGGAAGAAGGTAGAAGCCAAATGATTGGCTGGGACCCTAAAAACGGACTCCTTCCCATCAGGGGAAATAGATAATAAGAAAGTTAGTTGTTGGACAGGGTTCGTGGTGGACGGAACCAAAAGCCAAGTACTCCGGGTAAAAGAAGACGGAAAAAATCTCGGACAAGAAGAAGCCGTATCTTCAAGCCAGTATTAAAAATAGCATAAAGTCTATTAGCCTGTAAAAGAGGAAATATTCTCCACAGGAACTCCGTCGGAGAAAAGAAGAAAAAAAAAAAGATAAGTAAACTTTGAGGCCGTTTCTCCTTATACCCAATTTTATATACCCTCTCTCTCTCTCAATTTGAAGAAAAACGAAAGAACAGAAAAGAAAGACATTTATGTTCATGGACTGTTCATTTATGACATATTTGACACGTTGAAGGTGTATATCTATGTGTAGTAAAAGATTGATATATTTTAATGTTCCTACATGGTCGAAGTGGTTATTTGCAGTGTCTTCTACGAGTTTGTTACTTCATGTTTCTTTTTCAGCGTCTATTCGCCTTATGTTATCTTGCTTAAAATTGTCCTATTAATTCCTTTAAAATATCACACGGGAAACCGGAATTGCCGACTACTATAATTAATATTATTACAACTAAACCTAGAGGTCCATATCTTCCATTGTTCTAGGGGAGGAAGACTAGCGACCTGGTGGGTGTGTGTATAGTGTGAAATTTGGAACCCCTTGCCAGCGGCGGTCAGTTTAGCCATAAATTAATCCCCCACATAATATGCCAGTTCTTATATGCCTGAGGAAAAACTCTGAACGAGGACATTATACAAGGGATCAAGTGCCAACCTGCCCCGTTTTCACACGTGCGAAAGTAAAGTCCCGTTTTGGGATTTTAAAGAATTTGCCATCACAATATATATATGCACACACACTTCCCATACAGCAATGGTTACAGCACAGTTTACAAATTATTTACAAGTTCTAAGGTCATCAATCATGCCTTGTCAGTACCATGTAAGCCAGAACTATATGTCATATGTTAACAAAAACAAGTAACTGTAATTCTATTTATTACTAATTAAGAAAATTTAGCAATGAAAGCCTGGAGTGATGGTAAAAGCTGTGGAAGTTCTATCGTATAGACAGTGAGTCAGGACTCAGTTGCGTTACATGCAGAAATCAACCCAGAACTGAGGAAGGGAAAGGTCTTATGGCCACTGGGGCATTATGTCATGCGCACATGGTTGAATCCATTCCCTGAGCAGTGATTGGTTGTCCAGGAGTGGCTGTATCAGCATAAATATATAATGGCCTGTTAAGTGTGCTCTGTCTTATTTTTTGTCTGCCAGCTGGACTGGGACTGCCGAGGTAGTAAGTGTTATTGTTGTTTGTCAGCTGTGACACCCACAAAATCTAATATCATGCTGTTCTGTTCTTTGATCATATACCCTCTGTTTCAAATAAGTTTAACATAATTCATTTTGAATAATATTAAATACTATTTAAAAAATTTTTTTATTTCCAATTTATAATTTAATATTTCATTACATCAAAACTTAAATACTTGTACCCAGTGGAGTGCGCATATGTTTGCTAGTATATAATAATGTTCAGTTATCCATTGAAGCTTGGTAAACCAACTACACAGTTTAACACTTTCACTGTTAAGGGTAAATTAGAGGTGTCTACTCAGACATTTTCACCAGATTTTTATTCCTTATTCTTGTACCAGTTGGGATGCCCCCTAATTGGTGTAGCACTCATCTCGCTGATAGGCTGAATCATTGGAACCCTACCACTCCACTAATACTGGATCAGGGTCAGGTAGGATTCACCTTGTGGGATTCCCATTTCTAGTGCTTTCCCCTCACATACACACACACCAACACCAGGGGGATACTAGGAACCCAATACACCAGTGCTGCAAACCATTGACAGTGGAACATGATTGTCGACACACCCACCATCAAATGACTTCGTTTAGTCACCTACACTGATGCAAGCAAAAACCACCCAGGCATTGTCCAGATTACTCTCACACAACCAACCAGGCTTGAAGGGGGTTCTTTTCCCCCAGAGGCCATTACCTTCGTGCAATGTAGGAGGAGAATAATAACAATAATACTTACCGGCCTATGGATTCCCAACTAACGTTCAGTTAGCAGACAAA